>CM028335.1:4487078-5144578 GCA_016647705.1 Eucommia ulmoides | reverse complement strand
CTTGTGATCCGAGGAAAAGTAAATTAGAGCTTGACATAAAGCAGATCCGGGAATAGGAAAGCTGGAATGCTTTCTGATTCGAGAAGAGATGAGGCAACACTTTGACACCTGCACAAAGGATTTATCGGGATGGACTCAGCGTGTCCCTTCCGTGCATGAAAATCAGCGTACGGGGGGAAATTTATAAAATATGCTATCAAGAAGAGGAAGCTATTTTTGTGTGTGTCAAGTTCATCTATCTTTAAACAATTGTATGCTCTCTCATATATAGGCAAGGTGGAGATTTGATTAAGGGCTTAATCATGGATTAGTGTCTCCTCAATATCTCATTATTGTCTCATCTTGACATGTAGCCAATGAGAAGGTGCCAAGAAACATCTTGTGTTGGCCATGTTGGAAGATATTTATGGATATTTTGGGATATTTTGTAGATATTTGTGGAGATATTTTGTAGATATTTGTAGGGATATTTAGGAGATATTTGGGGAGATATTTTCGAAGGGACACTTTCTTGTTGTGTTTGAGATGGGGAATTTGACCCCTGCTCTTCCTAGATAGCCGGAGATAGGAAATGGGAGTTATGCAAAGCTTTTGGCCCTGTCCTTCCCGAATAGCCGGAGACGGGAACTGGGAGTTATGTAAAGCTTCTTGCCCTGCCCTTCCCGAATAGCTGGAGACGGGAAGGGGGCCTATGCTGAGGAGCTTGTGGAGTTAATTTTCGAGACGAGCAATGCCGCTGTAGAGAATGCCGAGATGAGAAAGAGATCCCCATCCCGGCGGCGACTCATCTTCCCTTCTTGGAGAGTGCTATTAGCTATTTTTTGAGTGGCTGGCATGGGCTGAAGATGTTCATTTGCCCGGTACAATTTTCACACTTAATCCTTGGTAAGAGTTAATCTTGGTGGATAATTGATCTTGATGGAAAGTCGTGGACACGTGACGATTTTCAGTTGATTGCGTTGGAGTGACAATTTTTACACTTATCAATATCTATTTTTAATTAATGTTTATCTTTTTGAATTTGATGCCATTTAATAGTTATTATCACATATTTAAAGAAAGAAATAAATAAATAAAAACCAATTGTTTCGGTTTCTAGAAGGAAACCGAATTATGTAGTTATCAAACGCGATTATGTTTAGAAATAGAATTCTCCTTTTATCCTATCTCATCCCAAGTGGGATGGAAAAAATGAAAACACGCAACCTAAATTTCTCAAAAATTATTTCATATTAAGATGAAAGAAAAATGATAATTAGCAATGGGGCGCATGTGCCACATGTGAAAAAATAAATTTGATTAGGTCCCACATGACTATAACGAGATTAATGCCCTCATAAATTGAAAGGCTTAAATTAGACAATAAAGTGAGATATTTGGGCTTATTTAAGATATTATTTAAAATACAGGGGTACTTAGTGCAGTTTAAAATTTAATGCCAGACGAGTGTACGCCTGTTAAGAAAAACCGAACGGGGTTTGATACCGAACGACACCTTATCTTCTTCCTCGGCGCTGAACAGAGGAGGAAGCTCAAAACCTTCTCTCTGTTTCACGATGAGAGAGAATCGAACAACGTTGGTTTGGCGAGACATCCCGGGACTTGACTCTTCGCCGTGTAATTTCGTGGAGCCAATGCACGAAGAACGACGGCGAAATAGTAGGTGGCTGTGCGTGAACGACGGTGCCGGTTTCGGTGGACGAGGTGGTGGTTTCGCATGCTTATCGATTGCGGAGAAGAGGGAGGAGAGGGAGTTCGCACCGACGACCGCGCAGCTCCTGAAGCATCCGTTGGCTTTACTTGCCTTGGTTCCCAAGGATGCCGCGTTGTTCGTTGCCGGTGCGATTGCCGGTGCGGCTGCGAAGACCGTCACTGCGCCTCTTGATCGTATCAAGCTTATTATGCAGGTGAGCTTATCTTTTTCGTATCCAATTTTGTAACAATTCACTGATGTTCTGCAATTTAAAGCCTGTACCGTTGACATTTTTTGAGAATTCCCTTTCTACGCCGATCATGATTTCATGGTTACAACCTTGATTTGGATATCTATTATTTTTATTCTTCTTGTTTATATTGCAATGGCAACATTTCTCTCTTGCAGGGGATGAAGTTGGTTCTCTGTCGGTGTCATTCAATTTTCAGGAGTATAATTTATTGGAATTAGGTTTTGTACTCTTGCGTTTGTTCTTAGCTTTTTGTGTACATTGTGTAATATCTATCAGAAACCATAAGAGGCAAATTTAGATATGGAAATTTAATGGTACAATTTTTTCTATGAAAAATGTGACATAAAATTCACACAAAACATAAAACTTGAAAATTTCTGAATAAAGTACTTGTTTAACACAAATGGTCGTAAAAATTCATTCGATAGTGTTGAATCCACATTGATGTTGGGCCCCCCATATCCGTTCACTGTGGTTCGTCAAAGTTCTACCTTACGTGTGGTGTGTTGAATCCCACATCGCTTGTGTTACCTGATCATGAGCTATATATAAAGTCTATGATAATCCTCATCTTACAAGGCGTCAAAAATACAAGACGTTTTTTGAGAGTGAATTAGGCCCATTGGGTTTCCACAGATAGAGTATGACAAAAATCTGCCTATTGTTCTTTACTCATAAATGTATATACTAATCATTATTGTTTAATTGCTAGACGTCTTTTAAAAGACATACAACATATTGTTAACATTGTACAAGAAAGGCAGAGTAAGTTAAATGAAGATGTGTGATGCGTCTGATGACCCTGTTCGACATTAAGTGAATCATTGAATCTTTCTTCGTGTTTTTGTCTAATTCGATCATGATTTGCTTATCCATAAACAATTTGTTTCTATGATCATGAAGTGTACCATAACTCAGATATTCTTTTCTTTTTTTTTTCATGGTAGACTCATGGGCTGAGAGCGGGGCAAGAAAGTGCTAAGAAGGCAATAGGATTCGTTGAGGTACGATTTCTCTTATACCCCCACCAAATTGCTTTTATTAGCACTTAGCAGAGATTCCATCAATGCAGTTGCATGCTATTAGCCTAAGTTTTATGATTTACGCCTTCTACCGTTTGTCTTGTGTTTCCATTGCTTATAATCATCTTTCTTCTTTGTCAACATCTTATATAAATTGGACGGATGAGTGGTACCCCAAATTATTGAACTGCCATATATCTATTTGGCTAGAGATCTTTGTCCAGATTAGGTTTTTTTTTTTTTTAATGAAAAAACAAAAGATTTTTCATGTAAAGAAATGAAGTGTGCACACATGCTTTTGTATAAGTAAAACTATACATATGTGGACAGGCTCATGAACACAATTGACTTATAATTAAGGGATAATTGGTGATTAGTCCCAAATAGCGGGTGTAATATGTTATTAGTCCCATTTTAAACATAAATTTTGATTAGTCCCTTAAATTGGTTTTTGCTTGCGTATTAGTCTCGCATATGCTCACGCATGTGTAATATTAGTTACATGTACCTGTTTAATATTAGTTACAGGTTACAAATTACATGTAATATAGTTACATGTACTTATATAATATTTGTTAAATATTTTACACACAAGTTAGATATATGTAATTGCGAGAGTGCAGTGTGTATATTGACCCTTTTGTCTTTTTTAATGCGCGGAACTAATACACAAGTTGTAATTGTGTATGAGACTTTTTTTGAAATTAAGAGTAAAATAAGGGACTTGCCATAGAAACACCCTAGAATTAATCCATAAAGCGAAATCTTTATAGGTCTACATTTTGAAACGCTTACTGAAATCCTACGAAAAGAATAGAGGAAAGAGGTTTGTGCATGATTACGTCCTCTCTTTTAGTCCTTCCGAACTAATAAGATCATTTTTATGTTGCCAATTAGTCTTTAAATCAACTTTTATTTGGAGTTTTCTTTCAAACTACAAGGCTAACCATCACCAAGTTCTCATGTGTATGACACATTTAGGCCCGTTTGGTTGTCCTTCAATTTGAAAATGGTACTATTTTTCTAGTAGTCAATCTACGAATTGTTGTGGCTTAGTGTTTGGTTGTAAGAATTTAACACAATACCTGGCTAACTGTTTTAGTGCTGGTTCGTATGCTATTTTCTCGTGTGTGTTACACATTTCGGCTCGTTTGGTTCTCCTTCAATTCACAAATGGTACTATTTTTCTAGTAGTCACGTCTACGAATTGCGATAGCTTTGTGTTTGGTTGTAAGAAGTACTATATTTCTAGTAGTCAATCTACGAATTGTTATAGCTTAGTGTTTCGTTGTAAGAATTTAACACACTTAATTACCTAGCTAACCGTTTTAGTGCTGGTTCATATGCTATTTTCTCATGTAATTAGAGTAAAATATAGCTTAAAAATTTAAGTGAATCAAAACAATTGTATGTTTCTTTGTCCAAACAAATAATATGTAAATTTGATTAAACCATAGGTAAATGTAGAAATATACAAATCAATACATAAAAAATAAGATAATCTTTGGAATAGGATAATTTAGACAACCATACAGACCCTTTGTTTTTTTCTTTGTTTGGTTCCATTTTTTTTTTTGTATGGCGGGAGAAGGGATTATATGATAATACTCACTGGAACTGAATTGCAGGCTTTAACACTGATAGGAGAGCAAGAAGGGATCAAAGGGTACTGGAAAGGTAACCTACCTCAGGTCTGTGGCATCATTTACTTTCTCTACTTGTGGATTAGTTTTTCTCAAGTAATCGAAAATTTTATCTTTTAATTCTTGGACAACAACTTTTACATACTCTTTATTTATTCTGCTTCTAAATTTCAGGTGATACGAATCATACCATATAGCGCTGTCCAGCTGTTTGCTTATGAAACATACAAGGTAATAGTCAAACTAAGAGAAAAAACATACCTGTATAGAATATGCATTTAAACTTGATCGATATTAACATTTCAATTTCCAGACACTTTTTCGGGGAAAGGATGGTGAACTCTCTGTTATTGGAAGACTAGCGGCAGGTGCTTGTGCTGGCATGACTTCAACTTTTGTAAGTTGTTTAAGAGATTAACATGCCCGAGTTAAGACTTTGAATTCATGTCATGTTAGGATTATATTGGGTACATTATTTTAATGTTATGAAAATTGTTATTTAGGTCCCGTTTAGTTTACTACTTGGATGTTGTTTTCAATTTTCAAAAACTCTATTATTATTTTTCTTTTAACAATATAACTCAAAAGCTCTTCGCAAAAAAATCTTTACTATACTCAATCTATGCTTTTATTATTTTACAGATTCAGGACAATTTTTTTTCTATATATTTTTATTTTTTTATTTTTCTACAGATTTGCTCCACCACACATTCACCCAACATACGTCATTATTACTTCTCTGTTTTACATCATATTTCAATTAATCACATCACTTTTACTTTTAAATTTTCAACACATTATTAATAAAAAATATAAAAAAACCTTTTTTTTTCAAAATTAAACCAAACAACTTTTCACAATTTTCAAAAACAGTTTCAAAAACTAAGTCAAACAGCACCTTTGTATTCCCATCTCCTGCTCCTCTATATTCCCCTTTTTTTTTGGGGGGGGGGGGGGGGGGGGGGGGGGGGTTTAAAACTTTATGGCAGCAACCAAACAAAGCTAAATGAGCCGACCAACTAAAACAAAGTACCTCTATATTCTTTGCCACTTGTGTGTCCATATATGCATTGAGACCTTAGTGCTTTGACTTCGTCTTTTTACAGGTTACATACCCTCTGGATGTTCTTAGGTTACGATTAGCAGTTGAGCCAGGTTGTCGAACAATGACAGAGGTCAGTCTTACAAGCTAAAAATGCAGTTTTGAACGGTGATATTCGATATTAAGATGGGTTTTGATTGAAAAAATTTGCAGGTTGCGTTGAATATGCTGAGAGAGGAAGGAGTTGCATCATTTTATAATGGTCTAGGACCTTCTCTTATTGGAATAGCTCCTTATATTGCTGTGAACTTTTGTGTTTTCGACTTGTGAGCTTACTTCTTCCAGCAATTGCCTTGTTTTTGTTCTGTTTTAGGTTCATCAATTAGGTTGCGTTTGGGTAGGGATTTAATAAATCCATAGAATTTGTAAATGATAGGATTTCAAAATTCAGAATTTTGAAGAGGTTATTTAATTTAGAGAAGGGATTTGTAAAATTTGTTTCGGTAAGGTGTTTGATTTCAATAAGGGATTTCTAAATTTTCATTAACAAAATTTCTTAAATTCTTTTTACACAAATCCCTTCTCGAAATCAAATACCTCACCCAAATGCACCCTTAAGAAATTTTGTTAAGGAAAACTAACAAATCCCTACTCTAAATCAGATACCTGCTTCAAATACCTTACCCAAACGCACCCTTAAAAAAAAAATTGTAAAGGAAAACTTACAATCCCCTGTCTAAATCGAATACTTTCTTCAAATTTTTCTTTTTCTTTTTCTTTTTCCTTCTTGAGGTTAGAGAAATAGAATTTTTCTATCGCGATCTTAAAAAAACTTGAATATGTCTTGATATTTTTCAGGATAAAAAAGTCTATGCCGGAGAAATACCAGAAGCGGACTGAAGCGTCTCTAGTAACGGGTTTGATGTCAGCTACTATTGCTACGCTCATGTGCTATCCTTTGGACACCATAAGAAGGCAAATGCAAATGAGGGGTACCCCTTATAAAACGGTGTTGGATGCCTTTCCAGGTAAGCTGATCCTACTGATCGTTGGATACTACTAGTGAAGTTTGCTTATTGTTTTGTTCCCAGAAAACTTGGAACTTAGAAAAATACGGGAACAAAAGAGTTGTTTATGTTCAGTTAAAATATATTTAGAACGAATTTTTGGGAACTGAACACGTGTTCATTTTACTTCTGCAGGTATCATTGCCCGTGATGGTGTAGTTGGATTATACAGAGGTTTCTTGCCCAATGCACTAAAAACACTACCGAACAGCAGGTTCATGTTTCTTCTTTTCCCATACTATCTGTTCCTGAGAAAATTCCTTTTTTTATCCCCCTTTTTGGCAATATTTTGCTTCATAAGTAGGTTGTTTTCTTGAATATTCATTATTATAACCAAGGGAAATTGATTGAACAAAATGTTTTGGATCCTCGATAATATTTTTTGGCATAATGTGGTCTCGGTTTGGAAATATGTTTACTTCTTCGGTTGGTGGCCTTTATTTAGTGTTTCTGTTTTTTGATTTAGTTCCCAGAAAACTTGGAGTGGAAACAGAACTTGAGAACAAAGAAAACCTGTGTCTGTTCTGTTCCTAGAACTTTGTTCTAAAAATCTAAAGAACAGAAACAAAAACCTTTTCTTGTCATATTCATAATTGCATTTCAAGTTTTCTGGGAACAGAAACAGAAACACACCAAGCTTACTTCTTAAGATTGAAAACATAAGTTTCTAATCCACCTTATTCTCGAAGGTCTGTCAAATTTCTAAAACACATTCACATTCTCTCTGTCTCTCTCTCTTTCTCTCTAAACTGCAGCATACGGCTTACAACTTTCGACTCTGTAAAGCGTCTGATCGCAGCCAGCGAAAAAGAGGTTCAAAAAATAATTCTGGAAAATCGCAAGAAACAAGATCCGCCGACCGGTGGTGATTGCCCATGTTCAACATAGTTCTTTTCTGTTGATTATATGTTGTTGTAGTTAAGAACAATAATTCTCTCTTTGTCTTAGAGGTGAGGCTTGGGTACAATGACAAGCTTGTTCCATTGTGACCTGGAGGTTCCGAGTTCAAATCTTGGAAACAGTCTCTCTGTATACAGAGGGTAAGGCTGCATACATCTGATTCTTTCCAGCTCTCGCAATGGTGAGAGCCTTTGTACATCAGACTGCTCTTTTTTAAAATTTTGTGTTGGTCTTATTTTTTGGATTATCTTAGGTAGTGTTTGGTTTCATGGAACATTGGGAATTACCGCATTTGAAAATCTTAAGTTTTAGATGCGTTTATTTCTAATTGCATTTCCATGCTTCCAAACACTACCTTAGAGTTTAAAGATAATGTGAGAAGAGTGTAGGCATTCAAAGGTAGAGCTCTTTGAGGTTTCAATTTTTTGTATAAACTACAGGGGTAGTTTAGGCAGAATATTTGTTTAATTTTATGATTTGAAGCATCTTATATTTGTTATTTTGATTGGGAGTTTCGTAGGCTCTTTTATTTTTCTGTTAAATATGCATTTTTTTAAAAATAAAAATAAAAATTATTTAATTAAATTACTATCTTATCTTTTTAAGTTCTAACGAATTTATCTCTTTATTTATTTATTTATTTTTTTTCTGTTTTTTGCACTTGTCTTCCCTTGTTTCTTTCTTATCCCTCATCCTTTCTTCGACGATGTCGTTGGTGGACTCATCGGCGACGTCTCTGTCTCTCTCTCTCTCCAAGCTTCGCCGTCTTTGCCAACCTTTCCTCTAGCCTCCTTGCCATTCATCTGACCACCTTCTTCTTCTTCTCACCCCCTGTAAAAACACATACATACATACATACATATATATATATATATATATATATATATATATATATATATATATATATATATATAGTTCGGATAATGTTGATTTGAATCCCTTTCTCTCTATACACACACACACACATACAGGCGGGGAAAGAGGGGTAGGGGGGTGGGGGGCGATAAAACTTGGGGGGAAGAGAGAAAGAGAGGGACGATGAGACTGGGGACAACGGTTGGGATAAGGGTGATAACTGAACAAAGTAGAGAGAGATAAAATACAATTTACTCGATAACAAATAAACAAAATGAGATTCAAAAAATGGACATGCACCATTTACTCCCAAAATGTAAAAGAAATTAACGATTACTCCTATCACTTTTTTTTTTTTTTTGCACTAATAACTTATTTTGTTTTTTGTTTTTTTTTACCAAAATACCCTTCATGTGGATATTGAATGTAATTTCAATTTTTTTTTAATGACATTTTTTTTTTTTACCAAAATACCACTCATGTGGATGTTAAATGTAATACTCAACACCTGTGAGTGTTGAATGTAATATCAATTATTTTATTTTTTTTACATCCAATACCTGTGGATGTTAAATGTAACATCAATTGTTTTCTTATTTTTGTATGCAGAGTCAAATCTATATGATGTTATATTTTCTGACCAAAATACCTCTCATATGGATATTGAATGTAACATTTAATAACTGTGGGTGTTAAATGTAACATCAATTATTATTATTATTATTTTAATGATGTTATATTTTTTCTGACCAAAATATCCCTCATTTGGATGTTGAATGTAACATTCAACATCTGTGGATGTTGAATGTAACATCAATTTTTTTTTTTTACGATGTTACATTCAATACCTGTGAATATTGAATGTAACATAAATTATTCTCATATTTTTATGGATCATATTATACGTAAAAGTTACATTCAACACTTGTGGATATTGAATGTAACATTAATTGTTCTCTTATTATATGTATTCAAGGTAAAAAATCATATGATGTTATATTCAACAAATGTGGATGTTGAATGTAACATTAACTGTCATAAATAAACTGCAAATTGCAAGGTGCAAAGTGTAAAAAATGCAAAAGAAGAAAATATCTTGCTAGCTGTCATGCATTGTAGTTGAAAACACATTTTCCTAATCCAAAACACCATTGCAGCTGAACACACCATCTAGTTCTTGTTTTTTTCCTTTGATTATTTCTTTTGCGAATTCAAGAACTCCATCGACGGTGATTCTGAGTTGCTTTTCCGATCTGATTTGGAAAAACCTTTTGACCTTCCATACTGAGGGTGAATCGAACTGATGAACCTATAGTTGTTGAGACGAACGGCATCATCGAACGCAATCGCGAACTTCGCCTGTGGCAGTGCCGACAATAAGTACGCCGGATCGTACCCAAACGCGATCTTACAAATATTATCAAAAGCGAACCTTTGCAAAACGTCTTGTAAATCGAGCACCGATTTTTTACCGGCAGCAATAGAGATGCTCGGAATGAGACGGTCACGCGATTCACGGGAAGGGTATTTCGGTAATCTATTCGCCGGTCGTTTTTGAAAAATGGAGTAAACGGTGAAAGAAATTGTTGGCGATAAGAGTAAATCGTGGAAGAAAAAGTTGGTGGAAGTAAATGATAATTAGTAATTTATTTTATGAGTAAACGGTAATTTTTAGAGCGGGTGGCGAAACTGCTAATATACAAATGAATAATGAAAGTCCCGAAGAAAAAACTTATTATTTATAATATGACAAATAAGGAGATTGAAGAATGGAGTAATAAAATGCTTAAAATAAAGATAACAAATTGTTGATGCCAAAAAGTGGTTGCTGGTCAACAGTATGGTCCGGGGGGATACCTGAGGTAGGGGGTGACCAATAATGCAATAGCAAGTTGAGTTCAAGGGTGGTGATGGACTCCGAGCAGGGCTCCATTCGTCTGCACACGGTACCTGCACAAAGACCCACTGGGGTTATTCCCAGTAAGTCCCTCCGGCGTGAGGATAAGTATTCCGAAGTGGAGGGCTGAAAATATAGATTGAGTTCAGTAGTAGTCAGGTACCGTCGGGCAGTGAATGCCCCGGTGTATTTATAGGCGCCAACACTTGATTAGTGTCGCGAAATTAGGGGGCCAGCTCAGGTTAATTAACCTAATCTGCTGGACAACCAATGAGCAGACAGGTCAGTCCTCTAATCCTCTAGGCTGGCTTTTGAGCCCATAACTGGAGGCCCATGGGCCATGGCCTCACACCGGCCTGGCGAACTCCCGAGTGCTGTGGTGGCGAACAAAGGGTGCCACCGATCGTCAGTTCGGGAGGTCAGACCTCAGCTCGTCGGTCCTGATTTCTTCACTGCGACGATCCTCAGTTCGGCTGGGGGACACCCCAGCTTGGTACTGAAGGGTTTTTTTAACCCTCGTTCCGGCCGCTCTTCTATAACTGGGTGAACTTTTGACCCCGTGATGTCCCTTACCAGATTTTCCTATATCAGTTGCCCCCCAAGTCCTGAGGGCAAGAGTAAAATGTGACGGCCTCGGGATTTTGAAGGAGCAAGTAAGTAGTAGGAGGTGAGGACATCGGGGTCAAAATGCGACCGTGGCATACCACAGATCCCTGGGGGGGGAGTAACGACTGGAAAACGGAAGGTAAAGAGTAGAGTCTGGGCTGATGAGAAAATAGTTTCTTCTGTTCGGTAGGTCGGCAGTACGAAGGAAGCGGTGGTGGTAAACGAGAGTTTGGAGAGCTTTGCCTTTGTTGAAAGTGGCCGAGCTGAGAGCCCATAGAGTCGTGAGCTCGACCAATTTTTTTTATTTTATTTTTTGGAATTTGTCCGAGCTGAGAATCTGGCAGGTCGTGAGGTCGGTCATTGTTACTGCCTCTGAGTGTTTGAGGGGTGGGGAGTGTGAGAGCCTTTCCCAGTTGATTTTGTCCGAGCTGAGAGCCCGTAGGGTCGTGAGCTCGGCCATTTGACATGCCTTAGAAAATTTTGAGGTTGGGAAGTTTGAGAGCCTTCTCACTTTTGATTTTGTCCGAGCTGAGAGACCGTAGGGTCGTGAGCTCGGCCATTTCCATGCCTTAGAAAATTTTGAGGGTGAGAAGTTTGAGAGCCTTCCCCTTTTTGATTTTGTCCGAGCTGAGAGACCCTAGGGTCGTGAGCTCGACCATGTGGCATGCCTTGGAATTTTTTTAGGATGGGAAGTTTGAGAGCCTTCCATCTTTTGATTTTGTCCGAGCTCAGAGCCCGTAGGGTCGTGAGCTCGGTCATTTGCATGCCTTTGAAAATTTTGAGGGTGGGAAGTTTGAGAGCCTTCCCCCTTTTGATTTTGTCCGAGCTGAGAGCCCGTAGGGTCGTGAGCTCGGCCATGTGGCATGCCTTGGAATTTTTTGAGGGTGGAAAGTTTGAGAGCCTTCTCCCTTTTGATTTTATCCGAGCTGAGAGCCCGTAGGTTCGTGAGCTCGGCCATTTGCATGCCTTAGAAAATTTTGAGGGTGGGAAGTTTGAGAGCCTTCCCTCTTTTGAATTTGTCCGAGCTGGGAGCCCGTAGGGTCGTGAGCTCGGCCATTGGCATGCCTTAGAAAATTTTGAGGGTGGGAAGTTTGAGAGCTTTTCCCCTTTTGAATTTGTTCGAGCTGAGAGCCTGTAGGGTCGTGAGCTCGGCCATTTGCATGCCTTTAAAAATTTTGAGGGTGAGAAGTATGAGAGCTTTCCCCCTTTTGATTTTGTCCAAGCTGAGAACCCGTAGGGTCGTGAGCTCGGCCATGTGGCATGCCTTGGAATTTTTTGAGGGTGGGAAGTTTGAGAGTCTTCCCCCTTTTGATTTTGTCCGAGCTGAAAGCTCGTAGGTTCGTGAGCTCGGCCATTTGCATGCCTTAGAAAATTTTAAGGGTGGGAAGTTTGAGAGCCTTCCCCCTTTTGAATTTATCCGAGCTGGGAGCCCATAGGGTCGTGAGCTCGGCCATTGGCATACCTTAGAAAATTTTGAGGGTGAGAAGTTTGAGAGCCTTCCCCCTTTTGATTTTGTCCGAGCTGAGAGCCCGTATGGTCGTGAGCTCGGCCATTGGCATGCCTTAGAAAATTTTGAGGGTGGGAAGTTTGAGAGCCTTCTCTCTTTTGATTTTGTCCGAGCTGAGAGCCCGTAGGGTCGTGAGCTCGGCCATTTGAATGCCTTAGAAAATTTTCAGGGTGGGAAGTTTGAGAGCCTTCCCCCTTTTGAATTTGTCCGAGCTGAGAGCCCGTCGGGTCGTGAGCTCGGCCATTGGCATGCCTTAGAAAATTTTGAGGGTGAGAAGTTTGAGTGCCTTCCCCCTTTTGATTTTGTCCGAGCTGAGAGCCCGTAGGGTCGTGAGCTCGGCCATTTGCATGCCTTAGAAAATTTTGAGGGTGGGAAGTTTGAGAGCCTTTCCCCTTTTGATTTTGTCCAAGCTAAGAGCCTGTAGGGTCGTGAGCTCGGCCATTTGCATGCCTTAGAAAATTTTGAGAGTGGGAAGTTTGAGAGCCTTTCCCCTTTTCAATTTGTCCGAGCTGAGAGCCCGTAGGGTCGTGAGCTCGGCCATTTGCATGCCTTAGAAAATTTTTAGGGTGGGAAGTTTGAGAGCCTTCCCTCTGTCCCACGTGATAAAAGGCGTTACACGTGTCCCTTCTCCTTAGTCGTGTGATAGGTCATTCCACAATCGTTGGATGGGTGCCACGTGGCAGGGCGTTTAAACCAAGGCATCCCCAGCTGTTGGCCTTTGCGACCTTTCGTTTGGGCACATTTTGCTTTTATAAATGGTGGCCCCTACCTGTTATTTGTTATTTGCGTAAAGTCCAGGGCCCCTTCTTCCTCCCCGGTACTGGTACTTCTCTTTCATTGTCTTCATTGTGTCCGAACAAAATGTCAGGATCTTCTTACTCTTCCTTTTCGACCTCCGGCTCTGCTGGAGGGTCGGAGTCTGGTTCCTCGAAGCGGTCGTCCGCCGGCTCCCCTCAATTCAGGGTGGAGAGGCGTCCCGCTCCGGGAGACGCCTCCTCGAGTGCTATGGCCAGGATCCATGAAACAAGCGGTGCTATCCAATCATGCCTGGAAGACTGTGCATTCGTGGTGAGCCACGCCGACGAGAGTGGTGGGACCTCTACATCACTTGACGCTGGGGTCCCTCCCGAAACCGTCACAGTGGTGGAGATCCATACCGGCGTCTCCATTCTGAAGCTGCTTCGTGAAAACGAGGTACGCAATGCCGGGCCGGAGAAATTGTTCATAAAAGTCCCGTCCTCGAGTCCGGTTTGGAAAATCAAAACAACCATGAACGAGGAAGCCGTGCTTTCCTGTAGGAGTGAGTTCTTCATTCCGGAGGAGGTCACGACACTTGTTCCTGGGCCCGACGATCGGGCTTGTATGCCACTAGTTGGGTTTATGACAGTATATAAAAAACAGCTGGAGGCGGGTCTTCGATTTCCCCTCCACTGGTGGGTCAGGGCCATCTGTGAGGAGTACCATTTGTGTCCGTCACAAATTGCTCCGAACGGCGTTAGAGCCCTGGTGGCTTCGTACATCATCTTCCAGGCCGAGGGAGTCGAGCCGAGCATTGATCTCTTCAGGGCTCTGTTCTTCCTTAAGCCACTCCCCCGGGGCGCTGGGTGGTGTTACATTTCGTCCAGGTCGACTTTCCTGAAGGACCTAGACTCTTCCATTCATCGATGGAAGCCCCAGTTCTTCTATATCGGAGGGAGCGGTTGGCAATCCGGCCTGGAAGAAGAAGGAAGGTACCCCCTCCAGATGGAATGGAGAAAAGTTGGTAAGGCTGCGACCCCGTAAGGGGAGCTTTTGGTTTGGTGTTTTAAATATGGTCTATGTATTGATACATTTATTTCCGTGACTTCCTGCAGCTAAGGAGACGCCCAAGAAGAAAAGACCAGAGCCGAGTAGATTGATTTGCGAGCAGAGAGACAAGGTCTTGAGGACTGCCTTCAAAGACGTAAACACCTTGATCGCGTCTCAGCTATTTTCAGTCTTCTGGTTTTCTCCACCGGAACCTCACCAAATTTCTTTCTTGACTCAGACAACGGTAAGGACTTTCCTGCTATGTCAATTGCTCATGCTTGGTAATTTTTACGCGTGCTACGCTTAATTCACGCAGATATCCTTGTATAGAACCGGATGATGCCGGCCTGGACGGAAGAATTTCTAAAAATCTTATTAAATATTACAGCTATGGATAAGGCAATGGCAGTTCGTATGCTTCTGGAGAAGAAGGCAAAGGAAGCTACCGGGGCAAAGAAAACCGAGAAGGAACCAGCACGGCCTCTCGAGACGCCAGCCTGTAGTCACTCACCTGCCCTGCCGAGCGTGGTTATCCGGGACACGCCCCAATCCAAATCGGGATCCCGACAATCCTTGCAAACCCTGAGCGGTGACTCTTCTCCCCTCCGTTCCGACAAGGGGAAGAGGAAGGTTCGCGAGGGGAAACACAAGAAGCACAAGTCCTCAAAGAGGGCGAAGTTTGTTCCAGGGGCGTCATCCGAGCTGACGGTTGATGGATCTTTCTTTGGGGTGGCGAACACCTAACTACCAGTCGACCGTGCTTTACTGAGGAGCCCAGAAGTGATGCCGGGCTACCTCCGTCGCATGACGCCCCCAAACGACAAAGAGCTAATGGAGGGGGAGAGCACTGATAACCTGATGCGCCAGGCCATATGCAACCAACTTGCGGTAACAAACCCTCAGACTTATACTTTTTGGCTTTGCATTTTGTGGCTAAATATTTCTAAGTGTGATAATTTTTTCGTTCTCACGCAGGGCATGCTTCGAGTGTCCGTTGTGTTTGACCGGATCTCAGAGAGTGCTATGGAGGAGACCATGCTGAGGTCGGAGAATAACGCTGCTGAAGCCAAGGTGAACCGCCTGACGGATGACCTTCAGCTTGCCGCCCAGGCCCACCAAGGCCTACAAGACAGGCACGTCCTCGTGACCAAAGAACGGGACGAATTCGAGAGGCAAAAGGTGCAACTAGAGAAGAGGGTCGAGGAGCTAGAGTGAAGACTGAAGAAGGAAGAGCAGCAGAGGGGGAAGGCCATCCGTCGGGCAGAGTAGAAAGCTGTTGAAGACTATAAAGCCGGCGAAGAATTCGAGAATTTGAAGTATGAGCTTGCTGCCGAATTCATGGACGACGGGCACAAGGCCACGATCCTCTACCTTCAGCGCCACTACCTGGAGTTTGACAGCTCGGGTGTTGGGATGGAATTTTCCCAGCACTGTGAGTTGGCGATGGAGCGGCCAGTTGCAGAGGCTGCCGAGGGTCCAGCACGCGAAGCTGGTACTGAAGAGGTTGGCAAAGAGGAGGCTGAGGCTGAAGAAGACACCAATGTCGATGTCGTGGGTGTCGAAGGTGCTTCTGGGGAAGAATAGATCTTCACCTCAGCCTTTTTTGAAGACTTAGAAATTTTATTTTATTTTGGTTTTTTGCACTTTTGTTAAACCTTTTTTTTTTGGAATACGGGCTAGAACCCCACCGATGTAAGCCCTTGTTGATTTTTGAAGAAATGGAATACAACACAATTTTTTTTTTTCTTCTTGAGCACTTGTTCCCTATTTGAGTGTTCGGGATAAGATTGCAAACCCTCATACACCCCCTCCTTTCTGTATCCGTGTCAAGTCCTAACAGACCTTAATTCTCAACGCTTCTAACTTTAAAGATGTTATGGCACCTCATGGGTGATTGATTGTCGGGGTTACAACCACCCTGCCCCCCCAGCCTGCAGTGGGAGCACCCTAGTGCGCTGGAAGGTCCGTTTAAGTAACAAAGTCGTCATATTAACATCAAAATATTTGATACTTAGTGGTATATAAATGAGAGATTACAAAATGACCCCTGTCCGATAGTGGTATTGTTTGAGATGGTTAGCGTTCCATGGGTGTCGCAGCGAAACGCCTTCTTTAGTCTCGAGTTCATACGTACCCGACCTTGCAATTCTTATCACGCGATAAGGTCCCTCCCAGCTGGGGGCCAACTTTCCTGCATTTGGTTCCTTCGTCGCGAGGGTTACCTTTCTGAGGACTAGGTTTCCAACGTCAAAATGCCGTGGCCGTACCCTTCTGTCATAGTATCGGGCTGCCCGTTGCTGGTATGCTGCCTGGCGCACTCGAGCATTCTCCCGCCGTTCTTCTAAAAGGTCTAGGTTAAGGGCCAGCATTGCGTCGTTCGTTTGCTGGTCCTGCCCATTAGATGATGTCTGGAAGGTCGGTAACCCAATCTCCGTAGGAATTACGGATTCGGATCCAAACATCATTGCTAACGGCGTCTCTCCAGTCGGGGTCCGGGAGGTGGTATGGTATGCCCAGAGGACCGGGTAAAGTTCTTCCACCCACCTCTCTTTGGCTTTATCGAGCCTGGTCTTTAACCCATGTAGAACCGTCCGATTCGTGACTTCTACCTGTCCATTAGCTTGTGGATGACCGGGAGACGCAAAGTGTGTTCGGATTCCCAAGCCGGAACAAAAAGAAGTAAACAAATCGTTGTCGAATTGAGTACCATTGTCGGACACGATTACCCTCGGGATCCCGAACCGGCACACCATGGACTTCCAGACAAAGTCCCGGATTTTTTCCTTGGTAATACGGGCCAGGGGTTCGGCTTTCACCCACTTGGTGAAATAGTTGATAGCGACCACGAGGAACTTTCTTTGACCAGTGGCCTGCGGAAAAGGTCCTAACAAATCGATTTCCCACTGGGCAAAGGGCCACGGACTCGCCATGGGCACCATGGCCGTCAGCGGCAGATGAGGGTGGGGACCGAAGCGTTGGCACTTGTCGCATTTCTTTACGAACTCACTCGCATCTTCTAACATTTTGGGCCAAAAATACCCTTGGCGGAGGAGTTTGCCCGCTAAGGCCCTGCCCCCCAAATGATTGCCACATACTCCCTCATGGGTCTCTCTCATTACATAGTCGGCCTCTTCCGGTCATAAGCACCGTGAGTATGGTCCTGAGAAGGAACGCCGATATAGGATCCCGTCCATAATGCAATATCTGGCTGACCTATAACGCATTCTTTTTGCTTCGTTGCATTCGTCGGGGAGCGTTTCGTCTTCCAGATATTTACGGATGGGGTCCATCTAAGTGGGACGGTTATTAAGCTCACAGATCGGAGCCACGTGATCAGACGCTGTCGTGCTCGGGGCCTCAAGATATTCAACTGGCACACTTCGCTTCAAGGTTAACGCTACTGCCGAAGCAAGGTTTGCCAAGGCATCGGCATGTCGGTTCTCCTCCCGTGGTATTTTGGATACATTGATTTCTTTGAATTCCTCCATCAGTACTTTGACTCTCTCAAGGTACGCAGTCATACCAGGGTCTTTCGCCAAGTACTCCCCATTGACCTGGTTGACGACCAGCTGTGAGTCACAAAAGACAGACAGCGTCATCACATTAAATTCCCTGGCCATGCGGAGCCTGGCCAGCAGAGCCTCGTATTCCGCCTCGTTATTAGTTGCTCTAAACCCCAGTCTTAGGGAGTACTCAACTTCTTTATTACTTGGGGCAACGAGCACCATTCCTGCTCCACAACCGCTGGTGTTGGACGATCCATCGGTGAACAGCTTCCATGTTATCAGGTCGTTACCTGTGCTGGAGTCATCTTGCACCTCTCCTTCTCCCGCCCTTCTTGCTTCTGGTTGAGCGGTGGGCGACTCGGGATCTTCAGAAAATGTGAGCTCGGCGATGAAATCTGCTAGGACTTGACCCTTAATGGCCGTCCTAGGGTGGTACTCAATATGAAACTGACCCAGCTCGAGGTATACTTCATCAACCGCCCCGAGATGTTTGGTGAATGTAAAATTTGTCTTATTGGCTGGTCCGTGAGGACGACGATCTGGTGTGCTTGGAAATATTGTTTCAATTTTCGAGAAGCCACCAGTAGAGCATACGCCAGTTTCTCAAACCTAGTGTACCTTGTTTCGACATCCGAGAGGACCCTGATAGAGTAAAAGACCGGATGCTGGGCCTTGGCGTCATCCCTCACAAGAGCAGCACTCACCGCTGTTGCAGACGCGACAATATAAAGGTAAAGGGTCTCCCCCTCCTTCGGTGTGCTGAATAGAAGAGTAGAGGACAAGTAGTTCTTGAGTGCTTGGAAAGCTGACTCGCACTTGTCCGTCCACCCAAAACTCCCGCTGCCCCTTAGCACTTTGAAGAACGGCAAACACTTTTCCAATGCTCGGGATATAAAGCGGTTGAGTGCGGCGAGTCTCCCCGTCAGCATCTGTACCTCCTTCTTGTTCCTAGGGGAGGCCATTCCAAGGATTGCATGTATTTGATCGGGGTTGGCATCGATGCCGCGCTGGGAGACCATGTACCCCAGGAACTTCCCTGCAGAAACTCCAAAAATACATTTATTTGGGTTTAGCTTCATGCGGTGGACTTGGAGTTTCTCGAAGCAGTCGTGGAGATGTTGTGTATGATTAAGCGCTTTCGAGCTCTTGACCAACATGTCATTAATGTAAATCTCCATTGTCCGTCCAATTTCTTCCTTGAATATTTTGTTCACCAGCCGTTGATAAGTGGCTCCGGTGTTGCGCAAGCCGAACGGTATTACTTTGTAACAGTATGTACCCCTATCGGTGATGAACGACGTTTTGCTCTTATCGGGGGAGAATAGTGGAATTTGATTGTACCCAGCATAAGCGTCAAGAAAACTCAGACGCTCATGTCCCGCAGTGGCGTCTATAATGATATCAATCCTGGGTAGGGGGAAGAAGTCCTTCGGGCAAGCTTTATTCAGATCTTTGAAATCAACACAAAGGCGCCACTTGTTGCCAGCCTTGGGGGCCAAGACCACATTCGCCAACCAGTCCGGGAATTTGACCTCTTCAACAACACCAGAACTGATCAACTTATCCATCTCTGCTTCAATTAATTTCTGGCATTCCGGATGAAATTTTCGTCGCTTTTACCGTATGGGAAGATGGTGTGGATCAGCATGGAGGCGGTGCATCGCCATGTTCGGATCAACACCTGGCAGCTCGTCATGGGACCAGGCAAAGATATCGTAATTGCGTCGGAGTAGTTGGATGAGTTCATCCCTCTGTTCGGACGAGAGACTAGAACCGATCCTAACAGTTCGCTCTCCGATGGTTGGGTGTATGGAAACCTCTTCCAGTTCCTCGTGAGGTCGGGGGCCAGCCTCCTCATCTCTAGGATCATCGATGGGCACAGGCTCCAGCCCCCGGCCTAGAGCCATGAGTTTGGAATCTCCGAGCTTTGGCTCTACCTGTGATTGCTATTTCTTTCTTTCCAGCGCCCTCCGCGCATAAGACCGGGAAGATTCTTGGTCACCCCTCATAACTCCCACACCTCATTTAGTGGGGAACTTCATCGCTTGGTGATATGAGGAACAGACAACTTTAAGGGCAACCACTGTAGGTTGACCCATGATTGCGTTATAGGGCGAGGGCCTATCCACGATCAGAAATTTGGTCCAAACAGTAGAGGTTCGTGGATGGGCCCCGACTGTCACAGGAAGCGAGACCTACCCGACGGCGTTCACAACGTCCCCTCCGAAACCGATTAGGGGGGCTGTCGATGGTTTTACCACGCTGGGATCCACGCTCATCTTCTCAAACGCCCATTTGAAAATAATATCAGCGGAACTACCACCGTCAACCAGGATTCATCCCATCTTGTAGTGATGGATGATCGCCATAATGACAAGGACGTCGTCGTGGGGCACGTGCACGTCCCGAAGGTCTGCCTCGCTAAATGAAATAATGTTGTGCTCCTCGGCGTCCACCGTACTGACCACGAAGACGTCTTCGCTCACCTTCCTTTTGGCTTTGTGCTCGTATCTCTTCTTGGATGAGAGGGTCTCTCCCCCAAGGCCCAATCCTCCGTGGATGACGTTAATTTCGCCATCAATCCTGTGCTCGTCATCATCCTTCCCTGCATCCGACCTAGAAAGGGGGTGACTTCTATTTCTTCTTCTTCTGCGACCCCTGTGTTCTTCGCGGGGATCGCGCTCCTCTGTTTTGGGAGCTCGGGCATCCCTTCAAACATAACGTCCTAGGTACCCCCTGCTAATGAGGGCTTCAATTTTTTCTCGAAGTTGGAAACAATTCTCGGTGGAATATCCCCGGTCCTTGTGGAACTCACAGTATTTGTCCATAGACCTCCCCATCGGTTTTCCGCTGGGTGGAGGAGGGGGAGGAAAAAAATCCCTCCCTGCATTTTCAGCTAGGACGGTGGCCACCGAGACCGTGAGAGGCGTGTAGTTCTACTGGCGATTTTCCTGGGATAGAAACGGTCTCTGATCTCCGGGCAACGACCCCAGCCTCCCTTCCGCCTGCAGCCTTTTGGATCCATGGTGTTTGTTTGGCCCTTTTTCTGCCTTTCTTTTCTTCTTGTGACCGCCTCCTTGGTCCTTCCTCGCTGCTTCCTGCTCATCCGCATTATGGAACCTCGTGCCCCTCTCCAGGACAGCATCCAAGGTAGGGGCCGGGTTAGAACAGAGGTCATACATGAGGCGTCGATGTTTCAGGCCATCGATGAATGCGCTCATCGCGACCACGTCACTGAGTTCATCACACCCGATGATCTTTTTGTAAAACCTCTCCACATAATCCCCCAGTGACTCATCGGGTAATTGTTGGAGTGCGAGGATGTGAGCCATGGTTTTTGGCCTACGTCGCGATCGCCCGAATCGTAACAGGAAGAGTAATTCTAACTCATGAAAATTGGAGATGGAAGCTGGTGCCAACATTCGGAACCAAGCCCTGGCAACCTCCGTGAGGGTGAGGGGGAATGCCTTACACCTCATGGCTCTTGAGGCGGTGTGTAGATCCATATACGACCTGAAGATGGACAGGTGATCCGCTAGATCAGTGACACCGTCATAGAGGACCATTTGAGGATGGGTGTACCGCGCGGGCAAGGGCTCTTCCAGAATTTCATTGATGAAAGGAGATCTCACCTCTGAGGGAAGCCCAGGCGGGCCCTTGGCTTCCAGGATCCGTTGCAGGACCACCTCCATGTCGGCTAAGCGCCTTTCCACCACCACTTTAGCTCCTGGCTGGGCCTGAGCTTGACTGAGAGCAGCCCGAGGCGGGAACTGTCGCAGTGGGGAATGTAATCGACCTCTCGATAGCGACGGGGGTGATGATCGGACCACACGGTAGCGCTATGGGTGGGGGGTGAGTCAGCTCGGTCGCCTCTCCTTCGGCATGGTGGAGGTGGCGACGGAGATCCCGAGATCTTATGGGGTGCCACCTCCACTCCTCTCTGATAAATATTGCGGTCCCCAGGCGGCGGGTCGCATCCGTCGGTACGGATGATATTTTCTTCACCCACCAACGCCCGACCTTCCCTGCTCGTAACTTGGATTGTAGGAAGATCCATTGGAAGGACTGGCGGCAAGCGGGCCAAAATGATCTGGAAGGTTTGGAACTCACCGAGCTGACGCTTCAAAAGATTGACGCAGGCTGCCTCCGGCGCCCCAGAGGCCTGCCCAACAAGCTGTTCTGGGGAGATAGGCCTCACTTGGATGGCTTGTCGAGTATCCGGCCCTTCCAGCCTGGAAGGCGGGATGGCGGATAGGCGGATCCCCTCAGTGAGGGGTACCGGAGGATCCGACCTGGGAGCTCGAGACATATCTTGTACGGATATGGGGGGTGGATTGCTACTGGTGGCGGGCACTTGGTCGGCCTGGCGGATCTCCTTTCCAGATCTTGTAATCATCAAATCTTAACCTCGTGGGGAGCTGACGACCAATGGAAGCTTTTAGTGCGTTCCCACAGACGACGCCAAACTGTTAATGCCAAAAAGTAGTTGCTGGTCAACAGTATGGTCCGGGGGATACCTGAGGCAGGGGACGACCAGTAATGCAATAGCAAGTTGAGTTCAGGGGTGGTGACGGACTCCGAGCAGGGCTCTACTCTTCTGCACACGGTACCTGCATAAAGACCCACTGGGGTTATTCCCAGTAAGTCCCTCCAGCGTGAGGATAAGTATTCCGAAGTGGAGGGCTGAAAATATAGATTGAGTTCAGTAGTAGTCACGTACCGTCGGGCAGTGGATGCCCCGGTGTATTTATAGGCGCCAGCACTTGATTAGTGCCGCGAAATTAGGGGGCCAGCTCAGGTTAATTAACCTAATCTGCTGGACAACCAATGAGCAGACAAGTCAGCCCTCTAATCCTCTAGGCTGGCTTTTGAGCCCACAACTGGAGGCCCATGGGCCATGGCCTCACACCAGCCTGCCGAACTCCCGAGTGCTGTGGTGGCGAACAAAGGGTACCTGATCGCACCTCATTTTGTGCGATCTAATACCACTAAATTAAGTTTTGTTAATCTTTTAAATAAATTAAAATATTATAAATTAAGTTGTTTTATTTTTTTTTGTAGGATTTTGGAAATGGTACAAAACCATGTTAATTTGGAGCAAAATTCAGAGAAAATGATCAAACTGATAAAAGTCGCGATTTTCGGCACTAGAATGAAGACTATTGTCCATTGTTTTGGACATAACTAATTATACAGTTGGAATTCTGAGATGAGACAAGTTGCATATGAAAGTAGACTCTCTAAGCTTTCCAACGACTGGTTATAGAGCCAAATCGGAGTTCGTATAAAAAAGATACAACCGTTTGAAAATGGTCCTTCTGTGCAGCGACATAGTGCTGCGGGTCAAACCATTTTGACCCGAACCCAGCCCGATTTGGCCCGACCCGCGCCCACTCCGGTAGACAAATTCCACAATAACCCCATTGGCCTCCATATTTGATTTTTTGCACCCCTAGCCTCCTCTTTTGACTCAAATTCACCCCAAAACTCACATTTTTGATTCTATAAATAGAAGGGAGGTTTGAGAGCAAAGGAGATCCATTATTCTTACTTCATTCTTAGAATAGTTGTAGTATTTTCTTCTTTGTTTTTCTTTTATTTTCATTTTTATTTTTGGAAGGGAGAATAGTTTGGGGTACAAAGTGTAAATGATGTTTGTGAGGATATTATCCGAGAAAATACCACTCAATGCAACAATGAGAAGCTAACTTCCTTCAACCAGGTTAGGGTTGTGGTATTGTACTTTTGAATTTATGTAATATTGTATTTTTCTTATTTAAATTTGGATTTCGTATAAACAATTGTGTGGAAGGAATTTCGTTCGTAAAAATGAATTTAATTATAATTGAATTTATTATCAAAATGTTCTTGTAGAGATTTTGATTTGAATTCAATTATTTCTAGAACATTAAATCTTGCACCTGTGGTCTTGATTTAATGGCCACACAATCGTATTCTTGGGGATTGATTATTGGTCTGGATGGTTTATGCCTAGATTTTAATTCACCTTAGATTAGTTTAATGTAGGAATTAAATACCAAAGATAGATCATGCCGGAGAATAACAATCCATATATTTCTGAGTAGTTCCGGCTTATAGTTAGGAACATTCGTTTATACAAATCCGATTTAAATAGAAAATACAAGAAAAACATAATTCTCAAAATACTAACCCCACAATTCCTATCCTGGTTCTTTATTTTATTTTTATTTTAGATTTAGTATTTTCTTTTCTTATTTTAAAAAAATCAAAATCGTTTTCACTAAAGAAAGAAAAGTAATTAGAAATTGATAATTACAAGACCAATCCCTGTGGTTCGACACTTTACTTGAACACCGTACTACATCAGTATCGCGGTACCGATTTAAGGGTATTATTTTTGAGCGATCAGTACCACCGATCGTCAGTTCGGGAGGTCGGACCTCAGCTCGTCGGTCCTGATTTCTTTACTGCGACGATCCTCTGTTTGGCTGGGGGACATCCCAGCTCCCTCAGTTCGGCTGGGGGACACTCCAGCTCGGTACTAAGGGGTTTTTTTAGCCCTCGTTCCGGCCGCTCTTCTATAACTGGGTGAACTTTTGACCCCGTGATGTCCCTTACCAGATTTCCCTATATCACAAATATTATGAAGAAATTTCTTGTTAAAAAAGTGACAAAGAACTGAATAGCATTGGATTACCAAAAATACGTGATGTTTATATGCCTGCTATCTCTATTGTCGGATATCATTCAATGAACTGGTTAAAAGAAAATCTGAAAGAAACTTACAAATTCATTCAATTAGTTGATTATGCACTAAGTGAATCCAATCTAATACAAGAAATAAAACTAAAAATAAAATGGATTGTTTTAAATGAATTAAATGATCATTTTTCTAAAATAAATCTGTGTCAGAAAAAGAAAACTATTTATACTTTTGATGATGGTTCTCCATATATTTACGAATATCATAGCCCAGGCTACTGTTCTGGTTAAAAAATTTATCAATGTCAACTGAAAAATTTGATGAAAATATTGAGCTACCAAAAGGACTTGCAATTATAACCAATAATTAAGAAAAAATTATACATGCTATAAACAATAATAAAATTTTGATTCAAAACTTAAAACCTGAAAACATAGGAATTAGAGAATTCCCCATGTCTTCCTATAGGAGAGCTTATGTTTTAAATACTGAAGAAAATGAAACTGTTTCTTTGAATAGTGACGATGATATAGAAATATTAGAAGAATTAAATGTTCTTATGAATACAGAAACTAGTACTAGTGGTGTTAGACAACCTGCTCAACCAATGGCCTCTGGTCAAAATACTCAAATAACTCCACCTGTTGAACAAACGACAACCTGTACTAATGTGTCTACTTCTCCAAGAAGTCCTGCTGGTAATTTTTTAAGAGATCCTTCTAATTTTACTACACCCTATGTCCCTGAAACATTCCCTGAAAATGTTAATACAAACACTGCTTTTAGAGATTCCAGAAGAGGAATTGATGATGGTAGAAGAGAAATGACTAAACAAAAACTCGGTGAGCCAAAAACTGAAAATATCTCAGAAAGTGGTTATTTCTCAATATAGACCATTATATGGGAAATACTAATTCACTTGAAAAATGTATTTCAAAATAGGTAAAATCCTTATATATAATTGCTATATTTAGAAATGTTTTAGGAAACGAAGAAATCACATCTAATGCCTTTTCTATATGGATCCCCATGACCCTTTTAGAAAATGTTGGAAATTAGTGGATGAATCTTTCAATATATGCTAAAAATAAAATAAGAACAAGAATTTTAACAACGACAACAGAAGTTAGCTGTGAAGATAAGGATGTTAGTAAACTCATAGGAAGATTCGAAGATGTTGTTAGAAAAGAATTTGTAGGACAACTCTAGGATAAAACTGCTAAAGAAATCCAAAAGAAAACAAGAGTCAATACTATAAATCATCTGGTGAATATGAGAATTTGCAACATGTGCTATTTTGAACCATATACTAATGAATTTTCAAAACATTATTATAAAGCTGACTTTAATGAAGCAGAAAAACAAGTGTATCATGAAATGTATTTTACTAAACTACCTTCTCAATATGCTAGAAAATTGATAATATGATATAAAAGGATAACAAACTAGCAAGCTGAAGATACTTTAGGTGCTAGAATAGAATATGCTTAAAGACAAATAGGAGTTTGGTGTGCTGCTGCTAAAAATGGAGAATTATACAGAAAAGACCACCAACTTGGTCTATGCTGCGATAATCAATTGGAAGCTCCAAAGCAATTTGGATGTACTGATATATTCCCTAAAAAAGCTAAAAAATTGTTTAAGAAAAAGTATAAATTTAAAAAGACGTTTAAAAGAAACTTTAAACCAAGACATCTGTTTAAAACAAAAAGATTCTTTAGGAAAAAGAGGCTTAATAAAAAAACTCGACCAGAAATTAAAACTGCTCAAGAAAAAACAACTAAAACATGTAAATGTTGGGCTTGCAACAAAATAGGCCATTATGCTAACGAATGTCCTAATATAAAAAACAGAAGAAATGCTAAAATAAAAATGTTCTTAGAACAAGATGAATATGATATTAGTGAAACAAATGATATTTCTGATGTTGAAACTGAAGAAGAATTTTTCTATCTTGAAAAAACTAGTGATGAATCAGGAAGCGAGTATGAGTACTAGTTCCAATTTCTATATTGAATCTGCTGAAAAGAAAGATGATTACAAAGCAGAAGCTATTATTAATCGGAAGATGCTTAAAGAAATTGGAACTTTTGGAAATAATGAGTTATTTCGAAAAAGGTTTTTGGATAAATTTAACAGGAAAAATATTTGCTATTACGGAGAATGCCAATTTGACATTGTTTTTAACACTGAAGAATTTAGAGGAAAATTAAATATCCCGTTGATCAGTAGAAATATGATTAATAGACAATTAGAAAAACTGGGAAAAGATAAAGAGAAAATCAGTTATATACATGTTGGAGGAATACAAATTGTTTTTAAAGCCTGTTTTAGAAAATGAATTAGCTTCCCTATAAAAGCTGTTGTTCTCGATAACAGAATACATGATAGGACTGATGCCTTGCTAGATCTTGTTCATGGAAATCTTAGTCAAGGAATCTTGGGTGTAAAAGTCTATCCGAAATATGTTGTTAGTATACAAGAGCCAAGAATAAATGAAGTATTTAGCCTTACTCATGAATGTGCTAGAAAGAATTTTATGGATGATGGAAGATTCCTTTATTCCATAACATATCATGTTGGCTATTTCTTAAGTAATAGTCACCATAGCGATGAATTTATGAAACACGAATTTATCGAAATCGATAAAGTGTTTGAACCTTTTGCTAATATTTATAAACCTGATTCAGTTCAAGGAATTGATATGCCTGCTGATTGGAAACTAGATATAAATAAAAAGCCAAAACTTAATATTGCTAGACCATCTAATGTTAATAACTATGAAAAAATTAAAAGAATTTCTTCTTTAAAAATAACATAAGGAGAAATAGGAGAATGTTCTATAGATAGAAAAGAAAATTGATGTTCCAATTTATAAAATAAAAATTAAGTATTTTGATGGAAATAGAATAAAGAAAGTAGAAGCTTTAATTGATACTGGTGCGTCTGTTAGTCATATATCTCCTAATAAGATATCTGATAAAATACCTCGAAAAACGCTTGATGGGAATTATGTCTATAAAGACCTTAATGGATTTAAACATACAATCACGTAGACTGTTGATATTCCCTTGATAATTGGAAATAAAGAATTAATGTTTTCTATACACCTTGATAAAGATGAAAAAATGGAATTGTTACTAGAAAACAACTTTCTTGATTACTGTTTTTCTTATAATATTACTTATAATACAATCATGCTCACCATAGCAGATGAACAAATATATATACCAAGAATAATATGAGAAGCCCTATCTTCTTTAAAATAGGAATTGTTATAGATAATAATATTATCCATCTACCATGTCTTTTAGACACTGGTGCTGATATTTGTTTGATGAACAAACAGGTGTTACCATATAAAAGGTGAAAAAAGACTAAAAAGCAAACTATTAAAGCCAAAGGATTTGAAAGAAAACCTTTAGACTTAAATATTATTGTTAAAAATACTGTGATATTATTCGGCGATAGATATATCAAAATTCCAATAATATATCAACAAAACACGATGGGAGTACCAATGCTGCTAGAAATAATTTCCTAAACGTTTTCAAGAAAAATTGTTTCACTCAAAAAATCGGTGAATTTTTGACACCATCCTCACATTGGATCATATTACCTCGTCTACCTGTCATAAACATAGTTTATACGCGAAAACGTGGTGATATTTACCTCATCGCACATAATATTTTTGAAAAACTTGCTAATAATTTTGGAGAAAATCCGACTTCCTTATGGAATATTGATAAAACATATGCTAATATAGAATTAATCAATCCTACTGATATTATAAGAGTAAGACCCATGAGATATTCTGAAAATGATATTAAAGAATTTGATACATAAATCTAAGAGCTGTTTGATTTAAAATTGATTCAAGAAAGTAAAAATCCTCACCCGAGTCCTGGTTTTATGGTAAGAAATCATTCAAAAATAAAATGTGATAAAGCCAGAATGGTAGTTAGTTACAAAAAACTTAATGAAAAGACTAAATTTGATGGATATTTCCTGCCCCATAAAGAAAGCCTGATCAATAGGATCAAAGGTAAAAAGGTATTCTCAAAAGGTAAAAGTGGATTTTGGAAAATTAAATTGACTAAAGAATCTGTTCCATTAACTGCTTTTAGTACGCCAAATGATCATTATGAATGGCTAGTAATGCCGTTTGGACTAAAAAATGCCCCGCAAATATTCCAACGAAGGATGGATAAAGTGTTCAGTAAGTTATCTAATTTCTGTATTGTCTATATTGATGATGTGCTTATATTTTCTGATAATGAAAAAGATCATCTGAAACATCTTGATGTTTTTGCAGATCGATACAAAGAACGAGGTATTTTGTTATCTAAAAAGAAAGCTGAAATAGAAAAACAAAAATAGAATTTTTGGGATTAATTATTGATGCTACTGGAATTGAGATGTAGTCACATATCTGTGAAAAAATAACTGTTTTCCCTGATACTCTAGAAGATAAAAAATAGGTTCAAAGGTTTTTAGGAGTCTTGAATTATGCTGAAACATTTATTGAAGGATTAGCTAAACATAGGCAACCCTTCCAGAGATTACTTAAAAAATGTGCTAAATTTGAGTGGACGAAAGAACTTTCTAATAAGATAAGAGAAATTAAAAGTCTTACTGCTTATTTACCAAGATTAACTCTATCTTCTGATGAAGATGATTTAATTTTGGAGACTGATACTTCAAATGTCTATTGGGGTGCTATACTAAAAACTGCTACTGAAAATATCTGTAGATATGCTAGTGGAACGTTTACAAAAACTCAACAACGTTACCATAGTAATCTTAAAGAATTACTTGCTATTAAAAAGGGAATAGAAAAAAATAGATATTTTCTCATTCCAAAAAAGTTTACAGTGATAACTGATAATACTCAGGTTAAAGGATTTATATTTATCAAATTGCCAACAAGTCCTGAATATAATAAAATGAACAGATGACAAACGTTTTTCCAACATTATAATTTTGATGTTATTCATCGAAGTGGTAAGCAAAATATTCTTGCTGACTTCTTATCCAGGGAAGGACATGGAAGTTGAGAAGGATTCAATTGAGATTCCTTTAAGTGCTATTGAATCCATTGAGAAATATTGTTCGCAAGGACATTATTTCTTAAGTGCTGATGAAGAGTTGATCCATATGCAGAAGATCAGAAGTGCTAAAAGAAAAGAAGGAACGGACGACCAAGCCTCTAGTGTTAAAAAGGATGATTGCTCATCTAGTGTTTCAAAAAGTAATGCTGAAACTCAGAAAAGTCAGATCAATGATGATCTGCAAAGTGCTACTCTTATCCGCTCCCCCAATCAGTACGTTGATCAAATGATGAAAGCAAAGGAAACCCTTACAGTTCCTAGCCCCCCTGTTCAAAAATTTGTTCCATTCATAAAACCTTCTCAAAATCCTATTGTTCTAGAATATAAATTTGTTGAAATATCTGCTTCTTCTTCAAAATGACAAGCTTGCTTATAAAATCTGAATTGATGAAGACTCCACTATTTACCCTTTTCATGAAGAAAAATACCCTAGAATGGTCTACTTGCCTGAAACTCCTGTTGATCAAATAGAAAAAATATTCCATTATGGATATCTAGATTTTATAATTTCTGACCCAAAAACCAGTGCTAAAAAAGGAATGCTAAAGAGGGTGCAAGAAGCCATTAAAAGCTTTTGCGAGCAAAGAAACCAAAAAATCGTGTTAATAAAATGTTTTAGTGCCGTTCTTGAAAAAAGATATGATCCCTATCATATCATACAACTGTCCAAAAACTGTGTCAATTTAATCCTTGAATATAACCCGAACCAAGTTTTCAAAGAGGTACCAGAACTCTTGGAAAGTGATAAACTAGAACATTTCATTACTACAAGATGAGCCTTAGGATTTTATGTCATTGAGAAAAAATTTAAAAAGTTCATCGAATAAGATAAAGGGTATATTTACCCCATGAGTACTGATAACCTGCTAATCTAAACTATTGAATGTAGTTAATTTTATGGTGCTGCAAAGGCCTCCGCTACAAAGTGGTTAGAAATGATACGGATGGTAAAATTTGCTGCTAGCGAAACAGTTAAGAAATTAACTTGTCAAATGCTTAAACATACTGAGGGAACTTGTGCTTATTGTAAAGAAACCGTTGAGAAAAAGATCACTTGGGTAGATATTTCATGCGAAAGTGATGAAGAAGTCCTAGTGCTGTGAAGCGTCACTGCGTACGTCACGATGTAAAAACTCGTGACCAATGTTGAAGCTGTTTGAAGCTTTGTGCTAAGAAGATTCCGATCAAATAAAAGAGGGACCCACATGCTGGCCACCGACTACTATTCAATCACAAGAGGAGTTACTGTGCTTGTCCAATTGCGTCGACGCTACTATTCCAACACTGTTCATCTTTTTGAAAAAATTGTATTTCACTATTTATTTTTTGAAAAATTGCATCCGCTTTTGATCAAGGTTGTACTGAACCTTATCACTTGTTTCCTGTTTTTTGAAATGTAATTTGAGATCCGCGCCTATATAAACAGACCTGAACCTTTGAGTTTAGCATAGTAGAAAAACCAATCTGTTAATCTCTTGTAAAGATGTTTGTGTAAACTCCTCTCTAGAGGAACGTTTGTAATAGAATTATGGAATAAAATATCTAAGTTTTTAAAATATGTGTTATGCTTTCCCTAGCATATTTACCCTATATCATCTGTGAGAGTTATACCATGTTTTCCATAAGAACCTGGAAGCGATTTAGGCTTGGTATTGTGTTTGGAGTCCTGCAGGCCGGTTTGCCGTTTGTGTATGTAATGCGTTTTGGGCATTTTGGGTTGGCACTAGAATACTGAAGCGGCCTTTGGAAGCTACTATCGTTGGTTCTAAAAGAAGACGTTGTGAACCCTTTACAGGTATAAGGTAAATTTTTGGTAAGGAAAGGATATACATATCATAAATGTAAAACGTAAATTGTAGAACGTACGTCATAAATAATTGCATTATAGAACATTAGAGAATTTTAGGGTAAAAATTTTATTGATTAAAATTCAAATCAAAAGTTGGGGGTCAAATTGGGAATTTAGAAACATAAAAATTTAAACTTGAGATTTGAATTGGCAATTAAAAATCAAAAGTAAAAATGTTAAGGGTAAAATTATAAATTTTGAAACTTTTTAAAATTGAAATTTACTGAAATTAAGATCTTAAAGAAATTGGAGGGAGGAAAGTGTAATTTAATTATTTTTTAAAATATATATATATATATATACATACTACCGCAGTGCGTGACGGAGGATCTACCAGCCAGAGGAGGGAGCGATCGGGGGGCGACGTGGCGAGCTTAGGATCAGATTAACCACTAAAATCGTGCAATAAAACCCCCCCTCATGCAAAGAAGTGATTAAATTTGGGAAAAAACTTGAGAAAATCTAGAGAGAGAGAGAACCGGAGTGGAGGGCTCGTCGATTTTTCTTGAATCGGCATTCCTTCGGCAGCGTGGTCGTGGTTGTTAGGGGTGTGCGTGGTCGTGTGGACATCGTAGACAGTTCCAGGAGAGAGAGAGGGTGGTCCGGCCGGTAGCGTGGTTCGTCAACGGAGTGGCAGTGTGCGTTCTTAGCATCGCCGGTGAGCGGGAGTTGTTGATCGTCGTCCAATCATCGACGATCGTCAGGCTGGTGAGTATTTATGTGTAATTCCTCTAATTATTTTGGTAGGTGTGTGCATGCATGAGTGTGACGAGTTGGGTCGGTAAATTTTTGGCGGTATGGGTTGTACTTGGTTTTCTTCTTCCAACAGCGTGTGGGTTTGTGTGTGTGTGTTCTAATTGTCCAGTTGGTGTGTGTGTATGTGTGTTGTGTCGACGAGAACCCAGCAAAGGAAAAAAAAAACAGAGACGGAGAGAGAGAGAGAGAGGTCGATTAACAGCGGTGGCAGTGGTGTGAGTTGGGTGCGCCTACGGTGTGCCGCAGTGTGTGTATGTCGCCGTCGGTAGGGGTCGTTGGTCCCGTGGCGTGCCGTTGACATTGGGCATGCATGTGTAGTTGCGTGCATGGGGGGGGTGTCGCAACGTGCGTGGGTGTGTGAGCAGTGATCTGGTGGGTGTGCGGGTGAGCTGGTGAGGTGGCCAGTGGTGGTGTTTGATGGACGTTGTGGGTGGTGCAGGGTCAATAGGAGAATCGGCAAGGAGGGGGAGGCCACCGGCGGTCGGCAATAGTAGAGAGAGAGGGGCCGGCCGTCGGGTCTGGAGAAGAACCAAGAACCGGAAAAAAAAAAAAAAAAAGAAAAAAAAAAAAGAAAGGGGAAATTGCACAACTAACCCCAACAAAAAAATAAATTCAAATTCAAATCCTTTTCGCGGCCCGTGAACGATTCGGAATGGATATCGTTTTCCGTTAAATTTATTCTACTTTTGTTAAATTCAATCTTAATATCAAAATCTTTGTAACCGGAGTAATAAATTTGGGATCGTTCATATTACAAGATTTTTATGTAATGATTAACAGAATGAAATTATTAGAATAATAACAATTTTCATAGATAAAATATGGGGAATGGGAAAATGCGGAACTTAGGGCCTGTATTACATGACTAGGTGATTTTATATAAAATATTAACTTAAACCCTATCATTTTTAGGTTCGCAGACGCCAACACTTCGGTAAGCTTTGGACGGTGAGATTTTTGTGGCACCAGAAACGAGGTGAGTGTACTGTCTTCTTACAAATTATTTGTATATATATCTATGATGGAAAATGGTTGTTTTTAAATTAGATGCTTTTGAAAATTATGCGGTGATTTGATGATGTTGATTACATGATATTATTGAGTGATGTGATCTGCTTCGGCGGAGTGATGTTTATCTGCTTCGGCGGAATGATGTTTATCTGTTTCGGCAGAGTGATGCTAGACGTTTATACTGTGCAGTGATTATCTGCTTCGGCGGAGTGATGGGTGTTCGCAGGAAGGCATATCTTATGGATGGTACGGTACCGTTGCAACTCCCGATCGTGAGATTAAAACGATCACTATGGCTAGCCAGTGTGTGTTGTGGTGGAGTGGTGGTTTGGGATGTGATGTTTTATTTATATTGGGTGATTTATTATTTATTACGGTGATTGGTATGATATTTATACTGGATGGTTTTAAAAATGGAACTTTTATATATTACTCCATTTTTACTACATATATTATGCTTATACTGGATCCATGTGTAAATATTGTTTTATTTAGAAGGTATTATTATTAAATAAAAATATTTTTATTAAGAAGGCAATACACTCACAGGTGAAATGGCTAGGAGTCGGTCCCCTACTGGCACTGGGTAGAGTCCGTCAATGGTATAACAAGGGGGAATTTCAGGAGGTGCTGCCTTAGGCGAACCTAGGAGAGGTTCAGTGTCATTTTTGTCTTTCGTTGTTATTAAAAATTCAGGGGCGGGTGTGCCCCTAGTTAGAGAAGATGTTTATGGTCTGATTTTGGTGATTGTATAATTATGAATGCATACTGTCGCTTTCTAGTTTGGTTTGTCGCTGAGGTGATGTCGTGTCGACGTCACGCCGGCCCCATAGGTGACGGGTGTCCGGAGTGGGGTGTGACAATAAGGCTTAATATTTTATGACATGGTTTTTACAAACAAGTACTCTGTCTTTCTTAATCAAAAAACCCCTTTTATAAACAACCCTTATCATGAACGAGCAAGAATTCGATAAAAGATTTATACCAATGTTTGAAACTGTTGATTTAGGAAAACTTGAAAGTGTTTATAAATTCCATGATAAAATTGATGCATTACAAACAACTTATATGACAATTCTAGTTAAAAGACCTATAATTTGAATTAATCATAATATGAGTACTGTTGAATTATGGGAATATGAAAATGAAAGAAGAAGTGACGGAAGAAAAATTGAGACTCTAGACATGATAAGAACATCTGCAAAATATAATAAGAACTGAATATTCTGAAAATGATCCCATACATGCTGCCTATGCTGCTTATAGAAATAAGAGACATAATAGAACGATATATAATCAAAGAAATGAATGATCAAGTTTTTCTTGATAAATTTATGCTTACTTTTGATGAATTAATTATTGGAATAAAAGATAATGTTTATGAGTTTTATGACCAAATAAATTCTGCTATAAAAGGAATGGAAAGAATGACGGATCTAAACTATGCCTATTATGAAATTCATTCAATCAATGATGCTTTTGTAAATATAAGATTAAGCAATATGCGAAAAATTTGCGATATGAAATCCGCTGTTATTTAAAAAATATAATCGCTGGAGATTTTGGAGATTATTATCTTTACGGAGATCTTCGTATTAAAAAAGAATTGTTTGTTGAATTTTTTTCTGTTGGTTATTCCGCTGTCGAATTACAGTTACGTGATTTTATGATTACTATCTCAAAACTAAAATAAAATTACTTTAGTCTTTATCTATGACATCAACTATATGACTAACTTTAAAATTAAATTATTCAATTCGATTTGGTTAAATTATTTGGTTCGATTTGGTTCGATTATGGAGCGGTTTGGTTTCAATTTCGTGCCGGACTGTTCTTCGCACTTTAACCGGATAAATCTCTCCCCCCTCGTATAACTCGCGCTTCACTCCTGAAGATGGCCGTGTCTAGTGCTCTTCAGCTCTCCTACCGGAATCTCGGTTTCGAATCGCGGCGAAAGCGGAGGACTGCCGGAACCAGGACTCTCCGCACTCTTTCTTGCTCTGCTCATCAATCCAACGCGCGAGGAGAAGAAGATGAAGAATCTGAGGACTCTTCTGAGAATAAGAGGTAAGGTATGCATTGCCTCCGGTTAGAAATGCACTGATTTCTCGTTTGCTGAGCAAATGTGAAGGAATGGCCACATTTTGCACGGTACAAAGAGAATACTCGATAAGAATTAGTTAGCGTTTGCAAGCACGTAGCTGGTACTGGAATTGGAATTGGAATTGAATGCATTTGTATTTTTGGATTTCTTTTACATTATCCATTAGGAATTTCGATTCTAAGCACAATCAAATACTATTTTCCTCTATTTTTAATTCGTTGAGTATCGAAGGTTTACTTTGTTACAGGGAAGAGAAGCAACAGCATACAATTTTAGTTGAGAAATATGGCGATGGAACTTTGAAGAGGTTTTTTTTCTCTTTTGCATGAACTCTTTTGTTTAGCTTTACCATTCACATGATTGGGCTATTTTCCTACTGTGTTTTGGGAATATGTGAACAACAATTCCACAAACTTAAGCACTGTGCTGTGTTTGTTAAATCACACATGCATCCATGCATGTGTTACCTTATCTTGAACTAAATATAAAGTCTCGTCTTACAAAGTATCTTACAAAGCATCTTTTTGAGAGTGAGTTAGGCCCTTGGGATTGGATTACTATATGATATCAGAGTTGAATGTTGGGTCCCCCAATATCGTTCGCAATGGTTTGTCAAAAAATCCACCTTGCTCAGGAGGAGATGTGTTGAATCTCACATTGATGTTGAGCCCTTTTCCCGATATCCGTTCGCAGTGGTTTGTCAAACTCCACCTTGCACATGAGGGGCTTGTTGAATCTCACATCTCCTGTGTTACCTGATCCTGAACTAAATGTAAAGCCTAGGACAATCCTCTTACAAGGCGTCTTTTGAGAGTGAGTTAGGCCCATTGGATTTTTAGTATTGTTATTCTACAAATATTAACCAGCTCAAAATGGAGGGTAGCATCAAAGTACTTGAAGCTAAAAGCATTCATAAGTTTCATTTTTACATTGCATATTGTCTAGTTGCCTTTCAGTAAGATTGTTTAAGAGCGTAAGATCATTCTCTTCACTAACAATGCTTCATCCCAGGTATATAATAGATGATCATTCAGCAGGGCTAAGGACATATCTTGAGCAACCCGAAACTAGTGGATTCCAACCTTCACATTCTTCTGACACAGAATTATCTTGGCTTCCTGACATAATCAAAGAATTTGTTTTACCTGCTGGCTTCCCGGGTAACAAGCATAATTTTTCCTTTACATTCCTGTGTTTTCTTATTGGTATTCTTTGTAGAATATCTTACCTTTACGAACCATTTCAGCTGAAATCATTTCTAGGTACTCGGTTATGGAGTCACCGTTATCTATGGCTGTGGAATTAGAGAAACAAGCTAATTTGCTAATTTTTTATTGAGAAGTGACAAGGAACACATATGTGCCAGTATTAGACTAATTCGTTTGGGAATTTCCAGTACAAGAATTAGAAAGAAAAAAAATCCTTGATCATTGTCATTTAGTGAACATGTACGTAATGTATTTGTATGTATAGGGTGGTCTTGGGCCTCTCTCAACCCCAAAAGTTAGCTCATGAGGTGAGATTTTCCCTCATATTTATAACCTGACCACCAGTTTCTTCCACATACACTGTGGGATAAACTCAATAAACTTCCCCTCATACATCGTGCCTTTGGTCGGCTAACTCTCGACCAGTCTCTACCTTTGTGACTATTGGGCCAGAATTGTTATAACCTAAGTTCTGATATCAGTGTAGAATGATTTTGAGCCTCTCTCAACTCCAAAAACTTGTTCATGAGGTGAGGTTTTCCCTCACACTTATAACCTGAGTTACTTGACCATGAGTCCCTTGCACATCCGATGTGGGATAAATCCAACAATATGTGTCCGCCTCTTTTTTGTTTTAGTGTAATTCATGGCATTTTGTTTATAGCTTTCCCGAGATTATATATCGTTGGAAGTATAATTCCCCAGTGTTAACGTCTTATATGAAGTATCTTACCGATAAGGGGAGGAGATTTTACAGAAATTAAACATACTAGTCAATTAATTGTACTAGTCAGATTACTTCATTCATAGTTTTGCTTTCCTTTCCCTCCGGTAATGATTCTTTTATGCTCTCTTTTACATATTTGACGCAGGTTCAGTTTCAGATGATTACTTGGAGTACATGCTGTGGCAGTTTCCCACAAATATCACTGCATGGATCTGTCAGACATTGGTCACTTCTGCTCTCCTAAAGGTATCTTTAAGACCTTTTTTTGGGAAAAACATTATTTGAAAGAAGGAAAAAAATGCTGGGAGCAAATTCAAAATATTCGAATTTTATGGGTAGTGCTATAATTTTTTAAAACTTTTACGGGGTTGTAGTGCAGTCATAAAAGGAAAGTTCTCAAATTCCTTTTTCTGAATTCCTGTTTTCATGAATTATGACATTGTTGTTGAATCCCACGGGTGTTACCCGGGGTTTTAAATATCGGCCGTTACGTACCGTAACGGCCGATTCGTACCGTAACGGTAGATTCGTACCGGAAAATGGGTAGGCCGATACCGATACACGGCCGATTCCGGCATCTAGGGCTGAATCGCACCGTATCGGGCCGTTACAGTCTGTAAAGAACAAGATTCTTCACCGACCGACCGACCGACTTGCTGATTTCGCGTACACTTTTCAGATTTCTTCCACGTTCAAAGATTCTTCATATAATTGAGGAAGGAGGAGAAAAAACTAGTAGAAGATAACCAAACACTTACCGAACGTTGAGGATTTCGTCGAACGTTGAGGATTTCGTCGCGGTTCGCCAATCCCTAACAGAAACAGCTCAACGCCGCCGAACGTAGCTCTCGCGTCGCCGGCGACGTCTCCTCTCCTTCGCGTTGCAGCTCGTCGCCGTCACCATCTCGCCTCCGCTCCGTTTGTCTCTCTCTCTCTCTCCATTCGGGTGTTAGGGATTTCAGGATTTGGGCGTTTTGATTTGGGGGCTGAAATCAATTTATTATTTTAGTCATTAAAATTATTTATAAATTATAATTTAGAAATAATTAAGGGGTTTAAAAATATTTTTTGTTTACAATTTAGTCCTAAAATTGTTAATTAACTTGTTTACAAGTACAATTTAGTTCTAAAATTGTTAATTAGCTTTTTTACAATTACAATTTAGTCCTAAAATTTTTTAACTTATATTTTTGTAGCAATTTTTTTTTTTTTGTCATTATTATTTATCACATTATATATATATATATATATATATATATATATATATATATATAATGGTTAATGTAGTGTTAATTAGCTTCAATTATAATTTTAGTAAATAGTATGAATTAAATTTGTGTATGTAAATTGCAGAAAATTAAAATTTAACAATGTCGGGTGAAGAAGGATCACATCCTCCTAGTAATGATATTGGATGGAAATTCGGGATTCCTATTAGTGGTTCTAGACACAAATTAAAATGTAAATTTTGTGGTAGAGAGATAAATGGTGGAATAACTAGATTGAAGCAACACTTGGCGGCCAAAAAGGGTCAAGTAGCTCCATGCCAAAGTGTTAGTGCCAATGTTAGAACGCTTATGATGAAACATCTTGAAGGTAACTTGGAGAAAAAAATGGATAAAAGAAAACGAAGAGAAGAAGTGATTGAACAAATTCGAGCTTCTCAACGTGATCAAGATAATCCTTACGATTTGAGTGATGATGATAACTCGGATGATCCGGATATGGCTTATGCACGAAAAGAAAGTATGAGGTTGCATAGAGAAGAAGAAGATAGGGAGAGATATAGGAGGGATGCAGGCAACCGATATGAGACCGGGAGTAATAGCGGGGTTGGTGAAAGCACCAAACGGGGAAGCACTACTACTCGCATTGCTAATATGTTTCGACGATCTTCTACTGTTCTTGAATCGAGTTCGAAAAAAAGTTGGATTGATTCGTCTTTACCTGAAGCACGGTTGGCCGAGATTGATGTTGATCTATACCGTAGCAAAGCCCCCAAACAACAAAAGATCTCAACAAGGGTAATAAAAGGGTTGAAGAAAAAATTAGGGGTCGCAGTTAGTCAATTTGTGTTATACACACGTTTGCCAACAAACGTTGTTAATTCGCCATGGCTTGAGCCAATGTTGGATGTTGCAAGGGAGGTTGGAAAAGGAGTGAAAGTCCCTACTCCTTACGAGGTGACTGAAGTTTTCTTACCTAGAGAATATGAAGAATTGAGAAAGTGGATCGAATCTCATAAACCAAGTTGGGAGGAGAGGGGCGTTACGATCATGTGTGATGGATGGAGCGGACCTACCCGGAAGCACATTATCAATTTTTTGATTTATAGTAATTGGGGGACTGTTTTTCATAAATCAGTGGATGCCACCGATGTTGTTAGCAGAATTGTCGATTATTACTTCGGGCTTATGGACAAGGTGGTAGATAAAATTGGTGAAAAATATATTGTCCAAATCATCACTGATAATGAGCCTGCAATAAAAGCGGTGGGGAAAAAACTTATGTTAAAAAGACCAAATTTATATTGGACAGGTTGTGCTGCACATTGCCTTGATTTGATATTGGAAGATATTGGAGAGAAAACAAATGTGCTGAAAGTCTTGGATGATGCAAGAAGAATATCACGCTTCATTTATAACTCTAGTTGGGTTATTGATTTTATGAAGAGATTTACTGAAGGAAAAGAGTTATTACCCCCCGGGATCACACGTTTTGCCACTAATTTCATTATGCTGGAAAGCATTGTAAGGTATAAGAATGCCTTACAAAATATGTTTAATTGTGATGAGTGGAAAAGCAAAAGATGGGCGAAGGAGGACTGTGGAAAAAAAGTTAGAAAAATTGTGAACGACAATGGTTTTTGGATAAAAGCTTCAGAAATTTTAAAAGTTTAAGAACCATTGGTGAGGGTGCTTAGGCTTGTTGATGGAGATGAGAAGCATACAATGGGATTTGTCTATGAAGCTATGGACAAAGCGAAGATGGCCATTGAAAAAAATTGTCATTACTACAAAAAATATTGGAAAATAATCGACAAAAGATGACAATTCCAATTACACCATGATTTGCATGCGGCTGGTAAGCAATTGACTAATTGTAAATTCAATTTTAAAAACTCTTGTTACTTGTTAGAATTAAACTTCCTTTAACAAAATGTGCTTTTTGTTTTGAATTCATGTAGGTTATTTTTTAAATCCTCAATTTCAATATGGTGGTAAACTTTCTGACCATAGAGAGGTAATGGAGGGAGTTCAAAAAGTGATTCAAAGATTGAAGCCGAATATTGATAAACAAATTCAAGCTATTAATCAAGTTAGTTTTTTTTTTTTTTTTTTTTTAAGTAACAACTAGCGACTAACAAGTTACTAAGTTTTATATGTTTTATTTGTGGGTTTTTGATTTGTTACGTTCTAAATATAGATTATGATGTTTCGTGATAAAGAACATTCTTTCGGGACAGTATTGGCTCAAAAAACAGTAACACGTACAAATCCAGGTAATACAATGAACAATTAACTATTAATATAAGAATCTCAATCTTCGTATCGTTTTAATTCATATTGTTTCTACAGCTGAATGGTGGATCCACTTTGGTGCATCTGTCCCTGAATTTCAAGAGATTGCAGTTAAAGTGTTGAGCCAAACAACATCGTCTTCTAATTGCGAGCGTAATTGGAGCACATTCAGCTTGATACATACAAAGACGAGAAATCGTCTAAAGTATAAAAAACTGAATAAACTTGTTTACGTGGCTTATAATATGAGGTTGAAAATTAGACATGCTACGAGATTAAGCCAAAGTGAAATTGAAGACAATTTCAACCCTATAAACTTGGATTATATCTTTGAAGAAGATGATCCACTATCTCCATGGTTTCAAGAGAGAGAAGAACCATTGTTAGATGATCAGGACAACTCCAGATGGTTAGACGTAAGCGATGATGAGGTCGCTACTTCCAGTAGCCAAACACCTCGACGTTGGCAAAGTGATAGTCCATCTGGAGATGGAAGTGATACTGATAGTGGTCGTGGTTTGAGTCCACCTAGTGGAGAGTCTAGTGGTGATGATGGTGGAGGTGGAGGTGGAGGAGACACTAGACAATCGCCGTATCATGGAGAGTTAGGAATGGCTGGATTTGCCGACAATGTCGAACGTGGAGCTATTAGTGAGCCACGAAGGCATTCTGTTTCTAGTGCAATTGGATCATCAAGAAGAAGACCAAACCCACAATCCTCAAATTCCGAAGAATATGATGACACGGAAAACCGCTTTGGTATTGTTGGAGTTGGAGGATACGGATATGGATATCAAGGGGATAATTATCATCAGTGGCCTCAACCACAACCATATCCTTACCCTTATTATCCCTCTTTGGAATATGTTTCGGCGCCACATTATGTGGGTATGGGTCCTTTAGGATGCCCACAACCTCCTACTACTGGATACTCATATCCACCACCGCCTTCTTACCAATACGGTGTCCCTCCTCCACATCAAGAGAGTTCGAGTTCTACTTTCGGTCACTGCGAAGAAAGAGCAGAATCTAACGGTACCGATGGTAGTGGCCCTAGCAACTCCATTTATGATCATTGCACCTTTAACTACTTTGGTGGTTATCGTGCTGCACAACAAAATCAGAGTGGTGATCATGCCGATGCCGACTATGAAGAGTCTGCGCGCAATTCGTTTTGGTATTGATAATTTTATATGAGTGTATTGTTTTTGTAATATGATGTACAAGTACAATTTACTCTTTTATTATATTTGTGTAATATATTTTTATTAAGTATTGTGTGCATCATCTTATTCTTTTAAGATTGTTAAGTACGATGATTTTTCGTATTTTTTATGTCTTTATTGTGTTGTATATAACCTTAAAATGTCATAAGATCTATTATAATGTGTTTATTAAAGGTTAAATGAGTGAAACAATTATTCTTATTGAGTTTTTGGGGATGTTCTAGTGATTTTAAAAAATTCACGACCGTTACGGCCGATTTCCGTTACGGACAGGCCGATACTCCCGATACCGTTACACCGCGACCGTTACCGTTACGTAACCCGATACCGCGATTTAAAACCATAGTAAAAACAGAAAATTAAATAGTCCTACCAAATAATTTACAGCGCTGTGTGTTTAGAATCCCAAATCAAATTTGTGATGCTTCCCAAAGTAGTCTATATGATTGAAAGGAGTTCATTTACTTAACACCATATGTTTTTAAGTTGGAACCTCCTTACATGATATCAGAGCTAAGTTTGGGAAGTCTTATTTGTTTGTCCTCAATTGTTTGAATGTTTGTCTGGTCTCTTCTGTTGTTTGATCGCATCACGTACAAGGGGGGTTGCACACGAGGGTGGGGGTTAGAATCCCACATCGAATTTGTAAAGTTTCCCAAAGTAGTCTATACATGAAAAAAGTTACTCCACTTAACACCATATGGTTTTAAGTTGGAACCTCCTTACATGATATCAGAGCTAAGTTTGGGAAGCCTCATTTGTTTGTCCCTGATTGTTTGAATGTTTGCCTTGTCTTTTCTGTTGTTTGATCACATCACGTGCAAGGGGGGTTGCACACGAGGGTGGGTGTTAGAATCCCACATCGAATTTGTGAAGTTTCCCAAAGTAGTCTATCCATGAAAGAAGTTACTTCACTTAACATCATATGGTTTTAAATTGGAACCTCCTAACATTGTGGACATTAAGTGCATGGTCGAAGTATGAAAAACTAACATCTAAACGATTTAGTGAAAAATGAATAAGCGTACTATGAATCTCAGTCCTCGGACACAAGAATAACGAGGATTATCCCAGACTTTATATATAGCTTAGGATCAGGTAACACCATGGTTTTAAATCGCGGTATCGGGTTACGTAACGGTAACGGTCGCGGTGTAACGGTATCGGGAGTATCGGCCTGTCCGTAACGGGAATCGGCCGTAACGGTCGTGAATTTTTTAAAATCACTAGAACATCCCCAAAAACTCAATAAGAATAATTGTTTCACTCATTTAACCTTTAATAAACACATTATAATAGATCTTATGACATTTTAAGATTATATACAACACAATAAAGACATAAAAAATACGAAAAATCATCGTACTTAACAATCTTAAAAGAATAAGATGATGCACACAATACTTAATAAAAATATATTACACAAATATAATAAAAGAGTAAATTGTACTTGTACATCATATTACAAAAACAATACACTCATATAAAATTATCAATACCAAAACGAATTGCGCGCAGACTCTTCATAGTCGGCATCGGCATGATCACCACTCTGATTTTGTTGTGCAGCACGATAACCACCAAAGTAGTTAAAGGTGCAATGATCATAAATGGTGTTGCTAGGGCCACTACCATCGGTGCCGCTAGATTCTGCTCTTTCTTCGCAGTGACCGAAAGTAGAACTCGAACTCTCTTGATGCGGAGGAGGGACACCGTATTGGTAAGAAGGTGTTGGTGGATATGAGTATCCAGTAGTAAGAGGTTGTGGGCATCCTAAAGGACCCATACCCACATAATGTGGCGCCGAAACATATTCCGAAGAGGGATAATAAGGGTAATGATATGGTTGTGGTTGAGGCCACTGATGATTATTATCCCCTTGATATCCATATCCGTATCCTCCAACTCCAATCATACCAAAGCGGTTTTCCATGTCATCATATTCTTCGGAATTTGAGGATTGTGGGTTTGGTCTTCTTCTTGATGATCCAATTGCACTAGAAACAGAATGCCTTCGTGGCTCACTAATATCCCCACGTTCGACATTGTCGGCAAATCCAGCCATTCCTAACTCTCCATGATACGGCGATTGTCTAGTGTCTCCTCCACCTCCACCTCCACCATCATCACCACTAGACTCTCCACTAGGTGGGCTCAAACCACGACCACTATCAGTATCACTTCCATCTCCAGATGGACTATCACTTTGCCAACGTCGAGGTGTTTGGCTATTGGAAGTAGCGACCTCATCATCGCTTACGTCTAACCATCTGGAGTTGTCCTGATCATCTAACAATGGTTTTTCTCTCTCTTGAAACCATGGAGATAGTGGATCATCTTCTTCAAAGATATAATCCAAGTTTATAGGGTTGAAATTGTCTTCAATTTCACTTTGGCTTAATCTCGTAGCATGTCTAATTTTCAACCTCATATTATAAGCCACGTAAACAAGTTTATTCAGTTTTTTATACTTTAGACGATTTCTCGTCTTTGTATGTATCAAGCTGAATGTGCTCCAATTACGCTCGCAATTAGAAGACGATGTTGTTTGGCTCAACACTTTAACTGCAATCTCTTGAAGTTCAGGGACAGATGCACCAAAGTGGATCCACCATTCAGCTGTAGAAACAATATGAATTAAAACGATACGAAGATTGAGATTCTTATATTAATAGTTAATTGTTCATTGTATTACTTGGATTTGTGCGTGTTACTGTTTTTTGAGCCAATACTATCCCGAAAGAATGTTCTTTATCACGAAACATCATAATCTATATTTAGAACGTAACAAATCAAAAACCCACAAATAAAACATATAAAACTTAGTAACTTGTTAGTCGCTAGTTGTTACTTAAAAAAAAAAAAAAAAAGAACTAACTTGATTAATAGCTTGAATTTGTTTATCAATATTCGGCTCCAATCTTTGAATCACTTTTTGAACTCCCTCCATTACCTCTCTATGGTCAGAAAGTTTACCACCATATTAAAATTGAGGATTTAAAAAATAACCTACATGAATTCAAAACAAAAAGCACATTTTGTTAAAGGAAGTTTAATTCTAACAAGTAACAAGAGTTTTTAAAATTGAATTTACAATTAGTCAATTACTTACCAACCGCATGCAAATCATGGTGTAATTGGAATTGTCATCTTTTGTCGATTATTTTCCAATATTTTTTGTAGTAATGACAATTTTTTTCAATGGCCATCTTCGCTTTGTCCATAGTTTCATAGACAAATCCCATTGTAGGCTTCTCATCTCCATCAACAAGCCTAAGCACCCTCACCAATGGTTCTTAAACTTTTAAAATTTCTGAAGCTTTTATCCAAAAACCATTGTCGTTCACAATTTTTCTAACTTTTTTTCCACAGTCCTCCTTCGCCCATCTTTTGCTTTTCCACTTATCACAATTAAACATATTTTGTAAGGCATTCTTATACCTTACAATGCTTTCCAGCATAATGAAATTAGTGGCAAAACGTGTGATCCCGGGGCGTAATAACTCTTTTCCTTCAGTAAATCTCTTCATAAAATCAATAACCCAACTAGAGTTATAAATGAAGCGTGATATTCTTCTTGCATCATCCAAGACTTTCAGCACATTTGTTTTCTCTCCAATATCTTTCAATATCAAATCAAGGCAATGTGCAGCACAACCTGTCCAATATAAATTTGGTCTTTTTAACATAAGTTTTTTCCCCGCCGCTTTTATTGCAGGCTCATTATCAGTGACGATTTGGACAATATATTTTTCACCAATTTTATCTACCACCTTGTCCATAAGCCCGAAGTAATAATCGACAATTCTGCTAACAACATCGGTGGCATCTACTGATTTATGAAAAACAGTCCCCCAATTACTATAAATCAAAAAATTGATAATGTGCTTCCGGGTAGGTCCGCTCCATCCATCACACATGATCGTAACGCCCTTCTCCTCCCAACTTGGTTTATGAGATTCGATCCACTTTCTCAATTCTTCATATTCTCTAAGTAAGAAAACTTCAGTCACCTCGTAAGGAGTAGGGACTTTCACTCCTTTTCCAACCTCCCTTGCAACATCCAACATTGGCTCAAGCCATGGTGAATTAACAACGTTTGTTGGCAAACGTGTGTATAACACAAATTGACTAACTGCGACCCCTAATTTTTTCCTCAACCCTTTTATTACCCTTGTTGAGATCTTTTGTTGTTTGGGGGCTTTGCTACGGTATAGATCAACATCAATCTCGGCCAACCGTGCTTCAGGTAAAGACTAATCAATCCAACTTTTTTTCGAACTCGATTCAAGAACAGTAGAAGATCGTCGAAACATATTAGCAATGCGAGTAGTAGTGCTTCCCCGTCTGGTGCTTTCACCAATCCCGCTATTACTCCCGGTCTCATATCGGTTGCCTGCATCCCTCCTATATCTCTCCCTATCTTCTTCTTCTCTATGCAACCTCATACTTTCTTTTCGTGCATAAGCCATATCCGGATCATCCGAGTTATCATCATCACTCAAATCGTAAGGATTATCTTGATGACGTTGAGAAGCTCGAATTTGTTCAATCACTTCTTCTCTTTATTTTCTTTTATCCATTTTTTTCTCCAAGTTACCTTCAAGATGTTTCATCATAAGCGTTCTAACATTGGCACTAACACTTTGGCATGGAGCTACTTGACCCTTTTTGGCCGCCAAGTGTTGCTTCAATCTAGTTATTCCACCATTTATCTCTCTACCACAAAATTTACATTTTAATTTGTGTCTAGAACCACTAATAGGAATCCCGAATTTCCATCCAATATCATCACTAGGAGGATGTGATCCTTCTTCACCCGACATTGTTAAATTTTAATTTTCTGCAATTTACATACACAAATTTAATTCATATTATTTACTAAAATTATAATTGAAGCTAATTAACACTACATTAACCATTATATATATATATATATATAATGTGAGAAATAATAATGACAAAAAAAAAAAATTTGCTACAAAAATATAAGTTAAAAAATTTTAGAACTAAATTGTAATTGTAAAAAAGCTAATTAACAATTTTAGAACTAAATTGTAATTGTAAACAAGTTAATTAACATTTTTAGGACTAAATTGTAAACAAAAAATATTTTTAAACCCCTTAATTATTTCTAAATTATAATTTATAAATAATTTTAATGACTAAAATAATAAATTGATTTCAGCCCCCAAATCAAAACGCCCAAATCCTGAAATCCCTAACACCCGAATGGAGAGAGAGAGAGAGAGACAAACGGAGCGGAGGCGAGACGGTGACGGCGACGAGCTGCAACGCGAAGGAGAGGAGACGTCGCCGGCGACGCGAGAGCTACGTTCGGCGGCGTTGAGCTGTTTCTGTTAGGGATTGGCGAACCGCGACGAAATCCTCAACGTTCGGTAAGTGTTTGGTTATCTTCTACTAGTTTTTTCTCCTCCTTCCTCAATTATATGAAGAATCTTTGAACGTGGAAGAAATCTGAAAAGTGTGCGCGAAATCAGCAAGTCGGTCGGTGAAGAATCTTGTTCTTTACAGACTGTAACGGCCCGATACGGTGCGATTCAGCCCTAGATGCCGGAATCGGCCGTGTATCGGTATCGGCCTACCCATTTTCCGGTACGAATCGGCCGTTACGGTACGTAACAGCCGATATTTAAAACCCTGGTTTTTACATTTTTGATTGAATAAATTATCTCAGGGTCATCTTATTGCTGGCAGATCTAGTACTAAGTTTTTCCACAAATACTATAGGCTGTTGGTGTGAGCTCTTTCTCAGGAACTACTGCTGCTGCTTCTGCTGCAGCCATCAGGTGAACTTCCGTCATCCGTGTGGTAGCTCTGCTTCCATTCATTAATTCACTGCCTTCTCTTTTATCTGTAGATGAGTGACGTAAAAAAAAATGTGGTTTGGGCCGGTTGGACTTAGGTTGCTGAAGTAATAGGTTTTTTAAGGTGTTGTTTGGTTAACAATTCCAGCACAAATTTTTTATTTTCAAAAACAAAAAGTTCACGTACTTTTTGTTGAGTTTATTCCACGTGTGGAAGGGGCTTTTGGTTATGTTATTATAGTAAGGGAAAACCTCACCTTATGAGTTAGCTTTTGGGGGTTGAGAGGGGCCTAAAACCACCCTATATTGATATCAGAGTTAGGTTACAACAACTCTGACCTAATAGCCACAAAAGGAAAGATTAGTCGAGGGTTAGCTGACCAAAGGCTCGATGTGTGATGGGGAGATTGTTGAGTTTATTCTACATCGGATGTGGAAGGGATTGTTGGTCAGGTTATCATAACTAAGGAAAACCTCACTTCATGAGTTAGTTTATGAGGTTGAGAAAGGCCCAAGACGACCCTACATTTTTTTCTTACAACAAATTTCAAATACTATTTTAAATTATCTTCAAAAATTACTTTTCAAATTTTTTATTCCACTTTTTTTTCTTCTTCATTATTATTATTAGTATTTTGTCTCTCTTTGTATGTGTTAAAGGGTATTTATGTCTTTTCTATTACTTAGGATTTTCTGTATGGTTTCCTAATTCTTATTATAAATAGTGGGAGAGGCTAACACAATAGTTAAGCCTTCTCGTTCTTTTCGTATCATGTTCTATTACTTTAACATGGTATCCAGAGTAGGTTATGGGAGATTGATTTCATAGATCTGTTCAAACCAATTTTTTCTTCTTCTTCTTCTCTTGCCTACTGTTCATACAAAAAAAAAAGAAAAAAAAAAGAAAAAAGAAGAGCTGAAACCCTAGCAGCCCACTAGCTCTTGCCGCTGCCGCCACCGCCACCGCTCAACACACTCAGATCAGCACCTCGCTGCCGTCGCCCAGGCTATTCCGAGCCTCACCGACCGTCGCCCAGGCTATTCCAAGCTGCCATCACCATCGCGAACCGTTATCGACCCCAAAGTCGCGCTGTACCATCATCGCGAACCAGTTCTTCTACCCGCTATCCTCCTTTGACTTCGCCGGACCTTCGCCAGCCCTCGCCGAACCTTCGCCAGCCTTTTGCACTGACTTGAGATTTTTTGTTTGCATTCTGATAGAACCAACTGCAAACCCTTGTTAAACGATCTCAACAGCGCTTTTGCATTCTGGTTATGCTTCTGGTTATTGTTCGTAAAACCTTGAGATTTCGGGTTATACTTCTGGTTATTGTTCGAAAGACAGCCCTATAAATGTTCGTGAGTATTGTTCTGATTCTCATGTTCTTCGTTTAAGCCCTACAGTTGTTTATATTTTTGGTTTGTTTCCCTTGTGCAAGTTGTTTGTTAGTTGTTGTATTGAAGGGTACTAATGTCGATGGCTACACCTCAACCATTAACAACCCGTAAGTTGAACGGAACCAATTATTTAAATTGGTCTAAGGCTGTGAAAATAGCCCTCACCGGACAAGGGAAATATCGTCATCTCACGGAATCCGTCCCGGCAACAGATGATAAAAAGTATGACGACTGGATTCAGGCTGATGTGCAGATTGTAGCATCGTTGTGGAATTCGATAGAGCCTTAAGTGGTTGATCTCTGTACTTATCTCGATACGTGCAAAGATATATGGGAATATCTTCGTGTATTATATTCCAGTAATCTCACCAGGATGTATAATTTATCGGTTGAGTACTTCTAACTTCAGCAAGGCACGCAATCCGTTACAGATTATTTTGCCACATTCAACAGCTTCTATGAGCAGATGAATAGTATCTTACCGATGACTATCGATCTGAAAGAAATGCAAAAGCAACGTAAGCAGATGGTTGTCATAAAATTCTTGGCTGGATTATGCCCAGAATTTGAACCACTCCGATCTCAGATCCTTTTCAGTGCTACTCTTCTCACTATCACAAAAATGTATTCTCGCATCTCGCGTAGCACTACTAAGGATAATGTGTCTGACTTGAGTTCGTCTGCGTCGTCTAAGCATTCGGCGCTTGTTACTCAGATTCCTACACGAGATCGTGGTGTTCCACTCAGTGGTAGTCGTGGTTTTTCTCGTGGTGGTGGCCCTCGGGGTGGACGTAGTGGTCGTGGCTTACATTGACAATGCTTTTTTTTGCGGAAAAGATAATCATACTCGAGAAACATGTTGAGATTTAGTTGGTCGTCCTCCCAAATTCGCCAATGCAGTGACATCTGATCCAAATACTCCTACTATTCCAGAATCTCAGGCGGCCAAGGATATCTCTGATGATGAATATGCTCAATTCCTTCAGTATAAGGCATCCCAGCAAGCATCTCTTCCCATTGTTTCTTTAGCTCAACGAGGTACTTCTACTGCCTGTCTTTCAATTCGCCCTTCCCTTCTCACACCCTGGGTCATAGATTCTGCAGCCACTGATCACATGTCAGGTACTTCTTCCCTCTTTACACATAGTCAGTCCTCTTCTTCGTTGTCTCCTATTACAGTTGCTAATGATTCCACTGTCCCTATCCATGGCATTGGCACAGTGGCACCCTCACCCTCCTTATCTCTCTCCCCTGTCTTGTATATTCCTTCGTTTTCTTTTAATTTGATGTCAGTCAGTAAGCTCATCAAACACCTTAATTGTTCTGTCTCATTTTTTCCTAATTCTGTCATTCTCCAGGATTTGAGGACGCGGAAGATGATTGGAACCGGGCATGAGGAAAATGGCCTATATTACTTTGATGACCATGATGAGATTCCTGCTATCCTACTTACTGCCTACCCTGCTGTTGCCTCCGCTCACCTGGCAACCTCAAGTTACTTGTTCCTGATTTGAGTCATTTGTCTTCGTTAGAGTGTGAGTCTTGTCAATTGGGTAAGCATCATTGTATTTCATTTGCTTCCCCAGCTCATGTTCGAGCATCGAGTCCGTTTATTTTAGTTCATTCAGATGTTTAAGGTCCTTCTCGTGTTACTTCTACATTAGGTTTTCATTATTTTGTGACATTTGTGGATGATTTTTTCAGAGTTACTTGGCTTTATTTAATGAAAGATCGTTCAGAATTATTCTCTATTTTTCGTGCGTTTTGTGCTGAAATTAAAACTCAATTTAATGTACCAGTTCGTATTCTTCGAAGTGATAATGCTCGAGAATACTTTTCTCAGCCATTTACTTCCTTTATGTCACACTCTGGTATCTTGCATCAGTCTTCTTGTCCTCACACACCGCAACAAAATGGAGTTGCTGAGCGTAAAAATCAACATCTCCTAGAAGTGGCTTGTACTCTTCTTTTTGAGATGAACGTTCCCAAACATTTCTGGGGCGATGCGATTTTTACCACCTGCTTCTTAATTAACAGGATGCCGTCCTCTACCCTCAACGGCAAGGTTCCCCATTCCATTCTTTTTCTTCGTTCTCCCTTGTTTAGTTTACCTCTTCGAATATTTGGGTGTGTTTGTTTTGTTCATCAATTGACTCTTGGCAGGGACAAGTTAGATTTCCGTGCTTTAAAATGTGTCTTCCTCGGCTATTCTCGCACACAAAAGGGTTATCGTTGTTATAGTCCATCATTACGTCGCTCGTTTGTGTGTGCGGATGTTACATTCTTTGAGTCTACCCCTTACTTTTCTGTCCCTTCCTCTCAAGACGATTTGGATGTTACGCTTCCTCTACTCCGGATCTTATCTTGTCTAGTCGTTCTTCAGCTCCGTTGCAGGTCTACTCTCGTCCCCAGAAGGCCCCCTCCGCTGTCGCGCTCATCGACTCTGTGTCCTCAGATTCTTCTCCAGCCGACCTATCCGTCTCTGACCTGGATATGCCCATTGCCATCCGGAAAGGTAAGCGCACATGTACTACCCATCCTATTTCTAACTTTGTTTCATATGCACACCTATTTCCTTTGTACTCTTCTTTTGTTGCTTCTCTGTCCTTTGTTTTTATTCCTAATTTTGTTTCAGAGGCCCTCACTCACCCTGGTTGGGCCAAAGCAATGGAAGAAGAAATGTTTGCCTTATATCAAAATGACACTTGGGATCTCATCTCGCTTCCGCCTGACAAAACAATAGTTGAATGTAAATGGGTGTACACTGTCAAAGTTCATCCGGATGGCACCATTGATCAACTCAAGGCTCGCTTAGTTGCTAAAGGCTATACTCAGGTATACGGCCTTGATTACTCTGAGACCTTCTCTCCAGTTGCCAAGCTCGCTTCTATTCGCTTGTTTATCTTTTTGGCTGCCACTTTTCGTTAGCCATTACATCAACTCGATATTAAGAATGTTTTCTTAAATGGCGATCTGACTGAGGAAGTATTTATAGAGCAACCTCCTGGGTTTGTTGCTCTTGGGTTTGTTGCTCATGGGGAGTTTGGATTGATATGTCGCTTGAAGAAATCTATTTATGGTCTCAAGCAGTCTTCTCGAGCATGGTTTGGAAGATTTAGTGAAGTGGTCACTGAGTTTGGTTTTCAACGATATGGAGTCGATAATTCCGTCTTCTACAGGCATAGTAAAATCGGGAGAATATTGTTGATTGTGTATGTGGATGATATTGTGATTACCGGGGATGACCATGGTAGTATTCAGGAACTCAAAAAGTTTTTGAATAGTAAATTTCAAACGAAAGATTTGGATCACTTAAAGTACTTCTTGGGAATTGAAGTCGCTCGATCAAGTCATGGCATTTACCTGTCTCAGAGTAAATATATCCTTGACCTATTGAGCAAAACAAGAATGTTAGGAGCTAAACCGATTGACTTGCCTATGGATCCAAACACCAAACTGTTAGCAGATCAAGGTGTACCACTGATAGATTCAGCACAATATAGAAGGTTAGTAGGAAAGTTGAAATACCTGACAGTTACCAGACCAGATATTTCCTTTGCTGTTAGTGTTATCAGTCAGTTCTTAAATCGTCTAATGACTTGTCACTGGGATGCAGTGATCTGTATTCTTCGATATTTGAAAGGTGCTTCTGGCTGTGGTCTACTATATCAAAACTTCGATCATACTCAAATAAAGGGCTACACGGATGCAGATGGGGCCGGATCACCCTTGGATAGAAAGTCTACTACTAGATATTGTGTGTTCGTTGGTGGTAACCTTGTCTCTTAGAAGAGTAAAAAACAGACTGTGGTGGCACGGTCAAGTGCAGAATCGGAATATAGGGCAATGACCCATACCACTTGTGAGTTACCTTGGTTGAAACACTTGTTGGAAGAACTTGGGTTTGAACACTCTTCACCGATGGATCTGGTATGTGATAATTAAGCAGCACTTCACATTGCATCCAACCCAGTCTTCCATGAGAGAACAAAATATATGGAAGTTGATTGTCATTTCATTCGAGAAAAAATGTTGCAGAAGTAGATTGAAACTAAACATGTAAATTCAGTTGATCAGTTAGTTGATATATTTACTAAATCATTGGGGGGTTCAAGGATAAAATACATTTGTAACAAGTTAAGAGCATACAATATATATGCTCCAGCTTAAGGGGGAGTGTTAAAAGGTATTTATGTCTTTTCTTTTTATTTAGGGTTTCCTGTATGATTTTCTAATTATTATTATAAATAGGAGAGGCTAACACAATAGTTAAGCCTTCTCGTTCTTTTCATATTCTATTACTTTAACAGTATGGTCTCTCATACACAAACAACTTGAATCAATCACATCACCCCTCTCTTCTCACATTTTAAAATTTTCAATCAATCACATTACTTCCACTTTTTTATTTTTAAGATATTATTTATAAGGATTATGTATTCAAAAATTTCCCAAAACAAAACCAAGCAAGTTTCCACAGTTGCACACTGCCATATCTGTAGTCCAAAGCTATCTAAAGTGATTATTTCTGCAGATGGGTGTCAAAGGATGGCATTGGTGCCGTTGGGCGGCTCTTCATTGGTCTGGCAGTTTTTCAATTATAAGCTTATGGGATGAAATGTGCTGAATGTATTCAAGTAAAATTACTATATTTGCCAGGTGGCCGTTTTGGAAATCTCTTTGATGACGATCCAAAGCAGTGGCGTATGTATGCAGATTTCATTGGCAGCGCAGGAAGGTATCAAACACAGGCCTACTTTTCCGGTTGTCGTAATATAGTTTTTACATTTTTTTTCCTGTTTACTTATTTTTGGCACTTGCCAATATTTTAGTTGATTTTAACTATGATTATCAGGTACAAATTAAACTTATAGTTGATATCAACTGCATGAATTATCCCATTGATAAAAAACGAAATATTAAAACCTTGTTCAAAGGATAGAAGAAAAATGAAAAATAAAACGGGTGTTGAATCACACATTGATGTTGGGCCCCCTAATATCCATTTACAGTAATTTGTCAAAGTCCACCCTTCGCTTGAGGGGGGCTTGTTTAATCCCACATCGCCTGTATTTCCTGATCCTAATTTATATGTAAAGTTTAGGGCAATCCTCCTCTTACAAGGGGTCTTTTGAGAGTGAGTCAGGCCCATTGGCTTCCTACATAGTATAAGAGTCAGGCCTTTTTTCTGATGTTAGGCGTGTTGAATCCCGCATCAATGTTGGACCTTCCCGAGATATCCATTCGCAGTGGTTTGTCAAAATCTACCCTGTGCATGAGGGGGCGTCCTGTGCATGAGGGGGCGTGTTGAATCTCACATTGATGTTGGGGGCCCCGATATCTGTTTGCAGTAGTTTGTCAAAGTCCACTCTACGCGTGAGGGAACATGTTGAACCCCACATCGCTTGTATTACTTGGTGTTGAGCTATATGTAAAGTTTAGTGCAATCCTCCCCTTACGAGGCGTCTTTGGGGAGTAAGTGAGGGCCATTGGGTTCCTACATGTTATCAGAGTCAAACCTTTTGTCTAATGTTGGGCGTGATGAATCTCACATCAATGTTGGACCCTCCCGATATCCGTTCGCAGTAGTTTGCGCTTGAGGGGATGTGTTGAATCCCACATTGATGTTGGGCCTCCCGATATCTTTTTGCAGTGGTTTGTCAAAGTCTACCCAATGCGTGAGGGGGGTGTTGAATCCCACAACGCTTGTATTACCTGATCTTGAGCTATATATAAAGTCTAGGGCAATCCTCCTCTTACAGGGCGTCTTTTGAGATGAATTAGGCCTGTTGGGTTCCTGCAACGGGGATAGAAACTGATGAGTGAATTATTTAAGGGTTGAATATATATTGATAATGTGTTATTGGAGAAGTTGTTAACCTGGTTTTGTTATTCATGATGCAGCATCTTTGATCTTACTACACAATTATATCCTTCCTATTTTCTGCCACTAGCTTCTCTCGGAAATCTTGCCAAGGTGATGTACTTGGACACAATTTTGGGTCTGTCTACAAACTTCCTTAATTTGTTCACGTCCCTATTTCATTGAGCAACTGCCCACTGGCTTCAAACCCAATACAAGTTCAATATATAATTCATGATCATTATCGTACTTATTTTTACGTGGTTGTATTTTGATCAGGCTGTGGCGAGGGGACTAAAGGATCCTTCCTTTCGGGTAATTCAGAGCCATTTTGCTATCTCGGGAAATCTGGGTGATGTGGCAGCAAAGGTGTAATATTATATTTGTAACTGTTTATTAGTTCACTTTGCTTCTTCTTCTCCTTTGTTGGATTACGAAATGTTGTCTTTTGACACCATGGTGGTTTTTATTTAGTGTCTGATTCTGTTCCAGAAATCTGGAAGAAAAATAGAACTATGGGAACAAAAATATATGTTCTTGCTCATCTCTGAATATTTAGAATGAATTTTAGGGAACAAAACATAATTGTTTCCCAGATTCTTCTGTTCCAAGTTTTCTAGGAACAGAGACAGAAATCTGAGTACAGAACACTGAACAAAAGTCACCCAGATTGGCATGCTTGTTTGCAACTTTGGTTCTCAATTTTTTTTAAGATTTTGATAGTAATTTATCCTAGCTACTTTTTTTTTTTAAAAAAAAATTATTTAATTTCTTCCTTGAAAAACTGTTTTTTTTTTTTTTTGTTGAACACTATACAATCAAATGTGACAGGAGGAAGTTTGGGAAGTAACTGCACAACTGCTTGGCCTTGGTCTAGGTATACTTTTTCTGGTAAATATGGTTTTATCACTTTTATCGACTGATTTTTTTTTTTTCCATCAATTACATTATTGTTTTTTAACTGAAAATTATGGTGAAAAAGCAGTCTATCCCTGAACCTTTAACATCATACCCTGTGTTGGCTTTGACATGGATGAGCATGCGGCTTTTGCACCTTTGGCTACGCTACCAGTCTCTTTCGGTTCTGCAATTTAATACAGTAAGACATTTTATGAATTTCAGTCCATCTGTTCATTTCATCTTTTCTTTTCCACCCCTCAAAAGAATAGAATTTGGAAAGCAAAAAAAGGGGACACAAAAAAAAAGCTGAAAACCCGAGTATCCTTTGGTAACTGTTTTTAAAGTACTTTTTTTCCAAGAAAAAATTACTAAGTAGCGTTTGTTTAGGCTTCAAAAAGTAATTTTAAAAATCAAGAAAATGAATTTTAAAATATTATATACATTATTTCTTCAATTTTTATACTTTTAGAGATATGATGGATTTGGACCGTTCTACTCAAATTTTCTCAACTTTCTATGAATTTGTTTTGACACTAAGATATACTCTCTACTTTATCAAATACACTTTCTAGTTAAAAGTTTTTTTTTTTTCCCAAATAAGTTGTTTGATTTTATATGAAGTACTTAAGAAAGGCGTTGGCATTTTCATGCTCTATTTAATTTAATGGCAGATAAATATCAAGCGTGCTCGTATACTGGTAAATTCGCATGTTATGCACGCCATTGTGCTAGGTGTGGCTCAGTTCTCTCTCTCTCTCTCTCTCTCTCTCTCTCTCATATTTTAATGCAATGACTGTCTCGTCTTCAAATCAGGATGTCATGATTGCAATCGGATGGAAAATATTCTAACATGGAAAAGTTTTTTAAAACCAAGAATCATTTTTGGTGTCTCCTTGGTAGAGATGGTTGGCTCTACGAGATCCAGCTCCATGGTATTGCTTTCTTTTACTAAAGGTAGCTTTTGGTTTCATGGAATAGAAGCCTCGGAATTGGAAATGGAAATGAAGGCATGAAAAAAATTGAAAATTTCCATGCATTCATTTCTAATCCTAATTCCGAGGCTCCAATTCCATGAAACCAAACACTGCCTTAAATGCGGTTCGTTATAATTGACTGCCCGTTTGTTTAGTGTTATTGCTCCCTATTTCTGTTTCTGTGCCTGGAAAACAGGGACAAAAAGCAGAAATATGAAAACAAGAAAAATCTGTTTCTGTTGCGCTCCCAGATTTGTAGAACAAATTTCTTGGAACAGAACAGACTTGTTCCTGGATTTGCTTTTCAAATTTACTAGGAACAAAAACAGAAACACTTAGGCCCCATTTGGTTACTGTTTCTGTTCCCTGATTCCTGTTCCCGCTCCAAAAATTTTGGGATTCATCTACAAAAACACGTTTGGTAAACGTGTTTCTGTTTCCAAAATTTTGGAAGTAATTTGGGACCATTTCCTCAATTTCTTAAGAATCTAAGAAACAAAAAAAATGTTGCATCCTACTCACTTCCACAAAACTTTTCCCACTACCACTCCCGCCGGCCACCATACATTTTTTTTTAAAAAGGAACAAATGTTGCGACCAAACACGTTTCTTGTTTCTGTTATCGTAAATTAAAATAAACAATTTCAGGAAAACAGTCGTTACCAAACATAATTCTCATCCCATCTCATCCCAATTTATTAGAAATAGAAACAGAAAAACAGTAACACTAATCAAATGCCACCTTAATAAACACCAGATTGAGCTTTTGACTTTCCATTTCTTCTTTGAACAGTTGAAAGCACTTTTGAAGCTCTATGCAAAAGAAAGATATGTTCTTGTTGTTAACCAACAGTCAAGGCAATTCGAGGCCATCGTATCTTTCAAGGTATGCATTTCCAAAACTACTTCCGAAAATTTTGTTAAACCCTAATTTCTTCAATATTTTTTTTTAAAAAAAAAAAATTCTTATTCAGGACGGTGCCACAAGCCTGTCCGTGTTAAGGAGTGTTTGGCAGGCTTATTGGCTCCATCACAATCTAGACAGTTATGATAACGACGGTATTGACGAACTCAAACAGAGCCTAATCGAATTGGAGAAACGGTTCGGGAATTTCTTGAAACAGTTGGAAAAATCGGGATGGGATTTAAATCAAATCAATTTAAAGGTACCCAAGGATGTTGTTATCCATGAATATTATCCAATCTAATGAAAGCATACCATGCGTTTGTTATACTCTTAAGATGGATGGTAAGGTGGTCGATTTCTGTTTGGTTTGGTTTTGAAAAAAAAGAGAGATTCGGCCAAAAAAAAAAAAAGTTTTGCAATTGCAAACCAAGCAGGTATAAACTTTTGTAATTGAGTAGTATTTTTTTGGGATGTAAAGAGATTTAGATTTTTTTATAAACTATGGCATTTTATATTGGTTAAATTTATAATGTTGAATTCCACTTCGATATCCGTTCGCAGTGGTTTGACAAAGTACACCCTACATGCAAGGGGCATGTTGAATTCCACATCGATTGTGTTATCTCATGATGAACTATATATAAGTCTAGGACAATCCTGATCTCTCAAGGTGTCTTTTGAGAATGAGTTAGGCTCCTTGAGTTTCTACATGGTGTTAGAGGTAGGTCTCTTGTCCATTAGTGTGGTTTGGCAAAGTCCACCTATGTGTGAGGGGGCATGTTGAATTTCACTCCGATATATGTTCGCAGTGGTTTGGCGAAGTTCACCCTGCGTGTGAGGGGGTGTGTTGAATTCCACATTGCTTGTGTTACCTCATGCTGAGTTATATATAAATCTAGAGGTAATCCTCATCTTTTAAGGCATTTTTTGGGAGCTACTACCCCTCTAAATGAAATATTTGTTTTTAAATACATTACTCCAAATGCACCCTAACAACATGTTTGATTGGAAGTAAAAGAATTGTAGTATGATGGAATGGAATTGAATTTTGTATGGACATCCATCTTGATTTCATTTCATTATAATTGATTCCATTATCGCCAACCAAACATTTCCTAAAAATTTTAGAAACCTATACTAACTGATAATTTGTTATGTAAAATTCAATTATATTATCATTCAATATTTGCAAAAAGAATAAGAAAAAAAATATTTTTATGCCCATTAAGAAGCAATTTTTAGCTCCGTCCCTGAATACAATCAGCATACTACTTGATTAATATGATCTGTCGTGAGTTGCGATGTAGATTTGGGCCCTCAAGAGAGAGAGAGAAAGAGAGGAGGAAAAAGAAGAGAGAGAGAGACTGTCGGAGCCACTGGCCCCCGTCGGCGGTGGGTTTTGCGGAAGAAGGAGATGAAGAAAGGGGAAGAAAGTGTTAAGTAAATGAAATGTCCAAAATACCCCTGCAAAAACTCGCTATGATTTTCATAAAAAATTTAACCATTTGGACCAAAGTGAGATCATTTGGATAGTTCACAATTTAATGTTCTTAAGTTGAAAGGACATGGGCTAAAATGAAACGTCAAGGATACAAAATTAAAAAAAAAAAAAAACTTTTAAATTTAATTTATTTTTTCCTGAAGTCGCGTAATGCTCTAATCTTAAACTAGTTTAAATAAAAAAAAAAAAAAAAAATCAAAGTTATTTATGAAAATACTTATGAGATTTTGCAAAAGGTTAAAACCTAGAGCTTCACAAATGGATGGGATGAAGAGATGAAAACAGTTCTTAGCATAAAAAATACATCAAGATTTAATAAATATACCAAAAATTGTTTTTGATACGGGGAAAATCTCTAAAAAAATAATTTAAAAAACTCACTATAACTTAACTTAAATTGTTAAGATAATTGAGAAGTGAGAAAATAAATTATGAATTGATATTACGTGAAAGAGATACAAAGAATACAACACTATTCATAAATATTTATAGGGGAAGTGGGGATTAGGGTTTTGCCTTAATGGGCCAAATGGACCAAACTCATTATTACATTAACATCCCCCCTCAAATTCAAGGCGGTAAGTGGGAGGTGAACTTGAGTTTGGAAACCAGAAAGTGAAAGCGTCCGGGTGAATGAGTCTTAGTGAAAATGTCTGCTGTCGGATCGGCTGAACTGACGGATTGTAGACGAACCGTATTCTGGAGAATGTGATAACGAATGAAGTGACAATCAATTTTGATGTGTTTTGAGCACTCGTGGAATACATCATTGTGAGTAATCTGAATAGCACTCTTATTGTCACAGTGCAGGGTAGTGGCAGCAGGAGAAGGGATGCCCATGTTAGCGAGTAGCCATCGAAGCCAGAGAAGTTCTTGAGTTGCATCAGCTATAACACGATATTCAGTTTCAGTATTGGAGCGAGCAACCACAATTTGTCTCTTACTGCGCTAGAAAATGAGGGAATTGCCAAAAAAAAAAAAAATAGTAACTAGTGGTTGAACGTCTATCAGTGGGGTCTCCAGCCCAATCGACATCAGAATAAGCTTGTAAGTCGGGAGCAGACTGAGCTGAGAAATGAAACCCATTAAATAAGTACTCTTGATATACCGAAGAATACGAACAACAACCGAGTAATGGGTGGTTCGAGGAGCGAACAAAAACTAGATGACCTGATAAACGGCATAGGCAATATCAGAGTGAGTGACAGTAAGATATACAAGACTTCTAACCAGTTGACGATATAGAGTGGCATTCTGAAGAGGTGGTGGAGGTGGTTGAGTTAGTGATCCTAGCCTTGGAAAGGAGATTCGAGGCATACTTAGCTTGAGAGAGAAAATATCCATCAAAACCAGATGAGACTTCAAGGCCAAGAAAATAGGTGAGCACGCCAAGATCTTTCATTTCGAATTGGCCACTGAGGAACTTTTTGAGTTCAGAAATATCACGTAGATCATCTCCAGTAATAACCATATCATTCACATACAGTAGAAGAAAGATAATACCATTAGCAGTATGACGAATAAACAGAGCCGAATTATGAGCACTAGGTGTGAACCCAAATTGATGAATAGTAGTGCTGAATTTGGCAAACAAGACACGTAAAGCTTGTTTCAAACCATATAGAGCACGATGAAGGCGACAAACTTTATTTCGAGAGGCAGTCAAGCCGGAAGGGGTATGCATATATGCTTCCTCAAGAAGATCGCCATTGAGAAATGTATTTTTGACATCCATTTGAAAAAGAGTCTATTTTCGAATGGCGGAGATGGCAGGAAGTGTACGGACAGATGTTAGCCTCGCTACTGGGGAAAATGTCTCTTCATAGTCAATGCCATATTCCTGAGCAAATCTCTTGGCAACAAATCGAGCTTTATATCGTTCAACAGAGCCATCAGAAAGTATCTTGATCTTAAACACTCATTTGCACCCAATAAGAGTTTTTCCAGGGGCAGATCAACAATATCCCACGTATGAGTTTTAGCGAGGGCCTAAAGTTCTTCGTCCATTGCTTTATGCCAAAGAAGATTAACACTAGACTCCTTATAGGATTGGGCTCATGCACATAAAGTATAGTGGAAAAACAATAAAAATCAAAAAGCTAATGTAGAGGATGAGTTACCCTGGTAAAGCGGTGGGGGTGATATGGGCCATGGGTCTCAAAGGAAGACAGTATAGGATCGTCGGCCACAGGAGACGTCTTAGGCATGGTCGTTGGAGTTGGAAGGGTGAGATTAGCTGGTGGTTCTAGAGTGGGTTCAGTTGGTGGTTCTGGGGTAGACTCAACATAAGGGGCAGGGATAAGCTCAACTAGTGGTGCTGGAGTGGACTCAACAATACCTGGAACTGTATCCTCTGAAAATAACTCAATTGATGGATCAGTAAAGAATCTGGAGTTAATGAGAGTTGACATGTCAAATGACCGTAAGGAAGAAAACATTTGATGTTTTCAAAAAACGACATATCGCGAGATACGATGAGTTTTAGAAATGGGATCTCAGCACCGATACTTTTTATGTTCGATGCCATATCCAATAAAACAACACAGACAAGCCCTTGGTTCAAGTTTGTTGTATTCATGTGGTTTGAGAAGAACAAAATAAGTGCAACCAAAGACTCTGAATTTAGAGTAATCGGGAGGTTTACCGAAAAGGCGCTCAAATGGAGACTGGTTTGGGATTGTAGTAGAAGGGACACAGTTTATTGTATAGAAGGCTATGAAGGCAGTATCACCCAAAAGCACTCAGGACATGATGAAGAAATAAGGAGAGCATGAACTGTGTTAAGAATATGTCTATGTCTATGTTTACGTTCAGCTCGTCTATTTTGTTGGGATGTACTAGGATACGAGCGATGAGAGAGCTGACATTTTTGCGAAGTAGATTAAGAAAAGCACGATCTTTGTATTCCATGGCATTATCTACGCGGAAAACTTTGATATTTCTAGAAAATTGTGTTTGAACCATAGAGAAAAACTCAAAATATATTTGGAATAGTTCGGATCGATGTTTCATAAGAAACAACCATGTATATCGAGAGTAGTCGTCCACAAAGATAACAAAGTAAAGACAACCACCAATCGAGGCATGATGAGAAGGCCCCCAAATATCAGAATGAATTAGATCAAATTATGCAAGGAAAATAGACTAACTCTCTTTGAAAGGTAGGACTGGTTGTTTTGTAAGTTGATAATGGATATATTTGAATAACTTATGTTAAACTGAACCTAACTGACCACTAGAGATAAAAGATTTGAGTCGGCTAGATGAAGTGTGGCCCAAATGAGCATGCCAAATTTGGGATATTGAGAGAAACGCTGGTGGTTGTGGAGATAAGAATGAGGATGAGGAAGAGGATACTGACGGTGGTGGTGAGGTTGCACAGGTCGATGAATGGACATGTAGTTGTAGTGGTGATGGAGTTAGAGATGTGCAAACTGGTAAGTTCAACTAGGCGTCCAACCTTACGACCAGTCCCAAGAGTTTTTCCTATCCGAGGATCCTACACATGACAACCACTATTAAAAAACATGACTTCAAATCCCAATTCACAAAATTGTCCAACAGACAATAGATTTAAGATGAGTTTCGAAATCAAATACGTGTTAGGAACAGAAAGATGAGAAGTAGAAACCTAACCGGTATGAGTAATATGCATTTGAGAACCATCAGCAGTATGAATACTAAGAATATTCATGTGGAGAGTTTGGTTGAAAAAATATTAGGATCAGATGTCATATAATTACAACAAATTGAATCAAATAACCAAGAAGAGTTACCTCCAGTAAGTGAGAAAGCAGAGAAAAGGTTTATACCATTTTTAGAGAAAATATAGAGCAAGAGTGAAGCCAAATCTGCAATAGACAAGGTAATAGTAGTGGAAGAAGAATCCGAACCCTCTTTGGCATTGATAATGAGCGAAAAACCCAAAGATTTCGTTACTGAACCTGAAAAAACTATTGTCATGGATGGATTCAAATATTGAAATTGTCTAGGAACCAGTCTATACTTGTCAAGAACCGATTAAGAGCCCCTTAAACCGATCAAATATCAGTGTTGAACCATGTAGACACGGTATTTTGACCGCCCTGCAAAAAAATTGTGTTTTATTTTATAGTGGACTTTGTTTCACTTAACTTTGTTTTGTTTTATTTTATTTCCAAATACAAAATACACACACACACACACACAAAAAAAAAAAAAAGATGAGATAAAAATCAAAATAAAGAAATGGGTTGAAAATTGAAAGAAAGAAAATAGAGGGGAGTAATTAGAAATAAAAGAAGAGGAGTGGGCCACCTCATTTTTGTCAAGACCGAGAGTGGGAGGGGAGAGAGAGAAAGAGAGAAGATGAGAGAGAGAGAGAGAATACAAAAGAGAGAGAGAGATGAGAGATAGAGAAAGTGAGAGAATGGTGAGAGAGAGAAAATAAAGATAGAGAGAGAGAAAAAAACATTTTTCGGCTGTGTGTGTGGGGGAGAGAAAGAGAGAAAAGCCAAGGAAGGATGGCGCCCCCTGCTGACCGTGTGTGTGTGTGTGTGCACGTGAGAGAGAGGGAAAAAAGGCCAATGGCCCCTTGCCAAGTGGCAGGCAGTGGGGCGGTGAAGGGGCGTGTGTTTCACACGTGCCCTGTGTCCAGAATATTCTTTTTTAGTGTGTTTTCTGAATTTACCCTTTCCCAGTCCAACTTAGACTGGGCTTTGGCGGCCAGACCTAATTTTTAGAGTTTTCTAAGTGTTTCTCATGCCCAATCTTTTTCTATAAATAGGACCCTCATCCTCCCACTTTATTCATTCAAAAATTTAGAGGAGCCATGTAAGACCTCGATCTCTGATATACGCATAGTTTAAGTCGCGTATAAAAATATTTTAAAAATAACGGGGTTGGTGGTATTATTTATTGTTTAATTTAAAAATAGAAGGGTTAAATTATAAATTTCCAAACATTAAAAATTAGAGTTGGGTTTAAAAAAAGAAAAAAAGAAAAAAAAAAGGAACTTAGGAAAATAGGGGGATGAATGAGTAATTAAAACAAAGATATTTTACACACACATATATATGTGTGTGTATATATATATATATATATATATATATATATATATATATACACGGATGAGATCGGAGAGAAGAATCGAGAAACGATCGGAGAAAATAGAGAGAGAGAGGATCGGCAAAGGAGCTCCGTTGAGGAAGGAGGTGTCGTTCGATCAATAATGTGGTCGTCACTCTGGTGAGTGTGTGTATGCTCTGTTCTGATCGTTTGGGTGGTCGTGTGTGGTCTGTTCGTCAAGTGAGAAGGTCCAGGTGTATGTGTGCGCTCCGTTCGGCCGGCGATCAGGTAGGTATGTGGGTGTGTGTTTTCTGTTTCCGTTTGGTGATGTCTGTAGGTGTGTGTTCTGTTATTGTTGGTGAGTTTGGCTAGTAGGTATGTGGCTTCTCCGATGGTACGTACGACTGTGTGTCGCCGGCGGTGAGTTAGAGAGAGAGAGCTTGTAGACGGCAACCATCGTTTCTCTATTGTCGGTGGCGGAGGTACCGTATTTGTCGTATGTGTGTGGGTGTTGTTCTGTTCAAATTGTTGGGTCACCGGCGGTGAAGGGAGTGTGTGTATATGGGTGTTCGGTCAGATAGGGTGTGTGTGTGTGTGTGTGTCTATTTGGTCCGATAGTAAGGCGTGTGTGTGTGGGCGTTCCGTCTTGCTTACGGTGTGTGTGTGTGTGTGTAGACGGTTGTAGGGGTGGTGGTTGGTGTCGGTCGTTTGGCCAGGTGTTGAGTTAGAGAGAGAGAGAGTAGCAGCGGCTGAGCTCAATCAGAAAACAGAAACACAAAACAGAAAGGAAAAATGAAAAAGAAGGGGGAAAAGGAAAAATACACAAGCCACCCCAATAAAACCAAAAACTCATCTCGCGGACCCGTGGAAAATTAGGGGAAGGTAAAATTCCGTACTCTCTTAATATATGTATTTAATTGTCCCGTGGCTGACTCTGAAACTAATTATTTTATCGAAAATGTCGAAATGACGATAGTAAATAATGAGACTGTTTATATGAACAAAACTTATATAGTAAACCGTAACGGAGTGAGGTTAATTAAATGAAAATATTCTAAAAGAAAATGCGGGGAATAGGAAATTACAAAAATTAGGATTTCATGGCATGATTAGGTTATTTTTACAAAAAAAAATATTAATTTAGACCCTGTCACTATTAGGTTCGTAGGCACCGGAGTACCAATAGAGAATAGGCGGTCAAAGTCTTCGGAGCAGATAATCAGGTGAGTGTACTGTCTTCTTACCAAATCTATTTTCAAATATATGATGAAAAATGTGTTTATTTAAAATTGGACGAATTTATAACTTATATGGATCAAGCAGATTTGGGTGATTTAAAAATATGGTTTTCGCTGGTTTTTAAAGATAATGGAAATGAATGATTGGTTAAATCTAATTGGTTTTAAAAGGATGATGGGAAAATGCTATTTAGATTAAATCGGTTTGGAGATAGATGTTGATATTATTGATTCGTAGTTTGATGATGTTGTTATTGTTTTGTCGATGCTATTGATTTTATCTGCTTCAGCAGAGTGTTGATATTTTCTATTGAGTTGTTGTTGTTGAGATGGAGATGAGTTGCTGTTGTTGAGATGGAGATGAGTTGTTATTGTTGAGGTGGAGATGAGTTGTGGTTATGGTGGTGAGGTAGAGATTGGTGGTGAATTTTTACCCGTTTAGCACAGTCCAGCGGAGCGGTGTTTCACCCGTCTGGCTTAATCCAGCGGAGCGTTGTTTCGCTCGTTTAACTTAGTCCAGCGGAGCGTTGTTTCACCCGTCTGGCATAGTCTAGCAGAACATTGTTATATCCCGCTAGGAAGGCATATCCTACGAGATACGGTACCGTTGCAACTCCCGATCGTGAGGTTAAAACGATCACATGGCTAGTCGAGGTGTGGGGGTGGTGTGATATGGTATGGTGTGATATGGTGTGGTGTGATGTGGTGTGGTGAGATGTGATATTATGTGTGATGTTTTGTCATATGTGATGCTTTGTCGCATTTGATGTTTTGTTATATGTGGTGATGTAGTGTTTTATTATATCGTCTTTGGTGATTTATCATATTATCTTATGTTGATGGTTTGGACGGCTTTCATATATTTGATATATATTTATGGATGATGATTTTTGAATAGTAGGAAGAAGGAGTTTTCTCGTGGTATATAATTTTTATACTACTGTTTAAAAATGTGTTGTTTATACGCGTTAAGCTTGATCCATTTAAATGTTGTATTATTTAGAATGTATTATTATTGTAGAATATTTTTACTAAGAAGGCAATACACTCGCAGGTGAAACAGCTAGGAGTCGGTTCCCTACTGGCGCTAAATAGAGTCCTACGTTGGAGTCGGGTGTAGGTTTTGAAATGAGCTGTCTAGGGTGAATCTGTGAGAGATTCATGGTTTTTATTTTGATTGTTCCTATATTTGGGGATGGGTGTGTCCCCATAGTAAATAATTTGTATATAGATATTTAGATGGTGGTATATAGTTGTATGTATATTGTCGTTCTATGTGTTGGTTTGGCGTTCGGGTGATGTCGTGTTGTCGTCACACCGCCCCGGGATAACGACTGTCCGGGACAGGTCGTGACAAGCCACCCCTAGAAGAGTGATTCCTAAAACACCATTTCGGGAAACCGTCTGCGAGAAAGAAAAAGCCCGAGTATCGGGATTCTTGGCTTAGAACATGTATGTTTTTATTTTATTTTTCAGTTTATTTAAATATCTCCATAGTTTAAATTCTTGCAAACTTTATTTATTTATTATCGTCCAATGACTCAATGAAAAACGTCGGAATGAGGTTCCCCATTCTCAATCTGAACCTTTGAGCGTTTAGACGAGGACACCACATCGCTGTATTTTTTACTTTCTACATTTCTATTTTATTTTATTTATTTTGTTTACAAATTATAAAGAAAAACTCAAAATAAATAAATAAAGTCATCTGATGATCCGATGAAAACGTCGGGGTGGGTTTCTCGTACTTAAACTTAACCCCCGATCGTTAGGTGAATAATGTTTTCATTATTTTTTTCTGTATTTTTTATTTATTTGATTCATTCTTGTTATCAAAAAAAAAATAAAAATAAATAAATAAATAAATAAATAAAATCTTTTATTTATAGAAATTAATCCTTACGAACCTTAAGGTGAATCCGACGATTCGATAAATCGTGGGAGAGTTTTCCATGACCTCGTTTCTATTCCCCGACTCGAGTGGAATTTAGAAATGAATGGTTTTAAGAAATCTCTTCCCTCGATAAATTTTTCATAGAATTTCGTTTAAGTTTCGAAAAGATTAATTCCAACAAAATTATTTCCACGAATTTTCCCTCAATTCTCATATCCATAGAATTTGAGGAAATTTCAAATGATTTTTTTTTAAAATTAATCGGGCAAACTTAAAATAAATATTTTTCATTCGTTTAGCATATTTATTCTTGTATCATTTAAACGGCATATTTAAGACACTTTCACCACTTATACTTTTATTATTTTTTTTCTTTTATTATTTTCATAATTCAGGCTACTTTTTTTTTATTTAGCCACAACACGCACACCACTTTTTTTTTATATTAAATAATTAAATCATTGTCACGCATAATCACGTTAATTCATGTAGTGTTTCCATATTCGATTCTCGTTATTCATGTCGTTTCGCATTGACACATTTAAATTAAATTCTTTAATTTTTTTAGTCACTTTTGCATAAAATAAATAAATTCATATAGATATTAGTTTTGCATTCATATTTTACTCTCATTAGTCTATTTAGTTTGCCTAATTTAAATTAAAGTAATTTTTCGAAAACTTACATGAAACCCCCGGGAACCATCCTTATTGAATCATTAATATTTGATAAGAGGTTATACCAGGGGAACATTCCCAAAAATCTGAAACTTGTTCTACCATATTTGTGAAAATACCAAAAAGATTTTATAAGAAGGGAATAATTTCAAAATAAAATAAAACACTCGGACTAAACTAATTGGACTTAATTGGACATAAGGTACTGTTTTTGGACAGGCGTCTTGGGGTGCCTAACATCTTCCCCGAGCATAACCGACCCCCGAGCCTTTAAATAAATCTTTGGTTTGACCGTATTTTTTGGAGTCAATTTTTACTTATAGGTCTTTTAAATTGTTTTCTAAAAATTCGGTGACCTAGTACACCATTTAAACCCAATGCTAGGTGATGACTCTTTATTTTTTTAAAATGGCCTAAGTATATTTTTTAAGAAAATCGGCGCTAAAAAAACCCCTATCTCCTTAAGCGTAATTATTATTTAATATTATTTTCTTTTCGAAAAAATGGGGTGCGTCAAACCAAATCAACAATATAAAGAGAACAATATTGTATGATCCGAATTTGATGAAACAAAGATCACAAATAGATCTGGAATACTAAAATTATCTAGGAACCAGTATTGAATCTTCAAGAACCGGGTGAAGAACGGGTGAACAGGTGTAGGAGCCACAAGGATATAACAGAAAGTATATTCTGTGAGTCTCAAATCACAAAACAAAGGCCAAAAAACAGAATCAGAACATTGAAAAACCCAAGGAATAGGTCCAAATCTTCAGAAAATTGGTCTAAAAGCGCCTGAACCGGTCAGAAGAAATTTACCTCAATTGAACCGGTGACGCGGCAGGGCAGAGATGGCTGGACGTTGATGTGTTATGGTCAATGCTGACGTATTATGGTCAATGTTGACGTGGCGATGATGTGTCAGCTGACTGGACTGCTATGGCTGAAGTGGCGATGATGTGTCAAATGACTGGATGTTGAATGGGCTGCTAGGGCTGAAGTGTCGATAGGAAAACTTAGCAGGCGCGTGAATCTGAGAGCACACAAAAGCAACAGCTTCTGGCCGCGCGTGCAACGTCGTATAGCGATATATTTTTTGTGGTTTGAATCGTCTTGTAAGACCTTAATTTTTGTATACGTATAGTTTTAGTTGCATTTTAGAACATTTAGAAAGTAATGGGGTGGAATGAGTTATTTTTAATTTAATTAAAAAGTTTAGGGGTCAATTAGCAATTTTAGGAATATTCATTTCAAAATTTGGGATTTAAAAAATAACCTAAAGAAAATTGAGGGAAGGTTAATGTAATTTGGAAAAAAATAATTTATATATATATATACATGCCGCTAGGATTAAAAAAAAAAAAAACCAAAACAGGGGGGGGGGAGTCGACGTGGCAATACAGGGAATGAGGATCATACCACTAAATTCATGCATATATATATATATATATATAAATGCATGCATTTCAAATCCAACATTGAAAAGGAAGGGGAGAAATCAGAAAATCGAGAGAGATAGGAGAAGGTTCGGGATGATGGGTTTGGATCGTCGCCGTTGCTCTAGGGTGGGTAGTGTGTGTGTCGTCACCGTCGATCAACAGATGATCGACAGCGTGTGTGAGGGTGTTTCGTTGTGTGCATGTGATCGGAGGTTGTGTGTGTGTTGCGCAGCGTGCGTGCGTGTGTGTTCAGGCGTTGGGTGTATGGATGCGATCGGTGAAGGTGTGTGCTATTCGTCTGCTCTGTTCGATGGTGTATGGGTGTGTGTTGTTCGCTATTTTGTTCGCCATCGTGGGTGTGTATGTCGGTGATGGTGTGTGGGTTTTATCTGACGATATGCGTGTGTGTGTGTTGTGCAGCGTGGGTATGTATGCTCTGTTAAGTGCCAGTGTGTATATGTTTAGACGTGTGGGTATGTGTGTTTTCTGCTCTATTCAGATGGTGACAGTGTCTGTGTGCATGACTCTGTGTGTGTGTGTGTGTGTGATCGGCCGGTGAGTGAGAAAAAGGGGGCGTGGTCGTGACGACGGAAGCAGAAACAGGAGAGAGAGAGAGAGATGGCTGAACAAGGAAACAGAAGAAGAAAGAAAGAAGAAGGAAAAAAAAAAAAAAAAAAAAAAAAAAAAAAGGAAGAAAATTACACAAACATCCCAAATATAAACCAAAGACCCAATTCGCGGTCGGCAGGCGATTCGGAACAGGTAAAAAAATTTAATCGAGTATTATTGTCGATTAAGTTAAATTACTAAGTATTGAAATCTTCGGAATCGTAATAATATTTTTATAAACGTTAATTTTAATAAATTCGTATAGTAAATATTAACGTAGCGAAACGAACGAAATAACAATTTTGCATAATTAAATTTGGGAAATGGGGAATCTTAAAAATAAAATTTAGGGCCAGCATTGCATGTTAGGGTATTTTAAATCAAATATTAATTTAGGCCTATCGTTGTTAGGTTCACAGCCGCCAGTGTCCCAGTATGTTTTGGATGGTGACAATTTTTGCAGTGCGGTGAACGAGGTAAGTGTACTGTCTTCTATATAAATCTGCAAATTTTATTTTTGCATAAATCGTGGAAAATGTGTTTATTTAAAAAAGGATAAATTTGCAACTTATATGGATCAAATGGGTTTTGGTTTTAAATGGTGGAAAATGATTTTTGGATCAAGTTGGTTTTAAAGATGAAAAAAATGATTTTTCGATCAAGTCGATTTTTAAGGTGGAAAGTGATGTTTGGTCTGACTATGTCATAGTTTCTTCTTGTTAGACAAATATGACCTACGAGATGTGAATTTTCTTCCCGTTAGGCGGATATGACCTACGGGATGTAGATTTTTCTTCTCGTTAGGCGGATATGACCTACGAGATGTGAATTTTCTTCCCGTTAGGCGGATATGACCTATGGGATATGGATTTTCTTCTTGTTAAGCGGGTATGACCTACGAGATATGGATTTTCTTCTCGTTAGACAGATATGACCAACGAGATGTGGATTTTCTTCTCGTTAGGCGGATATGACCTACGGGATGTGGATTTTCTTCTCGTTAGGCGGGTATGACCTACGAGATGTAGATTTTCTTCTCGTTAGGGGGATATGTCGTGCGAGATGTGGATTACCTGCTAAGCAAAATCCTGCAGAGTGGTTTGACCTATCAGGAATGCAAAACCTGTGGGAGTACGGTACCATTGCAACTCCCGATCACAAGGTAAAAACAATCATATGGCTAGTAGGAGAGAAGGTGTAGTGTATTTTATTATTATACATTAAAATACTTGGTCTGGTGGATTTAAAATATTTCAGCTGGTTGGTTTAAAGTACTTGGATGGGTCGATTTAAAATAATTGGACTGGCTGATTTAAAATATTTGGATTGATTGATCTAAAATAATTGGGCTGGTTGATTTAAAATGTTTGAATTAGATATTTTAAATATATATTGGTTTATTTCATTGGTGACAGGAAAATCGAATTTTTGTACGGTATGTGACTATATTATATTTGTATTGGGTGTTTTAAATACATTATTTCTTTACATTGGTAACAGTGGGAAATTGGTTCCAAATATAGTGTGCAATATACGGTATTATTGTTATTTAATTGCATTTCATTGGTGGCAGTGGAACCGGGTATATGATTATATAATATTATGTTTCGAAATGTGGTATTTATTACTTATACTTGATTCATAAAATATTTTTATTATGAAAACAGTACACCGATAAAATTTTTGGGGAGCAGGTACTGTGGCTAGGAGTTAGTCCACTACTAGCACTAGGTAGAGTTTGGAGGTAGTGTCGTTTTGGAAGTGAACCGGTCGAATGTGAACCGTGGATGGTTCAGGTATTTTTGTGTTTTCAGTTGTGAATATTTGGGACCGGTATATTCTCAAATTTTGAAGTGGGTATTTATATATATTTTTGGAAAAAACAAAAATTATGATAGTGCGGGTATGTAGGTATAGATGTATGGATGGATATGCGTTAGTGGGTCAAGTTACGTCAGGTTGACGTCACGCTCGACCTTAGGTGATGGGTGCTCGGGGTGGGGTGTGACACGTCTCATCAAGACGGTTCTATTGGTATATTGTGAGATCGATTCGGAGCCCTGGTTGAGGCGGTAGAGCCCAAAATCCGAGACAATGAAGGTTGGTGGTATTGTTGGCTGTTTGGGGCGCGTGACGGCGCGGCTCCAGTGGCGGTGAGTTTGGTGGCGTTGGGTTCGTCTCTGCAAGATGAAGATGGTGGTATGATAGTTGTTGATACCAGAGCTGGGATAAAACCAATAGTGGCGACTAAAGTCTTCAGAGAATAAAGGAGGCTGCGGCGAAAGCTTTAGGGTTACGAAAATTTTAAGGAAAACAGGTCTAAGAAAGACTTACTCTTAATACCATATTAAGATAATTGAGAAGTGGAAAAATGAATCATGAATTGATATTATGTGAAAGAGATACAAAGAATACAACACTATTCATAAGTATTTATAAGGGAAGTGGGGGTTAGGATTTTATCCTAATGGGCCAAATGGGTCAAGCCCATTATTACATTAACATAAATTATTAATTTAAATCTCTAATTCCAATTTTCACTACCCAAATTTAATGTTTTAAGCCCCTAAATTGGTAGAGAGAGAGCGGTGGTGGTGAGATTGCATTGGGGAAGTAGAGTGAAATGCTGCGGCGGTAACCATTGTTTAGAAAGAGAATAATGGATATGATTAAAACGATTAATATTAAGAGATTCTTAGTGAACAGTCTAAAGAGTTTAAAAAAAAAAACCTATGCAGTTTACGTTTTATAATTGTTGATGTCAAATCTTGGTCTATTACAACAGTATGATATGATCAAGATATCTTCGTCTTCTCCGTGCTGAGGTGGAGTTGGAGAGATCCGAGATGGGTTCTGGTTGGTCAAGTAATCTGGAAGATCTTGCAGTCCGAGATGGATCCTCGTTCGTCCTAGGGTGAGCTTCAGACTGGTACTTGCACAAAGGACCCACTGGGATTGTTCCCGGCGTGAGAGTAAGAGCTCGGGGAGAAAATATAAGGGTGCTTTGAATATTCTAAGGGCAATTACTTTTTTCAACATTGTTCACCTTTCCTTTTATAGGCGGTAGTTAGATTAGCGTTTAGATGGTTAGCGGCCTAAGTTGGGATTATCACCCAAAGCTTGGCGTGTGACTACTGTATGGGCGCGTGGAGAGATTAGCCCGTGGGCTTGGGCTTTTTGGCCTTCTAAGGAGAGGCCCATGGGCGATGTGTGTACGGAAGCAAACAGGCGGCCCAACCCAAGGCGTTGGGGATTTTCCTGTAACGACCCGGTTTCCCAAGGCTGCTATTGGATTTCTTCTATAGAGAATTTTATCCCAAATATTTCACCATTTATAAATAAATTAGATTTATTAATAATTTCACCCTGATACTCCTTTATAACGACCTGATTTCCTAGGACCGCCACATGGTTTCTCCCTAAGGAGAATTAATACTAGAACTATTTATTTATTATAAATCTGAGAAATTTTACAACTACGGTGACAGTTATAATTATCAATTTAAATTTTAAAATAAATTTTACAGCTACAATAATAATTATAATTATCGATTTATCAAGCGGATTTTACAACAGTGAAAATAATAAATATAATAATAATTATTATTATTTTAATCTAAACATTTCAGTAATGCAACAACAAGGTTGTTCTCAAAATTATAGGAAAAGATAGGAAAAAATAGATTGTTGTTCCTATATTTCACCATGACCACAGTTGGCAAACAACCCAAAAAAATAATTAATTTATGGATGTAGATAATTAATCCCCTTACAGTTGTATATATACTATTTTAATAATTACTTGATAATTTATATCCATAATGCCATAAATAATTGATAATCACCGCTCTGCAATCAATTACTATAATTTATGGATATAAATAATTTATCCCCCAAAAATTTATTAATCCTATTACAGTGGAAAAAAAAAAATGCAGTTCTACCCTACCCTTAAAATGATTTCTGGAACCAGATTTATTGTATAAATTTGAGAAATTTTACAATGCGACGTCGATAATTATGACTTTCAAATTGTCGAGTTAATTTTTACAATAGTAAATAATAAATACAATTATTACAGATTGAACATAAATTCAAATAAAATTCCTGACGCTGTTTCATTCTCATAGGTTCTGCAATCAAATTGTGGAGTTGTGAGTCAACGCTCAGTTGAACTTCAACCCCCTAATACATGTATCTAATTAAATTCCAAATAAACACATGAACATATATCTCACATAATTTTTTATATAATACACGATCACAATATCTTATGCAAAACAACAATTATAGCCGTAATAACATAATTCACACAATACATGAGAAGATTAAATACATATATATTAGAAGATTTAGAAATTCTACTTGAAATCTGAAGCCGAAATCCGAACCGGAATATTATTCGCGTTCTAGAAAAAGCATTCCTCCAAAGATTTACTATACGCTAATATATATATATATATATATATATATATATATAATAAATCAGCTCATTTACATTCACAGCCGTCCGATGTCTCTAGATAATCGTAACCGTTGGATGTCTTTTGATATATACAACATCTACATACATACATATATATATATATATATATATACAAACACAAACAGTGGCTGCATTTATTTCTTAGCCTACTTTTGAGAGTTCCAAGATCATAGCCTGCTGTCTCTGCCGAATTTGTGTTGCCTCACCCTTTCACCCGTCTCACTCTCTCTGTCTCTGCCTTCGCATCCCCAGCCGCTGCCGAAAGCGAAATGGCCAGATCTCACCCTCCCTTGCGAAGACGACGACGGCGGCCTCCCTCCCTCCCTTGCGAAAACGACGACGACGATCCGTCTTCCTCACCCTTTCACCCGTCTCACTCTCTCTGTCTCTGCCTTCGCATCCCCAGCCGCTGCCGAAATCGAAATGGCCAGATCTTACCCTCCCTCACGAAGACGATGACGGCGGCCTCCCTCCCTCCCTTGCGAAGACGACGGCGACGATCCGTCTTCCGTTAGTTCTCCACTCTATCTCCAGGTGCGTCTCTGTTTTTCCATTTCATCAATTTCTATTTCGAAACCATTCTCCCTCCTCTCTCTCTCGCTCTTGCTCATCTGATTTAGGGTTTTGATCTGAAAATTAGATAACCATCAGAGAAGACGACCTCCCTCCCTCCCTTGCGAAGACGACGGCGACGATCACTCGAGACCTGGAGATGGTGCATAGGTGGTCGTCTCCCTCCCTTTATGACGACGGTGCATAGGTGGTAGTCTCATCTGATTTGGGGTCATCTGATTTGGGGTTAGTCTCTCTAAATGGTACTGCAATTTCAACATTGTCCTGCATTTCGCCATCAGTATTCGACCTCAAGCTACTGCACAAATCCGAATCTCAGCTGTATATTTTTTACCTTTAATGCTCTAATTAAACATTTGTTTAACACTGTAAATCGATTCATCAAGCTCTCAATCCATGGTTTGTGTCGGTACTTAACCCCTGCTACTGTATTCCAGTAGCCAACCCTGTGACGGTGGACCCATTGTTTGGCGTGTAGACATTGTAGCTGGTGACTGATTTACAGAGGGAGAAGAAAGCTGGGGGAACCGCAAACCGGCGGAGGATCTACAACGGGCTCAATTGGAGCTTAGCTCTATTCCGGCGGAATTTCAGTTTTTTTTAGCTGGATATCTTCGCGACAAAACGGTGAGGTATATTTGAACTTAAATCCTTTAATTTCGTTATTTTTGTCATCCGACTTTCGTGTTCATAGCATCCGTTCTTCTTTCCTCCACCGGAGTTTGTATCTTCCGGTTATCTGAGGGTTTGCACCTCCGGTTGGAATTGATGCATTTCCTCCCTTGCGAACTGCATTGGGGTGAAAAACATTCGAAATGTGTAGACAATTTGGACGAGAACCCATTTTCTTGCGCTTCGCCTCCAACATTTGTGTTCATATATCTGATCAAATCAATGGGGGAGTAAACCCAAAGATAGATTGGTGTTCTTTAGGGTTTTAATCGGCGAATTTATAAAAAAAAAAATCGTGAGTTCCCCTCTTAATTTCTCCAATTTATTTATCTTTTTCTTGCAATTTGGGTGTTGAATTTGCTGAAATTCTAGGTCTCCTGTTCAGCCCCTGCCATCACCGTTTGGTTTCCTCCCTTCGTCTTCAATTTTGTTCAGGTAAGTGATTAATGTATTCAATTAGGGTTAATATTTCTACTGTTCCCCTCTTAATTTGGGTGTTTAATCTGCTGAAATTCAGGTTCTCCTATTATGTTCCCTGTTTGTGTTTGTGTTTCTATTCCCTATTTCTGTTTCTGTTTTTTGTTAGTATGTAGATTTTGTTTAGTTTAAAACCGGAAATGGAAATGAACAGATATTTGAAACTAGGCAAGCTCTTCAATCACAGGGATGGAAATATGAAATGTAGGTGAGAAAGCCGAGTTTTAATCCTATGGATATGCTTAAGCCCTGTTTGGTTGGTGTTTCTGTTCCCAGATTTTTGTTTCTGTCCTCAACTTTCTGGTAACAGAAACGAACAAAAAACATTTGTTTCTGTTCTGCTTCTAGCTTTTTATAACAAATTTCTGTTATGTTCCCAGATTTAGAGCCACTGCTTTAAATCTAATTCTTGAAACTTGAATGTTAATAACGGTTTAACATGGCCACGTATATTTTTGCGTCAATTTCTATGTATATTGATTGCTTTCTCCTTACAAGTTTTTTGTTCTCAATTTTTTTTCCCCGCAATGGAAACAGGAAATAAATGGGTTTCTGTTTTTGTTTTTTGTTTTTTGTTTCTGTTTCTATTTTTGTTTCCGTTTCTGTTTCTGTTTTTTGTTTCTGTTTCTGTTTTTGTTTTTTGTTTCATGTTTTTTGGGGAACAAATGCTGAAATTCGGGAAGAGAAACACTAAACAAATGCCACTAAACAGCTGTGAATTTCATTTTGGGAACATAAAAGGTTATACGAAAACCAAAAAAAATTGGGTTTCCGTTTTGGAACGAAAATATATGGGTTTTGGAAAGTAATCGTTTATAGATTTCTAACCATGAGTTGACTTATTTATTTGTTTGTCTTAAATATGATTATAATTTATTTGTCCAGTTGATAATTATTATGTTTGATTTTCACTAGATTCAAATATGTGCCACTTCAAATATTGAAGACAAATGGAGAAATCTATGGCTTGACATAGTATAATTAAGGTAAGTTCCAGTAGCCCTGGGTGGTGGGCTCCAGTGTCCTGGGTGGTGGACTTATATTACTAAATTTATAATGTATATACATAGTTATTATTCGTCGTATTGTTAAATTCATATTGTAGATTATGGTCTTATTGTTGTATGATATGATTGTGTTCGTTGTTTTCGTACTTGATTGATATTGGTTGTTTGTCAGTGTTGTGTTATAAAACAAGAGTTGATAATTTCGAATGTCATATAAATAGAGGGAGTTATGTCCAAATTTTTTTTTACATTAATTATTGATCGTCTTCAATATTTGAATAATTTTCAAATATTGGAATGTGTCGTATAAACAAAGTAAATTATGTCAATATTTTTAATTTTTTTAATGGTGCTTATTCGATAGAGAGCATGGTTGATTCATTGCCCAAACTAGAAGTGTTTATTCGATATGGAGCATGACTGATTCATTATCTAAACTAAGCAACATGAATGATATACAAGTGCATCAAATGTCAACAGTAATGTAAACATTGATAGTAATACTAAAAATTCAAATCTTGGAGGTTTATCTATGCGAAATATGTTGTAAAGTGCATCACTATTATTTTGTGTTATGTTTTTTTTAGATCACATATTTTCTTTCAATGCTATTTTAAATGTTATTTGAATAAATTTATTTTCTTCAGAAAACTATATTACATATATAGATTTTTATTTTATTCCATACGTCATTATGATTTTATTTTGATTTTCAGGTTGCAACACCATTAATGTGACGTAGATGCTTGAATTCTAAGCAGAACAATTGATCAAGTATGTTTTATCTTACAATTTAATCAATCGTCGTTAATTAATCAAGGATTTCTAAATATGGGTTTTTAGTTTTTGAATTATTGGTGTAATATTGTTTATTCTTTTTCAATTAGGTATTTTTTTTTTCCAATTGTTTGATGGTCAATTTGATACTTTATTTGAGGTTTTGTAATTGCCGAACATTGAAAATCTTTTAGACGTTGAACCTTTTAGCGTTGACAATTTTTCTATTTCTCATGTTTAGAATTAGAAGAGATAATCATCATTCATTGACAACAATCATATTGACATATGTCCATTTTTCAGTGTATACTTCTCAAATTATTCATCTAAATTTTTTATTATAAACCTCCGAGCTACTAAAAGGGGTCTAATTTTAACGGTGTACTTTTAACTTTATATTTTGGAAATTGTTAGTTACTATAGATGCTATGATAAATTAGATGCTGAATATTTTACACCCGTGCCTTCAGGCACGGGTTATACACTAGTATATATATATATATGCGATCACCCTCCTCAGCTCTCTATATAATAAATGTTTTTGTTATCATTATTATTATTATTATTATATACACGTCACTTGCATATATATGGTTCCAAATTGATGTCTTGTCTTCATTTATATGAAGACAATACATTTTTATATATAATGTTATTTTTTATTTTTTATATTTTTTATCCTTCTTAAAATAAAAATAAAAATAAAAATATTAGTTATATCCCAAAACTTTTAAAATTATATTTTAAATAATACAATAGTCCCAAAACTTTTAAAGGTCAATTTAAAATTAACATTTAACTTCAAAAATTATCAAGTATATATTTATACCACAAATTTACAAAATCGTCTCCAAAAATATTAAAATAATATTTTTTAAAGTATAAATTTTCAGAATATTACATTTCCCTTCGTTCCTTCGGTTCATGAAATCCTCTTCCTTGCTCTTCTCGGCAAGACGAGACGGGCAGGGGATGTTTCCACAAAAGAGTTCACTGAATTGGGTTCCATCCTGGGGAGTGTTGACATGGGAATATCCCAAGAAGATGAAAGGTTTCCCCCAGCCCGAACGCTCCTCTTGCCAAATGTCCGCAAGGATGCCTTCTTGGTCAGGACCAACCTGAGCTGGGTCGGGTCCCTGGTCAGCGGAGTCTTTGAAGCTTCGTCATTAGTAGAGTCGGGTCCCATTTGGGACTTGTATACACTTGGCGGTCTCTTATTGGAAGTTTGGGGATGACTGATTTTTACATTTAACAACAGTAGTTTTTTCGAAAGTTCAAATTATTACAATATATAAAAGTTACTGTATTTTTCATGTAAAAAATTGTAATAACTTTTAAGTTTTGCAGTAATTTTAGTTTTGCAGTAAATTTTAGATTTTTGGTAGAACCATTGAATTTTTCAAAAAATTAGTCTATCCATTTGCTAAATAACAGATTGTAAAATTTAGGGTTCAACGCAAAATAGCCTAATATTTAAAGGATAATTAGTAATTAGTCTCAAATAGCAGGTGTAATCTGTTATTAATCTCATTTAAAACCTAAGTTTTGCTTTAATCCATTAAATTAATTTTTCTTTGCGTATTAGTCCCGTATGTGCTGACATCTATGTAATATTAATTATATATACTTGTGTAATATTAATTACATATTATAATTTACATGTAATTATGTTATATGTTATTGTGTAATATTTGTTAAATTTAATAAATATTTTACGTATCAATTAGATATATATAATTGCAAGAATACAACGCGCACGCGCAAATATTCTGCCTTTCACTTTTTTTTTTAAATGCCCGTGATTAAACACAAGTCGCAATTGTAAAAGCACTTGCCACAAAGTATAATTTTGGCAAAGATGGAACTACCGAGTATACGACGTCGTATACTTGACGATGACGATCCAATTATGGCCGTTGGTCGTTTATCTCTCACTGGATTTCATCTCCCTCCATTTTCGGAGCTCTAAAACCCTAGTGATGCTCTCCCTCCAATTCTCTCTCTCTCCCTCACCATTTTCGACTTACAGCACTACTACTCTAACTCCTAAATCAAAGCCTCATTCGCACGAGACGCGCACGTGCTTTCGGCGTCCCGACCTTCCTCGCCGGCGTCAAATTTATGCTTCCGCGAATGACGCAGCCGTCATCGAAGGACAAAGCGACATCGCCACTGAAGGAGCGGAAATCGACGGCGGAGATAAGGTCGAGAAGGATCTATTGCCGAACGGACTCCGACGGGAGTCGATGCCGAAGCATGTGGCGGTGATCATGGACGGGAACAGGAGGTGGGCGCGGGCGAGAGGGTTGCCGATTTGGTCGGGTTACGAAGCAGGTTTCCGGGCGCTCAGAGATCTAGTGGATCTCTGCTGCAATTGGAGGATCGAGGTGCTCACCGTCTTCGCATTCTCGTCGGATAACTGGTTTCGACCCAAAGTCAGTCAATACTGAATTCAAATTCCTTCAATTGTGTTGAATTCATCTTCTTCGCTATGAATATTGATATTGCAGCCATTGACTCTCCTCTTTTGTTGTGGCTATTGCAGGTTGAAGTTGATTTCTTGATGAAATTGTTCGAAAGGGGATTAAGAAATGAACTTGTGAATCTCTCGAGGTAAGCTTCGCTTCATTTTGTTGAATTTTGGCGGTAAACGAGCCCAACCGAGTATAAAGTGTTCGAGCTTAGTTTATTTAGTTTATTTATTTGAGTTTGAGCCAGTTCAAATTTGGTTCGTTTCATAATCGCGAACTGTTCGCGAGTTTTTCGAATTTCTTTTTTTGAAAATATTTTATTAATTAAATTTTAATAGTTAACAACTATATAAATAATATTATTTTTAATAAAATTATTTATTTATAATTGTCGATTTATATATAAAATTCAAATATTTAATTTACGAATCAAAATATAATAATTATAAAGACTCAATATAAATTTAAAAATAAACAGTTATTTTAGTAATTAAATAGGTTAAATGAGAATTTAGAAAATTAAAATTGAATCGAATTAAGCTCTAGAACAATTTGATATGTAAAATTGTACTATTAAAAAATTTCAAGAGTCTATTTTACTATTTTTCATACTAAAAATATAATAAAATATTTTAATTTTATATTATTCCAGATGTTCATGAACATTAACAAACCGAGTTCAAACACATATGATGTTTGTTTATTGAATAAACGAATTAAATTAAAAGTTTGAACATATATGATGTTTGTTTATTAAATGAACGAGGTTCGAACGAGTTATTATCGAGTCAAGCTCGAGTAGTTCACGAACGGCTTGTTCACTTACAGCCCTGCTCAATATATCACCGCACCTACTTCTATTATTATACTTTTGTTATTTCATAAATTTAATTTCAACCTTTTTCTATATATATTTAGTTCTTTACTTTTTATTTCCCTCAACCAAACATTCATCTAACAAGCATCATTCTTTTATCTCTTTCAAAAACATTTTTCAATCAATCACGTCATTTTTATTTTATTTTATTTTATTTTTTACACATTATTAATAAATGTTATTTTTTTTCTTTCTTTTTTTTGAAATTAAGCCAAACAGGTTCACACAATTTTCAAAATTTATTTTCTTTTCAAAATCTATTTTCAATGTTTCGAATTTTGTTGATTTTTTTTTTCGAAAATTAAACCAGACAACACCCGAACAAATTGGCTTATTAGGCCCCGTTTGGTTCCCGTTTCTTTTTCCCTGATTTCTGTTTTGGTGTTGTTTGCCTTATCCGGTCTTACCCACCACCACCCCAACGGTCACCACTACCTCGGCAGCCACCATGCATTTAAAGGAAAAAAAAAAAAGAACAAATGTTACAACCAAATGAGTTTCTTGTTTCTGTTCTCATAAATTTAAAAAAAAAAAAATAATAATTTCAAGATAATGATCGTTTACCAAACATGTTTCTATTTATGAATATTTTAGAACAGAAACAAAATTCCCATCACAGCTATTCCAGTTTGTTGAAAGTAGAAATAGAAGAACAGAAACACTAACCAAGCGCCACCTTAATGGCTTCTTCTAAAAAGTTAATTGTAAGAAATATACCAATTTTCCGACTTCCTTATTGTCTTTCAACAGGGATGATATTCGAATTTCCATTATCGGTGATTCCTCTGAACTCCCAAAACGGCTACAGGAACTGATAGCCGAAGCTCAAGAGACCACCAAGAACAATTCAAGCCTCCACCTCGTCGTGGCGGTTAACTACAGTGGAAAGAACGATGTTGTCCAAGCCTGCAAAAACATAGCCGTGAAAGTAAGAGACGGTCTTATTGATCCCCAAGACATCAACGAGGTTTTAATCGAAAGAGAATTAAGAACAAATTGTACAGATTTCCCATATCCTGATCTACTTATAAGGACAAGCGGCGAGCTAAGGATTAGCAACTTCTTTTTATGGCAGTTGGCTTATACCGAATTTATCTTTGTAGAATCTCATTGGCCTGATTTTGGTGAAGTCGAGTTTTTAGATGCTTTACGTTCTTTTCAGCTAAGGCAGAGACGGTACGGTGCACAAAATCATTAAAAAGACTGTTTTTTGGGAACGGGACGGAGTTGTTCTCAGATTTCTGTTTCTGTTCCAAGATTTCTGGGAACTGAAACACTAAACAAGCTGCACAGATGTTTCAATGAGGTGACAAAGCCGAGTCTTATGCCCTTGGCGACGCTGAGCTTTCTCTGATGCGGAGTTTAGGTAATCTTTCAAATTTGTGTAAGAAGTTAAAGGCACTGTTTGGTAATTCTTTTTTAATAAAATTAATTAATTCGTTTTCAAAAAAAGTGATTAAAATCATTTTTTTCAAAAAAAAAAAAAATTAAAAATCATGTTTTTACTTTTTCATATTAAAAGTATTTTTTGAAGTACAAAATGGTACTTTATTTTTTTCATTATTATTTTAAAAGTATTTTAAATTGCAACGCAAATGCTACTTACAAAATATGTTTTTTCCCTTGAAAACAGAAAAAGAAATACTAATAAAATAAAGCATTATCCAAACAGTGCCTGACAAACATTATTATTTTATAATTCGTTGTTTCCTTTTTTTTTTTTTTTTTTTTTTTTTTTTTTTTTTGGGTTTACCCTATTTTTTATTCCATAATTTAAAATGCAATAATTATTAATACATTGCTAGTTCAGCATTAGCAATGCGTGTAGTACTTGTTTTATCAATAAATTAGAAGGGATAAATTTTCTTTGGAAGGATTTGCAAGTTTTATTATCTAATTGTTTGGGTTAATGACATTTTTGCTCCCTAAAATATATGGTGCGTGTCTATGTGGACTCCGAGATTTGTCAAATTACAAATTTTGGACGAAAAATAAATTGCTCTTAACAAGTGGCTTTCTACTGATTTCAAATGGTTTTTTGTAACAACGATATTGGTTTTTTTTTTGCATTCTTCAGAATAATTGTTGTTGGAAAAATGTTGGAGAAAAACATTTTAACTTTTACTAGAGTGATGAAATGATAAAAATATTTTCATTAGAAGGTCACTGTGCTTAATAACAATCAATTTTCCTTCCAAAATTATTAATAACGTTTCTCATTTTGTGCAGCTCAAGTGCCTAATTTGACAAACATCCGGATCTCATATTTTAGGGGCCAAAAATGTAATTTGCCCCTGATTGGTTTAATTGTCTATTTTCTGGTATTATTGTATTTAGCTTTATATGCCTCATCATGATTGACTTCATCATAACAATTAGCAGTTGGTACGGAGTCAAGCATTAATTTATCACTTATTGGTTCTTTTTCAGCAATCATGGTTAATCTTTAGCAACTTTTACCTGTTAGCCTCCTATGTTTAGCTGTTTTTGTTCCCACTTTAGTGGAAACAGAAACATAAATCTGGGAATAATTATGTTTTTATTCTCGTTTGACCGGAAAAGAATGGCTGTTTTTGTAATGTTTGTTGTTTAGGCATCGTTTGATAAGCATAAAAATACCTAGATACACTTTGGTAATGTTTTTTTTTTAAGTATTTTTTTTTTTGCTTATGTTTTGGTTTTTGTTTGATCCAAAAAAAGGAGAAAAAAGGGTTATTTTTGTGTTGTTTGTTTTTTAGGCACTGTTTGATAATATTTTTTTATTGCTTTTAAGCAAAATCATATTTAGGCATAGTTTGTTAAAGCCTTTTTAAGTACTTTTTTGCTTATGATTTGGTTTTCGTTTGACCCAAAAAATGAGTTATTTTTGTATTGTTTGTTTGTTTTAAAATAAGTTATTTTTATATTGTTTGTTTGTTGTTTACCTACCGTTTGATAATATTTCTTGAAGTATTTTTTTTGTTTTTAAACAAAAATAAATAAAAATTACTTAGGCATTGGGTAATGCTTTTTTTTTTTTTTTTTTAAGTACTTTTGCTTTTAAGAAAAAAAATAATTATATATAAAAGTAGAGTGCAAAAAGAATTTAAAAAATAAAAAAAAAAAAAAAAAGTAAAAAAATTCCCGAAAGCAAAACATAGGTTTTTTTTGTTTTGTTTTTTTTTTTTTCAATTTTTGTATTATAAGAGATTGATGGACATGGATCTCTCCGCCAATATTTTTTCAAATGTTTCTGATTTTTTTTGGGATTGAAATGTCACGATAAATACTAAAATATAAAAAAATTACTACACGATCAAACAAGCTTTAATTTTTTGTTTGTTGCTTTTAAGTAAAACATTTTTTTTAACTAATTTTTTTGCTTTTGAAATGTAGTTAAAAAAAACTTTTTCAAACAGTGCCTTTTTTAGTACTGTTTTTGTTCCTTGACTTTTGTTTCCGCTCGCAAAAATTTGTGATTAATGCACATAAACGTGTTTAGTAAACATGTTTCTGTTTCCCAAATTTTGAGAGTATTCTAGGAGTATTTCTTGAATTTCTTAAGAAACTGAGAAACCAAAAAAATGTTGATTCTTATTTTACTCCTACAAAATTATTCTCACCACCACCTCACCGACCACCATACATTTAAAGAACAAAAAAAAAGAAAAAGAACAAATGCTCCAACCAAAGGTGTTCCTTGTTTATATTGTCATAAATTAAAATAAACAACTTTAAGACAATAATTATTACCAAATATATTTTTATTCCCAAAATATTCCAACGGAAACATAATTCTCATCTCCATTTATTAGAAATAGAAATAGAAAAGCAAAAATACTAGTTTTTTGTTCCAAAAAACGAAAATATGGAGAAAACATATTTTTATTCCAAGATATCTATTTGTGTTCTAAGAATTTTAAACACGAACATGATGTTTTTCATGGTCCTTCCAAGTTCAATTATAGCTGTGACATGATGTGTTGAGAGAATTTTGCCATTTTTGGGTCCACATATGCAATTTTCTGAACAACTCTTTCTGTGTGTAATAAATTGTTTAATATATCAAGGTGCGCGCTCTCTCTCTCTCTCTCTTGTGTGACTACGAACACCCGTGAAATTATGAGATTTATCAAATTGTATATTTGGTTTTTAAATTTTATATTTATTTTAATTTTATTATAAAAAATAAATTATACTCATCACATTATTTATTATTACGGATATTTCGTCATGTAATCGTTTGACTAAATATAAGACGTTTTTTCTAAATATTTCCCTAATAATGATTCGAAGTTTGAATCGTTATTAGATAAAAGTTAAAGAAAGAAACATCTTAGATTCAGTGCAATGATAAAATAATAAAAATATTTCTTAACAACGTTTTTAATTTTGTAAGATTGAAATTAATGTGAAACTTAAGAGAACAAATACGCAATTTGGTAAACGTCTGGATCTACATATATAGACTCTTATTCCATATTTTGGGATCAAAAATATAATTTTTCACCATGAAAACGACTAGGTTTTATTATATTAAAAAATAATAAAAATGCCATCTTGTTCTACAAGTAAATAAAAACACTAATTAATTGTTGCTTCTCACTCTACGAATTCTAATAGTAATAGCCATCTCCTCTCTCTCTCTCTCTCTCTCTCTCTCTCTCTCTCTCTCTCTATATATATATATATATATATATAATATGGTTAAAAAAATGTGTTTAAAAAAGATAGCTTGCATAAGAGGTTGGTATGTTATTGTCATGGAAACCAATCTTTTAAATTGTTGTATTTATGTACTTTAATTGGTGGGTTGGAGGTGAGTAAGCTGATTCCAAGATTTATTAGGGTCAAGTGATTTATGTTGACCTTAACTAATTACTTTTCCCGCCACAGACTTTCTCACCTTCGTCAATCTAGTATATTTAAAATTTTATTTTTGGACTGCTAATAGGAGAGTCAAATCCTGATTGACAAATATATATATATACTAATCAAACTGTAGGGTGGTCTTGGGAGTCTCTCAACCTCAGAAGTTAATTCATGAGATGAGATTTTTTTTGATACTTATAAACTAACCATCAGCCTTTTTTATATCCGATCTAGAATAAATCCAACAATTTGTCCCTCACGTATTAGTCTTTTGGTCGGTTAACCCTCGACCAGTTTCTCCCTTTGTGACTATTGAGTTATAGTTGTTATAAGCTGAGTTCTGATAACAATGGCGGGTGATCTTGGATCTCTCTCAATTCTAAAAACTAGCTTATGAGATAAGAATATCTCATATTTACATTTTTGTTAATGGTTTAGTGTAGAAACAATTTTTTTTTTTTTTTCATTTTTTATCTTTTTATTTTGTGAAGAAGCATGTATTTTGGTTTAAATTTTTTCTATATTTTGGTTTTTAATTTTTTTTGAACATAAATAATTTTTTTTGCTCCCATAATTTTTTTTATAACAGAAATTATTTTTTCTCAATTTTTTTTTTTATATTTAAAATATTTAAATATTAATTAGAGATAATTACGTTGTTATAGTTTTGTAAAAGTTCTTTAAATAATTTATAAGGGATATTTTTATTAAAAAAAAGAAATATATATATATAGAGAGAGAGAGAGGTATGTTCGGGACTCGACTAATCATCTTTCAAACGATCTCAAGAGTACACTTTTTCATATCGATTTAGTGCATTCAGAACTTGACGTCGTAGAATGTTCACCAAAAGAATCAAATCCCAATTAAACAAAAAATAGCTCTCTTTATTAACTGGACTAACTGTCCAATTAGTAAAAATGGAGTGTGTGGAGTGCTTTTTTTAGCGTGGCAATATCAATTTTGCTTGCAAGAAATGACAGTTAGATCCTCGGTGCAGGTAGAAGAAGCGTGACCTCCAAGCTAGACAGTCCGAGAAGAAGCCCTATCCATCAATCAGTATTCGAATTCAAGATTTCGTGAACGGTGGGGTGAGTTTTGGATTATGTTTTCACTGTACAATGATTGATGATATATATCCTGTGCACGTTGCCGAATTCAGCTCGATCTTTGATCGGTGTTTTTTGTTGTTTTTCTCCGTTTGAATCATTTCGAATTTTGTATTTATTGGAGGGTTTTGAGCGGAACTGAGAGAAGAGAGAGAGTGAGGTTACTCATTCGTGGCGATCGCCGCTACTAAGTAAGGGTTTTCCGGTGGGAATTGTGTGGTGGAGCTGAATTGAGGGGAGTTTTTCCGGTGGGTTTCGTGTAGAGAGAGAGATTGTAGTTTCTGAAGGAGGAGAAGGAGGGAGGGTTTGATTGAAGGTGTTCTAATTTGGAGGTTGGATGGGAGTAAGCTGCAAAAGAGAAGGAAGAAAGGGCACATGAGGAAGAATTTCAAAGATTCTCTAAAAGCTCTCGAAGCTGATATTCAACATGCCAATACTCTGTAACTCTCTCTCTCTCTCTCTCTCTCTCTCTCTCGTTCATATTCTTCTGTGTTCTCTTCTTTACGGTTAACTAATGAAATAAACAAATTTTTGTGCCTGATAATCAATTAATTGTGTGAGAATAATTACAGAAAAAACTGAATTAGACTATCTTCTGTCAATTTGTTTCCATTTCGAATCAAACTGAATTGGGTTGGCAGATTCCCGTCCCGCATCGATCACTTAAAAATTTCCAAACCACTAGATAAGTCAAATGAGTTACTCCAGATGAAATCTCCTAATATAGCATAAGAGTCGAGGTTATTGGAATTCATCTCTCATTCTCTCGTAATTAAATCGTCCGTGCAAATGGGGGTTGCACTTAAGAACGGGGGTTAGATTTGAGTCCCGCACCGATTGCTTGAGAATTCTCAAACCACTAATGACTTACTCCTCCTAGTACCATATGATTTTAAGTTGGAACCTCTTGGCATGGGTTATTTAGCTCTCGTTTGGTTGTCTAAATCATGAATTATCTTATTTTGTATGGATTTTGATTTGTTAAAACGCCAAATAAGCATAAAAATGTTTTAGTTTAGTTGAATTTATAGCTATATTTCACTCAAATTACACCAGAAAATAGCATTTAAAACTAGAACAAAAATTATTAGATAACTAATTTAAAAGTTCTTAATTTTGACAACCAAACACCAAAACATGACTATGCCTAAGGTGGTGTTTGGTTGGTTGGTATTTCTGTTTTTCTGCTTCTACTTTCAATAAACTGGGATGAGAATTTTGTTTTCGTTCTGGAGTATTTCGGAAATAGAAACACGTTTGGTAATGACTATTATCTTGAAATTGTTTCTTTCAATTTATGAGAACAAAAACAAGAAACACATTTGGTTGCAACATATGTTCTTCTTTTTTTATTTAAATATATGGTAGCCAGCGGGGTGGTGGTGGCTAACAGGATGGTAGTGAGAATAATTTTGTGTGATTAAATAGGGATCAATATTTTTTTTGTTTCTCAGATTCTTAAGGAATTCAGGAAAGAGACTCAAATTACTCCCAAAATTTTAGGAACAAAAAGTGTTTACAAACGCATTTCAGTACATTAATTCCAAAATTTTGGGAGCGGGAACAGGAATCAAGGAACAGAAACGGTAACAAAACAGAGCCCAATTGAAAAATAGTACAATTCGAGAATTGCAAGAAAACCAAATAGACCATAAAATGAAATATACATATTGCACGCCGTCGAATTTGGAAAGAAAGAAAAAGGACTATCTCTTTGTATTGATCACTTTGAGCTTAAAAAGTGTTTGGTAAATTTACTTATTTTTTTTCCCCTCAATATTTGGTTTTGTGAATCTTTTAATGGGATGCAGAGCTTCGGACTATCCAAGGGAGTATGACGGAGCCTGCCTTCAGATGAGATTATCGTACAGCTCCTGTGCTCACATCTTTCTCTTTCTTGTCCAATGGAGTGATTGCCACCTCGCCGGTACCCTTGGATTACTTAGGATTCTTATTTATAAGGTCCCCCTACATTTCTCCATATATAAAAAATGTATTCCTTTTATGTTCGATATATGGTTGCGGAAAAGCAATAATGTTTTTTTTTTTTTTTAATATTTTATTTTTAACAGGCATATAAGGATGGGAAGGCAACCATTTCCATTCATGAAAGGAAGGCTAGTATTAAAGAGTTCTATGGTGAGTATGTGTTGAGGATTTTTGGTGGTGTTTGTTCGGACTTTGGAGTTTTTGTTACCATATTTCTGTTTCCATAAAGGTTGGTAGAGAAACATAAATATGGGAATAAAAATGTTTTTGTTTATGTTTTAAATTTTTTGGGAGCAAAAATAAACAAAAAACAAGTAGAAACTAAAACGCTAAGGGCCCGTTTGGTTGTCAAAATTATTAATTGTCTTTGTTTTATGGATTGATTGCCATGTATCACCATTTATATATGATTTAATCAAATTTACGTATTGTTTGGTTGAACAAATACATATGAAATTGTTTTAGTTAAACTAGAACAAAACTAGTTAGCTAGCTAATGCCCCCACGCACTAGATGGACTTTGACAAACCACTATGAACGGATTCGGGGGGCCCAACATCAATGTGGGATTCAACACGCCCTCTCACGCGCAGGGTGGACTTTGACAAACCACTACCGACGGATATCGGGGACCCCAACATCAATGTGGGATTCAACACGCCCAACATAAATGAAAATGGCTAATGCCATGTAGAAACTCAATGGGTCTAACTCACTCTCAAAAGACGCCTTGAAAGAGGAGGATTACCCCTAGACTTATATCAGGATCAAGTAACACAAGTAATGTGGGAGTCAACAATAGTGATTCATAAATTAGCTAATTGAAAAATGGTAAGATTCGTGAATTGGAAGTCAGCTAAACAACCGAACAAGCCATAAACAAACACTGCCTAGTGTTTTTTCATTTTCGTCAGTTCAAAAACGATTTTTTTTTTCACTCATGATGTATTTCTGCTTAATCTCGAACTTGTTATATTATGTAGCGGTTTCAATTCTTATTTTGGCTTCCATTCACAGGTGTAATATTTCCCTCTTTGTTGCAACTTCAAAGAGGAATTACCGATGTTGAAGACAGGAAACAGAGGGAGATTTGTGAAGCCAAATACAGAAGAAGAGACGAGACAAACAAAGGTAAGCTGTCTGAAATCGACATAGAAAGAGAGGAGGAATGTGGCATTTGCATGGAGGTGAACAGCAAAGTTGTCTTGCCCAATTGCAATCACTCCCTGTGCATGAAATGTTATAGAGATTGGTGAGTTAACTTCTCTCAAACCACGTTTCTTTTTCCCCTTTTTTATTTCTTTAACCGTCTCTCATATATTTTTAAAGGCCATTTCTACGTAATATCTATAGTTGGGAACGTCAAATTAGAGCTAAAGTTCATATTTTTCTTTTTCTGTCCAAGAAAAAGTGCATTTGTTCTTAGAAAATGAACAGGAAGCGTCGACTTGCTTGATTGATTGACAGGATTTATTTGAAATTGCTTGAAATGTTGGTTAGAAATCTCGTTGTTGAATCTTTTTGGGTTGGTTGAAGAATCTTCTAGGTGGTGTTTGTTTAGTGTTTTTGTTCCCAGAATTCTAAGTTTATTCCCCCCAAAAAGTAGGAGCGTCGACCAAAATTTGGGAACAATTTGTGTTCCAAAAAACTTGTGCTAAAAATGCTTAATATCAATGGCTTGGAGCATCAAACTGTTGGGTTTATTCCACATTGGATGTGGAAGAAGCATCTTTTGGGGTTGAGATAGGCCTAATACCACCCTACACTGGTAATAGAGCCCAAGTTACAACAACTATGGCCTAATAGCCATGAAGGAAGAGACTGATCGAGGGTTAGTCGACCAAAGGCCCGATGTGTAAGAAAAAGATTGTTGAGTTTATCCCCCATCGGATATGGAAGGAGCTAACTTTTGGGGTTGAGAGAAGCCTAAAATCACCCTACACAAGGTAGAGCTAAACTTCTTGTTTCTTTTGTCTAGATAAAATTGCTATGATCTTTGATCATGCACGTGATTGAACAATTGTTGACAGGATTTGTTTAGAAATTAGAACTGCTTGAAGTGTGATGAAATATAGGTTAGACATTTCGCTCTTAAGGAGTCTCTACGGGTTTTATGAAGAGATTTCTTGCTGGTTTTTGTTTAGTGTTTCTGTTCCCAGATTTTTAAGTTTTCTCCCCAAGAAACTTGGAACCTAGACAAAAATCTGGGAACAGATTGTCTTTTTCCAAAACATTGTTCTAAAAAATGGAGAGCGGAACGAGAACAACTTTTTCTCAGAAAGCTGAGAGAAACACTAAACAAGCAAGATCATAGTCTCTCCTAGCTGCAAAAAGAAAGTTTTTATGGGTCATGGCAATTTTGCTGGTTATTTGAAGGGGTATTGACACTTTGTACCCCTAACGTTCGATCGAAATTTCACTTTGGTCCCCTTGGTTTGAATTTGAACAAATCATCCCACTGTAGTCCAAGTCAGTAACCATTTTTATGAGGCTTTACGGGCAATTCCAAGCTCATCATTCTCTCTGATACTCCTTTTCGGCCAAATACCCAGAAATATACATATAACATAATATAATATATATACATATATAGTTTTTTTTTTCCAGAAAATTTGTAAGGGGAAAGAAAGAGGTCAGAAATGTCCATAAAGTCCCCTTAAAAATAGTTTGGTGCACAACAGTTGATTGTTTGTCATACAAAATTGTAATGGAGATATTGATTTAGACTGAATTAGGATAATTATAGAACTTCAAGGAGGGTGTTGTGAGGACCAAAATAATGGTCAAACGTTAGGGGTGCAAAGTGTCAAAACTCCAAGAAGAATTACAATGGACAATTTGGACATTTAGTCTTCTTTCGCATTAAATTAAATCCGAATTTACATTTCTTTCTGAAATTCTTATTGAATTATTTGATAGGCGTGCTCGGTCTCAGTCGTGCCCTTTCTGTCGTGATAGCCTTAAGAGAGTGAACTCCGGCGACCTATGGATATACACGGGTGGCTGTGAAGTGGTCGACTTATCGGCAATTGTGAAGGAGAATTTGAAGAGACTTTTCATGTACATTGATAAGTTGCCTCTTATGGTTCCTGATCCAAAGATGGTTTCTTGTGATCCTCATCATTTCCGGTAGGTGTTATATATAATGTATATATTGTATGTATTGATTTGCTTGAATCTTCTAAATTGTGTTATATTGTGCACATAGGTGTTCACGGTTTAGCAGAATTCAACATGTATTTGTTTGAACTTTGAATACAAATGAAATTGTTCCTGATTGGTATTGAATGTGAATTAGGTCTCTATGGTGGCGTTTGGTTAGTGTTTTTGGTTTTCTATTTTTACTTTGGCATGGGAATTCTATTTCCCTTCTAGAGTATTCTGGAAATAAAAACATGTTTAGTAACGATTGTGCTGAATATGTTTTTTTTTTAATTTATGGAAGCAAAAAACAAGAAACACATTTAGTTGCAACATTTATTATTTTTCTTATCTTTAAATATATGGTGGTTGGCGAGGTGGAGTGGTAGTAGGAATAATTTTGTGGGAGTAAATAGAAGTAAATTTTTTTTTTTTCTTCATATTCTTAAAGAATTCAAAAAATACTCTCAAATTACAATAAAAAACGTAAACAAACGTGTTTATGAAATGTTTTCTTCTACATTAGTCCCAAAATTTTAGAAACGGGAAAAGTAATTATGGAACGAAAACAATCACCAAATGGGGATGATGTTCATTTAGATGATGTTTGGTTTACAATTTTAGTATTTTCGGTTTTTAATATGTAACTACTATGATTTCTATTTTTAACAAGGTAATTTAAAAAAATATTTTTTTTTACCTCTTTTTAATATTATATTTTTATTATTATATTGATTGAAATTTACCTCGTATTTTTTATTTTTATTTTTGAAAATGAACTGTAAGAGCCTGATTTTCTTATACGTACAATTTGAGTCGTATTGGAGCACATTTAAAATATCGGGGTGGATAGTGCTATTAATTGTGTGATTTAAAATTTTAGGGGTCGAATTATAATTTTTAAAATATTAAAATTTGAAGTTGGTTCAATTAATATCTTAAAGAAATTAAGGGGAGAAAAGTGTAATTAAAATAAAAGATATTTTTATACACACATATATGCATGTTGTGCGTGTGTGTAAGCCATGAGATCAGCCGAAGGATCGAGAAATCGAAAGAGGGAGAGGTCAGGGCGGTATGGGGCTTGGCCTACTTTTGAACACATATATATACATATTCATCCATGCATTTATGAGGGCCTGAAAAAAATAGGAAGGAAACAGGGAAATCAAAAGAGAGAGAGAGAGCAAAATCGAAACAGAGGAAAGAGAGAGGGAGCTGGGTTTCGTTCGGTAGGTGGGTGGTCGGCCGTTCAACGTGTGTTCGGTGTGTGATCGCCGCAGTCGGTTGGTAAGTATGTGTGTGGGTTTCAGTTTTGATCATTCGTATGGGTTTCGTGGGTGCTTTATTTTGTCAACGGTGAGTGTGTTGATCGTGTTTGTCATCGGTGTATGTTGTTGCGTATGTGTGGGTATTGCTCGACCTACTTTGTGTGGGTATGTCGTTCGGTCCGACGGTGTGATGGCATGTGTGTGGTGTGTGCTGCGTGTATATGTGTGATTAGTGTGTGTGCCGGCAGTGCTGTGCATGTATACGTGTGTTTTCTGTTTCTGTTGGTGTTTGCTCTGTGTGTGTGTCTGTTATGGGGGGGGGTTTGATCCGCTGTTGCTACTAGCTGTGTGTGCGTGGTGATTTGGCCAGTGGGTGTGTTGTCGTCGGAGGAGAGAGAGAGATGCTGTTGTGTGGGTGCCTACTGTGTGTTGTGTGTGATCAGGGTGTGTCTTGGCGTGTGTGTGTGTTGTTCGGACGAAAGGGGAGGGGGGTGTATGTGTTCCTCCGGTCTGTATGTGTGTGTGTGTTTATTGTTTGGTCCGACGGTGGTGGCAGTGGTATAAGTTGGGCGTGGATGTTGGGTATTTCTGTGGGAGTCGGTCGTTTGGTCCGGCGGTGGGAGCAGGTGATCAGCGGTGAGCGGTTGTCGTCGGTGGCTGAGCAACAAAACAGAAACAGAGAAGGAAAAAGGGAAGTGGGGAAAAGCAAACAGAAAAAGAAGGAAAAAAAAAAAAAAAAGGGAAAATACACAAACCACCTCAATAAAATCCGAAAATCTAATCTTGCGGCCGGCAAAAGATCCGAAAGAGGTAGAAATTCCGAACTCTCCTAATATATGTATTTAAGGATATTTAATTGTCTCGTAGGTGATTATAAAACTAATTACTAGTATCAAAAATGTCGAAATGACGATAATAAATATTGAGACCGTTCATATGAATAAATTCGATAGAATAAACTTTAAACGGAGCAATATTAGCGGAATAATAATATTTATAATAAAATATGGGGAATCGAAAATTACGGGATTTAGGGTTGCATGGTATGATTAGGTTTTTTTACATAAAATATTAATTTAGGCCATGTCACTATTAGGTTCGCAGGCACCGGAGTACCGTGAGAGGATAGTGGGTAAAAGTCTTCGGGGCGGATAATCAAGTGAATGTACTGTCTTCTTGCCAAATCTATTTTCAAATATATGATGGAAAATGTGTTTACTTAAAAACTGAACGCATTTATAATTTATATGGATCAAGCGGTTTTGGGTGATTTGGAAATGTGGTTTTCGCTGGTTTTTAAAGATAATGGAAAGAAATGATTTGTTAAATTTAATTGGTTTTAAAAGACGATGGAAAAATGATATTTGGATTAAATCGATTTTGGAGATAAATGTTGATATTATCGAATTGTAGTTTGATGGTGTTGTTATTGTTTTTTCGATGCTATTGATTTTATCTGTTTTGGTAGAGCGTTGATGTTTTCTATTGAGTTGTTGTTGTTGAGATGGAGATGAGTTATTATTGTTGAGGTGGAGATGAGTTGTTATTGTGGTGAGGTAGAGATTGGTGGTGGATTTTCACCCGTCTGGCACAGTCAAGTGGAACGTTGTTTCACCCGTCTGGCTTAGTCCAACAGAGCGTTGTTTTACCCGTATGGCACAGTCCCGCGGAGCATTGTTATATCCCGCTAGGAAGGCATATCCTACGGGATACGGTATCGTTACAACTCCCGATCGTGAGGTTAAAACGATCACATGGCTAGCCGAGATGTGGTGTGGTGTAGAGTAATTTGGTGCGGTGAGGAGTGGTGTGGTGTTTGAGAGATGGTGTTTTATCGTATTTGGTGTCTTATCATATATGGTGATGTGGTGTTTTATTTTATCGTCTTTGGTATTTTATCATATTATCTTATGTTGATGGTTTGAATGGATTTTATATATTTGATATATATATATATATATATATATATATATATATATATATATATCAAATATATAGATGATGATTCTGAATAGTAGGAAGAATGAGTTTTCTCGCAGTATATGATTTTTATACTACTGTTAAAAATGTGTTTGTTTATACGCAATATGCTTGATCCATTTAAAAGTGGTATTACTTAAAAGGTATTAATATATTAAAAATATTTGTTTACTGAGAAGGCAGTACACTCGCAGGTGAAACAGTTAGGGTTGGTCTCTTACTGGCGCTAGGTAGAGTCCTACGATGAAGTCGTGTAGAGGGTTGAGATGAGCTGTCTGAGGCGAACCTGTGAGGGATTTTTGGTATTATATTTTGTTTATATGTTATTATATTTGGGGGGGCGGGTGTGTCCCCATAGCAGATAATATGTATAGCTTATATAGATCAAATTTATTGATGTATGCATATTGTCGTTTAATAGATGGTTGGTTGTTTAGGTGATGTCATGGTGTCGTCACGCCAGCTCCGCGACATCGGGTGTATGGGACGGGTCATGACATGAGCACTTTTAGCTCCTCAAATTTCAGATTAAATATCTAACAGTATCAATAGAAAGATTGAAAATAGATCAAATTCTTAATTTTTGAACATAGTGATTAATAAAACAAATTTTATTCAAATTTAATTTTTAAGCACAAATTGACTACTGAAACGAATTTTATTTTTGATATTTTATATCTGTGTGAATTCATCATAAAAAAAAATACTACAACTAAAATATTAAAATTTAACACTCAAATTGCTTACTCCTTTTAAGAAAAATACTAATTTTATATAAAATTTTAAATTTTTAGAGCTCAAATTGATGTCATATTTCATCCATTTTTTTATTTTTATTTTTTGTATACTCATGAGTGTCCTCCTACCCACACAGAGTGAAAGATTATTTCATTCGGAGTGCATGGTTGCCCCTTCCAACAAATGTTTTTCCGCAGGCTCGAACCTTTAAATTTCCATCAATTTTGACATTTTATTTACCATTTTCACCCCCTAATTTAGAAGATATATGAAGCCAAAAGAGAAAAGCAAAAAAATAGGAAAATGTATTACATAACACTGTGTGGTAGCCAAGGTATTTATTTAAAATATATACAGAAACATGTTTCATTTCTAAACAAGAGAAAAAGTGAGAGAAACTGTTCTTACTTCACCAATCTGCCAGATGATGATCAAAAAGAAGAAAAGAAGCAAAAGCCAAATCAAAGTACAAGTGATTCACATCATAATTATCCAGATGCACATACCATCATCTGTCATAACTTCACTTCAAGTGCGTGAATAATACACATGTTCTCCGGGTTCAATCAACGGCTAGAGTTCAACTTCAATCGTCGTCTTCGTCGTCTTCATCCTCCTCCTCTTCTTCCTCATCCTACAGCATAAAATGTGGTTGGTTAGACAAATCCTATGAACCCAATTGGCTTAACTCACTTTTAAAAGACGTCTTGTAAGAGAGAATTGCCTTAGAGTTTATATATAGCTCAAGAATCAGGATCAAGTAACACAAGCGATGTGAAATTCAACACGCCCCCTCATGTGCAGGGTGGACTTTGACAAACCACTACGAACGGATATTGAGAGAAGGGCCCAACATCAATGAGATTCAAGATACGCAAACAATGCAATTTTCACCCCCACCCCCCCTTCTAAATGTGTTCGGAAAGTCTATTTCCTTTTGAAATAGGAATAAAAAAAAAAATCAGTTAAGTCATATTTGATAATACAGTTCAACACTGAAAACTGAATGTATCAAAGTGTCACTCACTATACAACGTGTTAAAATTTTACATGATGTACACATGACTTGTCACTTAAAAACATAAAAGAAAAAAAATTAAAGAGAGAATTTTAGAGAGATATAGTTAAAAGAAAACCTTTAAAAGTAAAAAATTGTAAAAATGCAAACTTATTGAGATAAAATATATTTAAAAGAAAATTACTTAATCAGTTCAACATTTAAATTTTGGAACCCATAATTCATTAGCTTTCAGCACTTTTACACGCATTCATTTCCAATTCCAATTCTAATGTTCGTGCAACAAATGGTAGGGTTAGTAGTTTTATATCTACTTCTCCATTGAAGCTTCCATGTGTCACAACAGTAGTCCATTATGTCCAACATTTCTTTCTGTAGCTCTCTTTCCCTCTCTACTTTCCTTTATCTTTTTCTTTTTCATGCACGAGGCTGCCCCTTTTTTGGGCATATTTCATTATAAAACAAAAAACGAATTAGTTTTCTATTAGTGGAAGGGGGTAAAGTATAGGTTTTTAAAGTAGAGGGGACAAAATGAAACAAGATCAAAATACACGGGGCAAAAGGCAATTAACCCCAACTACATTGATTTAGGAATACCTGTCCACTTTCCTCATCATCTTCATCATTAATTTCAGATTTTGACCTGTCAGATTCTTCATCACCATCATCAGCAGTGCTTTCCTGTCAATTAAAGATGCAAAGTTAAGAATTAAACACAAGGCAAAGAACAATATGTGTTATTGTTTATTTTGAATTAATGATACAGAGAGACCACAATATATAGTGGTGCAGCAGCATACAGACCTGTTTCTTGTTGTACGCATTCATAAGCTTTTCGTAGTCGGCCTTCCTTTTTGCAGCTTTGGCTTCATATGGAGCTTTTTCCTTCAAAACCCAGAAAGCATGTCAGATTGGGGATTATAGAAACCCAATTGGCCTAACTCAAGATCAGGTAACACAAGCGATTCACGCGCAAAGTGGACTTTGCCAAACTACTGCGAACAAATATCAGGGAGAAGGGCCCAACTTCGATGTGGGATTCAACTGGGATTATCAACAAATTCTTCACATTTGGAAAAATTCTGTTCTGCTTAATTTTAGCAGTAGATAACACCACCACCCAGTGCACTAAAAACCCCAAGGTAGTGTTTGATTGCATGGAATTTGAGCCTTGGAATTGGAATTAGAAATAAATCCATCTCAAAACTTCAAAATTCACATGAGTTCGTTTTGAATTCCAATTTCATGGCCTCAATTCCCTGTTCCCCAAATGCTACCTAAGATGCCGTTTGGAAGCATGGGGAATTAGACATAAACACATGTTAAAACACTAAAAAATTAAATACGTTCATTTCTAATTCCAAGGCCCAATATTGGGAAACCAAACGCTACCTAATGGTCTCTCTTTATGCCTCAACTGAGAGGATGGTACTACCATGCTCGATGCAATGCAACTTACTAGGGGAACTTTTAAGTAACCATGCCCATTCTCATAATTTAATGAGTAATCGAACTCTTTAACCCTTCCAAAAATCAATACCTCTAAAGTTCTTGTTATTTATCCCTCAATTCTAATATGGGTCCGAGATATTATCGAAATAAGAGTATGACTGATCGTTCTCAATTTTGTACCAAATTTCCACTCTAAATCTATAATTTTGTTAGTTTTTTTATCAATTTTTAATTAGTAATAACATATCTTATTATTTTTGCAAGTATAAACTCGGAAATAAAGAAATGCCAAAAAAGAGTGAAAAAAATAGCTAAAAGGGACAAAAATTGAGAAAAAAAAAATCGCAATCCAACCCGTGACCTGAATTGCGGCCTGAACACTAACATCCATTGACTTAATTAGTATTTGGATGCATTGGGAACTTACAGCTTGACTCATGGATTTCCATTTCTCTCCGCCAGCTTTCCCAACCTTCAGGGAGCAAAGACAGCAAATGAACTCAATATCGAAAAAACAAATCCAACACTTATAACACATAAGAAACAAAAACTAAATAAACATGATTAACTTACAGCTGACACGGCCTTCACATTAGGATTTTCCTTTTTAAACGTCTTCCTGAATTCCTCACTGCAATATTATTATGAAGTAAATCAATTAATGAAAATAATTCATCTTAAGTTATACAAGCAGCTCCCTAGTGAAGAAATCAAGTCAAACACATACAGGAATACAAAAAAGGCACTTGGAGGCCTCTTGGGTTTGTTAGGGTCTTTCTTGGCCACTGTTGGCTTCTTAGCCTTCTTTTTGCTACCTTTGTCTGCCTTGATAGCAGCCTTTCTTTTCCCAACCTTCCTGAAAGAATAGAGATAGAAACGATCCATCACTATAATATCCTGTTACCTCTGTACCCACAATCCAACATATAAATCAAATATCAGAACTCGGTCTAACTTAATCTTTAAATTACTAATTAAAATCACATAGACTTTGCCATCCAATTATATACTCAAAATGACCGAGGAAAGTAGAAGATGATTTTAGCTAACCTGTCATCAACAGGCTTCAATGCCTCCTTGGTCTCCTTCCTTGTGGCTCCTTTACCCTTGGCACCTTTCATTTCTCCAAATTAAAAGCTAAAAATAACAAAGCCTCGAATTAGAACTAAACCAATAACACTGCATGTGAATATACAAAAGATCTTTAAATCTTGTCGACACATGGATCCTATTATTGTCCTTTGGACAGCATTGTTACAAAGTTAAAACTTAAAACCATATAGTGTTAAGTGGAGTAACTCCTTTCATAGACTACTTTCGGAAGCCTCACAAATTCGATGTGGGATTCTAACACCTACCTTCACGTGCAACCCTACCTTGCACGTGAGGTGATCAAACAACAGAAGGGACAAAACAAACAAGACTTCCAAACCTAACTCTGATACCAAGGAGGTTCCAACTTAAAATCATATGATGTTAAGTGGAGTAATTCCTTTCAAATATAAACTACTTTAGGAAGTCTCACAAATTTGATGTGCAATTCTAACAACCACTACACTAGAAACTACAAACGGAAATATAGAAGTGCGTTTTCATTCACGGTAAAAGCCCCAGTTTCATGAGCTCAGATCCAATTAACTCTATGATTGCTTTAACCTATCTGTCAAAGCAATCCTTTTCTCCTATGCTCCTCATCCTGGGTAACACCCAAAGGGACCACACGCACTGTAATACCAATAGTCATCTCTCACATGAATATTTCCATTGAAAAGCAAATGGAATTCCTTCACACATAGCAAGCAAGAAAGAAACAACAACCAATAGTTAAGCAGAACCCGTTAGTCCCTATATTCGTACAAAAAAAGTCAACGCGCAATTGATAACGCATCGAATATCAACCAACCCCATGGAAACAAATCAACACACTTTATCAATTTCGTACAAAGAAAAAGGGAAACACGAACAAGAACTAGCAGAATTAACCTGAAGAGCAAAATCATCAATTCAAACCGAAGAATCAAAGCAAAAATTCGGCTTAGCCACCGAAATTCAGCAATAAAACACCAAACCGCAGCTTGAAAAAGTTCAACATCCTACTCTTCTATATAAACTAAATAGCAGTTCAAAATGTAAAATATCACATAATTACATACACTTTCTTATACAAACAGATTCACACAAAGAACACATATAAATATATACTTAAGAATAGATCTGAAAATGAAGCATGCCTCAAAAACGGGAAGCAGAACGATCGGAGACCGATGAGAGAGAGAGCAGGAAGAGAGAGAAGAATCAAGCGAACAGAAGAGAGAGAGAGAGTGAGTGAGTGAATTGGGTTGACACCGTTTGGAAAAAGAAGTGAACTAAGTTAAGTGACCGGTCCAGCCGGTAATAGCTTCCCGTGTTTGCCGCCACACAATGGCAATATTCGATTGGTGATAGTGAAGAGTGTTACTGGATACAGCCGGTTTCCTGCTGAGTGGTTTAATTTTGGGGTATTATTCCAGCTCTTTTCTGGCTTATTTCAGCGCGCCGTCCGCTACCCCCAACATATTCTCATCTTTTCAACTTCACCCCCTAATTTTTTTTATCATATTTACACTCTCACCCCCCAAAAGTCCTTCCTTGTTTTTTTTTTTTTTTTTTTTTTTTCTTTTTTACATGAAGGTGTTGTCTGGCCCAGCTTACGCTCACCTCGCCTAATCACATCCCCGGGCGATTTTAAAGGCGTCCTCCCACATCGGCCTGATGCATTCAAGATTGAATTCAAGATTTAATTTCGGGGGTGTTCCCTAAATGAGTCGAACTCTTATTAATAAGAATATGCAACACCTCTCATTGTCAACCGAACTAATACATCTTGGGTCCTTCCTTCTCTTCAATGCCACACTATAATCCTAAATTTAAGGGGTTTTGACACTTTAGACCTTGGAGTTTGACCATTATTTCATTTTGGTCCCCATAGTTATAATTTCAACACATTGTATCCTGGAGATTTGTAATCATCCCATTTCAGTCCGAATCATTAGTTCCATTACAATGTCGGATGACAAATAGTCAAATAAATATCATACATCCACCTATTTTTAAGAGAACTTTATAGGTGTTCTCAACTTATTTTATTCTCTCTTATTAATTTTCTACACAAAGTAATTCATCTATTCTCTATATATATTGTCTGAGTATTTGGGCAAGAAGAAGAACAAGAAGAAAGGAAGAGACTGATTTTAGCCCATAGAGGTTGTTAAAAACAGTCAAGTGCATGACTGATGATTGATTTCTGTCTAAAAATTATGATGGCGATAAAGACCAGGACTATAGTGGGCAAATTAAGAACCTAAAGTGAGATTTCGGTCAAACTTTAGGGGTACTAAGTGTCAAAAGCCCTAAATTTAAAGTTATTTTTAGTGCTGATTTATAATATTAGATCTAAATTTAAATTATTTAAAAAAATAAATAAATAAACTAATGTTCTTTCTTAAGGTTAATCATAAAAAACTAAGGTTAATCAATTAGTGCTAATTTAGGAATATTTTTTCTTAACAAAAGAAAATAAGAACTTAAAGTTTTTTTTCTCAATTTTTTAAATTTTGAGTAAAATTAGGCTTATAATTGTACCTAATATATTGAAATAATAATTAATTATAGCTATTTATCAATTAGAGTTAATCTTTGAATATATATTTAATTAGAATTTCGAAATTAAATTTGCACTTTGTTTTTCTTTTTCTTTCTACATAATTAACAAGAGGTATACTTGAAAATGATGAATTTTATAGCAATGATTACGGGAAGAAGTTGTTTATAGTTTAAGGTAGGGGTGGTTGAGCACCCCAGAGCCTGGCAAGTTGGATATTATGGAACCAATGAACATTACAATAATCTTGAAGCGAAGATCAAGGGAATCTACGAAGGTTTTAGTATAGCAACCAATGGAGAATATCCTAGAACCATAGTGAAGACAGATGTGGCAGAAGCAGTGAAACTGATAGAAGCAGATTGTCCAAGTAACCATCAATTTAGGCCTTGGATCCACGACTGCAAAAGTATTATGAGATATAAGGGATATATCATCCAGCTTAGTTCGAGAGAGAAAAATATGTGTCAATTTTTTGGCTAATTTAGGAACGGATAGGAGGGAGGATTTTAAATTAACCCTCCTAAAATAATGAAAATTTTGATTTCTGCGTAGATGAGACCAGAGGCCTTTGATATGTGTCCTGTAATCTCAGTTTAGTTCTTATGGACCAAAAAAAAAAAGGTAGAGAGTGATCATGGGCCCAAGTGCCCATCCAACCCATTTTTTTTAAGGATTGGGCTTGATATTTAAGTCCATAGGCAGGGTTAGGGCCCTAAGTTTTAGACCTATTCGTTTTTAGGGTCAAATTTGGACATGACCATTTTTGTTTAAGCTCGACCCGATCACTTATTAATATTATATATATACACACACACATATATAAGAATTAAGTCAAGTAACCCTAGATTTCACTTCTTGTTGCCCTAGTTGTTTGGATGAATTTTTTTGTTAATATAGAATTATGGATGTATGTTTTGTTTGTTTTTTTGTTAATTAAAATTAATATTGGTAAGTATTAAATACTATGGCAGAATGAATTTTATAATTTTTATTTGTTATTTTAGTAATCACTTTTTAAATTATTAAAAAAAAAAATATAAGGTCGAGATGGCCCTAGGGTCGGGTTTGGGTTTGAGAAATTTTACAGCCGGTGAACTTAGGCAGGATGATAGGGCTTGACCATAGGGCCTAGCTCGGGCTCGGGCCTACTAAATTTTTGTAATACCCTAGGTTGAACTTGGCCCATGACCAGCCCATAGAACAAATTGTAAAATACAACAAAATTATCATGAATTATAAAATCCAATTGAAATACACTCTAATTAAACTAATTCAAGAAAATATTAATTGAACAAATTTAATAGTCTTCAAAAAAATATCTAAAAATACAATTTTTAATTTTTAAATAATTATTTTTATGTCATTATATTTAAAATTACATAACTTTAAATGTTTTTAAATACAACCAATGCACTACATACAACATGAAATTTAAATAAAAATTAAAAATAGAATAAAAAAGAAGCTACGGTCAAATATACTTATTGTAGTAAAACACTTAGTCCAATAACATAATTGAATTTATTCAATTGACCAAAAACACATAAAGGCATCTCATTCCATTCTTTAAAAATAAAATTAAAAAAATATATAAAATATGAAATACATAAATTAAATAAAAATAAAAATAAATAAATAATCAAAAATTCATACAACATTAACAATAATTATTTTACACATCTTCATCCCCCTGTAAATATAAAAAGAATCCACCTTATAATAGATTCACAATGCTCTATTCACAAATCATAACATGGGTTTTCTAAATTTTTTTGACTAGCAGTGCAACATTATCTTTTGATAAATAAAATTTTAAAAATAAAAAGAATCTTATTAAATTTGATTGGCTCTTTACAACAAATGAATACGAAATCATGATATAACCTTTAAATTATTTTAAGCATATTAATTGATTAAAAAAGTAAAAAAAAAAAATATCAAATGTTCATGACCACTTTTCACACATTTCAAATTGAATATTTAGGGATTGAGTTTGATCAAATCCAAAAGCTATAATGTGAAAACAAAAAAAAAACTTACAAGTATGTGGATTAAATGCATGATGGTTCAATTTATCATGCGTTGGTGGTGTGGCCAATTGGAATCAAGATATGGAAAAATCGTAACTACAGTAACAAAGAGAGTGTGGGCGGTGGTGTGTGATAGCAGTGTTGGGTGGTAACTTTGTGCACTGAGAAACGGATAGAGAAGGGTGAGATTGTTCGGTGGTGTGTAACAGTGGTGTAGGAAGTTAATGGGCCTAACTCACTCTCAAAAGACGGCGTTGTAGGATGAGGATTACGCTAGACTTTATATATAGCTCATGATCAGTTAACACAAACTATGTGAGATTCAATATGCACCTTCACGCACAAGATGAACTTTGTCAAACTACTGTGAACAGATATCAGGATACCTAACATCAATGTGGGATTTAATATGCCCCTGCATGTGCATGCAGGGTGGACTTTGACAAGTTACTGCGAACGGATATCATGGGAACCAACATTGATGTGAGATTCAACATGTGAGATAAAAAGTTTTGCTCTGATGCCATGTAGAAACCCAATTGACCTAACTCACTCTCAAAAGAACCCAAATTCTTTAGCTACTCATTGCTTATTATTTTTAGGTGTGAAAACAAATGAGAGTGGTCAAAAGTTGCAATTTTTATTTTTATTTTTTATTAAATGCATGTTTTTAAAATATTATTAAACATAAGATTAAAAGAAACAATAATCTAAATGTTTCGCGTATAGCAATCAAATGTTAAATATTTATTAATATAAATTTTAATTTATTTTTCTTAAACCGGTGCAATGTGCAGATCTAAATCTAGTTTATATTTAAAACCTATTCAAACATGTATGCATTCGTCATTTCACATAATTTAACTTTTAAAAGATTATTCGCTATGTGTATATAATTTTTTTTTAAAAAAATAATTGAAAAGTAGAGACCTAGAGCTCTAGGGCTTTAAAGGGAAAGGACAAAAAATTCCAACAACTATTTTTTTGATAATTCTATGAGTTCTTTACCAAATAATTACTAATTAAATAAAAAAATGCTTGAAAACTGATGTTCTGCATTTTTCACAAAAATAAAAATAAATGAAAACGCAGAAGAGAATACCGTTTATACGTTCGGATTTTTTTTTTTTTGTTTTGTTTTGTAACAACGCAAATCACGATTGTGTTTCCTATAGAAACACAATTGGCCGATTTACGTTTTTATTTTTTTTCTCGTTAACCTAGCTAGTATTCATTTCAATTTTTTTTTTTTGAAAAACGCAGTACATGAATGTGTTTCTCCAAGGGGAAAAAATTACAGCCTCTAACCTTGCCATGCGTTGCCGTTGATTAGGAAATACAAATAAAAAAAATTATACTATTTATCCTTAAGTTTTAGAATAGTGTTAACGTAAACCCTATTGAAATAGTTAAGGGTATAAATGTCATTTAACTCAAATTGACCGATTTACGTTTTTATTTTTTTTCTCGTTAACCTAGCTAGTATTCATTTCAATTTAAAAAAAAAAATATTATTTTTCTTAATTTTTTGTTTATCATTTGATTATAAAATATCTTTTTATTGTTATTTTATTTTTCAATTAAAATATTCAAATACTAATTGGAATGCAAATTTCCTGCAGTTTACATTAGCGAACATTGATGACTTAGATTTTGAATCATATCTGATGACACTTTCTGGACTGTCAAAAAGTGACCTAGAAATGATATTGGATTTGGATGGAGAAGAAAAGGAAACAGACAACGGAGCTTCAAAAATTTATTGTTCTAACCGAGATAGACATCTATTTAAAATTAAAAGCGATAAGAAGTACAAATAGTAATCATAAAAGAACAAAAAATTAGTCATTACAGAAATTAAAAAATACTACCCATTATTGAACTTTTGTAGCATCGATAACTACTTAGTTTTATTAAACCATTCGTAGTAAATCTCTTCGTCTTCGTAATCGGATAGTTCTGGGTCATCGATGTATTTGGGATCGGTAAAGTACTCAGTGTCTGCTCGTTTGCATTTGGGGTATTGGTCTTCCGAATCTGGTGAAGTCTCTGTTCGATATAAATATGTTTCTCCATTTGTTTTATTTTTCATTTTAATGCGAGGCAAATTTTGCCAATGTTATCTGGATTTTTTTTCAAAATTTTGAAAGACCGTAATTTTAAAATCTTGAGGTGGTACATATGAAACCTTGCATCATAAAGGTTCATTTTTGCCATTAGCGTTGGTCATTGTAAATTCTTTGCCTTTTCACTGTCCTTATCCCATTTGGTGTAGTCGTAACTCTCGTGGTAACGACGATTGACCCATCGAACAGTTTGTTTGAAAGGATCACCATGTACTAAGAAAGTTCGTTTACTCGTTATGGGATTCAACCGTGCATCAGAGAGATATAGTTGTCGCTGAACACCAGTGTTATATGTAATAACATTCCACGGACCGCACACGTCTTGTGGGTAACACAACCTCTCTCGGGTGTCATACCATAGTAGTGGGCGGCGTGGTTCGTCTTCACTCTAATGTATGACATTTAACCGACATATCTGGATTTTATACCATATACCTATCTCATCTTGGTACTTGGCATGGTCTCTTGTCCCTAAACCCTCACCGATGTAATATATCTTCATTTTTTTCTTGCCTTTGCCCTTACCCTTATAGTTTGCTGACTCGCTTGCCATTTGAACTGATTTTCTGAGTAACGAAAATAGAGAATAGGAATGAATGTGTGTGAATGATAATTATGAAAATATAGATGTATATATAGGCAATTTTTGGTACCTTTCTCATTTCTCGTCAACCACTATCCCACCAACATAATTCCGGCCAAAAGAATTCCCGCCAAAATTGTTTTTATATTTTTTTTCTATGGCCTTTTTTCCGCCAAAATATTTCCCACCATTTTGTTCCCCAACTTTCCACCAATTTGTTGTTGATTTCCCCCCTTAATTTTTTCTATAAATAAGAACAACCTCAGTTCCTAATAAGCAATATGTATTATTGAAATCAATATTTATTTCGTTTTATTCCCAAAGACGATAAATAGAATTTTTTGAAGAAGATCATGGTGAATGTTTTTGGATATATATTGTGTGTGTTTTTTTTGTTTTTTTTTATAATTGGAATCAATCTTTGTTTTTGACAATTGGTTGTTTTGCAGGGAAGTATTTGGTGAATGCCAGTGGCTACATAATTGGTCAACATGTCATCGCATTAGGGGGCTAATTAGAAGAAGAACAAGCAATTGGTATAGTGGTTTTGCAGGGACAGAGTTGGTATGTGGTGATACTTTACCCGAGCGTCAAAAAGATGCTGGTATACGAAGTATTAGACAAGGTCTTTTAATATTGAATCAAATAATGTTCACAAACTGCGTAATTTACTATGACTGTAAGGCTTCGGTTGAGGATGTGATAAACATTGGTAGGTTTGAATGACTCATAAATGAGACAGGTAGCATGATGAAGTACTTACCGAAAACTTGACAGTTAGGATGACTTCAAAGGGTTGAGACTATTTATTTGAATTTAATGAGTTTATAGAATTTCCTAATGGTCTATTCATGGAATATTTGACTGCCCTTGAAGATATCCGAGCACGAAGGTTTGTTGATCCGTCTGTTTAACAATACTCGATTCCAAACTCATATTTTATAGTAGTTGTGTTTGTAATAGACTATGTGTTTTTTTCTACATATTATCATAATATTGTAAACATTTCTTATTGTATGTATGTTTTTAGAATTTAAATGAAGAGAAAACGTATGTTGTTTGGTAGAAGTAGCGTTACTATAATTTAATGTAAATACGATACATTGGACTTGAAACGAAATACATAGTTAAACTGTAATTAGCCAATGCGAAAACGTTAAACATTACTCTCATCATCATACATTTCAATATCTAACTGATATTCAGGTTCTCGTGAGCATCGCATGTAAATACGAGTTTCGTCAATCAAACCTTCTTATAGACGCTTACGTGCCGTCATTTGAAATTTGTGTCGAAAAATTCGAATTTGCATTTGGTTATTTTCTTCGCGGTAGCGATGCAACGCCATCTGAAGATCATGTGGTGTGTCTATTGGCATTGTTCTGGTCAATTGGCGCACTATTGATATATTGTGTTGTCTGCATCCATCGATAATAGTATCTACTTGGTTCACACGAAAAGTGTATTCCTCCCGCATTCTTGTAACCCAATGCGGAGAGTAACGAACTCTTGGATTTAAAGAGTATGAGAATTTGTCCTCCAAAATTCAGTGGTGTCCCATTGAACGATATAGATTTAACATCGTGTACATTTGCAATCGATCGAAATGTGCTTGAAGATTGATATAGTATTGTGTGTGTGTGTGTGTGTGTGTGTCTATGTGTCTGCATTAATGATAAACGATTGCTTGAATGGTCAAATCCGTCATACTAAAGTTGAATAGTTGATTAGTACTAATAACACTGAAAAACACCCACTGATATGTCAAATCAAATATGATAATGGTTGTATCGATGACAAAGTCGAAAAGACTGAATTAGGCTGAAAAAGACTGACGAAAGTTGAAATGTCAATGACAAAAGCTAAAAAAGACTGATGAAGCTTGGAAAACACATGAAAAAAGCTGTTAAAAAACTGAAAAACGCGTTGCCCAAAAACGTCAATGAAAAGTGACTAAAAACTGGAAGGGCTTATCTTTTATTCAATTGAAGTTTATGTAATTTGAAGTCCGGGGTCTATATAAGATTCCCTTATGTCATTGAAAAATATATAGAAATATTAATTTCACTCTATAATATTCGTGAAATGTCTTCAAACATTAATTCAAGTGAAGAAAACTCATATGGTATTTCAAGTGAGGAAAATTCATATGGTGTTTGGGGTTGGTCTAGCGTAGATCAACAACTTTCTAAAAAAACTTCATAAGTTAATACATAATGTACATGTTAAATTAGATACATTTCTAAAAATTATAATACATGTCATTGGGTTTTATATACCACACCTCTTACGTTTGATGGTTCTCCATTGCTGCCGTAGAGGAAGTGGAAGTTCCTCCATCTCATCTGCTTGGAGATGATCGACTTGAGTCATATGTCCTAAATCCATGGTAGATGGATACGATGGTTCCTCCACGAACGACATCGCATGTTCGTCGTCTGGCAACCAAGGGACCGGCGACACATGCCTTTAAACTCCACTGGATACGCCACGTGTCACACTAGGAATGGTGCTGAGCTCAATAATGGATGCTCTATCATCGAGGTGACAAACGTGCTACCTAGTGACGGTCCGCGACTGACACCCAGGTCAGTGTCATACTTTGAAAAGAAATCGTTCATCCTGTACGTAGATGGTCTGACACTGGCTTCCTCCATCACTGCATCGCTTACTCGGTACACGTCATCATCTTGGTTTACGGCAAACCTAGAAGATGACTCCAACGACGGATCTGGTATGCGCTTCGGCCCCCGAGCAACGTCACTCAACATCTGGTATAGCAGTTGCTGGCACAAGGCCCGGGAACAAGTGTCGTGCATTAAGTGTATAGCATGTTCAAAGTCGCATGGTTGTCTTGTTTGCAATGTAAGGTCGCTCATATGTAGCAAGACTAAAATATTTGGTTTCTACAACATAAAGGTGATTACACCTAAGTAAATGAACATTAATATCAATACAGAATAACAAATATATATTCTAATTAAATTATACCTCTATCGTCGGACAATCTCCTACTGCATGATAGCCAAAGTTCGGTCGGTAAGACGGGTTCACTATGAACCGTCTGGTGACTCTCTAGTACTAGGGCATGTAATCATCAAGAACCCTTGTCCCAACCTGGAAGTTACTCAAATCAGGTGGTCATCAGCTATCCCACGCCCGTATATGTCCCGCGTACACTATCGAACAGTCTGTACCAAATTTTTCTCTTCGGCTATTCAAATGCAAGTCCTTGTACGTGTCATTTACCCGTGGAATCCCTTGGCGAAATCCAAATTGTCGTAGCGTACGATGAAGATAATGGTACTCTACATTTTTGTAGCAAATTAGGGGCATGGACGCCATCCAAATGGCTTGGCCATCTTTACAATATGTTAGTAATTGCTCCAAGAGATCGGCCAGATACGACATCTAAATCACATGTGTAAACAGCATACAAATAAAATAATTAAATAATAAATATAAAAATAAATAAATAAATAAACATCAGTAACATCTTACGTAAATCTATAACTGATCTCGTCATCCCATAAACGATCTAACTGATCAGATACACAATCAATATGTGTATCGACTCACTATCCATATTAAAAGATATTTTCTAACTGTACGCGAAAACAAAAAATAGTTATTACTAAATGAAATGAAATATTTGAAATGTGTAGACATTAATAATATAATAACGTACCGAAACCCCCTAAGGGCGCCTGGGAACCTCAAATTCCCTATTTGTAGGTCACTCATCCAATCGGCAATCGTAGATAGAGACACATGGCGTAGTCTCGGGAGCAATTCCCATGCCCAACACTGTAACAAAAAGAGGGGTCTGGATATTTTTTTTGTCTCCTTCCGACATGCTTTGCATAGCTCCCGGTACAGCACTGCCAGCGTGGCACTGTCCCAACTATATGGATGTAACCCAGACAAATCGCACAACAGTGATAAGTAGCCTAACTTGATCAAATTATTTGATTTATCCGACATCAACTGTGCCGATCAATATCAAGCAGTACGCCCGGGCGTAGCACTGCATAATGTGCTCGTTGGCGTCGTCGGGTACACGTTCGAAAGTAGACTGTAGTCATTTCAGTTTCAGGCAGCCGCTCTTGATTTTGTCATTTGGAAGTGTGTGGCTGAGGAGGTCCTTACAAAGTTCCTACCAACGTGAGACTGGTAACGTGTCCTCAGGCCCGGTAACTGGTCGTTCATTCACTGGCAGCCTGAATAACACTGCTACTTCAATGTTACCGTCATCTCGCCAATCGGAAGATGAAACGTATGCGTCTCCTGATGCTATCTCTCAACCAGCGCGGTAATCAATGCGTGGTCTAACCACTTCTTCCTTAATCGAAATGCTCCATACGGCCCGATAACTTGTATCAACTGTACCACTCAATCGGGTACATGTTCCGTCCATTGGTTTGAAAACCGTCCCGCTCCAGAACAGTCATGCCGAGAAGAATGGTGAAATATAAATTAAAAGACGATTAATTTAAAAAATACAAAATATAAAAAATAAATAATTTAATACACTGTTTAAATATTTTTTTTAGTACGACTTGCACTCCACATTCTTCCCAAACAGCTATAGATCTGTGGCACTCTGTAAATAAAGTAATGACTGATCCATAGGACCAGACTCAACAATAAGTGCAAGAATCTAAAAAAAAATGGGGTGCCTACAAATTGTGCAAATTTTAAATCTGAAACTAGTGTGAAAAATATTAATTCGAAACTAAAATTTCATGAACTACCACTACAGAAAATAAATATTATGTTTATCAACTAAATGAAAATATAATACAACACAATACGAATATTGTTACAATCATAAACTAAATTAAAAATAAAAATTGTTGTCTCCATTACAATTAAATAAACTAATTATACTAATTAATTGAGAATACTCATTGGGGTCGGGATGGACATGTCCACCTATCATGGCCAGTTTGAAAACACAAATCACACCGATTTGTCATTGTTCGTTGCGATACATCTATCTCGTTTCAAATGAGAGTGAATTTTGGTCGCCCGCGCTTCACAACTCGAAGTCTATTTTTGTTAGAAAGAAGGATCGAAAAATTAACTATCAGCCAATAGTCCTCGTGAACGATCGGTTTAAACTATGACTCCCAAACTTTCATCAAGTTTGCTATTTTGTATTTGGGAGCGATGTAGCGAAACGCATCTATGCCACAATACTCGATCGCCGCAAGCATATGTGAGCATGGATATCTGAAAGCCTTATATTTCTCACAAGTACAATCAGGATTATCACCTAAAGTAACTTTGTGTGTAACAATACCACCAGCCAAAGTCTTTATCGTTTTCACATGGTAACGTGAATCTTTCCTATTATTGAATATATTTATACATCAAATTAGATGATAAGTTAAATCATTTGTATTATAAATATTAAAAAAATAGTAATTAATAAATTGCAAGTTAAAAAACCTTACCGATTGAATTTTTGGACGTCATATGTTTTGGACTTGGCTTGAGATTTCTGAATTTTCTCAACGACGTGTTTTACATACCCCAAACTCATGGCTATATCCTTTAGAGATTCTTATTGATCGAGATCAAAGTATTTCACCAACCTATAGAAAGTTATTAAAACGGTTGTTGTAATTGGGACATTTCTTACACCTTTCAAACAATTGTTGAATACTTCGGCATAATTGGTCGTCAACACGCCCCAACGTTTATCATCATCGTGTGACCTGGTCAATTTCTCTTTGGTTACGTTATCCAACCATGTATACACCCCCGCTTTTATTTTTTTGATCTCTTCCATAATGGCATTGTACTTTTGAACTTGTATTGAAACACCTGCATTCCAAGCAAGATCTTTTAGTTGTTGATTTTTAACATGTTAAAATTGTTGCAAGGGTGCCGCAGACAGAATCGATGATACCAAGCAGGCTCATTCGGTTGATTAAGCCATAAAGTTCTGACCACACTCATAATGCCCGTGTGTCTGTCAAATATCAATGTGACCTCCAGACGGTCTTTAACAATATAGCGCTTTAGCATCGAAATAAACCAAAACCAACAGCGATGGTCCTTCATCGATACGATTGTGAACGCTAAAGGATACCACTTATTGGACGGTGTCATCCCAATGGCGATCAAGATCTTTCCCTCGTACTTACCGTATAAATGGGTCCCGTCAATCGTGAGAATATGCCGACAATATCTCCATCCAACCACAGAAAGTTAAAATGCCCAGAAGACTATGTCGAACGTCTAATAGCTGGGTTGAGCGGTGAGAACAATACTCCATTCGACAATCGTCCCAGGATTAAAGTGCTGCAATGCGGATATGAACTTCGGCAACTTCTGATACGATTTGTCCCAGTCGCCGAACAAGGTCTCGATGGCTTTAGATCTAGCCAACCATGCCTTTCGGTAGAAGATGGTAAATCCCCGAGACTCCTTCACAAAGGCAACAATAACACCCATCTTTACTTCCGGATCCTCTTTAACCTGTTCAAGTGTCATGTCAGCAATGACACCCAAATCCAAGTTTCCATGATCCAATGTCGTATGATTGTAGAAACACGTGTGTGGCCCATTATACTGCGTAATTTGAAACATTTCATGGCTTTTTTTCAAAGTCTCTCCCATCCTCCACCCACAACCGTGCTTGCATTTAATCGACCAAACTTTAGGATCCGTCTCCGTCACACAAAACTCTTTATTTTTCATAACATGATAATATTTCATGGCACTCTGGACATGTTTCTTGTCCTTAAAGACTATGCCGCTACAAAATTCGTCAATTTTTGGGTTACAGAAATTCTTCTACAACTTTGGCTCATACTTTGTCATGTAATCGTTATCACCCCATTCAAACTCATTATAGAATGAAGGAACCATGTGCAACGGCAACTATTCACTCATTTGCCTGCTCGGCTCGACATCCATATCTTCATATTTATCCCTACCATTCTCCTCTTCCTCTAACGCAACAGCATCTTCTAAATCTGTATGTTCGCCATTGTGGAAACTATCGACTGTAACTGGCCCACCCTCCACATTCTCATCATACCTACCACAATTGTTGTCGTGCGGTGAACTAATTGGCGAATGATAGTGATGTGGAGCGGCAGAATTAGTGCCTGCGTCACAGTCAATCACTGTATGGGGATGATATTCTTCGGGAATATAGGGAGATCGGTGAGTGTAATTGGATTGAACAACTTGGGGATCGAACATATTAATGTTATATGAAGAAAATTCTTCAGATAACGTGGTAACATGAGGACTGAAACTCTGACTTAAAAATTGGATAAAAGGACCAGGTTGGGACGAAAATATTGGAGCATGATCAAAAGTTCGCTCTACCTCAACATACACCTCAACACCGAGGGCACCTTATGAGGTAATTGAAGCACATTATCTAATCTCACATCGTCAACAATTGAAAACAACATATGTCTATAATTCCCCAGCCCAATAGTAGCTGTCGGCAACCTACACTTTAACTTCAAAATTTCATCAACTCCATCCTCAAGAATATAAGGTTGTATCATCGCAATCAATTTATTTACGTAATCACCCGATAAACATTCAACGATTTGACTGCAGACATACTAAACAACACCCCAAACTCAGTTCATTCTAATATCCTACCACCCCAATACAAATATAATATAACAGTCTTCATTTCAAACAACTGCAATATCATAAATAAATAAAAAATAAAGACAATATTATTATCATTATCATTCAAAAAAATTTGAATTCAATTACAAAATTCAACAACTTAAACACACAATTTCGGGTTGAAAACAACTAACTTATTGAAAATTAACGAAACACGTTTTAAAATCAAATCTGAATAGCAACAACAATTTTCTCACAACTAAAAAAATAAAAAATAAAACGAAATCTATAATCTTGATTATTTTTTAAAAAATAATTTAAAACCTATATCCTAAACTTTTTTATAAAACTGAGATGTTCAAACTATTCTACATAAAACAAGATCTAAAATCTAGATCTACACAAATTCAAAACAAAATCTAATTACTAATTCCCAATGTGTGTCCAAACCAAAAATCCAAAATAGTAAAAACGAAATCCAAAAACGATTTACACAAATCAAAATCAAAATCTATACCACGTTTTTAATTAATAAAATCTTATACCCTAAGCACAAGCACAAACACAAATCCATACACAAACACAAACCTAAATTAGCACACAAAATGCACAACATTATAACATAAATATAAAACCGAGACCAAACAATTGCTAACTGATCGCATCACATTCTGTGTGATTTAATACCACTAAACTTAATTTTGTTAATCGATTAAATAAATTAAAATATTAGAAATTAATTAATTTTATTTGTTTTTGTAGGATTTTGAAAATGAACAAAAAATTTGCTAATTCAGAGCATAATAGAGCACGTGGAGGCAAAAGGGGTATTGGTACTCTCTATAAATAGAGGAGGAATCGGACAGTGAGGAGAAGAAGAGACCATTTGAGCAGAAAGTTTTCATCTTCATTCTTCACCTTCTCACCATTTTGTAAAAGAAGGAAGCTTGGGTTTAAAATTGAAAAAGTGATATTAGTATTTTTGAGGATTTTATCCGCGAAAATATCAATCCACAAAATAATGAACGGCTAAATCCCTTTTATCGGGTTAGGATTATGGTGAGGTATTTTGGATTTGTGTAATATTGTATTTTTCTATTTAATGTTGAATTTTGTGTAACAATTGTGTAATGAGGATTTGTGTTCTTAATTTGTCATTATTGTTGTTGGATTTGATTTCAAAGTGTTCTTGTAGAGATTCTGATCTAGATCCTATCACTACTAAAAACGTTAAATCTAGTACCTGTAATCTAGATCTAACAGTCACACAATCATATTCTTGGGGATTGATTATTGGTTTGAATGATTTATGCCTAGATGTTAATTTACCGTAGATTAGTGTAGTGCAGGAATTAAACATCGAAGATAAATCATGCCAAAAAATAATAATCCATATTTTTCTGAGTAGTTCCGACTTGTAGTTAGGAACACTTGTTTACACAAAATCGAGTTAAATAGAAAATACAAGAAAAACATATATTCCAAAATACGGATCCATAATTCCTAATCCGGAATTCTATTTTATTTTGTTTGCATTAATAGTTTTATTTTTCTCATTTTTTTGTTATTAAAAATCAAAAATCAAATCTTGTTTTCATTTCGGAAAGAAAAATAATCGAAAATCGATAGTTACAAGACCGATCCTTGTGGTTCGACACCCGTACTTAAACGCACTATACTACGATATTTTACGTTCAATTAAGGGAATTATTTTTTAACGATCACTAACGAGCAAACAATACTCTATTTTTCTTCACATCCTTTACTTGAGAACAAAATGCACAACATTATAAGAAAAATAGATGAAATTGAAAACAAACAAACCCACAAAAAAATAATATTCGAAAAAAAAATTATCACCTCAACGACGGTGGCTGGAGGTGGCGACGGTAGTTGCTAGCGGTGTTTGGTGGCGACACAAAGGAGGAGCAGATAGAACAAGAGGCCATGGCAACGACGGAGAAGAGAGAAAACAACAATGGTGACGGCAATGCCCGACGAGAATGTGACGACAACCAAACGAACTGAAGGCTATGAAGGACGTGCGATGAAATGGAAATGAGATGGGGTTAGTGGGCTAGGGTATGTCGCATAAAAAACGCAATATGCTAATGCATTTTTCATACAAAAAACGCAAGTCCAATCTGCATTCTTACCAGCCCAAGTTTCGAACGTAAAAGTGGCGGGAAACGCAGAAGCAATCTACGTTTTCAATAAAAACGCAAATTGCTTCTGCATTTTCATTAAAAAAAATCAAAATAAATAAATAAATTTCCAACCGTATACATGTGAATCCTTTATGCGTTTTTAAATTTTTTTTTGGTTTTAGAAACACATAATTGAAATGCGTTTCTTAGAAAACACATTTCAGTTATGCGTTTTATCATTATTTTGTAAATAAGTTTGAATATATTAGTTTTCAGAAATTATTTATTTAAAAAATAATTATTTGGTAAAGAACTCATAGTTCTATACCTAAACAAAATTACCAATTGGTAAATGTAAACACCAATATTTCAATTATACTCCTTTGTACAAAAAAAATAAAAACTAACCACCTTAATTTCTAAATCTACACCCTTTACGAAATCCATCCCTATTTTCCTTCATCCCCTCCGATTCCATCCCAAATGCAGGCCCTCAGTAACCCCTACCAACCAACAACCATCCCTCTCTTCCGACGATTTATACTCTATTCTAACATCATCTCACTCCCATTGCAAGAGTTAAGTATTTGTTTTAAGGGGCATTGACCGAACAGTCCTAAAAAGCGCAAGAAACTACCAATTAAACTCGCTCATCTTTCCATGCACCAAGCGGTCCTTTTTTCATTTATGTGACGAAAATACCCCTCTTGTGTAACTTTCAATTCTAACATCAAAACACATGAATTTTTTCGTAGTTCCTAATGTCGTAAAACTAATATTTTTACACTGTATTAATCAGTAAAATATCATCTTTTCTACGATATGCTAATCATATTTTTTGGACATGTGGATCGTATTATACGTGGATGTTACATGTAACATCAAATGTAACAATGTAACACTGTCTAATATTGACTAATTTCAAAAAATATTTTCAATGAATGTTACATGTAACATCTATAATCAATTATTATTTTAAAATATATTTTCAATAGATGTTACATGTAAACATCTATATCAATAATTATTTACAGTTAATGTTACATGCAAAACATATTTTTATGTAGATGTTATATGTGACATCTATATTTCAAGGGATATTACATGTAACATTAATGTGATTTTCAATTTCTCTTATTAACACACATGTAACATCTATATTTCAGAGGATGTTACATGTAACATTAATGCGATTTTCAATTTCTCTCACTAACACACATGTAACATCTATACTTCAGAGGATGTTACATGTAACATTAATTTGATTTTCAATTTCTATCACTAACACATACCATTATATTTCAAGGGTCATATGATGTTACATGTAACATTAATCGATTTTCAATTTCTTTCACTAACACACATGTAACATCTATATTTTAGAAGATGTTACATGTAAAATTAATCCGATTTCTAATTTCCATCACTAACACATACCACTATATTTCAAGGGTCAGAGGATGTTACATGTAATATTAATCCAATTTTTAATTTCTATCACTAACACAAACCACTATATTTCAAAAGGTTGTTGCATGCAGTGTTTTAAAAACCGGACCGGACGTCGAACCGGAAAAGCCACCGGGTCACGGGTTACCTGTTCAACCGGTAAGCAAACCGCGGTTGAACCGTGACGTCATAATTACGTAATTAATAATTATATATATATATATATATATATATATATATATATATATATATATATATATAATTTAACTATTATTTTTTATATTTTTTTTCCTTCAAATATATAATAGTTAAATGTCTCCTTTCGTCTATTACTTTTTTTTTTTTTTTTTTGTATTTAAAAAGATATATTATTTTATTTATTTTTTGTATTTAAAAAGATATATTATTTTATTTATTTTAATACTACTTGATGACAACTAATAAAACCCATCCCTTTTGATGATATTAGTTGTCATCACATCCTCTTTCCATGACAGCTAGTATCAAATAATATTAAAATGTTTTTTAATATTAGCTGCACAAGCCACAAGGAAGATAAAAGAGATGGAGACGTCGTCGAACTTCGCGAGTCAGAAACTGATAAACCCCATCTCAAATCCTCACCATGGGTGGATAGTTCAAGTGCCGTCGTCGGACTATCTAGAGATGTCGTCAGAGCTGCACAAGGAAGAGTTCTGAGTTCGTCTTCTATGGAGGCCGAGTTTGCCGTCATCGTAGGCAACAAAGAGATCAGAGCTGTTGAACGATTTACGAAAGAGAGAAGCAAGCACTAGATAGAGGAGGCAAGGAAGCGACTGTGCGTCTTTGAGGGGTTTTTTTTTTAGGGGGGGGAGCAATTTATACAGAAGGTGAATGATGAAAACCCACCCGGTTCGATGAAAATCGGACTGGTTCACCAGTTTTTGGTTGAACCGGTTTGAACCGGGCAGTTGAGCGAGCTTACCGTATAAACAGTTTTTGTGTATTTTCGGACCGAAAACCTGATTGGTTGACGGTTTGACCAGTTCGACCGGCCGGTCCGGTCCGGTTTTTAAATCATTGGTTGCATGTAACATTGCAGGGATGTAATGTGTAAATAGTCAAAAACGAACTACAAAGGCTTTAATACCCAGTTAATCATTTCTTTCTCTCTAAATAAAGAAAATCTCACCAGATTGAAAACAGAACATAAATAAGGTGACAACATCCATTAAAATGCTCGGATTTGAGTTGCAAAAATGGTGGAAAAGCCGGATCTAGACGGCGACGGTGGAAAAGGCATCAGCGACAATGGGAAATGTATTTGATCTAGACAATGACGGCGGGAGTGAGTTAGATCTCGACAGTGACAGCGGCAAGGCAATGTTCTCGTGAAATCACGAGAGGGGCATTTCGGTAATCTCGTTGTCGGCCGTTTTTTAAAAAGGGACCAATCGATGTAAGAAATCACCAGCATGGGAGTTCTCGGTGCAAGAAAAAGGATGTGAGTTTTATCAGTAGTTTCACGCTAAATGTGGGATTACTCGGTAATTTTTCCTTGTTTTAACTCCCTTGGTATTAGATCTTAGATTTTTTAATTTTTCTTTATGAATTTAATAGTGATTTCGTTGTTAGGTTTGTAAATGTTAAGTTTTTTTATGTTTTTACCATTTTTCTTACCTCTTCCACTTGAAAAATCCCTAAAATTGTGCTTTAATTCCCTTGTTATCGGACTTATAGGTCCACGCACACCCTAGATGTACAGACCTATAAGTTTGGCATTTACCAGAATGCTTGAACCCGTAGGTCTGACAATTCAGGTTCATGCATTTTTGTTGTTATTATTGATTATAAGATAATTTAATGTTGGAATGATTTAAAATGAAAAAATTGTTGAAACCATGTGCAGTATGCCGTGCAGACTAGTTGCATAGACCTACAAGTCCACAAAACCATATGTTGCCCGGACCTATAGGTCCGCGAAGTGTAATATTATGTAGACCTATGGGTAAGCAAAATTGCAATTTTCCAATTTCTTAGGGTTCAAGAAAAGTGAAGAAACTACCAAAAAAGACTTAAAAACATATCATTGATGTGCGGAGTTGTTCATCACTCATTTTCAAAATTTTGATAAAACTTTGTCCAAAATGGTGAAAATGAGAGTTGATGGTCCAGTGAGCTACCCAAGAGGGGGGTGAATTGGGCAATAATAAAAATTTAACTCAAAATAATTAACACTTGAAAATACAAATAATTAATTTTATCCCAAATTAATTATTATCTTTATAACACTTGAATTTTCAAACAATAAATTTAATCAATTAATCAATTTTATCTTAAATCAATTATTATCTTTATAATGCAGTGGATAAGTGTTCAGATCTAAGTGCACATCCAAACAACAGGAAATGAAGAAAATAATAATGCAATACACCACGATATATCCTAATTCACCAAACTACTCTTAACTAATCCAGTCCTCCGAACCCCTCGAAAATTTGCACCCACTAAACCACTAAGATTCATTTAAACAGGTAGAAACAAAACCTTTACACAATGATTATTTTCAAAGGCTCAGAATCAACCTTTACAACTTCTTTTTCTCAAATTCAGGAATAACCTTTTCTTTTTCCCAAATTTAAGAATAACCTTATCTTTTTCTCAGACTCAAGAATAACTTAATCTTTTCACAGGCTAAGTATTAACCTAATTCTTTTATACTTAGACTAAGAATCAAATCTCACAAAAACACTTTAAGTGTCCTTTTACCCAGTAAAGATTGAATCGTTACAAATTCACTCAAAAATAATTCTAGTCAGGAAGAATTACCCCTATCTCTTTTTACGGAAAAGAGTAACCTAATCTTTTTATACTTTAGGCAAAAATCAAACATCAATCTCTTTACCGGAAAAGATTGAAACCAACTACCCCTGATTAGATACTCCCAATAGTATCTAATCCGCACGCAACTCACTAATTACAAAATTGATAAGCTTTTTTCCACTCGGAACTTCTACCACCTCAGATTATTTTGAACTCAATTAATGTCCCAAAACTAGTGATAGAAATAAAGTAAAAATTTCAAAATCTGATTTTAATAAAATCGGGCAGCACACATTTAGTGCGTAATCAGATTTTCACAAGAAATCGTTTTAAAAATATTTGTATGCAATTTAAAGTTCAGAAAACGATTTCACAATATCTGAAAATTCAAGCAAGCAAAATAATATTTAATCATAACAAAGAATTAAAGTGTGGAATAATCTCATCAGAATATCACCAAAAGAATGAAGATTGAATCGTGACAAAGCTTAAATTGATGACGCCAAAATTCACAACACTTTTTTCTCAAGAAAAAATCTCACGATCAATTGCTCAATATAATCTCAGAAGCATAACTCTCAGAAAACTCATGAATTCACGGTTCTTGATAGAATGATAACTCTCAAAAAGCTCACGAACACTTAGTTCTTGATTGATTGGTTAGGATGTTTTGGATCTTAAAAATACAGGTCTATATATAGAAAATTTAAACAAGCCTTCCAACGTTTAGTTTCTACTTATTATGACATTTAATTGCTCTAATAGATCCATCATATCATTATGACTCAATTCTGGTATAATTTACTCAATTATAACTTTTAAAATATTCAATTTAGTCCCTCAAATATTTTCTCAACCTCAATTAGATAGGAGAGAAAGAATTATATGAACCAATTTAAGAAATAATTGAAATATATGAACCATATCTATAAGGATAACAAAATATAAATGACATATCTTAAATACCATCAGATCCCTAAGATATCTCTCAGATTTTAACCATAAAACAGCTAGTAACGATTACTTTTTGGAAAAATCCACGAAATTCTCTAAACCTGAAATAGTCCATCGGTTGACCGACCAAAGCCCATAGGTCGACCGATCGATTTAGGTTGTAACCCAAGCCAAAAAATTCAAGCCCGTTAGTCGACCACTGCTCCTTGGTCTGTCGACTGAATGATTCAGAGAGTTCTCTAGGCCAAAATCCAGTTATGGTAGGTCGACCGGTACACCTTGGTCTGTCAACCTAATGATTAAGAGAGTTCTCCCTTTGGCCATAGGTCGACTGAGCAGTCGACCGAACGATTCAGAGACTTCATCGTTTCTCAACTCATTCTTATTGGTTAATCGAACCGTGTTGGTCGGTTGACCGATCCTACTGACACTCTTCTTCCTTAATTCATTTTTAACTCAAATCTTCGACCTTTTTACCCCTTTAACAGATTTCTTTTATCGGTTAACTAAATTAACTCCTTAAATCAATTTTAATTTCTAATCTTTCTTAAATTAATCTTTCTTCTTCAATTTCACATAGGAACAAATATGTTTAACTAATTAGGATCCTAATAAAAACACAAAATCATAAAATCATTTTTGTGTCGTGTATGATCCTAATCGAGATACATTAAGAGTAAAAATTAACCTGAATTTTTTTTTACTAAATTCTTCAAAATCTTCGATCTCTTAATGCTCTTCTCTTTGTCAGTCTCTTGCATCCAAAATCATCGTCAACAATTTCTTCATGATTAAATCGTCAATGGAACTTTATCACTAAAATACTCAATAAACTCATTAATTCCACAAAAAATATAAACATTTAATTGTCCATCAAAATCTTAGGATCAACAAGAGTTTTCTAAATTTTCATGGTTGGAGTGTAGTTGAGAAGGAAATGAGAGAGAAAATGTGTTTTGAAAGGGAAGATGGTGTAGGAAATGAATAAGTATAGAAAGAGATGTACATTTACTAAAAAAAAATGTTATTTTAATTAATGATATCATTAATAATAATTTAAATCTCAAAACTTGTAGCCTATTAGATATATAGTTTGCCTTCTTTATAGAAGGTCTAGAATTCAATTCCCTCTCTCAACATATGTACTAAAAAAAAAAAAATTAAACGTAAAGTAATAATTGTAATAAAAAAAAAATTGTATATATTTTTTTTTTGTACATATATTGGGGGAGGAGGTTGAACTCTAAACCTTTTACAAGGAAGACTAATTACATATCTACTAGACTACTAACCTTAGGATAATGAGTGTATATCTTTGGTATACCCATGAGTGTTTCCGCACCTATACAGAGTGTGAGACTAATCTCATTCGGGGTTCCGTGATCGTCCCTTTCAACAAGTGCTTTTGCGCAAGTTTGAATTCCTAACTTTGCAGAGGTCCATCAAAGAAGACTAATCACATATCTAGTAGACTACTAACCTTAGGATAATGAGTGTATATCTTTGGTATACTTAATGAGTGTTTGCACACCTATACAGAGTGTGAAACTAATTTCATTCGGGGTTTCGTGACTGTCTCTTTCAACAAGTACTTTTTTCGCAAACTCGAATCACGACCTTGCAGAGGTCTATTAACTGTTTTAACTCAAGCGTGTCTTGCCGTTTCAACCACAATTACATTTTTTATTTTTATTTTAAATTGTATCACATTTTCACAAAAAGCTTCACATTTAAGAGAGTGAAAAAATGGGTGGCGTATGTGAAAGCCAGGTTGAATGAAAGTTTCCCACTCCGTTTAGTTGAAAATGTCACTATCCAGTAGCCTTTTCTCTCTCTTGATTTCGTGGCCAACTCGTACTCTTGCGATTTCCCTCCCACCTTCTCTCTCTAAAATCTCAAACCCACAAGCAATCCATTCCTCCAATATCAATATTGTTACCCTTCACCTAAACCATCTTTATGATTCCTTCACGTTATTGTTATTGTTCTTGTTCGCTCGTCTCCATCTTCATCTCCTTCCGTACAAGTTGTACAACGCCGCCAGATGGGTTTCTGTTTCTTCACCGATTGACCGCGATTTTGTTTCGGATTCGGAATCGACTGTAATTCTGGTTTGAGCGCTTGAATTTCATGTTCGTGTTATTGATTTGGTTGAATGTGATGGAAGGTGATTGAGATGTTTGTTAGCGAATCCATGGGGTTTAATTGTTTCGGCGCTTTCGATTCCTGTAAACAGAAGACCGGAACGCAGGATGAAGCTGAGATCAGATTATCGATGCGTTAATCCTTTGTTCTTCTTTTTTTTTTTTTCCTTCATTTCAATATTGATTGATTAACAATCTGTAACAACTAAAATCGATCTCCTGTTTTGTCCATGGTTAGAGATTGCTCCGACGAATGTGAGGCTATTTTCATACAATTCATTGAGATCAGCAACTGGGAACTTCCATCCTTCAAACCGAATAGGGGGAGGTGGTTATGGAGTCGTCTACAGAGAGATTACAGAGAGATTTCTAGAGGGAATTTGCTATTTTCTCGATTCTTCATCTATTTCACTTCAATCTTACTTTTTACTTTTATATGAATTTCAAAATTCTCTCCTCTCTATATATTATATAATAAATTATATTTGTAAAATAGGAATAAAAAATATATTATTAAATTAGTTATGTATAATTAAAGTTATACTATTAAAATTATATTACTAAAACAAGTATAAAAATTATGGCCCCGTTTGGTAACCCATCCCATCCTAGAAATTCTCATTCCATTTCCAGATTTTTGGGAATTCTGTTTGGGAATAGCGTTTGGTAATTTTTGTTTCCGTTTCCATTTCATTCCTATTTGAGAATTGTGCCCACTTTTTTCTTAAGAAATGAGAAATAAAAAAAAGTTGTTTCTCATTATTCCCATTTCATTCCCAAAACACATGGTTACTATTCACCTACCGGCCGACCACTGCTCGCCGCCGCCGACCACCGCCCGCCGTCGCCATCGCCGCCGGCCACCGTCTGCCGCCGTTGCCATCGGCCCCCGTCCGCAGCCGACCACCGGCCGACCGGAAATTTCCCGGCCACTTCCGGCCGTCGCCGGCGAAGGCACCATTTGTCTTCCGGCCGGCGTTGCCGGTGCCACCGCCGTCCGGTCATCACCGGCGGGGGGCCACCGCCGTCTCCGACGTCGGAGCACCGCCGGCGGCCGTTGCCCGGAGCACCGCCGTCAGGCCAAAATAGAAAAAAAAAAAAAGATTTTAGGATAAAATGGTTACCAAACACAATTCCCTTCCCAAAACAAAAAATAAAAAATAAAAAATTATCGTTACCAAGCGCGATTCTACTCCCAAAAAGAAAACGAAATTCCCATCCCATCCCATCCCATTTCCATCCCACTGCTGGAATGGAAACAGAAACGGTTACCAAACGCCACCTATATTATTAAATTACTCAATAAAAATTATGTTATAATATATATATTCACATTTTTTATTATTGAATTTTAATAGATTTTAAAATTTTGCCAACGAATGCTTGTATATCCAAACAAAAGAATTATGAAATTGCACAATCAAATTTTTCATCTGAAAAAGTTTTCCAAACAAGATATTTGTAAATAATAGGATTTTCAAATCCAGAATTTTGAAATCTCATCATTTACAAATTCGATTTATCAAATCCCTTACCCAAACGCAACTTAAGAATTTCTACATTTCGAAAATTTGTTGTTAATTTTTTGTTCGTTTTATTTGGTAATCACCGAACGTTAATTTTTTGTTCGCTTCATTTGGTATTTGCCGAGCTTTAATTTTCATACTTGCAGGGTTTATGGATTTTTGTTGTTGTTATTATTTATTATAAGATAATTAAATGTTGGAATGATTTAAAATGAAAAAATTGTTGAAACCATGTGCAATATGCCGTGCAGACCCGTTGCTTACAAGTCTTTAAAACCATATATTGCCCGGACCTATAGGTCCGCACAACAACACATTGCACGTACCTATAGGTCCGCGAAGTGTAATATTATGCGGACTTATAGGTCAACGAAATTGCGATTTTCCAATTTCTTAGTGTTCAAGAAAAGTGAAAAAAAGTATCAAAAAAGACTTAAAAACACATCATTGATGCGAGGAGTTGTTCATCACTCATTTTCAAAATTTTGATAAAACTTTGCCCGAAATGGTGGAAATTAGAGTTTTCTAAATTTTCATCGTTGAAGTGTGGTTGTAAAGGAGATGAGAGGGAAAATGTGTTTTGAAAGGGAAGAAGATGGTGTAGAAAATGAGTAAGTGTAGAAAGAGATGTACATTTAGTTAAAAAAAAATGTTATTTTAATTAATGATATCATTAATAATAATTTAAATCTCAAAACTTGTAACCTAGTAGATATTTTATTTACTTCTTTTGTGGAAGGTTTAAAATTCAACTCTCTCTCCCAAACACTTTATCACTACTGATACACTTATTACAGTCTATCTTGACATGGAGATAGTGGGGAAGGTGAGAGGGTTTAGGGTGTGTTTGGGTGGAAAGATTTTGTGAGGCGATTTGATTTTGATAATTCCTTGTGTGGATACTTCAAATTCCTTGTAAATTTGAAATGGAATGAAAGAGGGGGGGGGGGGGGGGGGAGGGGAAGGGGGTGTATCTCCAAATAGCATTGCTCTCTATCTTGAGGGGAAATTACATAAATAAATTTATCAAATTCTTTATTAAAAACATACTGTTAGGGTTTTGATGGGAGGAAGATAGTTGTGTTTTGGTGAGGTAATTTAAGGAAGGATTTCATTTGGGTAAAAGTGATTTCACAAATTCTGTTTAGAAAATTTCTTGTTTAGATACTATTAAGCGGAATTTATGAAATCCATACACTTGTAAAATAGGAGAATAAGATGGATTTGCAAATCCCTTCAAAACATATGTTTTTTTCTAAATACTTTTGCTATTTTTTCGATCTCTCATCTATTTCACTTCAATTTTACTTTTTACTTTGTAATTATATGAATTTCAAAATTCTCTCTCCTCTGTATATATTATATAATAAAATTATATTTGTAAAATAGGTATAAAAATCATATTATTAAAATAGTTATGTATATTTAAAATTATATTATTAAAATTATATTACTAAAACAAGTATAAAAATTATATTATTAAGTTACTCAATAAAAATTATGTTATAAGATATATGTTCACATTTTTTATTATTGAATTTTAAGAGATTTTAAAATTTTGCAAACAAGTGCTTGTATATCCAAATAAAATAACTATGAAATTACACAATCAAATTCTTCATCTGAAAAAGTTATCCAAACAAGGTATTTGTAAACAATTGGATTTCAAAATTCAGAATTTTGAAATCCTATCATTTACAAATTCGATTTATCAAATCCCTTACCCAAACGCAACCTAAGAATTTCTACATTTCAAAAAAAATTTATTAATTTTTCGTTCGTTTTATTTGGTAATCGCCGAGCGTTAATATTTCGTTCGCTTCACTTGGTAATCGTCGGGCTTTAATTTTCATACTTGCAGGGAGTTTATGTATTTTTGTTGTTGTTATTATTTATTGTAAGATAATTTAATGTTGGAATGATTTAAAATGAAGAAATTGTTGAAACCATACTTGGTAATCGTCGGGCTTTAATTTTCATACTTGCAGGGAGTTTATGTATTTTTGTTGTTGTTATTATTCATTGTAAGATAATTTAATGTTGGAATGATTTAAAATGAAGAAATTGTTGAAACCATATGCAATATGCCAGATCCATTGCGTGGACCTAGAAGTCCGCAAAACCATATATTGCCCGGACCTATAGGTCCGCGCAACAACACATTGCACATACCTATAGGTCCGTGAAGTGTAACATTATGCGGACCTATAGGTCTGCGAAAATTGCGATTTTCCAATTTCTTAGTGCTCAAGAAAAGTGAAAAATGTATAAAAAAAAAAAAAAAAAGACTTAAAAACATATCATTGGTGCATATCATTGATGCGCAGAGTTATCCGTCGCTCATTTTCAAAATTTTGATAAAACCTTGCCCGAAATGATGGAAATAAGAGTTTTCTAAATTTTCGTGGTTGAAGTGTGGTTATGAAGGAGAGAAGAGAGAAACTGTGTTTTGAAAGAGAAGAAGATGGTGTCGGAAATGAATAAGTATAGAAAGAGATGTACATTTAATTAAAAAAAGATTGTTATTTTAATTGATGAAATCATTAATAATAATTTAAATCTCAAAACTTGTAACCTATTAGATATCTAGTTTACCTCATTTGTGGAGAGTTTAAAATTCAACTTTCTCTCCCAACATATCTTCTAAAAAAAAAATTAATGATAATTTAACACAAAGTAATAATTATAATAAAAAAAATTCATTAAAAATGAGTGTATATATATTTTTTGGTACATGTATTGGGAGAGGAAGTTGAACTCTAGACGAACTTCCACAAGGGAGACTAGTTACATATCTACCAAGCTATCAACCTTTGGGATAATGCTTGTATATCTTTGGTATACTCATGAGTGTCTTCATGCCTATATAGGGTGTGAGACTAATCATGTTCGGGATTCCGTGGTTGTCCTCTCCCAACAAATGATTTTTTGTAGGCTCGAACCCCTGACTTTACAGAGGCTGTTCAACTGCTTTAACTTAAACATGTTTTACTGTTTGAACCACACTATGTTGGTACTGTATATCTAATCAATTGGGGTGTAAACTTAAAATTATTATTTTTTTGGTAATTAATTTTTTGGTCTTCCAAAGAGGGTGAATCTATAGAATAGACATTCAATTCAAATAAATAAGTTTTTAGTCCACATAGAATCTTTAGAAAAAAACTCTCTAATATTACTCTTAACTGTTCACTCATATTTACAATTCTGTCATTTTGTTCTATGCAATAAGACAAAATTATGTAACAGGACGTTAACGTTAACATAATTGTTCAAGTAATACCTTTGACTATATTACAAAATTAGGATTTGAATTTCACGTTAATGTTAATGCATTTTCATGTTTTTTTTGGGGGCGGTGACCAAGCAGTCTTAAAAGGCGTTGAAAATTATAAATTGAACCCACTATTCTTTCCATGCACCAAGCAGTCATTTTCTTATTTTTGTGACGAAAATACCCCTCATGTGTAACTTTCAATATTAAGATCAAAACACATGAATATTTTCATAATTACTGATGTCGTAAAATTAATATTTTTACATTGTATTAATCAGTAAAATGTCATATTTTTTTACGATATGCTAATCTTATTTTTTGGACGTATGGATCATATTATGCGTGAATGTTATATGTAACATCAAATGTAACAATGTGCAACTGTCTAATATTGACAAATTTCAAACAAATGTTTTCAATAGATGTTACATGTAACATCTATAATCAATGATTTTTTTAAAAACATATTTTTAATGGATGTTATATGTAACATTTATATCAAAAACATATTTCAGAATTACATCTATATCAAAACATATTTTTCAGTTGATGTTATATGCAAAAACATATATTTATATAGATGTTACATGTAACATCGATATTTTAGAGGATGTTACATGTAACATTAATACGATTTCTAATTCTCTCAGTAACACACATGTAACATCTATATTTTAGAGGGTGTTACATGTAATATTAATCCAATTTCTAATTTTTCTTACTAACACAGACCAACATTATCACGTACCCACATTTTCTTCACTATATTTTAAGGAGATGTTACATGTAACATTACAGGGTGCAATGTGTAAATAGTCAAAAGAGAACTACAAATATTTCAAGAAAATGTGACATGTAACATTGCAGGGTACAATGTGTAAATAGTTAAAAAAGGACTCTAAAAGTTTTAATACCCACTTCAATATTACATGTAACATTAATACGATTTCCAATTCTCTCACTAACACACATGTAACATCTATATTTTAGAGAATGTTACATGTAACATTAATGTGATTTTCAATTATCTCACTAACACACATGTAACATCTATATTTTAGAGAGTGTTACATGTAATATTAATTCAATTTCCAATTTTTCTCACTAACACACACCAATATTATCACGTACCCACATTTCCCTTACTATATTTCAAGGGGATGTTACATGTAACATTGCAGGGTGTAATATATAAATAGTTAAAAAGGACTCCAAATGTTTTAATACCCATATCAATGTTACATGTAACATTAATTGATTCCAATTTCTCTCACTAACACAAACTCATATTATCATATACCCACATTTCTCTCACTACATTTCAAGGGGATGTTACCTGTAACATTGCAGGGTTTGTAAAAAAATGAATTCCAAACACACATGTAACATCTATATTTAAGAAAATGTTACATGTAACATTAGTGTGATTTCCAATTTCTTTCATTACCATAGACTCACATTATCACACACTCACATTCCTCTCACTATATTTCAGGATGTTACATGTAACATTGTGAGGTGCAATGTGTTGATAGTAAAAAAATGATCAAATTTCTCTCACTACCATAGACCTACATTATCACATACCCACATTTTCTTTCACTATATTTCAAGAAGATGTTACATGTAACATTGCGGGGTGCAATGTGTAAATAGTAAAAAAGGAACCCCAAATGCTTTAATACCTACTTCACCATTTCTTTTTCTCTCTAAAAATAAAGAAAAACTCACCAGATTGAAACAGAGTATAAATAGAGGTGACGGCATCTATTGAAAACCTTGGATTTGAGTTGCGAGATGGTGAAGAAACCAGATCTGGACAACGACAGTGGGGAAGATGTCGGCGATGATGGGAAAGACATTGGATCTAGACGGCGACGACGGAAGTGAGTCGGATCTCGACAGTGATAGCAGCAACTTTAAGTTGCGAAGGTGTTGGCATGATAGCAAGACGATGCTCGCCGATTCAAGAATGGAATCTCGTTGCGCATATAACAGAAGGGCAAATCGGTCACCAAAAAATATATGGATGACGAATTTAAAACTGATCGGTGCAAGAAATCAGCGGCATAAGAGTTCTCGGTGCAAGAAAATGGATGTGGATTTTATCGGTAGTTTCACGCTAATGTTGGGATTATCCTGTAATTTTTTCTTTTTTTTTTATATGTGTTCACGTTAACGCATCTTCCTCATCTGTTTGACTGTGTTAACGTCGGCGTATCTTTATTTTTTAGGATTTTGTGAGTTAACGTTAATATAATCGTACTATATCCGTTGTTTGTGTATTTGAGTTCGATGTGCGTTAACGTTAACGGATTTTCACCATCGTATGTGATTTTTTATTTTATTTTTAACTAGGTGTGCATTAATGTTAATGCACATATTTTTGGGTTTCTCTGTGTTATCGTCAACACATTTTCAAGTTCTTTTAATGTTAACGTATCTTTATTTTTTGGAATTTTATGTATTAACATTAATGTAAACGAATCGTGTTTGTTGCTTGTGTATTTGGGTTGAGTGTGCGTTAACATCACATTTTTTGGGCCTCTCTGTATTAATATTAACGCATTTTCATGTTTGTGACATTTTCATGTTTGTTTGTGTGTATGTAAGAGAGAGAGAGAAGGAGGCGAGGAGCGGGTTTGCACGAAGACGAATAGACGATCAATACGACAGCAGACGGTGCTGAATTTTTCCAGCCGAACAACCTGAAAGACGGACTCGCCGACATTGTTGCATCACAACACATGTTTCTTTCATCTCCATTGCTTGTAAGACCACAAATGCCTTTCGAAAAAAAAACAGATCTGAATCTAGGAAGCATAGACATTCCACCGGAAGTAAAGTGTCGGACACTGACACGCCTCCGACACATGTCGGACCGTGTCAATATTTTTTATTTTTTTTCTTAATTTCCGACACGTGAGGGAACCGTGTCGGACACTTCACAAGGACGTGTCGGAGTCTAGGGCCGATTCATACGAGCGCGCCTTAGCGTATCGACCGTTACAGACAATAATTCAAAAACTTACCATTTCGCAGCCGCAATTCGTCAAAATTGAGAAATCCGTCGCCGAACATGACTTTTGTCGTTGCAATCGCAGGCTCGCAACTTCACGCCGCTACAATTGCTTCTCGCCGTTACAGTCGCTCCTGCTCCGTTGGCTCTCTCTCTCTCTGATTTGGGTATCGTTTGGATTTTGGAAGGGTTGATTGTTAGGATTGGGATGTATGGAAGAAGGCAGACAACTAATATTGGGTAACGAAAGCAGAGCTCGAGAATGACAAACAGTAATTAAAAGTCGCTCTATTTCTGTTCCTTTTATTTGTATAGTGTAGGCATTGACATTTACTTTTGCTAATTACACTTTTTACCCTTAGACTCAATTTTAGTATGTAATTTTTTGCTACTTTGTGTAATTTTTTATCATTTATTTACAAGTGTTTTTAAACTTTAATTATTTTTGTTGAATAAATTTACTTAATAGCAATATATATTTCATAAATTAGACTCATAAATAAAATTATATATTTATTTATTGACATGCCCCACCCCAGCCGTCTTTGTGTCCGTGTCCGTGCTTCCTAGATCTGAATTAATTTCCAGATTTGATAATAACCAATCCGGTACTGAAACATCAACTGCAACACCTAAAAGAATCTTTTGAAGAGTTTTGAAGATATCTCATTCGAAAATGCAGAGCTTCTCAAAACATGAACAAATTCAACCCTAATTTCAACAAAACAGATGTTTCAAAAAAAAAAATTAGCTTCGAAAAAGGGAAGTAGAGCATAAAAAACACGACATTATAGATCTAAATTGAGCATAAAAAATGAAATTGAGAGAAGGTGAAGATGATGTGGTTGTCGGTGTGGAGAGAAAGTTGAATTTAGATGAGAATTGAGACACCGAGACTTATTTGAGAGACAGAACTCTTTGAGAGGCGGCGGAACTAAGACTGAGATTGAGAGAATGAGTGGAAACACTATAATACATGCATATATTACAAGCCTACAAATGAAGTCGTCAACGGACCTGTTACTGGAAATCCAGATTTGAAAAATCAGATCTAAATATTCAGATATGGATTTCCAGATCTGGGGTAGCGGACGAAGGCGGCGACAGGCGAACGGCGACTCAGATCTGGGCTCGGCGACGAACTAAAGAACGACTGGGGACCTTCAAGAATGAACGGCGACGAACAAATGACGACGATGGCGACCCAATCGAGATGACGACGAACAGTTATCGTCGGGATTGCTCCGGAGGCTGAACCGGCGTTTCAGTTCCCGATTTCACGAGGGACAAGGTGACCATTGGTAGGAGAAGGAACTGATCCTTCTTCAAAGGGTAGGTGAAGAAAGGTTAGGGTTGAGTGCGAAGGGAGAGAAAGCTGGAGAGAGAGATAGAGAAAGGCTAGGGTAGAGAGAGGACAGAGGAGAGAGAATGAACGTTAACGAAAAAGATGAATTAATGAGTTGTATTAGGGTGGTTGATTATATATATAAAAAGTATATTTGTTTATTCATTAATTTTTGTTAGCTGTTGAGGATAAAAAATTAAGGCCCCGTTTGGTAACCCATTCCATCATAGAAATTTTCATTTTATTTCCAGATTTTTAGGAATTCTGTTTGAGAATAGTGTTTGGTAATTTTTGTTTCCGTTTCCATTTCATTTCCATTTGAGAATTGTGCCCACTTTTTTCTTAAGAAATAAGAAACAAAAAAAAGTTGTTTTTCATTATTCCCATTCCATTCCCAAAACACAGGATTACTATTCACCTACCGGCCGACCACCGCCCGTCGCCGCCAACCACCGCCCGCCATCGCCGGAGCACTGCCGTCACCGGCCGCCGGCGACGGCGCCACCGCCATCAAGCCAAAACAGAAAAGAAAGAAAAAAAAAAAAAAAAATTAGGATAAAATGGTTACCAAACACAATTCCCTTCCCAAAACAAAAAAAAAAAAATTATCGTTACCAAACGCAATTCTACTCCCAAAAAGAAAACAAAATTCACATCCCATCCCATCCCATTCCCATCCCACTGTTGGAATGGAAATAGAAACGGTTACCAAACGCCACCTAAGACTCCATTTGTAACTAATTTTATTCCAAAAAATCTCATTCTATTTCTATGTTTTTTAGATTTATTTTTGGACATAATGTTTGATAATCCATCCCATTTTTTTGTTTCCGTTCTCATTCTATTTCAAATGAGAATTGTGTCTACTTTTTTCTTAAGAAGTGAAAAACAAAAAAAAAATGTTTCTTATTATTCTTATTCCATTCCCATCCCATTTTGTTATAATTTCAATCAATTTTCTCTCACTTAATTCCATCAATCAAGAACAAAAAAGAAAATCGTTCATTCTCATTTCAATCCATTTCCCCATCACTTTCGTTGTGCTCTTTTGTTGCCGTCATCATTGTCGCCATCGCCTTCGTCGCTGTCGTCTTGGCCTTCGTCGTCATCGTCGAACTCTATTTTGTTGCCATCGTCGTCTCCTTCACGCATGTTCGTCGTCTGCTTTAGGGTTTTGATTTCGATTTCAAAATCGAAACTCAAAATCGAAAATCGAAACTCACTTCCATTTCGATTTCGAAATAGAAACCCAAACTCGAAATCGAAATAGGTTGAATTTGTTCTTGATTTTTTGGATTTGTAATTGTTGTTCTTTTCTTGGTGTTCTTAAATTTCTTCTTGAATTTGTTATAGGATTTGTCATTGAATTTGTGGTTTAGGGTTCATTCTTGATTTTTAGAATAAAATTGTTACCAAATGCGATTTTGTTTCTGGATCCAAAAAAAATAATTGTCATTACCAAACACTCTTATGCTCTCAAGAAGAAAACAAAATTCTCATCTCATCTCATCCCAATCTATTTCCATCCCACTACATGGGATGGATACGAAAATTTTAATCATAAATGAACAGTTGAAAATGTTTTTTTTTTAAATGGTCTCTTATTAACTTTAATAAGGTCTAAAAAATACAAAATTCTCTTTCTTTTTTTCTTTTTTTTTTTTAAAAAAAAAAAAAGAATTGTACGAGATTTTCACAAAAAGTTTCACATTTAAGAGAGTGAAAAAATGGGTGGCGTAAGTGAAAGCCATGTTGAATGAAAATTTCCCACTCCGTTGAGTTGAAAATGTCACTATCCAACTCACACTTGCGATTTCCCTCCCACCTTCTCTCTCTAAAATCTGAAACCCACAAGCCATCCATTCCTGCAATCTCATTATTGTTACCCTTCACCTAAACCATCTTTATATGTCCTTCTTCACGTTATTCTTATTGCTCTTGTTCGCTCGCCTCCCTCTTCGTCTCCTTCCGTACAAGTTGTACAACGCCGCCAGATGGGTTTCACCGCGATTTTGTTTCGGATTCGGAATCGACTGTAATTCTGGTTTGAGCGCTTGAATTTCATGTTCGTGTTATTGATTTGGTTGAATGTGATGGAAGGTGATTGAGATGTTTGTTAGCGAATCCATGGGGTTTAATTGTTTCGGCGCTTTCGATTCCTGTAAACAGAACACCGGAACGCAGGATCAAGGTGAGATCAGATTATCGATGCGTTAATCCTTTGTTCTTTTTCTTTTTTTTCCTTCATTTCAATATTGATTGACTAACAATCTGTAACAACTCAAATTGATCTCCTGTTTTGCCATGGTTAGAGATTGCTCCGACGAATGTGAGGCTATTTTCATACAATTCACTGAGATCAGCAACTGGGAACTTCCATCCTTCAAATCGAATAGGGCGAGGTGGTTATGGAGTCGTCTACAGAGTAAGATTTCTGAAAGTTATATGAAAAGAGTTTTTAAGTTGAAATCTCCTAAAATAGTTTTTGAGCTAGGTTTGGGAACTGAGAAATCTCGTTTGTTTGTCCTGGATTGTTGATTGCACGTGAGGATGGGTGTTAGAATTCCACGTTGAAGCAAGACGGGGTTGCACATGAGGATGGGTGTTAGAATCCCCTACCGAATTTCTGATACTTCCCAAAATAGTCTATATATGAAAGGAGTTACTTCATTTAACACCATATAATTTTATGTTGGAACCTCCTAATATTACAAGCTATCTTGACATGGAGATAGTGGGGGTGTGGTGAGGGGGTTTAGGGTGTGTTTGGGTGGAAGGATTTTGGGAGGTGATTTGATTTTGATAAGAAATGCAAAGTTTTGAAATTTCTTGTTTGGATACTTCAAAATCCTTGTAATTTTGAAATGGAATTAGGGGGGGGGGGAAAGGGTAAATTTGCATCTCCAAATAGCATTGCTCTCCATCTTGAGGGGAAATTACTAAATAAATTTATCAAATTCTTTATTAAAAACATACTGTTAGGGTTTAGGGTTTTGATGGAAGGAAGATGGTTGTGTTTCGGTAAGGTAATTTAAGGGAGGATTTTATTTGGGTAAAAGTGATTTCACAAATTCTGTTTAGAAAATTTATTGTTTGGATATTATGAAGCGGAATTTGTAAAATCCATATACTTGTAAAATAGGAGAATAAGATGGATTTGCAAATCCCTTCAAAATATATATTTTTTTGAAATACTTTCTAAAGGGAATCTGCTATTTTTTCGATATCTCATCTATTTCACTTCAATCTTACTTTTTACTTTGTAATTATATGAATTTCAAAATTCTCTCTTCTCTCTATATATTATATAATAAAATTATATTTGTGAAATATATATAAAAATCATATTATTAAAATTATATTACTAATAAAAGAAGTGTAAAAATTATATTATTAAATTATAATATATTTTCACATTTTTTATTATTGAAATTTAATAGATTTTAAAAGTCTACGAATAAATGCTTGTATATCCAAATAAAAGAATTATAAAATTACACAATCAAATTCTTCATTTAAAAAATTTATCTTAACAAGGAATTTGTAAACAATAGGATTTCAAAATCCAAAATTTTGAAATCCCATTATTTATAAATTCCATGAATTTATCAAAATCCCTTACCCAAACACAACCTAAGAATTTCTACATTTAAAAAATTTGCTGTTAATTTTTTGTTCGCTTCGTTTGGTAATCGCCGAGCGTTAATTTTCGTTCACTTCATTTGGTAATTGCCGAGCTTTAATTTTCATACTTGCAGGGAGTTCTAAGGGATGGTACTCATGCTGCGATCAAGTCGCTTTCTGCGGAGTCGAGGCAAGGAACTAATGAGTTCTTGGTGGAGATCAACATAATATCGACTTTCCAACATCCAAACCTTGTCCAACTGATCGGATGTTGCGTTGAGGGCAAGAATCGGATATTGGTATACGAGTACCTGGAGAACAACAGCCTTGCTAGTGCTTTATTTGGTAACTTTCAGAATGTGAGCAGTTATAATGTATCAAATTAGCTTTTTATACTTTGTCAAAAATGTTATTCTAGTTATGTTAGTACCCGTGACTGTTCATGTTATCAGGTCGTGTCATCTGTTGACACGAACATGATAACAGGTTACATAAATACAAAGCAATAACATATCGTGTCAAACGTTGAAACACAAACACGACATGACATGTAATTAATCGTTTCACGTGATAACACAGTATAATGAAACCACACAATAATTAATTATATGAGATGAAATTTGGTCATGTGTAGTGCACGTGAGCATTTTCCGTCCAAACTAATTATGGAAACTAACGGAATGACAACTTAAAAATATTGTAAAACATATAGGGATTAAGCTGAAACGCAATAAATTTATTGAACTATATAGAAATAATATCAACATTTAGAGACTGGAATTTGTCCTAAATAGTGAAAGCAGACATTTTTGGAGTCCCCCCTGGAAAGCTGATTGAAAGGGGTTCTGTTTTCAGGCTCAAAGGGTAGGCGTGTTCCGTTGGATTGGCCTACCAGAGCTGCTATTTGTATGGGGACAGCTTCTGGTCTTGCGTTTCTACACGAGGATGCCGAACCGCCTATTGTACACCGGGATATAAAGGCCAGTAACGTGCTTCTCGACGAGAGTTTCAACCCCAAAATTGGCGATTTCGGTTTGGCAAAACTTTTCCCCGACGATATCACTCATGTCAGTACTCGTGTGGCAGGAACCGTGTAAGTATTATTTCATTCCATTTCTTTGTAATTTCTAGCAGGAATGAGATATTAGATGCACAATTTTGAACTAAGGTAGTGTTTGGTTGTATGGAATTGGGGTCTTGGAATTAGAATTCATGGAAACACTAATGTTCAATCTAGGGTTGCGTTGCCATCCGTTGACCCACTTCCTCGGCCCACCATACTCTGGATTCCGGCCACTGTTGGCTGCCGGTAGTCGAAACACCAGTCGCCGGAATTTCTTTTGGTTACATTTAACTAAGTTTTTTGTAACATATTTTTCGTCTACTATTTAGTTAGATTCCAATAATTTTTTGGTTGTCGATCGCCCGAAAATTACATGAATGCAAAAGAAAATATACTAAAAATGTACTGAAAAATATACTAAATTGTAACTAAAAATACGCTTAAAAATGTAACTAAAAGTTAAACAAATAGTTACATGCAATTAAAAAATACACTAAAAAAATAGTTACACGTAACTAAAAAAAAATTATGGCAGCCGGTGATTGGAGGCTTGAGGTCCGACGGTGCGCGGTGGAGAGGGCACTGGTGACCGACGATGCAAACCTTAATTGGAAGTATTAGAGATATAAAGGAGCATTGATCATGGAAGTAAAACACAACATAAAACATAATTAAGGGATTGATACTAAGCTTAAAGTTAAAATAGAATAAATCATGGATTAGACTGTCTAACTAGGCATGTTGACCAATTATCCCAAAAAAAAATAATAGTATTTTGAGTTTTTGAAAACCGGAAAGAGCATCCAAATTCTCAACCAAAAAGTGCCGAAATAGCCTATTTATCTCATTGGTGTCTCCCATTTTTCTTTTCTCTGTCTCTCGCTTTTTTTTTTTTTTTTTCCTCTGCTTCTATACGATTTATTGTTTGATCTGGCAGGGGATACCTAGCTCCTGAGTATGCCTTGTTGGGGCAGCTTACGAAGAAGGCCGACGTCTACAGTTTTGGGGTGCTACTACTTGAAATTATAAGTGGTAGAAGTAGTAGTAAGGCTGCATTTGGAGAGGATATGTTGGTTCTTGTGGAATGGGTACGTTTTCATTTTATTAGTTACACTAAAATTCCGTCAACACGATTGAAGTTTTATTTTTTTAACAAAAAATAAATACAAATATGTCGTTTATAATCTGAATTCGGTGTGAATCCAAATCTAATTCGTCCCAGTCAAAGCATACAATCTGAAATCTGTTAATGGTTTGAATCCTACTATTTGATCCGTTTTACATGCATAATAAATTCTAGGGCTATTTATGTAATTTGATTTTGTATTTAAAAAAAAAAAAAGAGTTAGGTTTCGTTTGAGAACGACTTTTAAATACCTTTTTGCTTTTAAACGGGAAAAAAAATTGCATAAAAATAAAAGTACTGTTTTTTTGCACTTTAAAAAACTATTTTTATTTTATTTTTTTGAAAAACAAAAAATTAATTGTTTTTAATTTGTTCAATTTTTATATTCGAAGTGATTGATAGACTTGGACATCTTTAAACAATTTTTTCCACCTTTACCATTTTTTTTTAGATTTATAGATCGTATATACAATTAAAATTAACATATTATCTCTATGTTATCAAAAAAAAAAAAAAAAACTTTTTAACTTTTTTTTTAAAAAAAAGTATTTTTCTGTTTAATTATTTTAAAATAATAATTAAAAGGGTAATTTTGTTTGGCCCCCAAAACTCACTATTTATTAAGTGTATCACCACTTTTCTTTTTAATTTTATGAAATTCTCAATTCAAAAATTATATTATTTTTATGACAAGAATACCTCCTAGATTATTTTTTTAATGATAAATATTAACAAACAAAAAAATATTCGCTATCCAGTCACAAGCACAACAAATATTGTAATCACCGTCACAACAAATATTCGCAATCACTATCGTCATCACTATAGCGAATATTTGTTATCACCACCGCCACCACCAAAGAAAACATTTACCATCACCACCGCCACTATCATTGTCACCATCACAACAAATATTCACCGTCACCATCCTCACAGTCAATATTTACTTTCGCCACCTTCATCATCACGGCAAATATTTGTATCGCACTATTGCTATCACCTAACAATAAATATTAATTGTTGACACAATAAATATTAACTATTGTTATCACCGCTGTTAAAAAAAAAAAAAAAATATTATCACAATCAAATCCATCGCAACAACTAATCAATAGTGAATATCAAATTATATAATTAAAAACATAAATATAAAAATAATACAAATTGTTCATCGCTACTACGAATCTACGATCTACTGCTCTAAAAATAATGTTTCCGAATTTTAAATTGGATGGAAAGAAGAGCGGAGTTTTTTTTCTTGATCCCCCAGTGGAGGCGGTATAGGGAGCGGATCGCGCTGGATCTCGACAGGCATGGCGGTTTGTTGGTTAGAATTTGTTGCCGGAGAAGATTGAGGAATATAGAGAATACGAGCGAGATCCGGTGGCGATGGAGGTTGTATGAAAGCCGTCGTAAAGGACTCGGAGGTCGGAGATTTGACTAGGAAAGCGATGTTGAGGCTGTCGATATCCGGTTCGAGATCGTCGGAGACGTCGGATAGATCAGAGTCGGTCGTGGCGCATCAAAGGAAAATGGAGGAAATGTTGATGAATCGAGAGAGGAAATTGATCAAAACAAAGAAATTGAGGAGAAAATCGACGAAGAAATGAGTACCCAGAATGAAGAACGATCGAAATTGACTCTTGAATCCGGTACTGTAGTCGTTTGGAGGTGACGGTGCTGTTGTCGTTTGGGCGGTGGTGACCGGTCTTGGTGGCTGCTATTCCTGGAGGAAGTGAGCGATGGAGGCGCTGCTGTTCATGGAGGTGCTGTTGTTCATGGAGGTAGTGGGTAAATGAGAAATCAAATAGGGTTTCTTCTAAAAGGGTAATTGTGACCTTTGAATTTCAATAATTGATTTTTTTTTTTTTTGTTTTTATTTTTTGTAAATGGTGTTTTCTTTCTCAAACTGGGGTTAACTTAAAATAAATCTAATTGAAAAACACTTTAAAAAAAAAAAGCGTCGCCAAACGGTGCCTAAATTTATATTCATGTACTAATTGTTAGAATTTATACTCATGAATGACAAAATCTCGTTGCAGACATGGAAGTTGAGAGAAGAAGACAGGCTTATAGAAATTGTCGACCCCGAACTCGCTAACTATCCAAAGGACGAGGTATTGCGGTTCGTTAAGGTCGCACTCTTTTGCACCCAAGCGACTCCTAACCATCGCCCCGGGATGAAGCAAGTGCTGAAAATGCTCTCCAAACAAGTCAGCCTCAACGAAAAGCTATTGACAGAACCGGGATTGTATAGACCGCGTTCATCATCCCAGAGATCGATCGGTAGTAGTTCACTAGAAACATCGTTAAACAAAGGCAAACAAATGGCAAATCCTTCTATAACTTCAACCCATTTCGGTGGTTCTCAGAGTTTTACACAGATGCTTCCTAGGTGATTTTTTTTCCCCGAAGGTTGTGTTTGGTTGCCCGGAATTGGAATTAAAAATGAACGCGTGTTAGTTTCTTGGGTAGTGTTTGGTTGTAATGAATTGGATTCTCTGAATTGGAATTAGAAACGGATGCATGATGCGCGTGCTTTCATTTCCAATTCGATGAAGCCAAACGCTACCTTAAGAGGCGAGACACCAACGTAGGCAAAAATTTAGAAATTTATACGTATTCCTTTATAATTCCAATTGCGTACAAACCAAACATGACCTCGGGATGGTTTGGCCGGAGAATTTAAAAGCGTTTGATTTCGAGAAGGGATTTTAAGTTTTTTTTTTCTCGAAATCAAATGCTTTACCTGCGTTCATTTGTAATTCCGATTTCAAAAAATCAAAGGCCACCAAACTGACCAAATGAACTGATTTTCTCTGATTTATTCACCAATATGTAAATTTGAATTGTACCTTCTATGTGATATTGAAGCAACACTATGTATTTGTAGTAGTATATTGAAATTCTATGTGCATGTTAACCTTATAATTTAACAGTTATTTAGTCTGTTTTTCGACGTCTAGTATCAAAATTCCTTCTTCCAATAAGAAAGAAAAAGAGATTATTTGTGCATGTTCTTTTGCAATAGTAACATTATCATTAATTTAAGGGCAATTCGTTCAATGGTCTCGTTTTTATGCTTGTTTCACAATTGTGTTCCATTATTTTTTGGACTTATAACTTGTAGTCCTCTAGTCAATTGCAATTAAAAAGCAAAGTTTATTGTAATTGAAATCAAAATTTTGGGTACATGGTGAATAGTGGCGGTGATCGATGTTGGAGGATAAGTGGTGGCGACGATTAATGGCAGCGAACGTTGTCGTTTGAGGGATTATAAATTAATTGTTGAAATTGATGGCACTACTAATAATTAATTAATTCAAAAATCTAAGGTGTATAATAGGAATTCCTACTAAAAAATATATATATAATTATCCCTATATAACATCATTTATGTTAAAAAAAAATATAAAAGCATGAAATATATAAAGATATGGGGAAACTTATATTTTTTTATGTATGGGATGGGCATTGTTGATCTTGGGATTTGTCAAATTGTACATTTATTAGTCTTTCAAATTTAAAAGGTCTAATGCCACAAAACAGAAAATGTTGTTAATGTTTTTGGACGGAAAATGGGTTGTGCTCAGAATACGACCTTCTAATAGAGATATTTTTGTTATTTCATCACTCCATTACAGTTAAGATGTTTTTTCGTAACTTTTTCCTGATCGTTTAGGAAAATGTTAGGGAAAAAAAAAAACCCTAAGTTTTTTGAGTGATAGAACGACAAAAATATTTCCATTTAAATGTCAACGTTGAGCACAATCTATTTTTTCGTCCAAAATCATTAATATTTTTAATTTTGCGGGATTAAAAACAAATGTGAACTTTGAGGGGACCAAATTGACAAATGTGAAACTTGAGTACCAAAATGTACTTGGGGCATATTAATATCTAATACATTTTATTTTTTATGTCTCCCAAGAGAAAAATGGCAGATCACGAAAACTTAAATAGACTTTGTTGCAGTAAGAACCCCATAATATTTTAAACCGAGAACGATCCTCTACTATTATGAGGCTCATGGAGCAAATCTCTGTTAAAAATTTGGAGGGTCTTATGATATAAATAACATCACAAAAGTATAGAATAAAATCAAAGAGCACAGATTTTGCTTAAGGTTTAGAATAAAATCAAGGATTTCTTTTCCATAAACCCATATATAACTATAGAGATGGCCAAAAAAATTGAAACAACGGGTAACCGAGAGAAACCAAATAGAATAGTCCGATTTTGAAATTGACTAAATGGTTTGGTTGTGATTTTAGTTTTGAAAATAGCAACCGAATCGATTTTAATTTTAGTTTTGGAATAGTAACGGCGAAATTAAAATTTTAGATATACTTTTATGACATATATACCTTCATTTTTTATATATTTAAAGTTTAACCCTATATATATATATATTTTAATTTCAACGGAACCCCACTACTATAGTTCACATGCTTTATTTGTGAATGTGCATCTCTTTGTTGAAATAATGGATACTTGAGTTTTTGGTGTTTCCATTAATTAATTACCAATACAATATATATATATATATATATACTAGCGTATAACCCGTGCCTGAAGACACGGATGTTAACAAATTGAACATCAAATTATTTAACTTTTTCTACTACTGGATAATTTCAATTAATCACAATTAGGTATAAATTAATAATACGTGTACAAATTTAAAAATATAAAATTATAGAACAATCGATACATCATTCTCAAAATCTTACTTCTGTTTTCAAATTAATAGAACAATACATAACAGAACCGATAACAATCAACAAAACTTAACCAACGATTCAAAAAAAATGAGAAATCACAATTTATTTCTCAAGTTTTACTTTATTTCATTTACTTTGTTTATATAACACTCTCATTTTCAACAATAGATTTTCAAACCAATATAACAATAACCAAGAATATAAAGATAAAAAAAAAAAAAAAAAAAATCTTTGAAAAAATGAGATAATCAAATTTGATTATACAATAATACCCTTAACATTTCAATAATTGAACACTTATTATAAACAAAACTCATGCAAACAAAATTACATCATTTGAGCCCGATTGCAATAAAAAAAAATCTAATACAAATATAATGAAAAAGTTAACCAACTAAACCTAATTTGAGATAAATATTAAAAAAAAAAAAATGAAGGAGAGATTTCGAGGAGCATAATTAGTAACCTATATTTTTTTGTGTTTTTTTTTTTTTTTTTTTTTTTTTTTTTTGACATTTGGAGAAATTATAAAGGAACACTCCATGTTAGAATATATTTCATTCATAAAAATTCGAAATGAACAAAAATAGAGTTTAGAAGGTGAAGTAAAAAATCCCTCTAAAATCTAGGAAATGAAAACATAAAATCTGTGAATAATTCCCAAAACATAAATGGGGAACAAAAAACTTGGAACAAAAAATATGGGAATATAAATCTTCTGCTTTAGCACTGATTTATAAAACAAAATAAAAGTGAAACAAACTCAAGTGGTTTACCACAAATCTAGAAATAAAAAGTAAAATCTGGAAAGAGAAACATAAAATCTAGGAAAATAGATCCTAGAAAATAAATTTTAAAACAGAAAATGGCAAAAAAAAAAAAAAAAACTGGAAACATAAATAGTTGGTTTGAACTCTAATGACTAATCTATAATTCAAAGTAAAAGAAACTAATAAAGTGATTTATGATGAATCGGGGACTTGAAGTTGAAGATCATGAATACGCTGGAGATAGTAACGCTTTAGACATTCTTCACAAAATTATAGATGTTCTCTTCAATCTGAATTTTCAACAAAACAATTTGAAAAAAAAATATCAGAGAAACGGAAGCCACAAACCCTAGCAAATCGGGTGGATTTAATGGCTAGATTGTCGATCATCGGATTCAAATAAAAAAAATAGAGCAGTGATGGGTGCTGGCAATGTAATGGATCTAACCTGAACCGAATCGACGGTGAACCTGAATTACATAATCGATGACAGATTAAACGACGCCGATCTGAAAATGAACCGAATCAAAGACGGACATGTTAATCGTGAAATGGGAACACAAATGGGAACCATAAAGATGTTAGAAACACAAATGGGAATAAAAACACAAAACGAACATGGAAAAGACACAAATAGCGATTGCAACATTTGTTTTTTTGTTGCAGATGAGATACACAAATCGGAACAGAAGAAAAAAAAGTAGAAAACAATTTATTGAATATTACTCAATTTTAATCTCAGATCTGGTGAAAAATTGGATTCAGATTTAGATTCATCCCCCAACCCTCTCAGCCGCCACCTCGATCATTCTCAGCTCCGTAACCGTCGCAATCGCAGATCCTCGACCCTCTCAACCTCAGCCAGCCCCCTCTCAGTCGCAAGCCCATCACAGGTCATTCCTCGTGTATGTGCCTATTTATCTTGAGAGAGAGAGGGAGATCGTGATGGACATAGAATGGGGAAAAAAGTGGGAGGAAGAGAGGATTGATAGAGATGGAGGAGGCGGACAGAGAGAGGCAATTGGAGATAATTTAGGGTTAGAAAGTAATATGAGAGAGAGATTGACATAATTAAATTACAAACCTTTCTGTTCAGAAAATGTGAAAACGGAAAATTTTGATTAGTTAACTAAATTAACATTTAAATTAAGAGAAATTAGGTATCGATGCCTAAAATAAAATTAGTGTATCTTAATCAATGCTCAATTAGAAAAAATTAAGTAAATCAATACCTAAAATAAAATTAATTTGTCTTAAACTATCTTAGTCAGCAAATTTGTTTAGCCTCGTCAGCAATTTTATTTGTCCTAATCATATTTTTTTGTCCTAATCATAAATTTGTCTTAATCAGCTAAAAAGCCATCATGTTTTATATAATAGATATATAGTGAGGCTTCGATTACTTAATTAATAACAATAGATTAAAACTAAGTATTTATACACAATCAAGGAGAACAAATTTTGCTTAACTTGTTCTACTAGGCCCAAAACACATAAGAAAAACGTTCCCAAAAAATTTGTTTAGTCTGTCAGAACCGCATATGACCATCCCAACCCAATTATTTGGAGTTGAGAACGATCCTCTACTATTGTGAGGCGCATCAGACCACACAATTGTTAATCACGCTCTGATCATATGGGCTTGTTTCATCCACCAAACTTAGTTTCTTGTCTCCTAAAAAATCAAGGATACAGAAGTACGAGCCTATAGAACAGATCCTATTCAAGTAAGATCGTGCTAATCCATCTACACACCTAAGACTTTAAACGTTGCTTTTGTCCTAGTTTTAATCGATGTGGGATACGGTCCCGCTCCTCTTATGCCTATGCCTATGCCTAGTGTTATTTTTCTGTCGGTGGTTTCTCTATGCCTAGTATTTATTGTTCGCCGGAAAGATCTATCCGTACACAAATACGGAAACACAAATTCGCCGGAAAATCTTCTCCGAATCAGTTGATGGCACTGCACAACAATTTCAATTTGCCGACGACCTAGATAGATATGAATCTGAGCTTTCAATAGAACGAAGCTTAGATTCTCCGGATTATTTGATCTTTTAGGGCAAAATATAGGTGAAGAACAAGCGAGATCTGATATTCGCGATTCAGATGAAGCGAATTTAGGAATAAATTGACGATCTGCAAATACGCACCTCGAAATTTCCGATCTAGCAACAGAATTAGACGCGCGAGTGGTCGATGAAACCTGTGCATGCAATATACGAATTCCTTCTCTCAGGGAAAACAGATCGGAGGCCTTACGAGGGGAATCGTCGGCGAAATGCGAGAGAATTGAAGGAAGATGAAGAAACGATTTGAATCAAAGAAAGGAAAAAGGTTTTGGTTGGAGAAAGATGGTGATCATCGCCCCATTGATGAACAAGAGAGTAGCCCCTTCGTATATACTTCCCTTCCCTTTGAGTCCACTCTCTCTCTCTACTGTATTTTGGTTGGACAAAGATGGTGATTATTTTATTTATTTATTTATTTATTTTTGTATATCCATACACGTCCACAGAAAATGTGAGATTAGATTAATCTCATTCGGAGTGCGTGACTGTCCCTCACAACAAGTATGTTTTCGCAAGTTTAAACTTTTGATCTTCCAGAAATTTCTCAACTATTTTAACTCAAGCGAACCTAATCACTTGAACTACACTATATAGATAAAAATAACTAAGTATCTTTTTTTTTAGGTATATACCAGGGTATTCTTGCACCACGATTGGCTGAGACTAATCCCTCGAAGTACAGTCAGCCGCCGAAGCGGAGACCTCTCCCAACAGAATACACTCCATACACAATCCCAGGTTTCGATCCCTGAACGTTGTTTAAGGAAACCCAAGCCCCTTCCGCTTGAGCCAACTCGTGTTGGTAGTAAGTATCTCTCTTGTTTGATCAATTTAAAAATTCATGTTTATGAAATTAAAAAATAAATTTTCTCTCCCCTAAAAATAATTATTTTGTCTTTATTTTAATTTCATTGCTGTCTTTTCCATCAGAATAATTTTTAAATGTAAAGCAAATAAATTATTTACACAATTGTAGTAAAACATTAATTAAATATAACACATAACATATACTAATCCTATCTCATTTTTAGGAAAAATGACACATCAGGTATGGGCCCCATGGGATGACTTGAGGTTCGTCAATTTCTGTGTACTAGTTTTAGACCCATATAATATGTGGATCTAAAAAAATATATATTAATATATATTTTTAATTTTAAATATTATAATTTTCATTCTTAATCTACGTATAACAAAAAACGTAAAATATTTTTTTAAGGATAAATTTTTTTAGAAGTTCACTTGAAATTTATATAAATTAGAGGAGGAGTATATAAAATTTTAAAAATTGTAAATGATTTTTCTTAAAAATGAAAGGGTAAAAATGTATATTTTCAAAAAATTAGGGGTGATTAGATTAAAATTAATAGTGAGAAAGAAGTGATTAACCATTGATTTGATAAGAATAAAAAAATTTAAGAGATATCTTATTTTGAGTTAAAACTCATTCTTATTATTAAGTAATGGCGTTTTATAAATACCGATTAAAAAATACATAAATAATCATTAAACTAAAATAATATTTCCACAAATTAATTTTTACTAATATACTCTAAAATAACAAACAAATAACCATAAATTAGAATTAATTTTATCAATTTTTACAAGTCTAATAAATTCTAATTTTGAATTAATTTATATTGTATCTAATTTTTTTTGTTGAAAATATTTTTTAAATCACAATTATCTTTTTAAGTAAGTTAAAATGTGTATAAGTGAAATTAATCATATATTTATGTATTAATTAGAAAATAAATAAATATACCAAAATTAAAAAAAAAATAAAAAAAATAGTAGGACACTTGTTATTTGATATATAAAAAAATAAAAATAAATACGAGAACTCACCAAAATGCTTGAAAAATGTATTCTCTAATCTCATTAAAATATTTTCTACCCTTCCACTTTTAAGTATTAGATTTTTATCATTTTATTATTTCACTACATCTAAGATATTTGCCACTAACAACAATTTCACATTTTTTCTCATTTTTCAAATGAATCTTTATTGGAATAATGTTAAAGGAAAATATGTTACGATTAGTGGAGTGATGAAATGATAAAAATATCACCATTTGATAGCCATGTGCAGAGCTTTTCTAATTTTGCAAGTTTGAAACAAATATAAAATTTGGAGGATTAAATATGGAATTTGATAAATCTTAGAGTCCACGTAGACATTCATCCCATACTTTAAGATACTAGAAAAACATAATTTTCCTCTTATTTTACTATCATTAAGTAATTATTATTAATAATGGTTTTTAAAAATAAGCATTTTTTACTTAAAATAAAATATATATATATATATATATATATATTTTAAAAAAAAAAAAAGTTACTAAAGGGTATCTTGCTTAATTCATGCCTTAAACTTAAAAATTAAAATTGATTTGTTTTATTAAACGGTAAGGTTCGAGTCAGCTTACGCGAGTTTCGACTAATCACCTCTCTGAATAATTTTAAGGGCGCAATCCTCTATATTGATTTAATGCATTTATGATTAAATTTAAAATTTAATTCATACAGTATTGTTCATGAAAGTTGAATTCTGAGACAAAAAAAAAATAGGGAAAATTACCGTTTACTCCCCAAAAAAATAATTATTTACCGTCTGCTCCCCGCCTATTTACCTTGCACCGATCAATCCCATCCGACAGCTTTTCTTGCACCGGTTAGTCCTGTCGGCGGTAAACATAGCACGAAAAACTCCCGGTTCCAAAAACGGCGATGAGGAGATTACCGAAAATGCCCTTCCGTGTTTCGCGCCAACGACGATTACCTTATTTAGCTTATGAGTTTCCTAATTTTGCAACGGTACATTCATTCAGAAATCAGAACATGGTGCAGTCGTTAGGTTGTTCAATATTCCGATTTCAAGATCGAGAATATTTATCGTCGGCGCAGGTTGAGCTTTTTGTGATCATCAAACTGACACAGGTAAGAATAAAGGCTAGATTTGCGGTTCGAATTTGTTGAATTAACACATCAATTGATTTCTACATATTCGATCAAATGCATTAAGTTATATATTTTCGCCGGAATTTTTGTTTTTTTACACACAACGAGCGTAGTCCATGAAGGAATTCATACTTTGATTTGGTACATCATGTTTTTTGATTAAATATGTACGCCGAGTTGATGAATCAATATCGAAAACACATACTTATTGTACGATTTGTATCGATCTAGTTTAGCTGACTCTTTTAACATGTTATATTCAACATCTGAACGAGTTTTCTTTTTGTTTTTAGACAATTAGTATGTGTTTTCTGATGATGACAGTAATGTTACATTCAATATCAGCATGAGTTTTTATTTTTAGACAATAAGTATGTATTTTTTTTAGACAATAAGATGTTGAATATAACATGTTAAACCAGTGCCCTTTTTGATCGGACAAAGAGTGTTACATTCAACATGACCACATCTAAATTAATAATTAGATGATGACAGTAATGTTACATTCAACATCAGCATGAGTTTTTATTTTTAGACAATAAGTATGTATTTTTTTTTAGACAATAAGATGTTGAATATAACATGTTAAACCAGTGCCCTTTTTGATCGGACAAAGAGTGTTACATTCAACATGACCACATCTAAATCAATAATTAGATGATGACAGTAATGTTACATTCAACATTGGCATGAGTTTTTGTTTTTAGACAATAAGTATGTATTTTTTTTAGACAATAAGATGTTGAATATAACATGTTAAACCAGTGCCCTTTTTGATTGGACAAAGAGTGTTACATTCAACATGACCACATCTAAATCAATAATTAGATGATGAACAATAATGTTACGTTCAACATCCACTTAATCATATCATATAGTTGGTTATATTTGACATGAACATAACACAACTAACATTTAATGTGAATGATATTTCACAGAAATGGCATCATCAATTGCATTAATGTGCAAATATGAGAACGTGATAACGGTTTTGAGGATGATAAGCGGCAGCAATTTGGTTGAATTGCGTGAAAAAATAATAAATAAATGGTCAGATCTATTCATTGCCAACTTTGAGTTGTCATACTCACTCCCGGGACATCCAAAGTGTACACTTGATGATCAGAATGATTATGAAGAAATGTTTTTGGTGGCTGCCCACATGAACATTGATTTTTTAGAAGTCTGTGTCTAAAAAAAGGTGAGTGAATCAAGTGCATCTACTGGTGCTTCTTCATGTGCAACTTTACCCCCAAACAATTGTGTCAATGGTGACAGCGACGGGGAAATGGATTATATAGGCAGTTATGGTAATATGTTACAGTTAAGCAATGACAAATTGCTATTTTCCTCAATTTGGGCTGATGGTATTCAAGAGGTGGGGCAAAAATTCAGGGGAAGAACAAGTGAATTTCGTATGACTTTGAAGAAATTTGCTGTAGAAGTTGGGTTTAATTTTGTCTATATCAAGAATGATAAAACACGCGTGACAGCTGAATGCTCACTACGGGAGGATAGAAAATGCCCATGGTTCGTGCATGGAAGGGTAAGGAGCGAAAACGGTTTTTTTTTATATTCGAACTCTTATAAAAGAACACACAACTGGATCTGCATTTCGCACCAGTAAGAACAAAAAATTGACGTCAGAATTTATTTCATCATGTTTGGCTGATGAGGTTCGTTCCAACCCCGAAATTCGTCCGATTGATGTTGTTTACACTTTTCTTCACATTTCCTCTAAAATGACAAATCAACCCTTTTGACTCATTTTTTGAATAAAGACATAAATATTCTTCTCTTATTTAAAATATATATATATATTATTTTTTGTTTTTTTAAAAATTCACTAACACTTATATTTAAAAAAATACTTTTTACTCTTATTTTTTAAAACAATTACATTTACCCTAATCCACATCGCCCACCCACCCCATCACCTCACCCACATCATTTTTTTTTAATTTGTTAAAAAAAAAAGGAGTGAAAAATTATATATATTTTTAAAATAGAGATATTAGTATAAAAACCCATTATTTTTTAGGGGAGATTGACACCTACCCCCAAAAGTTGTCATATATTTATTTTTAAACTGGTTTGTTTTTTCCACTCTAGACCTGATCTCGTATCATCATATCCCTCAATTTTTATGTTATAATCCTTAGTATCATTTCATATTATAATTGATTTTTTAATTATAGGAAATTTAGTATAATGACTTTCAATAACAATATCAAATTTTCGAAAAAAAAATCTATAAATCAAATGTAACAATTTAATCGTTAGAAGGTTTTGACCTAAAATTATATGGTGTCTAATGAAGTAACTTTTTTCATATATACACTATTTTAAAAAACTTCACAAATTTAATGTTGGATTCTAACACTCATTCTTACGTGCAACTCCGTCTTGTATATGATGTGATCAAGTAACAGAAATGATAAGACAAACATTCAAATAATCGGAGACAAGCAAACAAGATTTTCCAAACCTAACTCTAATACCTAGCTCTGAGAAAAGATTATAATATTGCACTTACATTATAAATCTGGGTTGAATTTACACACTCTTCATAAGTATAAAACCTAATTTTATCTTTGTCACATTTGACTAAACCAAAGTTGTCGTTTGAGGGATTATAAATTAATTGTTGAAATTGATGGCACTACTAATAATCAATTAATTCAAAAATCGAAGCTATATAATAGGAATCCCTGAATAGCATCATTTATGTTAAAAAATATATAAAAGCGTGAAATATATAAAGATATGGGGAAACTTATATCTTTTTATGTATGGGATGGGCATTGTTGATCCTAGGTGAACGCGCCCCCGATTTTCCAGAGAAAATAAAAAAAATAGATATATATATTATATATGCTTAGCGCTGGTAAAATGAGAAGGGTTTTTAAAAACGTCGATTTTCTCATTAAAATATACTTAAGCTTGTTTTAGAAAAAGGAGTCGCCACCTAGCATTGGGTTTAAATGATGTGCTAGGTCACCATATTTTCTTTTTTGAAAATAATTTTAAAAAATGGCTTAAGTAAAATTTGACTCCAAAAATAATATGGTCTGACCAGAGATTCGTTTAAAGAGTTCGGGGGTCAGTTACGCTCGGGGAAGGTGTCAAGCACCCCAAGACGCCCGTCCAAAGACGGTACCTTATCCGATTAAGTCCAATTAGAATTTAAATCCGAATGTTTTTATTTTATTTTGAAATCCTCCTCATATACACATATACACATACACACACATTGAGGGAAGTGATCTCCCTTCTAAACCTAGACCGTTCTGATGGAAGGCTAAGAATTTTCCACCTCATCTTGTTAACACATTATATTTAACACAAGTTAAAGAAACACACGCACGCACACACTCACACATTGAGGGGAATAATTTCCTTCTAAATTTAAACCGTTCAAATGGAAGGTTGGGAATTTTCCACCTCATATTGTTAGCACATTATATTTAATACGAGTTAAAGAAACACACGCTCACACACGCACGCACACATCGAGTGGAGTAATTCCCTTCTAAATTTAAACCGTTCAAATGGAATGGTGGAAATTTTCCACCTCATATTGTTAGCACATTATATTTAATACGAGTTAAAGAAAATGCACGCACCCACACGCACGCACACATTGAGGGGAATAATTTCCCTTCTAAATTTAAACCGTTCAAATGGAAGGTTGGAAATTTTCCACCTCGTATCGTTAGCACATTATATTTAATACAAATTAAATAAAACACCCGCACACACGCATCGAGGGGAGTAATTCCCTTCTAAATTTAAACCGTTCAAATTGAAGGTTGGAAATTTTCCACCTCGTATTGTTAGCACATTATATTTAATACAAATTAAATAAAACACCCGCACACACGCATCAAGGGGAGTAATTCCCTTCTAAATTTAAACCGTTCAAATTGAAAGTTGGGAATTTTTCACCTCGTATTGTTAGCACATTATATTTAATACAAATTAAATAAAACACCCGCACACACGCATCGAGGGGAGTAATTCCCTTCTAAATTTAAACCGTTCAAATTGAAGGTTGGGAATTTTTCGCCTCGTTTTACTTACTCAAAAAAAATAAAAAAAATAAAAAAAAAAGAAAAAGAAAATAAAAAGTAATAAATAAATAAATAATAAAGGAAGAAGAAAAAAAATCTAATTTACAAAAAAAAAAGAAAAAGATTAGTATAATAACAACTTATTTAAAAATAAGAGTAAGATTTACAACAGATGAAAATTTACCACCTTCTTGGAGATTTTTTCTTCTTCAAAATTACAATAAAATGAAAATAATATTATTTTCTTCAAAATTTCTCTCCAGATTTCACCTCTCCCTTACAAAAATTCCTCTCCAAAAAAAATTCTCCCCAAAAATCCCTCCCCCCCTTGTGTTGTGAGCCTTCATTCCTATTTATAGAAATGAAGGCCTAAAACTCGCCCAAAAGACGCATGAAAAAAGGTAAGGAAAAAGTAGAAAAAGGGGATGGGTGCACCGAAATTCGGTGCACCCAAAAAAAGGGGGGGGCCCCTGCTGGCCGCATATGCGGCCAGCAGCACTGGTCGCTGTGCGACCAGCCCTTGGTCGCACGTGCGACCTTAATGCAACCCCCTCACCCCCGTTCGGTCCAGGCCTCTCTCGTTCTCGTCTGTTTCTTGTCCATTTTGTTCCAAATTAACGCGTTTTTATTCCATTTCAAAAAATCTACAAAACAAAATAAAAATAAATAAATCAATTACTAATATTTAATTTACTTAAGAGATTAATAAAACTTAATTTAGCAGTATTAAACCACACAAATACGGTACAATCAAAACAAAATAAATAGGAAAATAAAATAAAGGTAACTATAAAATAAAGTATAATTTTTTGCGAGGCGGTCAAAATGCCGTGTCTACACTAGGGTTTGTCAAATTATACATTTATTAGTCTTTCAAATTTAAAAGTTCTAATGCCACAAAATGGAAAATGTTGTTAATGTTTTTGGACGGAAAATAGGTTGTGCTCAGAATACGACCTTCTAATAGAGATATTTTTGTCATTCCATCACTCTACTAAAGTTAAGACGTTTTTTCGTAACTTTTTCTTGATCGCTTAGGGAAATGTTAGGATAAAAAAAAAAAAAACAAAAAAAAAAACCTTAAGTTTATTAAGTGATAAAAGACAAAAATATTTTCATTTAAATGTCAATGTTGAGCACAATCTATTTTTTAGTCTAAAATCATTAATATTTTTAATTTTGCTGGATTAAAAACAAATGTGAATTTTGAGGGGACCAAATTGACAAATGTGAAACTTGAGTACCAAAATGTACTTGGGGCATGTTAATATCTAATACATTTTTTTTTTTTATGTCTCCCAAGAGAAAAATGGCAGATCACGAAACCTTAAATAGACTTTGTTGCAGTAAGAACCCCATAATATTTTAGACCGGATCCTCTACTATTATGAGGCTCATGGAGCAAATCTCTGTTAAAATTTTGAAGGGTCGTATGATATAAATAATATCACAAAAGTATAGAATAAAATCAAAGAGCACAGATTTTGCTTAAGGTGTAGAATAAAATCAAGGATTTCTTTTCCATAAACCCATATATAACTGTAGAGATAGCCAAAAAAACTGAAACAACGGGTAACGAGAAAAATCAAACAGAATAGTCCAATTTTGAAATCAACTAAATGGTTTGGTTGCGATTTTAGTTTTGAAAATAGCAACCGAATCGATTTTAGTTTTAATTTTGGAATAGTAACTGCGAAACTAAAATTTTAGATATACTTTTATGACATATATACCTTCATTTTTTATATATTTAAAGTTTAACCCTATATATATATATATATTTTTAATTTCAACGGAACCCCACTACTATAGTTTACATGCTTTATTTGTGAATGTGCATATCTCTTTGTTGAAATAATGGATACTTGAGTTTTTGGTGTTTCCATTAATTAATTACCAATACAATATATATATATATACTAGCGTATAACTCGTGCCTGAAGGCACAAGTGTTAACAAATTGAACATCAAATTATTTGACTTTTTCTACTACTGGATAATTTCAATTAATCACAATTAGGCATAAATTAATAATACGTGCACAAATTTAAAAAAATAAAATTATAGAACAATCGATACATCATTCTCAAGATCTTACTTCTGTTTTCAAATGAATAGAACAATACATAACAGAACCAATAACAATCAACAAAACTTAACCAACGATTCAAAAAAAATGAGAAATCACAATTTATTTCTCAAGTTCCACTTTATTTCATTACTTTGTTTATATAACACTTTCATTTTCAACAATGGATTTTGGTTGTTGCAGAAAATAAATAAAGTACGAGTTTATCAAAATTTCTTGGGATGAGTCGCGGACTAGGTCGCTCTCTTTAAGACGTTTCGCGGCTCTGCCCAAGAACGTGCAAGCAGTGTATCAACCCCGTCGTCCCTAGGATAAAACAGCCCAGAATTCTTCTCTATCTAGGACGTTCTTTGCACTGTAGAAGTCCCAAAAACCAAACACCCCCACACACTGTTCGCAAAACGAACAAACTACTCAGAAACCAAAAACGAACTGAAAAAATAGTACCGGAACAGATCGGAACAATTCCGGAAGATCAAACCGAAAATGTTTCGGAACAGAAACAGAAACAGAAGCCGAAACAGAAACAGAACTGAAACAGGAGCAGAAACAGTGTTCTGGTTTTTTTTTCTCTCTGAAAATTGAGGAAACAAAACTGGTATTTATAGGGAAAAAAATCAAACCGTTTGAAAAAAAATTTGAAACCGAAACTTAAAAAAACGTTAAACTGTTTTAATTAAAAAACATTAAAACGTTTTTGTTAATTAAAATGTTTTTATTTATTTTTTTTATTTTAACGGTTAAATTTTTTTTTGAACAATTCAAACGTTTATTTTAAATGTTTTTTAAAAAAGTAAATAAGTGCTACCTTATCACACGCGCGACGCGACTCGGCACGGCCGGACGGACGACGGCGCGCGCGTGTGGTAAACCGATAGGGATGTAACTCCTCTCCCCTCCACAAAATGTGGGTACCCCTTGGGGCACACCCCAAGTGTCTCACATACCCCTAGATATCCACTTTAATTTCACCTCTCCCAACCAATGTGGGACAAAAGAATTTGAGGGGAAAAATCAATTTGACACATTTGGCACTTTCTATTCTAAAAATTAAATTAAAATTCATTTGTTTCAACAATCCCCTACTTGAATTTTTTTAAAAACAATTTTTTTCATCGAGTAGTATAATTCAATATAAGATTGTGCATAAGAAAATGTGTCTATCGGCTTGAACCTTAACATAGTGAAGATGCTTTAGATTATACTAGAGTAACTCATAGTTTTGAACTCTATCTCTAACAACATCACACACACAACCCTATCAGGGTGTAGTCCAAAAGCCCGTACTTTACGGCCATGCACGTGTATCCTAGTATAGTGAATGCTCTAGAGAATTTTGCCCAAAATTCCATAGGAAGCGGCCACACTTCCACATTCACATAGGTGAATCTATCAAGAGTACTCTTGTAGCTAGGTACTCCACTCCAAAATAGAGTATAGATCTCATTAAGAGTTAATAAAAACTCAACCTTCTATCGCTTCAAGATATCATACTTCAAACAGCACATTTATGAAATAGAACTCAAATTTATAGCATGATTTTTCTCATATCACTTCATGAGTTGTTATTACCCTTTGAACCTATTTCTTGGGATCTCCAGTCTATAGGTTGGGTTTCCCTCACAAATGACTTGTCAATCTATGAGCTTGAGTCCCATTCCTTTCGAGGTTTTGTAAACATTTTCTCGAGCTAATCCTTTCGTCAAAGAATCGGCTAAGTTATCATCAGACCGTACATGATCCACTCTCACAGCCCCTGTAGAGATATACTCCCTAATAGTGCTGTGTTTGCGACGTATTTGTCGCTTTTTTTCCGTTATAATAACAGTTTTGAATCTTTGCAATAACCGCGGTACTATCACAATGGATCAAGACAGCTGGAATCGATCTCTCCCATAAAGGGGTATCAGAAAGCAGACTCCTTAACCACCCTGCTTCCTCACTAGCCGAAGTTAGTGCAATCATCTCAGACTTCATAGTAGATTGAGCCAAAATAGTCTGTTTCTTAGATTTCCAAGAAACAGCTCCACCAGCTATACTAAATATATAACCGCTAGTTGCCTTGGAGTCATCTGAAAGGGTGTTCCAATCAGCATCGCTATATCCTTCCAGAACAGCGGGAAACTTCTGATAATGTAATCCAAGGTTCATAGTTCTTTTTAGATATCTCATAATCCTATCAATAGCATGCCAATGCTCAATACTAGGTCTACTTGTAAACCTGCATAGCAATCCCACAGCATATGCTATGTCGGGCCTAGTGTAGTCAGTGGCATATCGAAGACTGCCTATGATGCTCGCATACTCAGTTTGTCTAACACCGTCACCGGTATTCTTGAACAACTTCACACTAGGGTCATAAGGAGTACATGCTGGTTTACAATCAAAATAATTGTATTTCTTTAGAATCTTCTCTATATAATGAGATTGGTCCAAAGAAATTCCATGTTTAGACCTAGTTATTTTAATACCAAGGATTACACTTGCTTCACCAAGATCTTTCATATCAAAATTAGCACATAGCATGGATTTCACATTATTCACAACATGAATATTGGAACAAAAAATAAGCAAGTCATCCACATAAATACATATAATAGTGCAAACATCATTTTCAGATTTATAGTAAATGCATTTGTCACTTTCATTTACTTTAAAACCATGTGAAATGATTAGATTATCAAATTTCTCATGCCATTGCTTAAGTGCTTATTTCAAACCATAAAGAGATTTATCTAATTTGCATACTTTATTTTCTAAACCAGGAATAACAAATCCTTCAGGTTGGTCCATATAAATCTCTTCTTCTAATTCACCATTCAAAAAAGCAGTTTTAACATCCATTTGGTGTACAATAAGATTATGAATTGCAGCAAAAGATAAAAATACACGAATAGATGTAATTCTAGAGATAAGTGAGAAAGTATCAAAGAAATCTACATTCTCTCTTTGTCTAAACCCTTTGGCTACAAGACGAGCCTTATATTTATCAATGGTTCCATCGGGATTCAATTTCTTCTTAAGAATCCATTTACATCCTATTGTTTTACAACCAAGAGGTAAATCTACCAAATGCCAAGTTCTATTTGACTCGAGAGAGTCTAACTCGTCATCTATAGACTCTTGCCATAAACTGGCATCTATAGAGGACAATGCCTCTTGAACGGTAAGTGGATCCTCCTCTAAGGTATATGCATAGAAATCCGAACCAAAGTCTTTAGCTATACGAGGTCGTTTACTCCTTCTAGGTTCAATATCTAATTCCTTATTAGATTCATTAATCCTAATGATAGGTTCATTACTAGAAGTCGAGCCCCCACTATTCTTCAATTTGAAAGGAAATTTATATTCATAAAAATCAGCATCATTTGATTCAATGATAACTTTATCTTTCAAATCATAAAATCTATAAGTTTTGCTATTTACTGCATAACCAATAAAAACACATTCATAAGCTCTACTGGCAAGTTTTCTTCTTTTGGGGTCAGGAATTCGAACATATGCCAAACAACCCCAAGTTTTAAAATAAAACAAATTTAGTTTCTTATTTTTGAAAACTTCATAAGGTGAAATTTTACTTTTCGATTTGGAAACTCTATTAAGTACATAGCAAACCGTTAATAAAATTTCACCTCACCAGTGAGAAGCTGCACCGGAGTTAAGTAAAATAGCAACTACTGATTCAGCAAAAGTTCTATTTTTCCTTTCAGCCTTACCATTCATTTCAGGAGAATACGGTGCAGTTTTTTTTATGAATAATCCCATGAGAATTATAAAAATCAATAAAGATATCAGAATCATATTTTGTTCCTCTATCACTACGTAATCTCTTAATTTTCTTATTGCATTGATTTTCAATCTCAGTTACAAAGTTCTTAAACATATTAAAAGCTTCACTTTTATTTTTCATGAGATAAACATAAGTAAAATTAGAACAATCATCTATGAATGTAATAAAATACCGTTTACCATTCCTAGTCAAGACTCCATCAAATTCACAAATATCAGAATGTATCAAGTCAAGAGATTCCGATTCTCTAATTACTGATTTATGAGGGGTTTTAATAATTTTAGCTTGATTACAAAATTCACATTTTTCAAAATCATTCAAAGACAATTTAGGAATTAGTTCTAAATTGCTTAAATTTTTAATAATGCGTTTGTTAACATGACAAAGTCTAGCATGCCAAATATTAAAAGAACACAACATGTAAGCAGAAGATTTTTTTTTATTAATTTCAACATTCAGTTTGAACATTCCATCAGTTGCATATCCTTTCCCAACAAAAATATTATTTAAGGTGTACAAATCTGCCCCAATAGTTTGAGTGAACCCCACCTTGTTTAGAAGATAGCCCGAAACCAAATTCTTTCTCATCTTTGGAGTATGCAGAACATCTTTAAGGATGACTGTCTTTCCAGAGGTAAACTTTAATTCCACTTCACCAGAACCGGCAACAATAGTGGAGTGGGAATCACCCAGCAACACTTTCTTGTCTTCACTTTCAGAATAAGATTTGAACATGGAACGATCATAGCAGACATGGCGTGAAGCACCAGTGTCTACCCACCACCCTTCGGATCCACCAACTATATTGATTTCAGAAATCATAGCTATAAGTTGGTCCTCGGTAAGATTCGCCTGTGGAACAGAACGACGTCTTTGTCGGCAGTTCCGAGCCAAATGGCCCGCCTTCCCACAGTTATAACAAGTAAACTGTTCAGAATTATTTCTTGAAGGGAGTTTGTTTCTATTCTGATTTTGATGCACATTTCTGTTCTGGTTATTGTGGTTGCGATTCTGATTTTGATTTTTCATATTTTTTCCTTTAGGTTTCAGAATAGCGTAAGATGATTTTTTGTGAGCGTTGTTAGAAACAACAAGCACTTCATCTTTCTGATCTTGTTTTCGGGCCTCCTCTTCAATCCGAAGACGAGTGATCAAACTTTCTAAAGAAAACTCTTTAGTTTTATGCCTTTGAGTATTCTTAAAATCTTTCCAGGAGGGGGGTAATTTGTCAATTAAAACAGCAACTTGAAATTGTTCATCAAGGGACATACCTTCAGCAATTATTTCGTGAGCGATTTTCTGAAGTTCATGAGACTGAACCTCCACTGATTTATCGTCGGTCATTTGGTATTTCAGATACCGACTAACAACATATTTTTTACTTCCAGCCTCCTCAGTGTCGTATTTCTTCGAAAGAGCATCCCAAACTTCCTTTGCAGTTTTATTAGAGCAGTAATAATCATACAGATCATCAGACATACCATTAAGAATAAAATTTTTACAACGAAAATCATTTTTCTCCCAAGACTTAACTTCTTGAATCTGAGCGTCTGTAGGAACTTGAGGTAATTGAGGTTTTTCGGTTGTACAGACATATGCTACTTTTTCGATAGTAAGAAAAAATAACATTTTCTGTCTCCACCTTTTAAAATGAAACCCTTCGAAACGAAAGGGTTTATTGAGATCAACAGTTACTTGTTTAAAATTGTGATCAGCAGACATCTTAGCAGATATTGAACGTCTTAAAATTTTTGTTGCAGAAAATAAATAAAGTACGAGTTTACCAAAATTTCTTGGGATGAGTCGCGGACTAGGTCGCTCTCTTTAAGACGTTTCGCGGCTCTGCCCAAGAACGTGCAAGCAGTGTATCAGTCCCGTCGTCCCCAGGATAAAACAGCCCAGAATTCTTCTCTGTCTAGGACGTTCTTTGCACTGTAGAAGTCCCAAAAACCAAACACCCCCACACACTGTTCGCAAAACGAACAAACTGCTCGGAAACAAAAAACGAACTGAAAAAACAGTACCGGAACAGATCAGAACAATTCCGGAAGATCAAACCGAAAATGTTTCGGAACAGAAATAGAAACAGAAACAGAAGCCGAAACAGAAACAGAACTGAAACAGGAGCAGAAACAGTGTTCTGGTTTTTTTTTCTCTCTGAAAATTGAGGAAACAAAACTGGTATTTATAGGGAAAAAAATCAAACCGTTTGAAAAAAATTTTGAAACCGAAACTTAAAAAAACGTTAAACTGTTTTAATTAAAAAACGTTAAAACGTTTTTATTTAGTTTAACGGTTAATTTTTTTTTTGAACAGTTCAAACGTTTATTTTAATTTTTTTTTTAATTAAACTGTTTTTTTTTAAAAAATATTTCTAAATAATTTTTTTTCTAAAAAGTAAATAAGTGCCACCTCATCACACGCGCGACGCGACTCGGCACGGCCGGATGGACTGCGGCGGCGGCGCGCGTGTGGTAAACCGGTAGGGATGTAACTCCTCTCCCCTCCACAAAATGTGGGTACCCCTTGGGGCACACCCCAAGTGTCTCACATACCCCTAGATATCCACTTTAATTTCATCTCTCCCAACCAATGTGGGACAAAAGGATTTAAGGGAAAAAACCAATTTGACACATTTGGCACTTTCTATTCTAAAAATTAAATTAAAATTCATTTGTTTCAACAATTTTCAAACCAATATAACAACAACCAAGAATACAAAGATAAAAAAAAAAAAAAAAAAATCTTTGAAAAAATGAGATAATCAAATTTGATTATACAACAATACCCTTAACATTTCAATAATTGAACACTTATTATAAACAAAACTTATGCAAACAAAATTACATCATTTAAGCCCGATTGCAATAAAAAAAAAGTCTAATACAAATATAATGAAAAAGTTAACCAACTAAACCTAATTCGAGATAAATATTAAAAAAAAAAAAAAATGAAGGAGAGATTTCGAGGAGCATAATTAATAACCTATACTTTTTCGTGTTTTTTTTTTTTTTTTTTTCTCTGACATTTGGAGAAATTATAAAGCAACACTCCATGTTAGAATATATTTCATTCATAAAAATTCGAAATGAACAAAAATAGAGTTTAGAAGGTGAAGTAAAAAATCCCTCTAAAATCTAGGAAATGAGAACATAAAATCTGTGCATAATTCCCAAAACATAAAATGGGGAAAAAAAAACTTGGAACAAAAAATATGAGAATATAAATCTTCTGCTTTAGCACTGATCTATAAAACAAAATAAAAGTAAAACAAACTCAAGTGGTTTACCACAAATCTAGAAAGAAAAACTAAAATCTGGAAAGAGAAATATAAAATTTAGGAAAATAGATCCTAGAAAAAAAAAATTAAAACAGAAAATGGCAACAAAAAAAACTGGAAACATAAATAGTTGGTTTGAACTTTAATGACTAATCTATAATACAAAGTGAAAGAAACTAATAAAGTGATTTATGATGAATCGGGGACTTGAAGTTGAAGATCATGAATATGCTGGAGATAGTAACGCTTTAGACCTTCTTCACGAAATTATAGATGTTTTCTTCAATCTGAATTTTCAACAAAACAATTTGAAAAAAAATAAAAAATCAGAGAAACGGAAGCCACAAACCCTAGTAAATCGGGTGGATTTAATGGCTAGATTGTCGATCATCGGATTCAAATAAAAAAAAATAAAAAAATAGAGCAGTGATGGGTGCTGGCAATGTGATGGATCTAACCTGAACCGAATCGACAGTGAACCTGAATTACATAATCGATGACAGATTAAACGACGCCGATCTGAAAATGAACCGAATCAAAGACGGACATGTTAATCGTGAAATAGGAACACAAATGGGAACCATAAAGATGTTAGAAACACAAATGGGAATAAAAACACAAAACGAACATAGAAGAGACACAAATGGCGATTGCAACATTTGTTTTTCTGTTGTAGAGGAGATACACAAATCGGAACAGAAGAAAAAAAAAGTAGAAAACAATTTATTGAATATTACCTAATTTTAATCTCAGATCTGGTGAAAAAATGGATTCAGATTTAGATTCATCCCCCAACCCTCTCAGTCGCCACCTCGATCATTCTCAGCTCCGTAACCGTTGCAATCGTAGATCCTCGACCCTCTCAAACTCGGCCAGCCCTCTCTCAGTCGCAAGCCCATCACAGGTCATTCCTCGTGTATGTGCCTATTTATCTTGAGAGAGAGAGGGAGATCGTGATGGACATAGAATGGGGAAAAAAGTGGGAGGAAGAGAGGATTGATAGAGATGGAGGAGGCGGAGAGAGAGAGGCAATTGGAGATAATTTAGGGTTAGAAGGTAATATGAGAGAAAGATTGACATAATTAAGTTACAAACCTTCTTGTTCAAAAAATGTGAAAACGAAAAATTTTGATTAGTTAACTAAATTAACATTTAAATTAAGAGAAATTAGGTATCGATGCCTAAAATAAAATTAGTGTATCTTAATCAATGCTCAATTAGAAAAAATTAAGTAAATCAATACCTAAAATAAAATTAATTTGTCTTAAACTATCTTAGTCAGCAAATTTGTCTTAAAAACACAAAACGAACATAGAAGAGACACAAATGGCGATTGCAACATTTGTTTTTCTGTTGTAGAGGAGATACACAAATCGGAACAGAAGAAAAAAAAAGTAGAAAACAATTTATTGAATATTACCTAATTTTAATCTCAGATCTGGTGAAAAAATGGATTCAGATTTAGATTCATCCCCCAACCCTCTCAGTCGCCACCTCGATCATTCTCAGCTCCGTAACCGTTGCAATCGTAGATCCTCGACCCTCTCAACCTCGGCCAGCCCTCTCTCAGTCGCAAGCCCATCACAGGTCATTCCTCGTGTATGTGCCTATTTATCTTGAGAGAGAGAGGGAGATCGTGATGGACATAGAATGGGGAAAAAAGTGGGAGGAAGAGAGGATTGATAGAGATGGAGGAGGCGGAGAGAGAGAGGCAATTGGAGATAATTTAGGGTTAGAAGGTAATATGAGAGAAAGATTGACATAATTAAGTTACAAACCTTCTTGTTCAAAAAATGTGAAAACGAAAAATTTTGATTAGTTAACTAAATTAACATTTAAATTAAGAGAAATTAGGTATCGATGCCTAAAATAAAATTAGTGTATCTTAATCAATGCTCAATTAGAAAAAATTAAGTAAATCAATACCTAAAATAAAATTAATTTGTCTTAAACTATCTTAGTCAGCAAATTTGTTTAGCCTCGTCAGCAATTTTATTTGTCCTAATCATATTTTTTTGTCCTAATCATAAATTTGTCTTAATCAGCTAAAAAGCCATCATGTTTTATATAATAGATATATAGTGAGACTTCGATTACTTAATTAATAATAATAGATTAAAACTAAGTATTTATACACAATCAAGGAGAACAAATTTTGCTTAACTTGTTCTACTAGGCCCAAAACACATAAGAAAAACGTTCCCAAAAAATTTGTTTAGTCTGTCAGAACCCCATATGACCATCCCAACCCAATTATTTTGAGTTGAGAACGATCCTCTACTATTGTGAGGCCTATCAGACCACATAATTGTTAATCACGCTCTGATCATATGGGCTTATTTCATCCACCAGACTTAGTTTCTTGTCTCCTTAGAAATCAAGGATATAGAAGTACGAGCCTATAAAACAGATCCTGTTCAAGTAAGGACGTGCCAACCCATCTACACACCTAAGACTTTAAACGTTGTTTTTGTCCTAGTTTTAATCGATGTGGGATACGGTCCCGCTCCTCTTATGCCTATGCCTATGCCTAGTGTTATTTTTCTGTCGGTGGTTTCTCTATGCCTAGTATTTATTGTTCGCCGGAAAGATCTATCCGTACACAAATACGGAAACACAAATTCGCCGGGAAATCTTCTCCGAATCAGTTGACGGCACTGCACAACAATTTCAATTTTCCGACGACCTAGATAGGCATGAATCTGAGCTTTCAATAGAACGAAGCTTAGATTCTCCGGATTATTTGATCTTTTAGGGCAAAATATAGGTGAAGAACAAGCGAGATCTGATATTCGCGATTCAGATGAAGCGAATTTAGGAATAAATTGAAGATCTGCAAATACGCACCTCGAAATTTCCGATCTAGCAACAGAATTAGACGCGCGAGTGGTCGATGAAACCTGTGCATGCAATATACGAATTTCTTCTCTCAGGGAAAACAGATCGGAGGCCTCACGAGGGGAATCGTCGGCGAAATGCGAGAGAATTGAAGGAAGATGAAGAAACGATTTGAATCAAAGAAAGGAAAAAGGTTTTGGTTGGAGAAAGATGGAGATCATCGCCCCATTGATGAACAAGAGAGAGAGAGTAGCCCCTTCGTATAGACTTCCCTTCCCTTTGAGTCCTCTCTCTCTACTGTATTTTGGTTGGATAAAGATGGTGATTATTTTTTTTTATTTATTTCTTTTTGTATATCCATACACATCCACAAAAAATGTGAGATTAGATTAATCTCATTCGGAGTGTATGACTATCCCTCATAATAAGTGTTTTTTTGCAGATTTGAACTTTTGACCTTGCAGAAATTTCTCAACTGTTTTAACTCAAGCGAACCTAATCCTTTGAACTACACTACATAGATAAAAATAACTAAGTATCTCTTTTTTTAGGTATATATCAGGGTATTCCTGCACTACGATCGGTAGAGACTAATCTTTCAAGGTACAGTCGGGGGCCGAAGCAGAGACCTCTTCCAACAGAGTACACTCTATACACAACCTCAAGTTCCGATTCCTGAACGTTGTTTAAGGGAATCCAAATCCCTTTCGCTTGAGCCAACTCGTGTTGGTAGTAAGTATCTCTCTTGTTTGATCAATTTAAAAATTCATGTTTGTGAAATTAAAAAATAAATTTTCTTTCCCCTAAAAATAATTATTTTGTCTTTATTTTAATTTCATTGCTATCTTTTCCATCAGAATAATTTTTAAATGTAAAGCAAATAAATTATTTACACAATTGTATTAAAACATTAATTAAATATAACACGTAACATATACTAATCCTATCTCATTTTAGGAAAAATGACACATCAGGTATGGGCCCCATGGGATGACTTGAGGTTTGTCAATTTCTGTGTACTAGTTTTAGACCACATAATATGTAGATCTAAAAAAATATATATTAATATATATTTTTAATTTTAAATATTATAATTTTGATTCTTGATCTACATATAACAAAAAACGTAAAATATTTTTTTAAGGATAATTTTTTTTAGGAATTCACTTGAAATTTATATAAATTAGAGGAGGAGTATATAAAATTTTAAAAATTGTAACTGATTTTTCTTAAAAATGAAAGGATAAAAATGTATATTTTCAAAAAATTAGGGGTGATTAGATTAAAATTAATAATGAGAAATAAGTGATTGACCATTGATTTGATAAGAATAAAGAGATTTGAGAGATGTCTTATTGTGAGTTAAGACTCATTCTTATTATTAAGTAATGGCGTTTTATAAATACCGAAAATAAATATACTATTAAAAAATACATAAATAATCATTAAACTAAAATAATATTTCCACAAATTAATTTTTATTAATATACTCTAAAATAACAAACAAATAATCATAAATTAGGATTAATTTTATCAATTTTTACAAGACTAATAAATTCTAATTTTAAATTAATTTATATTGTATCTAATTTTTTTTTGTTGAAAATATTTTTTTAATCACAATTATCTTTTTAAGTAAGTTAAAATGTGTATAAGTGAAATTAATCATATATTTATGCATTAATTAGAAAATAAATAAATATACCAAACTTAAAAAAATAAAAAATAGTAGGACACTTGTTATTTGATATATAAAAAAATAAAAATAAATACGAGAACTAACCAAAATGCTTGAAAAATGTATTCTCCAATCTCATTAAAATATTTTCTCCCCTTTCACTTTTAAGTATTAGATTTTTATCATTTTATTATTTCACTACATCCAAGATATTTGCCACTAACAACAATTTCACATTTTTTTTCATTTTTCAAATGAATCTTTATTGGAATAATGTTAAAGGAAAATATGTTACGATTAGTGGAGTGATGAAATGATAAAAATATCACCATTTGATGGCCATGTGCAGAGCTTTTCTAATTTTGCAAGTTTGAAACAAATATGAAACTTGGAGGATTATATATGCAATTTAAAGTTTGAAACAAATAGAAAAACTTGGAGGATTAAATATGCAATTTGATAAATCTTAGAGTCCACGTAGACATTCATCCCATACTTTAAGACACTAGAAAAACATAATTTTCCTCTCATTTTACTATCATACAGTAATTATTATTATTAATGGTTTTTAAAAATAAGCATTTTTTACTTAAAAATAAAAATAAAAATATTTAAAAAAAAATAAATTGATTTGTTTTATTAAATGGTAAGGTTCGAGTCAGCTTACGCGAGTTTCGACTAATCATCTCCCTGAACAATTTTAAAGGTGCAATCTTCTATATTGATTTAATGTATTTATGATTAAATTTAAAATTTAATTCATACAGTATTGTTCATGAAAGTTGAATTTTGATTGACAAAAAAAACAATAGACATTTCTAATATAAACTAATTATTAATATTATAATAATTGTTTTTTTTTTTTTTTTAATGTTTATTTAAATTTTAATGTTTAATAAGGATTGTTTAATAAAGTAGCTTTAAAGTCAGTATACCGTAATTGAAATCGCCGTTGAATTTTAAGAGAAAAATCGAACGGTAGAGATGCCTCCATCGGCAATATCGAATGACGATAACATGACACGTGTATAGTGAGCCGTCCCATATGCCCCCACTAGCCACAAATGCGTTAGGGGTATTGACCCTTTGACCCTTTAAGTTGGACACAAATATCACTTTGGTCCCTATGCTTTAAATTTAAACATATAACACCTTCAAGTTTCTAATCATCCCACTACATTGTCCTCATTATAATTTTGAATTGAAAATAATCATCTTTCATGCATCTAATTTTTTTTAAGAGATTTTATTAAGAAAAAAAAAAGATTGAAAAGTCTTGAAAAGTCCCCTTAAATAGAGTTGGGTGTGTGAAAAATGACCGTTTGTGGTCTAAAATTGTAAAAGAGTTATTGATTCGGATTGAGGTGGATTGATTATGGAATTTTAGGGTATCATGTGTTCAAATTACAACTATATGGACCAAACTGAAATAATGGTCAAACTTTAGGGTAAAAAGTATCAAAATCCTAACGCGTTACTTGCGATTGTCCGTACAAGTATGGTCCCATTAATTTCGTATCATTTATAAAATAGATACTCCTGCAATTTCTGCAATCGATTCACTTTATATTGTACAAAAGATTTGACGATAATGTTTTCAAAAGGGCAAATGGGACCGGGGAAGGTGTTAGTCTGGTTGGCAACGGGACGTGTCTTATTTCTTCGATGACTAAAGTTTGACTTTTCTGGATAATAATCAATGATCCGGTTTCGATTTCATATAAAACTAAAGTCAAAACCGTAAGATATATATGAAATCAAAACCGCAACATAAACCACTATTTTTTTTTTAAACAGTTTTAAAACCAAACCACTTAACTTTATACAAAATTAAAACTAAAACTACGAAATCATTTAAGATTTTTTAATTCTATAAAAAAAAATAAAACCAAAGACACGAACCGTTATCTTTCTTATAAAACGTAACCCTAACACACACATATAAGAGGGATTAAAGTAATAAATAAATAATATATTAATGATTAAATTGTAAATATATATAAAAAAATGATAATATATAGGATTACACGGTTTGGTTTTGTAATTCGGTTTCGCGGTTACTAACCAAAAATCAAAATCAAAACTGTTTCGGTTGCTAATTTTAAAATCAAAATCGCAACCAAACCATTAAGTAAGTTTCAAAACAGGATCATTCGGTTCGATTATCCTTCGATTTGGTTTTTATTGTTATCTCTACTCCTGAGGAGCACTCCAAGAATTAAATCTTGAATGTATAAGGCTGATGTGGAAAAGTGTGCCTTTAAAATCATACAGGGAGGTGATTAGTCGAGGTGCACGTAAGTTAGCCTGGACAACACCTTATCGTAAAACCAAAAAAAATAATTAATAATTAAAAAAAAAAAAAAAGGCAAATGGGAACCGGTGTATAATCTTTTGGAAGGCGTTTGCAGGTGATTATTTCCCAAACGGCGTTTTTGAGGGAAATCTAACGGTGGTGGCATTTTTGTAATTTCATCCAAAATCAAAATTATGCTTGCAGGGGCCGACCGTCTCGTGCCTATATATAGCCTACACCATCAGCTTGTTTGAAACCGCTGGCGGAGGAGGGAGAGAGAGTGCTAGAGAGAGAAAGAGCGAGGGAGGGGAGAGAGAGAGAGAGAGAGAGAGAGAGAGGGTATGAGAGTGATGTGAGAGTAATCGCTTCGCAATTTTTTTACGGGAAAAATTCGTGAATTCCTCACCACGTTTGTTCAATCGTCTCTTGATATTTTGGTTTACTGGATTTTTTTTTTTTGACTGAATTTTAATGAGTCGTTTAGGGTTTAAATCGGTGGTCTTTCATGGCGATGCTTGTTTGGGAGAGCTGGACATTGTTCCAGTGAAGGATCAGAATTTCAGGTTTCCGAACAACGAGATTCGGATCCATCACATCTCGCAGTACAGCGAGCGATGCCCTCCCATTTCAATCCTCCAAACAATTTCTTCATTTGCGGTTTGCTGCAAGCTCGAATCGACCTCCACTGTCGAACAGGCTCAGTTGATCAATCTTCACGCCTCTTGCTTCCACGAACGTCAGGTCTATATTGTCTTTGCCAATTCAATTTACACGTTTTGTATTTGTAGGTGAAGTTCTGTGAACTGGATTGAGTGTCTGTCTTTAACATTTTCTTTTCTGTGTTTTTTATTGGGATTATAGACGGCGGTAGTGTTACTCGGAGAGGAAGAGGTTCATTTAGTGGCAATGCCTAGTAAGATGAAAAAGTTTCCGTGCTTTTGGTGCTATTTGGTGCCATCTGGTCTGTACAATTCATGTTTGAGGATGCTGAATTTACGGTGTCTTTCAATGGTATTTGATCTTGATGAAACTCTGATTGTGGCGAACACGATGAAGTCATTTGAGGATAGGATAGAAGCTTTGCAGGGTTGGATTGCACGAGAGATGGATTCAGTAAGAGTGTCTGGCATGTCGGCAGAGTTGAAACGGTATGTGGAGGATCGAGCTTTGCTGAAGCAGTATGCAGAGAGTGATTGTGTTGTGGATAGTGGGAAAGTTTATAAGACCCTGCTGGAGGAGGTGCCTCCGGTGTGTGCTGGTCGCGAACGAGTTGTTCGACCTGTTATAAGGTTGCCAGAAAAGAATATTGTGCTTACTCGCATAACTCCTGAGGTAAGAGGATCTTTGAGATATCTTCTAATTTGTTGATGTTATTATGTAACTGATGATATTAATGTATATATCCATGTTTTATTTGATATGTTAGTGTGTTGAAAGTGTGATATGAAGTCCGGGTGGAATCTCATTGAAGACACTCTTTTACTATAGCAATTAAGTAACAATTGCAATGCTCCAAAATTTTAATCCCTATACTCTCAAGTATTAGACTCTTAGGAAACCCAATGGGCCTAACTCACTCTTAAAAGACACCTTGTAAGATGTTACAAGGATTGCCTTGGCTTTATATATAGCTCAGGATTAGGTAGGATTAGGTAACACAAGCGATGTGGGATTCAAAACGCCATCCATGTGCAAGGTGGATTTTTCACAAACCATTGTGAACGGATATTAGCGAAATGGCCTAACATCGATGTGGGATTCAACATGCTCTGTCTAACGTCAAGCTACATGCACATTAAGCATGAAAAGCTCCCATCGGGTCAAGAAAGCATGACATCTGGTCTAGTTGGATAAGTGAAATGAATAGCTTTAGTTTCCTCTTTTTGTGTATGTTCTGCATACGACATGGGATAGATTATCATTTATTCCCTTGACAGACCTGATTTAACCATATTGTGCTACTTGTACTTGTGGAGTGGGACATTATGTATTTCCCTTGCTTCCTTGGTATGTGCTCTTAGTCCCACCTCCTTATCCTTTTACTACATCCAGCTTGGAAGTTTATGTTCGTTTAAGCATTGAGTGTTATGTAGTTAGGTCTGGTCTTCTTATTCAAAAACATAATTTCATATGTACCCTCACAGCTTTATGCAGAATCTTATGTTTTGTTTGTCTTGTTCTTTACGAGTCCATTTGCTTGAAAACATTTTACCGCTTGGAAGTCCCTATTGTCCCATGACGGAAATGAAATTGTAATTCCGTCAACTGGGGAATTTAAAAAGCAGAAATGGTGCAAGATGTAAATAACTAAGGCTGTCATTGGCAAGTACCTGCTAAATTATAATTGAATGCTTACGTAGACATTTCAAGATGACTCTTTGGCAACATTTGTTTACTCCTATGCCAAATAGTTCGAAAAGATTGTTGACACCGTTCTCCTCACTAAGTATCTGTAACATATGGTTTGTCAAACATATTGAATCCTTTCCTCTTTAAGAACTTGATATTGAATGCTCATTATTGACATGTACTTTGCAGTACATTCTTGAACTTTGTGTAGTGTGAATGTTATGATTCTATTTTTTCTCCAATACATGCCCCTTTATTTTTTTGATAACAGATATTTAGAGGTGCAATGTTGTTTATGTGCTACTACTTCAACCTTATTCCCCACTAGTTATAAGTAATGATTGGCTATTTTCTTCATGCAGATCCGTGATACTAGTGTGCTTGTTAGGTTACGACCGGCTTGGGAGGATTTGAGGAGTTACTTAACAGCCAAAGGGCGCAAAAGGTTTGAAGTTTATGTATGTACCATGGCTGAAAGAGATTATGCATTAGAGATATGGAGGCTGCTAGACCCAGAGGCACACCTCATAAGTTCAGAGTTACTATTGGACCGTGTTGTTTGTGTTAAATCAGGTAAACACAATTTGATACTGCAAAAGTGTTTCCTCTTTGATTTGACTTTGCCTAGACCTCTCTCTCTCTCTCTCTCTCTCTCTCTCTCGTGCATCTGTGTGTGTGTGAGTGTGTTTTATAACTCGTTACATGTACTGCTCCTTTGTAATTTAGTTCTTCTTCCCACATTTCTTCTGATGTTGTATCCATCTCCTTCTCTCTTATATGCACAATTTTTCAGACATCTCAACTGTGTGTTGTGTGAATTGTTTTATTTTTTAAGTTCTGCCTTTTCTTTTTGTCTCTGCACTCTTAATGTGCTCCAGTGTTTGTGTGTCTTGTTATTTCATTTCAATTTCGTTTGACAACTTCTGCCATTCATTTTTTTATCAACTTATTACATCTTTTAGGTGCTAGGAAGTCTTTGCTTAATGTCTTCCCTCATGGGATTTGCCATCCAAAGATGGCAATGGTAATCGATGATCGTTTGAAGGTTTGGGAAGACAAGGATCAACCTCGAGTTCATGTAGTCCCTGCTTTTACTCCTTATTACGCTCCTCAGGCAGAGGTATCACACTTGGATTTCTTTAATCTTATGTTGGGATTGGTAATTTTTCAGGCACATGCAATTAAGAGATTGTTTTAATCGTGTGTTCATGTTTTTGTTGTTTAATTAGACAGCAAATGCTGTCCCAGTCCTTTGTGTGGCGAGAAATGTTGCATGCAATGTTAGAGGTGGTTTTTTCAAGTAAGATCATTTCCCATGTTTTTACTTCTGTCATATGATTCTAGATATTCTTTTGAGCGTTGTGGCTTGATTTTCCACAAATAACGTGCATGTGTTTGTTGTTTTAATCAGAGAGTTTGATGAGAATCTACTCAGACGAATTTCTCAACTCTTCTATGAAGACGATGTTGTAAATCTACCTTCAGCACCTGATGTGAGCAACTACTTGATGTCAGAGGTATTTGAATTGTGCATGAAATGTTTCAGTAAATTATTTGATGCATGCTTCTCTTCATGGTTATATATTATTTACTTTCAGGATGCTAGCTTTCAATCAAATGGCAATGCAAATGCCGCCATTGCCGAGGGGATGAATGGCCCTGAAGTTACTCAGAGATTAAACTACATGGTAGCTTTTGCCGGTTCTTATTTCTTCTGATTTTTTCAGAACACATATTTTTGACCTAATTGTTTTATTTTCTGTTCTGTGCATTTTTTTCATTGTATAACTCATCCAATGGTCTGTTTCCTCAATTTTGTTTTCATCTTTTTGCATGGTTCAGGATGAGAGGAAAGTTGCAGATTCTGCTACTCTTCCCACGCCTAATGGTCCCAAGCTGAGACCTGATATTTCTCAGCTGCCTTTGGTACCACCCCTAAACATTTTTGGTCCATCTTTAAGACCAGCCCTGATGTCAGAGAGTATGGACTTACGCATATGTTTTTGGGTTTTATTTAAAAAAGAGGATATTCAATATAAAGTCACTAATTTGACTTTTTCTTGTTTGCTGCAGAACCTAGTTTGCTAGGAGCTCCATGTAGAAGAGATAACAGCTTTCCCGAATTTAATCCAGATATGAGGAGAAGATTCTTCATGACGAACCCTAGCCAAGATGTCAGGCCTTATATGTCTAGATTACCTGCCCAGCCCCATAAACCTGTACATCCGCAAGGAGGGTGGTTAGTGGATGAAGATAGCGGAGGAGACCTAAATGGTAAACGAGGCATGGGAAATATTGAAGAATCCGATGCATTGAGACCCGATAAACAGGGTGTATGTCAGAGTACAGTTGGTCATGGTGCTCCTAATTCTGCTCCTGTGGGCATACCCTCGCATACATCACAAATGAAGAGCGAAGAAGTTAGTTTCTTTTTTTGACAACCACTTTTGTTTTATCGGTGTTATTTGAACTTAACTCATGCATTCTTGATTATTTGCAGAGAAGTGCTGGAAATGAGGCGCTTAAACAAAATCTTACATCAAGAAATCCAATATCAGGTGTCTGAACCTTTTCTCATTGTAATCAATTTTATTACTCAATTTCGATTCTCAACTGAGTGAAATTTGTTTTCTTTCTTATTCAATGCCAAACAAAGATTACTGAAGACTTCTCTTATGATTTACGTCTCAGATATTATGACTATACAGTTGTGACGAATGCCGATTCACATGATACACGTTTAGAAATTGAATTATTTGCCTTTGCTAGTGTTAGTGTGTGTGTCTCCCTTTCGTGATGTACAGTTTCTTGTTCGGTGGCTAATATGTCTCTTGTTGCTTGGCTGTTCAACCTGTTGTCAGAGGCTGGTATGTCTCAGAATCAATCATCCTTCAGTGGGAGAGAACTTCAAGCGGATGGTGGAAAAATGAATCTGCTCCCATCTCCTTTATCTATTGGAGTGCTGCAAGAGATTGGACGCAGATGCAGCTCAAAGGTATGTAAAAATGGATTTCGATTGACTGGTGGTCATCTTTTCCTTTTGTTCTTGGGTTCATTGTTTTAAATTGTTGCGTGTTTTTTCCTGTAGATCGAGTTCAGGTCTATTGCAAGCACCAGTGATGATTTGCAGTTCTCTTTTGAGGTCAGTATAACATGTTTTTCTATAACCATGAGCATCTGAGTTACAACTAGCTTTTTTTTTTTTTTTAAAAGACAAAACACTGTTTGGGTTTGCTACTTGGGTAGCGTTCTCAGTTTTCAAAAATAAAATACTATTATTTTTCTTTTAATAACACAACTGAAAAACACTTTTAAAAAACAATTTTCACAATGCTTGATCTATGATATCATCTACTTTTAATATTATGCTTTTATTGTTTTATAAATGTATTTATATTTTCTCTATATTTTTATTTTTTATTTCTCTACAAATTTTATCTGTTACACATTCACCCAACAAACATCATTATGTCTCTTATTTAGTATCATATTTCAATCAATCATGTCACTTTTATTTTTCAAAGTTTTAAGAAATACTCTCTTTTTCAAATATAAACCGAACAAATTTTCACAATTTTCAAATTTTTTGAAAACTGTTTCGGGAAACAATACCAAACAGGCTCTTTATGACTTGAAAAAATTGGATAACTATGAACACTTGCTGCTGCATAAAGATTTACCAAAGAATAATCCCTTCAATTTTTTTTTTTATGTGGTTGCAGAAATCACTTTGTGTAGACCTGACCCTTGTCTGTGTAGGTACTGTTCACTGGAGAGAAGATTGGTGTTGGAATAGGAAAGACGAGGAAGGATGCTCAGCAACAGGCTGCTGAGAATGCCCTTCGCAGCTTGGCCGGTAAAAACTTAAATCTATTTTCTCTTTCTCCTCTTCTAATATTCTTGCTTATTAATTATTTTTAGGTTCGCTTCAGTTGCCTTTATTTATAACATCACTAGTGTATCCTCTGTGCCTGAATGCACGGATTTTAATTTTAAAAAATAAAAGAAAAAAAGAAAAAAATAGGGTAAAACATCAATCTGATAATTCAAAGAAAAAAGGGAACAAGAAGTCTTTTTGATCCAATCCATTCTTGGGGTAAAAAAAAGGATATGAGAGAAAAATAGAAGAGAGAGAGAGAGAGAGAGAAAAAAACTGAGTTGTTTTATTTTATAGATGTCTTGAGAGATGATGTTCTATATTTCTGAGATTTTGACATATCTTCAAATGGTGGTACTGCAGATAAATACGTATCATACGTTTTACCTCGTTCGGGAGCTGTTCATAGAGATTTTGATAAGCTTTCTTTCGGAAATGAAAATGGATTTCTGTGGGATATTGTCAATCCAGGATCAAATGAACTTCCGGTAGAAGATGGCGCTGCTGCAGAGGTGGGGTTTCGTGATCCATGATTGATTTTTAGATAAATTCGAGAACATAGGTGAGGCTTGGATAAAGGGGGTAATGACGTGGGCAAAGCAATTTTCCAGACGAGGGGTGGTTGGAGATGAACATCCACTCCCTTCTGTTGGTTGGATCGTGCCAAGATACTGGGGCCAAAAACAGGAACTACTCATGCTTTTGTCATTTATTTTCTCCCAAAGGTAAGAAATTGGCCGTTTGGCCATAGTTTCTACCCGTTATCCAAGTTCTCCTATGTTGTCGATTTTTTTTTATTTTTTATCATTTTCTTTGTTACAACGCCCCTTCCCTCCAACCCACCCATCCCACACGCTCAATAAATAAATACATAAAATAAAAAAATTGAAGGTTGATAGGTTGTCCCCACTCCCAGCAGACACGTTTTATCCCCAAATAAATCCATTCGTTTTGGTAACTTGAGGGCTAGTCCCGTGGACCACTTGTACTCCTGATTTATGACATGTATTTGATGACCAAATTTCATTATGATCTTATTGCCTATAGAATCCCAAAATTATTGCCCTTTTATCTATTATGATATAACATTAGAAGGTTACAATAGACATGAGGTGTTAGTCCGGTTGGCAAGGGGAGGTGTCCCATTTTCTTGTCAATCCTTGTCAACCAGGATTAGTCGAGGTATGCGTAAACTGGGCCGGACACACTTAACTGTAAAACCAAAAAAAAAAAAAGAGGGGGGGGGGGGGGTAAAATAGACACATTAGGTGTTCTTGGAATATGAGGTGGTACTGTTATTAAATGTCTGCTTGTATATTAGGTTTAAAGATTTTATTCTTCCAGTAGGATAAATAATCATTTTCCCCTAATTTTAATTAAACATCACCTAGGCAAAGGACTTTGCGAGAAGCGAGAGACGATATTGAGATATTGAGGCGTTGTTTGGTTCAGTTTTATAAACCGTTTCTGAAATTACTATTACTATATTGAACATAATATATGGATTTCATTGTTGTTGCCTCAAATCTACCTTTTTGACTCTCTTATATCTGGTGAAATTTATTTCTAGGTCTCTGAATTGGCACCAAGGAGTACTGGGGACAACATGGTCGATCAGCGAGGGCAAAAGCGAGCCAACTCACCTAGGTAAAATGTTGTGAAATCTTCGTACTTCTTTTTGTTGTTGTTGTTGGTCATTATAATAAATAAATAACGTTAAGACTCCGATCGGATAAAATGGGTTTGAAGGCAAAAGACTAAGTCGGGGACGTTGAAAACAAGTATGGAGAGGAAACTATACAACAAAATTCTACTAAATAGGCTTTGAAAATGATTACATTTTAACTCTTAAATATATGCACTCATTTTGTTCAAATCTGCCTTAATACACTCGTATCAAAGCCGTAAAAAATAGATATGTGGAAGCCAATGAAATGCAATTAGAAGGCTAATATACACGCACACACGCACGTACATATATATACTAGTATGTATCCCGTGCTTAAAGGCATTAATTTTAATTCAGTACACAAATCATGAATATTTTATAATTCATATATATTAAATATCAAAATATATTTTGTTGAGAGTTTGTTATTTAATTTTTCGACACAATTTACGATTAAAAATGTCTTCAACCATATGATGGTAAAAAAAAATGTCTCATATCGAAACATGTTTTGATTTATAAAATTGATATATGTATATAAACATAATTACAAGATTAATGTTTTGAATTCAAATTAGTGCCTCGAGCCATGAGGCATATGCTAGTATATCCTACTGCGTGTATGCACACACACATATGTATGATGTTCTCATTTTGGTTTTGCCGGATGGTTTAGGTTATCGGAATCCAATCCAAACAAACGGACTAAGGAAGAGGTATTGAGCGGTTACGGGCCGATATATTCCTAACAACGCCCAACAAATTGGTTAGTTGTTTCATCAAAAGAAGGGTACTCAAGAGGTTAGAACTTTTTCTGAGTTTTATCTCATCCTTCATGATCATAGTTGTTTTTTTTTTTTTTTGTATAATGGAAATATGGGCATTTCTTTTTTCCCCCACGATGCCCCCCTTTTGTCCATGTATATTTTTTGTGAATGTCAATGGTGAAGTTTGCCCATCAAAACGTTATTGTCTCATATTGCATATGAGCCATATTTTCCCAATTCTTCCCTAAGCGGTTGCTAGTGTTTGGTTGCGTGGAATTGGAATTATAAATTATGGCCTCATTTGGTTACTGTTGTTGTTTCCTGATTTCTGTTCTCGCTCCCAAAATTTTGGATTAGTGTACAGAAACGTGTTTGATGAACATGTATTTGTTCTCAAAATTTTGAAAATAATTTGGGACTATTTTCTAAATTCATTAAGAATTTGAGAAAAAAAAAATGTGATTCAAATTCACTCCCATAAAATTATTTCCATTACCATTTTGCTGGCCACCACCATCATGTTGGAATCGGAATAGAAACATAATTTTTATCCCATCTTGGAAGTAGATAGAAATAGAAAAACAGAAACACGAACCAAACGCCATCTCTATATGTGGAAAAGCCAAAAATTTCGATGTGTTCGTTTCAAATTCTACTTCTATGGCTTCAATTCTATGTTCCCAAATAGTACTTTGTAGAGGTCATCAGATTTTTAGATTTCATCCTATTGATTTTTTATTTATTTTTTGGGACCACCTAGACTTCCGCACCTAAATGGGGTCACGTGTTTTGCTTTATTAAAATGTATCTAGGGCTTGTGTGTCCAAAAACATTGATTTTTTTGGATTTGAATAACTTCGGTCAAAATTTTCATAGGGTCAAGTCACAGGCATGATTTAGTGGAAAAAGATGTAGAAACACTTGAAAAGATACTCTAGCAACTAAAATTTTCAAAGCTTAATTCTTATTAAAAAAAAAAAAGTGAGATTTTTTTGAAGAAAGATGTGTTGATCTTTTGAAATTTCTAGTCGATCAAATTCATCTTACTTCTGGGTTAGTATCGTTATTTGATTTGATTTAGATTTCATATATATATAGAATATAGAGGTGAGATTATTCTTAAGTATTATCATTTAAATCTAAATTTGTACTGAGCATTTATCTGCGTGAGATCTATTTGAAATCATTTGTCATTGTCGTTGATATGATCACTTGCTTGAAAAACTCAGATTGAATTTGTGAGCCTTCAACGTTTAGGCCATGTTTGGTTGTAGGAAATTGAAATTCGTAAAAAATTAAAAATAAAATAAAATTATGCGTTTATTTCTAATTCCAATTCCAATGTTGCAATTCCATGCTGCCAAACACTTAAACATATTACTACTTACTAATGTATTTTGATTCGATTTCAATTATCAGACCTTGACCTACAATACCATTCCAGAATCAATTTGGGACATTTTTACTTATAGGAGCTGCTGTAATAGTAAAACTCCGACAATCTTTTACCAGTACTGAGAAAAAAAAAATCATATGAAACAAGGAATGACCTGAATTTCTTACCACTTAGTTCTTCTTCCTTGTCTGGGAGGCAAGAAATGAGTTCACGACCTCATGTAATTTGTTCACAACAATGTTCATTGCCATTCTCTTGCTCGGTAATGAACTAGAACACGAAACACCAATCGCAAGCAGTGCGTACAAGCATTCCCGTGTATCGTTGGTGTATTCTACTTGTACTTCTCTTATATTCTTGTTGTTCCTGTTCTCATCCAAGTTATGTTTCTCCTCTGCAAATAGCAGAGATGGATCAACTATATCCAATACTCGATCGGGCAAAGCCATCTCAGCAAAATGGTGAATGCCTGAACCTTCTCTAAAGATTTCATCGGTAGGCCTTTTGCCTGTAATCATCTCCAGCAAGAGTATCCCAAAGCTGTAAACATCTCCAAGTGTTGTCACCTCTCCACTCATACCATACTCTGAAAATTTATAGAATAATTAACAACTTGAACTTTGAAATCTATACTATTGATAAAAGACCAGAATGAGAAACATTCCCATCATGAATTTTAATTTTTAATATTTCTTATTTTTTTTATTTTAAATTTGAAAGGTCGACCTCATTGAATCATATTTAACTGTTTTTTTTTTTTTTAATAAAAAAAGAGAGAATATTTTGATAAATTCTCACTTTATATACAAATTTCCTATTTTTTCTCTCCATTTATCTTATCCCTCAATACTCACCCCAGCCATAGAAAACTTTAATTACACTTTGCACCTCAAAGTATATATCAAATCACTTTTGTGCTTAAATTTTTTATTTCATCATATTATCCACAAAAGTTACACATTCAAGTCAAAATTATTGAATCGAATGATTGTTTTGGACAAATTAACTTACTATGAACAACGGATTTAGAAAATTGATTGAGGGCGGGCTAATTTTTTCAAAAAAAAATTTATCAGCTATTTATAGAAACCAGGGGGCCTTATATAAAATTTTAAGGATTTTAATTGATTTTTTAAAAATATAAAGGTAAAAATAAAAAATTCAAACGATGAGGGGGGACTTCGGCCTAAGGTGGCTCCGCCACTGCATACAATTGAGCTTATTTCATGCTTAAAAAGTTGATGATTCCAGGCTAAATTGTAGTTTTAGGCCCCATTTAAAGCTTTATTTTCTGGCTAAACAAATGATTTTCAAATAACGAGAGATTTTCGTTCAATTTTTATTAATGACATCCTTCGCGTTGATTATTTCGAAGGAATTTCCTTTGAATGTGATTGCCAAGAATTTGACTCTAATTGTCAAGAAGCTACTTGCGTGGGCATAGAAACATACCTGGAGGCATGTAGCCGATAGAACCTCTGAGTCCAACAGAGATGTTCGGTTCATCATTTGATGATTGAAAGAGGAACTTTGCCAATCCAAAGTCACCAACATGGGCGATCATATCATCATCAAGGAGTATATTGCTCGGCTTCAGATCACAATGAACAATAGGAGTTTCACAATGATGGAGGAGATATTCCAAAGCAGAAGCAACATCAATGGCTATGTTCATCCTCTGGATAAGGGTCAACGGCTGAGATCGATTATTACGCTCGAAATCTCTGATTTGTAGCCACCTGTCAAGGCTACCGTTGTTCATGTACTCAAACACGAGACATTTGAAGCTGTTGCCTTGATGATCGATGGTTGAACACGAAGTCACGATTTTGAGGAGATTTCGGTGCCTTACACTCCTGAGAGCCTCGCATTCAGACATAAAGCTCTTGGAAGCGCCTTCTTGTTGAAGATTTAACACTTTGACAGCAACAAGACCACCATGACCGCTGAGAATTCCTTTGTAGACAGAACCAAAGCTGCCTGAACCAATAAGGTTGTCTATGGAGAACCCATTGGTTGCTCTGACAAGTTCTGTCTATTGGTCGATGTTTCAGTCAAAATATTTGTTCTTGATCTCTTCACCATGTAATAAGCAGCAAAAGAACATGAACATATAGCCACAAATATGATGGAGCTGGTAACACCGATCAATATCCTGCGGGCAAAGTGTTTTCTTGAGTTCGTGTTATGATGAGCGCAATCAGGCAAATGCAAGTTTACAATGCCTCCGCATAGCTTATCATTTCCACGAATCAACACTGCATTTGCATTTGAAAATATTCCTTCACTTGGCACTTCCCCTTCGAAATCATTGAACGAGAGATTAACTTTCTTGAGAGATGAAAATGTGGCAAGAAATTCAGGGATATTCCCCGATAAGTTGTTCTGAGCGAGATTTATCTCTTCTAACCCTTTTAAAGTCTTCAGAGAGTCGGGAATCGTACCTTGAAGCTGATTGCTACCCATGAGCAGGATCTCCAAACTAAGACAACGGCTAAGGGTACTAGGAATTTCACCCGACAGTCTATTTTTAGAAAAATCTATTTTGGCAAGGTTTACCAAGCTACCAATTTCGATCGGTATTGAACCCATCAAAAGATTATTACCCAAGGCCAAAGATATCGAAAGAGAAGACAGACTTACGATCTCCTTCGGTATGATACCGGTTAGCTTATTATTACTAAGGTTTAGTTCCAGGAGACTATGAAGATTTCCAAGGCTTGGAGGGATGCTTCCTTCTAGTTCATTATCTTCCATGAACAACCGGGTTAATGAAGTCAAGTTTCCAAGAGAAAACGGAATTGGCCCTGAAAATTTGTTGACGCTCAATTGCAGTTCCACTAACTGTCGAAGCTTCCCCAAAGAATCAGGCAGAGAACCCGTTAAGTAGTTTCCTTCAAGTCCTAATATGGTTAAATTAATGAGATTTCCAATCCCAACAGGAACATTTCCATGTAACAAATTTAACCCAAGAGTAACTCTAAGACTGGTTGAAAGATTGGCTATGGTGTTGGGTAATTCTCCTCCAAAACGGTTCCGAGCCAAACCCAAGACTTCCAAACCAGTGCAATTAATTAAAGAACCAATAAAATCCAAATTTCCAACTTTCCCATCTCCGAGTTGATTGTCATCGAAATTGATTCTATACAAACCGGGCAAATTTCCCAGGTTCCTTGGGACTGTCCCGGTTAAAGTATTCTCAGCAAAATCGATCAACCCAAGTCTGGAAGCATTTGGAAACGAACTGGGTATTTGTCCGGATAAAAAATTTACTCCACCAGCAAATATTTCAAGATTCGGAAGTGTAAGGCCGATGTCTGAAGGGAGCTGCCCGTGCAGTCTATTATCTGCAAAAGTGAGATAGTATATGGTCGATATATTGTAAAGTGATGAAGGGACCATACCACAGAGTTGATTTCCATTGATGGCAAGCCTTCTCAAGAGAGAGAGACCCCCGAGTTCAGGGGGTATACTTCCTTCAAGATTGTTGATTGAAAGTGAAATACGGTAAAGAGATGAAATGTTTCCGATTGAAGCAGGAATTCCTCCTGTAAGATTGTTGCTGCGAAGACCAAGGTAGAACAACCTGGGCAATGAGCTGAGTTGGTCTGGAATCTTCCCCGTCAGCTCATTCAGTCCTAAATCAAGTACTAGAAGCTCAGTACAGAAACTGAGATTGGTCGGAATAACTCCGTTGAATGAGTTTGCAGTGAGGTTGAGATGCTGCAATTGCTGTAAACGACCAATTTCTTGAGGGATTTCGCCATGGAAGCTGTTGCTTCTCAGGTTGAGGCCGGTAAGGAATGTAAGGTTACCCACTGAAGGTGGGAATGAACCGACTAACTTTTTGGCCTCCAGGTTCAAAATCGTTACTCTTCCATTGGAGGGGCTGCATATCACGCCAACCCAGTTGCAGAAATGAAGAGAATCGTTCCATGAAGTCGTGATTTGAAATGGGTCCTCTGTTATTAGGTTCTTGAAGTCGAGCAGAGCTAGAAGATCTGTTTGGTTGCTTGAATTCACAACTGGGTTTATCACCAAAAGAAGAATAACATAAACAGAAATCATCCAAGTGCACCTGCAAAACAAATGATCCATCTGTTGGCAATTCATATTCCAACAAGCAAAGCTAATAACTGAACTATTTCAGCTGAAGAAAATATGGACATTAGGCCCTGTTTGGTTACTGTTTCTGTTCCCGATCCCAAAATTTTGGAATTAATATACAAAAACGTGTTTGGTAAACACGTTTCTGTTTCCGAAATTTTGGGAGTAATTTGTGAGAATTCATTAAGAATCTCATAAACAAAAAAAATGTTGATTCCTATTCATTCTCACAAAACTATACCTACCACCATCCCGCTGGCCACCATCACCACCTGTTGTTGCAGAAAATAAATAAAGAACGAGTTTACCAAAATTTCTTAGGATGAGTCGCGGACTAGGTCGCTCTCTTTAAGACGTTTCGCGACTCTGCCCAAGAACGTGCAAGCAGTGTATTAGCCCCGTCGTCCCCAGAATAAAACAGCCCAGAATTCTCCTCTGTCTAGGACGTTCTTTGCACTGTAGAAGTCCCGAAAATCAAACACCCCCACACATTGTTCGCAAAACGAACAAACTGCTCGGAAACCAAAATCGAACTGAAAAAACAGTACCGGAATAGATCGAAACAATTCCGGAAGATCAAACCGAAAATGTTTCGGAACAGAAATAGAAACAAAGCCGAAACAGTTCAGGAGCAGGATGGAAACAGTGCAGAAACAGAACACTGTTTTCGTTATACAAAATGAAAAAAAATCTTGTATTTATAGGAGGAGAGAAAAAAAACGTTCCAAAAAAAAAATCAAATGAAACGTTTTAAAAAATCAAACGTTTTAAAAAAATCAAATGAAACGTTTTAACAGTTTTTTTTTAAAAACGTTAAAACGTTTTTTTTTTATTCAATGAAACGTTTTTTTCTTATTTTAAACGGACAGTTTTTTTTTAAATTTTTAATTAAACTGTTTTTTTTAAAAAAATATTTTTAAACAATTTTTTTCTAAAAAATAAATAAGTGCCACCTCATCACACGCACGTCTCGTCTCGGCACGGCCGGACGGACGGTGGCGGCGGCGCGCGCGCGTGTGTGGTAAACCGGTAAGGATGTAACTCCTCTCCCCTCCACAAAGCCGAAACAGAAACAGAAACAAAGCCGAAACAGTTCAGGAGCAGGATGGAAACAGTGCAGAAACAGAACACTGTTTTCGTTATACAAAATGAAAAAAAAATCTTGTATTTATAGGAGGAGAGAAAAAAAACGTTCCAAAAAAAAAATCAAATGAAACGTTTTAAAAAATCAAACGTTTTAAAAAAATCAAATGAAACGTTTTAACAGTTTTTTTTTAAAAACGTTAAAACGTTTTTTTTTTATTCAATGAAACGTTTTTTTCTTATTTTAAACGGACAGTTTTTTTTTAAATTTTTAATTAAACTGTTTTTTTTAAAAAAAATATTTTTAAACAATTTTTTTCTAAAAAATAAATAAGTGCCACCTCATCACACGCGCGTCTCGTCTCGGCACGGCCGGACGGACGGTGGCGGCGGCGCGCGCGCGTGTGTGGTAAACCGGTAAGGATGTAACTCTTCTCCCCTCCACAAAATATGGGTACTCCTTGGGGCACACCCCAAGTGTCTCACATACCCCTAGATATCCACTTTAATTTTACGTCTCCCAACCAATGTGGGACAAAAGGTTTTGAGGGAAAAAACCAATTTGACACATCTTGGCACTTTCTATTCTAAAAATTAAATTAAAATTTATTTGTTTCAACACCACCACACCTGTCACCATACATTTAAATAAAATAAAAGAACAAATGTTGTAACCAAGTGTGTTTCTTGGTTTTGTTCTCATAAATTAAAAGAAACAATTTCAGGACAATGGTCGTTAAGAAACATATTTTTTTTTTCGGAATACTCTAGAACGGAAACTGAGTCACAATCCCATCCTGCCCAATTTATTGGAATTAGAAACAGAAAAACAGAAACACTAGCCGAACCCCACCCAAATTGCTCTGGATCAGCATGAACTTTTTGGTAATTTTAATTTTGATTCTATTAAACTGGACTTGATTCCAGGTTTTCAGTCCATTTCAAATGGAATCACATTCCCTTGATTTTCATTTCCATTGGAATTGATTCCATTGGAACGGAACGGGAATGAGGCCATTCTGACTCGATTCCGTCCAATCAAACATGCCGTGAGGTACTTTCTTCTAACTTATCTTTAGAGGTAATGGGTTCACTAGCAGAACATTAATTAAAGGGGAATTTCCCAATCACAAAAGGACTCATCAGTTCGTTGAACAAGAATGGGTGGACGCAGGCAATCGTGATTCAGTGGGTGGGTCAACAATTTACTCCGAGATTGCAACTTGATGAAAACTTCATCCAACCGTCTTTAATTCCCTAAAAGAACTAACGACCTAATTCGAAAAAAATTCCACGCAAAAATTTAAGTTCATTGAAATGCAGACAAATCTTTCAAATGCAACAAAATCAATATTAATTTTAGGGATAATAGGTGGGAGGTCCTATATTTAGGCTCTAATTAGTCAAAATTTCTAAAGGCATTAAAAACTTTTAATTTAGTCTCATATGTTTTAAAAAGGTGGAATCCTTGCACATATAATAGTCACGTGTCTATTACATGTAACTATTTTGTGTGTAATATTACTATATTAGTTGCAAGTAACTTTTTCTCTTTTTTTTTTTTTCTTTTAAATGTAACAATTTTGTGTGTAAAAAATTTGTTTGATGTCACAAAATATATATAATTAGTTAAAGGTAACTAATTATATATAACTTTTTAGTTACATATCTCTGATATGTAATTAAAAATTTTGATATTTTTCAGTCACATGTGTCAATAATGTGTAATTTTTTAGTTACATATCTCTAATATGTAATTAAAAAGTTTGATTTTTTCAATTACATGTTATAATAATATGTAACTTTTTAGTTACATGTCTCTGACATGTAACTAAAAAATTTGGTATTTTTTCAGTTACGTCACGAAATATTACACGTATATATGTAATTATAACATGTAACTAAAGTACATATAACCAAAAATACCTAAATATGTGTGAAAAATAACAATTATGAAATTGTAACTAACATTAATTACATATAACAGAATTCACTATAAAAATTCAATGTACTCACTAAGGGTTCCCTACAATTCCTACAATTTTCCTACAATTCCTGCAATGCGGGACTAAAACACAAGTGAAATATAATTTAAAGGATTAAATCAAAACCTAATAACACAAAAGGACTTTTCACTAATTAGACTTTAAAAATGAGACTTTTCACCAATTTTTCCTTAATTTTAAGATAGCATGATCGATGAACTGAAGGATCGAAAATTTGAAGGTTCATTAGGGCTCACCGCCGGCTATCGTAATCGGAGGGCGCTTAGTTGTTTGGTCCATCTAACAGCAATACCTCCATATAAAACGCCTGTAGCGAACCAAATTTTGAACGAAGGATCTGCAATGGCTGCCATTTCCGCATAAACAAACACGGAGAGAGATGCGACGGCGACGAGCTATAGGTAACTCGAAAAAAACACTATTATGACCTTGTACCAAGTGATTTTTCTTCTTGTGAAAGACTTTAAAGGGTGTGTTTACTTAGGAGGAGGAGAAAGAAAAAGGAAAAAAAAAAATGAAAATGAAAATATTTTTATCAAAGGAAAATTATTTTTCTTGTTTGATTGGGAAGGAAAATGAAATGATAGAAAATAATTTATTTTAATGTAATTTACTATTTTGTCCTTATATATTTTTAAAATAAATTAAAAATTAATTATTAAGGGTATAATTGTAATCTTTACATCCAAAACCATTTTCCTCTCAAATTTGGGGAAGAAAAAATTTATTTCGAAATCTGTGTTCTGTCATTCCTATTTTCATTCCCCTTCCATTTTTCTTCCACACCAAACACATTTTTTTTTCATTTTTCCTTCCATTTCCCATCTATACTAAACACATCCTAAGTGTGATGATAAATATTTGAAGTGGAATGATTTTTTTAAAGAAAATTACTAAAATTTTGAGATCACATTTTTCGTTTACCTCCTCCTATTTATAGATATGCCAGTGACCGGATGTCGGAGATATATTATTGATAATGAGGTCCTTCCATGTAAGAATTACTCGGTTGTTGCCGTTAGAGAGTGCGTCATGCATATTTTGAATGGTGGTGCAGGCCCACGTGATGAGAAGAATCGCGTGAGTTCTTGCATTGAGTGCAAAAGGAATTAGACAGGTGACGGAAGGACTTTCGGGTGTAATCAATAAGCAACTCGTTGAGTAGAACATTATTTATTGGTTAAAAAATGACGAGTAGACAGGCAAAAATCTCTACTGGATATAACTATTTTATGATTGTTCCCATAAAAAAGAATTATGACCTTGTGCCATTTTTCAAGGTACTTTATAATTGTTTTTTTTTTTTTAACCTCAATTATTTATTTTTTTGATAAACAAAACACTAAAAATTTGAAAATGCAACTAAAAAATATAAATCTTAGGCATTGCAGGAAGAGTATTGCATACAGTTAGAAGCCCATAGAAGGCCTTTATTGCCTTATTAGGACAAAAGGGGTGTCCAACAGCTCATGAAAGCCTTTGAGGCCCAATTAAAAAGATCCAAGCCCTATAGTTAATTTTTCAAAATTTCAAAATTTACTGTAAAAAATTAAAAAATGACTGTACGCATTAAAATTATAAAAAAATTTACACAAAAAAATTAAGTATTGCAATAACTTTAATGTATGATAGTAATTTTAGACTTCTGAAAAAATTATTGTAACATATGAGTTGCATAAACTAAAATTTTAATTTTGTGGACTATTCCCAAATACTCCTAGCTTAATTTAATCAGCAATTCTTAAATATATTTTTATTTTTGAATAAAAAACTATTGAGTTTAAAAATTAATATTTATTTTACACTTATTTTACTTTTAAAAAACATAATTTTAATTTTTTTAAATGAAAAATAATTAATTTTTTTAATTTTTATATTATAAGAGATCGGTAAAGATGGACTCAGTATGATTTTTTTCTACATTTACTCTAAAATTGTTTTTATTTTAAATTATATTTAAATGTTTTTAAAATAAAAAAAAAATCATATAAAATGAAATTAATTTACACTAATTACTTTTTGGAAAAATAAAATTAAATTGACAAAATTATTTTTAAAGACATATAACATCACTACCCCCAAAATAGACATATCATTCTCGTGAGGGTATTTTTTGGCACCTTTGGATCAGTACTTAGGACCCAGCCACATGTCCGTTCTAGTAGTGACAGGGACGCATTCCAAAATCCACAACGCCACGCTGAAACATACGCCGACCACGACTCCTCCCTGGAATCTCATTTGCACCCAGGGAGGAGCGAGGAGCCCCGTAAGGCCGTGCCGCTCTTAGCTCTGTGCCATGCCCTGAACAATCAATTTCAGGGGCTCAACCGTTCACCTCGATCGGCTTTCCCTTCCAGCTCGGTTCTTCTTTAGGACTCCACGGATCTCTACCCTCTTCTACCGGCTCACCGCCACAAGCCTAACAAAGGCCTGTGGGCTTTGCCAAATGGGCCCAAAAGCCCAAACCCAACGATTATCTTCTAAATACCTCGGATTATCTGCTAAACACAGAGTTTCGACTAATTAATCTTGTTTAGGTCCGACTAATCATCTCCAACTCTTATTTATATTAGGGGCTGTGTAAGTTTGAGTTACGCTTGAATATACTTACATTATGCGCGAGTTCATTTATTTAATTGCTATATTCTATACTTTTTCTCTTTGAGCACTGATTACCACATCGGAAGGGTTTCACCAGGACAAACCCCAGTCTGAACTTTCTGCAGATATACTTTCTGAGGAGTAGGACCCTGGACACAGCAACTCAGTCCTCCCAAGACCCCAGCATAGCTCATGCGAGGACTTTTCAACCAACGACTCCACCTCAGTAAGATGATCCACCTGTCATTCGATTGGACCGTACTCGAGGTGTGTATCAGTTTTATACACCAACACATTCCTATAATCGCCAACGGAATATTGTTTTTATTAAAAAAAGTAAAAATAAAAATAGAACACACACAAAAAAAATGATTTGATTTATTAGTAAATAGTTTTCTACTTTTTTTTTTTTTCATATTTATAGAGAAAATTATGATTTTTTATCAATTTATTTTTTAGCATTTATCAATGTTTTAATTAATATTAATTATGATATAAAAACAAAAAAAATTATATTTAATTAATATTAACTATATCTATTAAATTTAGTTAATATTAATTAAAAAAATATTTAAAAATTAAAAAATAAATAAAAATTATAAGTGACATTGAACTCAACATGAGAATCTACTAATTTTTGTCTCTATATATAAAAAAAAAAAGAAAGAATAATTGATGATTAGTTAGGTGTAATTTGTTATTAGTCCCATTTAAAACATAAGTTTTAATTTAGTTCATTGAATTGGCTTTTGCTTGTACATTAATCTGTATGTGTTTTTATCTATGTAATATTAATTATATGTATCTGTGTAATATTAATTACATGTTACAAATTACATGTACTTATATAATATTTTTTATAGTTACATGTATTTATATAATATTTTTTATATTTAACAAATATTTTATACATGAGTTAGATACATGTAATTGCATGAGTGTAGCGCGTGTATTGGGCTTTTTCATTTTTTTGCTGTGCGGAATTGTTATTATATATGATTTTTTTTAAAAATTAAAGATAAAACAATGGATAAATAATAAAATAAAAATGAAATTAGGGCGATTTAGAAGTAGGTCCGAGCTAGAATTGTCAACTCTTGTAGGCTTCTCAAAAGCTTTTCCCTTTTTTGGGTGGCCAATGTTAATTTATACCATTATATGCCTCTACCTATGGCGTACATTATCCTCCATTGTTTTTTTGGTTGGTGTGTGTTTCTTCCCTTTTTTTTTTTTCAAAGAAAACTGGACCTAAGTGTATTTGAAAATCAATTTTTCTAAAAAAATGTATAATTTTCTTCTTATTTTTTGGACTGCTTTTGAAAGTTAGAAAAATTGTATTTTTAAAAGTTAATTTTTTTTTTTTTAATTGATGAAATTTTGTATGACAAAATTACTTTTATTTTTATTTTCTTATTATGAAATTATATTTAAATTTTTTTAATGATATTTTAATTTTTTATTTGAAACATGTAATATATCTAAAAACTTTTATTTTATAATATTTTTTATTTTCAAGCAATCATAGGTTTATACAAGGAAATATTTCTTTTACATGTATATTATTTTTTGTACTTAGTTAATATTAGGAATAAACAAACGAATATAACATATGTCTATTTTAATAATTTAATAGTCCTTTGATGTTTTTAAAAAAATGTCTACCAAGCGCTCATTATGATTTTTCTTTTTTTAACATTTATTTTTTGACAGATATATCAAACAGCTCACAACACATTTTTAACAGTTTTTTTTCAACAACTATATTTGAAAAGTCATAGCGATCCTGATCAGCAAATATGAGATTATGGCACGGGGGTGGTTGTGGCGCGATGGTTTTGCAATTGATAGATGTTGATGATAGCATTGCGCGGTGGTGGTACAACGTGGATGGTGACAACACATTGGTCCAAGGCATTGGTGGTTGCTAGTGGTGGCGGCGCAGAGTGGTGGTGCAGCTATTCTTCATACTTGAATTAATTTATTTATTTTTTTTGATAATTTTGGAACTTTAATTTTAATTTATGAATTTTTTCTCTTAATTTATTTTTATAAATAGTGGTTTTTGAAAGAAAAAAAAAATTAAAATAAAATAAAGAAGGGAGGAGGTTGCTATAGCCCATTCTAAGTTCTTTCTTAAAATTGGGGTTACGTTTTTGTTTATAAAACCATTCACAAAAAAACTAAATAAATAAAAATAAGAGTGAAAATAAATTATATAAAATAAATATTACATAACAAAAATAAAAAGGGATAATGATATTTTTGGTCCTGGCAAATGAAGTTTGTTTCAATTTGTACTCTCGTATTTAAAAATAGACACATTGGCTATTTCACATTTCATTTTTGTTTTAATTTAGACCCTCTTTAGAATTCTGTCAAGTCTACGTTAACGGTCAATGTGAAAATAAGGGTACTTTGGTCATTTCATATTAAATAATAAGGGTAATTTTATCTTTTTACTCTAACTAATTTAATGAAATCTATTTGAATATTTGGCTAAAAATACAAGGTCAAAAATCAATTCTCTCAACTCTAAACCCAACTCTCTCTCTAACTCGATGCAACTCCCTCTCTCTCTCTTTGCAATCTCCCCCCCCCCCCCCCCTCTCTCTCTCCCCGCCACCACTTTCATCCACCATGTCACCACCACCACGCCGGCCACCCTCAACCACCTGCTGTGACTCTCTCTTTTTCCCTATATTTCTCTATCTTGTGGGTGGGCCTCCAGAGATAGTGATGGTGGATGGCGGAGATCGATCGTGAAATTCGAACGGTGGAGATTGATCGTGAAATCGATCGAGAACGGAGGAGAAGCGGATCGATACTTGAGGCGTGATGGCCATGGCCGTGGAGGAGAAAGAAGATGGGAGGAGGCGACCATGGACACCACCACGCGGAGGGGACTCATGGCGGAGCCGATTTCCATACATGTTGGGTGGTGGTAGGAGCGTTGGTGTTGAGTCGAGAGAGGTGGGGGTTGGCTCGCCGGAGATGGAGCGGGGTGGGGAATGAAGAAAATGAATAAAAAAAAAAAAAACACAATAGACCCTTAAATTTTAGATAGAAAATAAAATGATCCTAATTAAAAATTTTAAAGGGTATAAATATAATTTAACATTAATTAACCGCAAACTTAACTGAGAGTCCAAATTGAAACAAAAATAAAATGTGAGGTAGCCAATGTGTCTATTTTTAAATACTAGGGTCCAAATTGAAATAAATTTAATTTATCAGGACCAAAAAAGTCATTATTCCAAATATAGAATAGAAAACGAGGGTGAGAGAGGAGAGAATAGAATAGAAAATAAAAATAAAACTAAAAAATTATAAATATTATATTACATATAGAATATATATTTGATGGTTCTCCAAATATTAAATTTTAAATATCAAAGTTTAAAAGTAACAACTTGACAAACATACCACCGAAAGAAAATTGACGTTTGTAGTGGCTGAAATGTGGCTGAGGTGGATTTCATACTCATATCTCAATCCCCTCAATTATTCCTCTTGACCCACCTTAAAAAAAATTAAAAAGAAAAGTTATATATATATATTGATGTCGAAAAATGAATTAACTAACAGTATGATTTGGTTAGCGTACTCGTGGAGAATTGTTTCTGATCTGAGATTGCCTTTGATAAAACTGGATCTTTTATGCCTTCTAACCCTTGTATCTGCGCTTTGACTAAGCTGGGGTGATGTTGTTTGGCCTGACCTTCAGGTTGGTACCTGCATATAGGACTTGCAGGGGTTGGCCTTGCGTGTACCCTTTAGTGTGAATGGCCTTCAGGTCAGTATATGCTACAAGCGGTTACCTTTTTCAATTTTTGAAAATATTGTTCATATCTTCCTTTTATAGACGAGAACTTGATTAGCATTTTGGTAATTGAGACCTTAAGCTCGGTAAGACGGCGCGTGGAGGGTGCGTGAAAGGATTAGAGTCATGAGTTTGGGCTTTTAATCGTCTATGGGCTGTATCATTAAGATTCATGAGCAGGACTGGATACCGGTACGAACTCCGAGGTGGTCATGCTGACCTGGTCCTCGTCGGTTATATTCGTTATAGATGCTGGGAATTTCTGCTTGGTGATTGTCCAAATCCTTTGAGATGACCGACCTGATGAGATGTCGAGCTTATGAGTAGCCGGGCTGATCAGGTCGTTTGATGACGTGTCCTCCTTTGATCTACGTGGTAGACCTAGGTGAGACCACTTGAAGGTCGGTTGGTTTTCACCCACATCAATATATATTACGGTAAGGTGTGTCCAGGACTTCCGGATCAGCTTACGCATACCTCGACTAATTATTTCTCTGAACAATCTTAAAGACACATTCTCCTTTATATATCTGGTGCATTCAAAATTTTATTCTTAAAATGTATTCACGGAGAGTTGAATCTTGATTGACAAAAAAATTAGACACTAACAACCCTCGATTATAATTATTATATGTTAGGAGATAATATTATTCCATTTTAAGTATTGTTATATCCTCTAATTATCAATAGAGATTGTGCATAGAAATGACCATTATCGCCCTCAGAAAAAGGTCATAATTAACCTGCACTATTAAGGGTGAAAAAGTAATTATAAATGAAGTCAACGATTTTGTTCTAAATTAAACCATAATTTTTTTTATAGACTTTTCAAAGCTTTGAATTTCTATTTTAAGTCGTCGCCTTTTTTCAGTATTATGAAGGGAAAAAAAGTGGTTGTGGGACCCAGACGTGTGATTTTGATCTCTTCATTCACTTGCAATTAAGGGTATTTTTTGGAAATTAAAATTAAACTAGATGTAGTCGTCGGTTATATTACAGTTCAGATTTAAATGTTAACATAAAGTCGCCGTCACCACATAGTGATTATATCTATCCAGTGAACGTTAACTATTTGCATGAATTTATCACTAAATATTAACTTGATGTGTTGTTTATTGTTAGTTACTTCCATTTCGTCAATACATACCTACTTAGTAGATGTTTACTGCATGATTTCCTAGTGAAATTTGGCTTAAATGTTGTCTCGCCTTTATTGAGTGCTTTCATTACATCCTTATTGTGGTCGAATGAATGTTAATTGCATGATTTCCTTTTGTGGTGTACTTGTGTCAAGTTGGTTTGGTTTGAATGTGAAAATTGGACAGAACTAAAAATTTTGAGTTGTGCATTCTTCGCTTGAAATCGATCGAATATATCAGGTCCCTAAATTTTTTTTGGGTTGGTTAGATTTTTTAGTGGAAATCTTAATAGAAAAATAGCAAACTCAAATAAAACAGAAACAAAAATCACTTAACACAAATATGAACTATAAACCAAAGACAAGTCACTAATGACTAATGGAGATAGATAAGGGGTTTCTTCGGTTACTAATGACTTCTGTCGGGTTCGGACGTTTGCGAGTTAAAAATAAACAAACTCGTCTATTGACTTAGGTCGGTTTGGGTCTAGGCAATTTAATTTATTCACTGAATCAACCGTTTTTATGTAATTTGGTTCAAATTATCATTCAAACCAGGCATGCGGGTTATTGTTATACCTCTAATTTTCCTAGTATGTATTAATTCAAATCGTTAATGTGAGTTTGTCAATCAAGTTAGCATTAATTTTTTTTTTTTTTTGTAATTAGTGAATGTTAACTTAATAATTGTATTTATTCTTATTTACATACAAGTAATTAACATGCACTAGAGAACGTTCACTATTTGCATAATTTTCTCTTAGAAAATAGTGTACATGAATCTCAAATTGAAGAGTAGAGGAGACGATTAATATGGTATAATTTGTTTGAATACCTTATTAATTTTTGTTCCACATGTTTTTTTTTTTTGGTTGACATCGGTTATACCTTCTGAAACTTTGCAGTTGATGAAACCAAAATCTGGTTCATCAAGGGTGGTTTTATGGGATTTGGAATGGATAACTCTCCAAGTTCTGGTCTTTACAAAATAATACATCGCGGGTGGACTTGTTGGTATTATATTTTCAGTGTGAGAATCAGTAAAGGATTCTGAGACATGAATAAATAGTTGATGTAAGAAATCATTGACTGTTACATGAATCAAAGATATTTTTAAGATATTTAGTGGCACAGAAGTCCTGGTTGCTTTGTTCGCAAATCTAACAACATGGCAATCCTAGCTGCTCGCAGATCTAACGGTCAAGATTTTGCATGGTTAAGGTTCGTCTATTTAGGGCATGTTTGATAAAAAAAATTAACTGCTTAAAACTGGTTATATTAAATACTTAATTAATTAAATTTGTTTGATAAGTGTAATTAGTATCACTTAATTAATTAAGTTAACTTAAAAATTAAGTCAAAATGTGAGTAAAAAATTAAGTCAAAGTCTCTTCACTTATTTTATTTTGCTTAATGTACTCCATTATTTTCCACTTAAAAAAAATTATGTTTTGACTATTTTACCCTTAATTCTCTATGAGGATTTAATTAGAATTAGGATTAATGAGAATTGAATTAATTTTGGATTATTTTATGATTTTAATTTTATTTTATATTTAAATTATTATTATAATTTAATTTAAGTAATCAAATTACATAAAAAAAAATACATAATATTTACATATTTTTGGGTTAATTTCTACTTTTAATTTTAATATAATTTTTTTTTTTTTAAATAGCACCTTGATTTTATTGTTTGTTCTCAATTTTTTTTTTTTTTTTTTCACATTATCTTGATTTAAAAGTAGTTATGTAAATTAAACAATTTTCAGCATATAAATTTTGTACTTATCAAACAAATAAAAAAAATTCAGCACTTAAATTTTCATCACAATTTTATCAAATAACCTTCTTAAATTTTCAGCATTTAAAATTTCAGCACTTAATTTTCAGTACTTAAATTTTCGACACTTAAAAAATTAAGTCGTTATCAAACAAGTCCTTAATAAAGAAGACAGAGGTTTAGGACTCGAATGAGATTAATATGAAAATGAATATAAACTATTTGCATTGTTTAGACATTAGATATTTACACTCTTAACTCTTTAAATTACTTATATTTATTATCTTATATATGTTTGAAATTACCATTATACAGATGAGATAATTTAGACTTTTAGTTATTTATATTTTTAACCCTTTAAATTATTTATATCTACTATCTAATAAATTTTTAAAATAGCAGATAATAATTCGATGTGTTCCAAAACATGTCCTTGACTTGTTCTAAAGAGTCCATAACATTTTTAAATTATAGTTATTATTTTTAATCCGTACCTTCTACGCAGAAATATGTTACGACAACCAAACTTTATAAAAAATTGCAAGAATATTGACCCTCCCATATGGACCATTATTTTATTCCATTCAATCCCGTCATCCTCGGGTTGTTATTGACTGAATAGCCCATTCACAAAAAGAAATTAAATAATATTTAAAAATTTAATTTAAATAAAATATGATGCCATTTGCTACAACGTGCTCAACATGAAGAATTAGTTAAAGACTTAATTAAAGATTACTAATCATAATCATAGAGCATCTTTATTCAATTGAGATAAATTAAAGGATAAATTACCTTTTACTCCCCTCTACTTTGTCTAGTTATCACTTTACTCCTCTTTATTAAAAAAAAAAAATTATATTTTACCTACTTCTACTTTTGACCAAAGTGATAATTTTTTTTTTTTTCCGTTTAAATTAACGATAATACTTAAAAATAGATAAAATTAATTTTTTCATCCAATTTTTAGATGAAATTGCTCATTTATTTTACTTTTAATTTAATTTTTTAAAAATATTTATGATATAAAATTAAATCAAAATTGAGATAAATGAACAGTTTCGTCTGTTTCATCCAAAAATTGGATGAAAAAATTAACTCCATCCATTATTTATTTTTAAGCATGTTCCGTTAATTTGAAAGGGAAAAAAAATTAATTTCTCACTTTGTTTAAAAATAAAAATCGGTAAAGTGTAGTTTTTTAAAGTAGAGAGGGATAAAGTGATAATTAAACAAAATAGAGGGAAGCAAAAGACAATTTACCATAAATTTGAACTTGAGGCGACATTTAGAGGCTAAATACTTGAATTACCTAAAAAAACAATAAATTAAATATATAAATTTGTTAAAAAAAAAATTAAATATATATAAAAAAAAAGAAGAAGAAGAAGAGAGAATTTATCAAGCATTTATAATAAAGGACCCATTATTAAGAAAAATGAAAGGGTTGTATCAACAATACAATGTTAAATTTAACTTAAATATCAATTTCACATCAAATTAAAAACACAAATTAAATTCGAGGCCATTTTATGACCATTTTCATTTAAATTGGATGTTAAATTTAACTTAATTTAGGAATTATATAATTGGTCTCTTCAACAAATGTTAAATTTAACTTAAATATCAATGACTTTTCATATTTAGTGACCAACGTGGAATGACGCACATGTCATATCAATCAATAGATTCAAGTGGGTACTATAAGAAATAATTTTAATTCACTTCTAAATGATTTTTTTTACAAATATTTGTACATTCATTTCTTCACCAAGAAAAATATATTGGTATATTTTTATATCCCAATTTAAGATTGAATCCCACAAATGATTGAGTTATAAAATACCCAAAAACAACCATTTTTGTAAATAAAACGTTTTTCCCTAATAACAATTCAAGTTTCTCTTTCTCGATTTTCAGGTGAATTGTTGTTAGGAAATAGTCTGAAAAAAAAAAATGTCTTTTAAATTTAGTAGAGTTATGAAATGACGGAAATGTCCACATTAAAAGGTCACGTATTGAACGTAACCCATTTTAAATTCAAAATCATTAACAACGTTTTTAATTTAATAGTATTAAAACAAATATAAAACTTGAGAGATTAAATGTACAATTTGATAAACTTCACATCCTCTCCATACTTTTAGAACCAAAAATATAAGGCGGCGTTTGATGGCATTTTGTTCCTGTATTGAAATATCCTAGAAACATAAACACATTTACTAACTACCAATGTTTTGAAATTGTTTCTTTTTAATTTATAAGAACGAAACAAAGAGACACGTTTTGTTACAACATTTGTTTTTTTTTTTTTTCTTTAAATTTGTAACAATAAATATACATACTTTTTTGTCAACATTTTTTTTTCCTTTATATATATGGTAATAAATATATATATTTCGTGGGTGGAGGTAGTCGATGTGGTGGTGGTGGCCAATATAGTAGTGGCCGGCGTAGTGGTGGTTCTCAATATTTTTCTTTAAGGAATAGTTTAAGAATGATTTTAGTGAAACAAAACAATATTTTTTGTTTTTTAAATTCTAAAAAAATCCAAGAGTATTTTTAAAATTTTAAAAATAATTAAAAACAAAAATATGTTTACTTGTTTACAAACATTCCATAAGAACATTAATAGAATGCAGGAAACCACCAAACGCGTAGATCCATTGGTAAGGGACCGTTCTAACTTTAACCAAGTTCTTTGATTCGAGACTTGAAAATGCAGTTATGTCAAAACTTGGTGGGGAGAGCTTTGTCGTCCTTGTAATCCAACCCGGCTCGATCCGGATTAATCGAAACCCAATATAATTATCAGATACAAGAAGTTATGCAAAAAAATAAATAAATAATAGGATGTAGGAAGATAGTAACTTTTTAATATGAGAAAAATACCCATACAACGCGTCTAATTTAATAAAAAGCATAAACTAACCCGAAAGTCTACTCAAATAAAAATACCTTCCCCATTTTTTTCCTTTTTTTTTTTTTTTTTTGTTTGAAAAACTGAAAAATAAAAAATTCAACCTCATGCGAGTTGCTTCCATGGAATATATATACTCCATTGCTATAAAGTTATTACAATAGAGACCTTTGGCTTTTCTTGTTTTGGGAGTTTTATTAAATTTAATTTTATAAATAATTTGATCGGCGATGTTTGAACTCCGGCGGCTGAGCCGCCCGAAATTGCAGGTCTTTTCCACTATCTCCTTAGCGGCGGTCTTCCTCATCATCGTACTAGTCGATACATTCAACTCCAGTCTTCTTCTCCGTCACCGTTCGGCGTGCGTTCAAACCAAAGGAGTTCGGAATCCGGCGAGGCCGGCGAAGCCCGTACCGTTGCTTGTGGTGGAAGAAGCGAAACAGAGTCGCTCGCCGGAGCTTGAGGTATTGAAGCCAACGGAATTGACTGGACAATTCGACTGCCGGATTAGAAAATTCTTCGGGGAGAATAATTGCCGGGTTCAGTTCTTCATGACGTGGATATCTCCTGCGAAGTCTTTCCGGCGACGGGAGTTTTTCGCGTTGGAGACTCTGTTCAAAGCCCATCCCGGCGGGTGCTTAGCCATACTCTCCAAAACCATGGATTCACCACATGGGTATGGAATTTTACAACCGCTACTCCACCGTGGGTACCGGATTCTGACAATCACGCCGGAATTATCCTCTCTGTTCAACAGTACGCCGGCGCAAACCTGGCTCGACGACATTAAAACCGGCAAAAGACCCGCCGGCCAAATCCCACTTGCGCAGAATCTTTCAAACCTCATCAGACTCGTCGTCCTATACAAGTACGGTGGGGTTTACCTGGACACGGATTTCTTAGTACTCCGAGACTTTTCTGGCCTGAAAAACACGATCGGAGCACAAAGCGTCGACGAGTCCGGCAACTGGACGAGATTGAACAACGCCGTACTAATTTTCGACAAGAACCATCCATTACTGTACAAATTCATGGAAGAATTCGCTTCAAATTTTGACGGTAGCAGATGGGGCCATAACGGCCCGTATCTGGTCTCCAGAGTGGTTGAAAGGGCGGCGAAAACAAATGGGTTGTCCTTCAACTTCACGGTGGTGCCGCCGCCGGCTTTTTATCCGGTGGACTGGAATCGAATAGGCGGCTACTTTATGCCGCCGAACGGCCGGTTAAACTCGAAATGGATTGAAGCGAAAGTGAAGCAATTGAAAGGAGGATCATACGGTGTTCATCTCTGGAATAAACAGAGCAATAAATTGAGAATCGAAAAAGGAAGCATTATAGAGAGATTGATCAAAGAACACTGCATCATCTGCAAACAATTTTCATCTGATTCATAATTCTTTGAAATTTTTCATTTTTTTTTATTGAAAATTGAACAAGAAATTGGTGAAAGGGAAAGCATAATATGATTTTTTTTTTCTTCCCCTGTAAATACCGGATTTGCTCATTCTTTGTAGACTTAAATTACACTTTGTACCTTTGAAGTTTGGACGGAGTTGCAATTTGATCATCTTTTCTCTCTCTCTCTCTCTCTCTCTATATATATATATATATATTCGCACATTGTTGTTTGAAATTCCATTTTAGTTTAAATTTGGTTTTGATTGACCGGTAAGCAGCAAATTTGATCACTATAAACTAGTTCACGGTTGGCTGGGCTGGGTTCAGACCAAATTTTACAAAAGAAATTTCAAAATGGTCTAAGGTTAAAGTTTGGCTCGAGCCCAGTCTTCGGACCTTACTTTCTAATCCAACTCTTCCCATTAATAAAAAATAAGGCTCAAGCTTGGCCTAGGGCTGGCCGAACCCTATGAATTTTTCTTATAATTAGAAAATTAATTTTCATCCCAAAATATTTTTTTTATAAGGTAAAAAAGAAATCAAGTAGTGAGGGATATTATATCAATGTGATTATGTGAACACAATGAAATAATTTTTTTTTTATTAACTTTACTTTTATAAATATTTTTTAAGCCCAAATGGGTATGCGGTGATACGAAAGAATAAATATGCATAAAATAAACCGTATTTAAATTTTATATATCTTCCAGTGCTTCACCCTCATAGCGGGAACCTCCCAAGACATGATTTGAGAAAACTTTTCCAAGAGTGGTAAGATCAAATCTTTGTACGAGTAACGATTTCTGAATAGCGGCACGAGTGTCACGACTCTAACAGTATCCACACCAAGAGCTCACTTTGAATAGTGTTTATTGCTTATCTAAGAATTATATTCTAAATCAATAGATTTAAGGTAGATTCGATTTGATTCAAGATGGTAGTAAGAATCAAATCGATAGCACAAAAAAGAAAGGTAGGTGGACGAATTTCAACCATGTCTTATGTGTTGGGCAGTCATCTAGTATGCATGGGTCTCTATTTATAGACTAAGTATGGGTTAAAATCCTAGACTTCCTTCTTTTCCTATTTGTACTTTCGGCCCGAACTTTTAAACAGTTCAACATTACTACCCAATTCTTTTTCAAAAACTATTCAAACTTTATTCTCCATAGTGTATGATTCATTAGATTCGTATCAAAAGTTCGACGATTAGAATTAATTAATTAATTTATTAATCAATTAAAATAAAAATTATTTTCAATTTTATCCTTATATAAAGAACACTTCTTTATGACGTCTTCACAAACTATAAGTCACGTTTATCCACATATCATAGTTATATCCACTTAATAGGAATTTAATCAAAGAGTCCACCCAAATATAATTACCACGCAATTCGAACTCTATCTCTATATCCCGAAAGAACCAATAAGGCATGATAAAGTCAAAACCTTTAGTCCGATCATACATTTTTTTATCCATGATTTACTTTATGATACTAATTAGAATTTCATTCTAATCATCCTACCGCTTTGCCTTGGCCTAAAGACTTTTAGTAAATTAGGTTCATTTACGTAGGACAATTCCATTTTTGCTAAAAGCCGATAGACTTTTTCTTGCATACTCAAATAATCATATGTATGTCCCATTATACCTAATGAATATACCTTTCAAGTCTCGTGGCTAGAGTGCAGCACTTAATATTCTCAAAGTATAAGAGCGCATACGCATTACGAACAATATCTCATGTTGAAAGATCGCATGCACTATTATAACTCATATATTCTATTTTTTAACCTTAAACAATATTGCCCTCATATAATATCAAATATGGTCACATATAGGCACTAGTTACCACTTAACAAGCCTTTTTGTGATTGTCTCAGTATCTCATATTGATGGATTTAAGATTTACTATTTTCAATTGAGAAAACACTCCACAAGCCAATATATCCAGATAAGTACCAGTTAATCTTACGACCGACATTTTAGGAATTCAATTACTAAATGTCTAGGATCTCAATCATATTTAATCTCATTAGGAAACTAAGACATTTCAATCGAATACCCAATAAATCTTGATAATTATATAATACATACATGGTGATATATTAAATACAAGGTTGGTATGTGAAATAAAAAATTTGTCCTTTTTTATTGTTTAATTACTTGAGATTATGTTCAGAAAAAAGCCCGCCTAGGATTGTCTGTCTGGTGCATCTCCAACAATCTCCTAGCACTATAGCAATCCGGTGAAGTATTATATATTTCATCTGGCTAACTACTACGAAGTTAGGGCCCTAAGTGAGTGGATATGTCATGTTGTATACTCTCGAAATAGATATATTAACTTTAAGTGATCACATGAAAACACCACTCTTGGTGTTTGGATGTTGATGAGACTTAGGTTCCTTAACCTGAGCTATAGCCCCATCAATATCATTGTCACAATACTGAGGTATCGTGACTCAATGGTTGGAATCAAGTTCGTCAAACGAAATTGTAAATCCTTACACCTTATAAACTGCATCTGATGTAATAAGAACTTAGTCTCCATGGTAGAATCTGAAATTTTGGATCTCATTCATAACTTCACCCACTAATGACCCGACTTATCAAGATATAATAATATCTTGAAGAAGGCTAACAAAATTCACATCGAATTTGAAATTCGATACCATTACTCCAGTATTATGATGTTCTCATTCTCAATTTCCAGAATTTTATCTTTGATTCTTCCAAAGTACTTTAAGATATATTTCAACACCATTCAATATTCTCAATCTGAATGAAATTGATATACTCTAGTCAAATTAACAGCGTGTATGATATCAAATTCTAGTGCATAACACATAATACATGATACTTTATTGACAGGTTCTCTTATAGATGATCTCAATAGGTGATAAATTTTATAACCTAAAGTTCTCTTTTCTTTTCATGTAATTTTTCATATCTAAAATTGTGTTTTTTTGTATTTTTTTAGGGTGTAGATGAAGCAAAAAATTGAGACAATATATTGGGAACTCTATGTAGATATATAAATTGTATGTATTTGTAAAGAATGTATAATATTTTTTTTTCTTATTGGGAATTGATTTTTTTTTTCCTCATGATTTACAATTCAATTTATTTATTAGCGGCATATAACTCGTATTATGTCTCCTTATTTTATATCAATACAAGTTTTGGTCTCAACTGTTAGTTATTGTTGATGGCAAATGAAATAATTGTAGAATGTTGTATAAACAAAGAAGATTATGTTAAAAAATCAAAAGATATTATTATTATTATTATTATTATTATTATTATTATTATTATTATTATTATTGTCTATTTTGTTTGTTTGTTTTACATAGCTATCTTTATGAACGGGTTATATGCTAGTAAAGTTATAAAATTTTATACAAAAGGCTTTACAAATAACCCGGCCAACCTTTCCTACAAAAAACTTGTCCAGGAGAAACCCGCGCATTGCACAGGTTAACTTCAAATACATCATTTCCAAAATGAATGAAGAAGAAGAAGAAATGTTTAAAAATAGGGTAATTTTTTATGGGCCCCAAAAGCCCATAACTTGTTAAGTTTCTCCCCATTTTTTTATTTTATGAAAACCCCACTACTAAAAATATGTTATTTTTGTGTCAAAAATACACTTTAATTAATATTTTTAATAATAAATATTAATCGTACCAAAAATTCAATATTCCTTCATAATCACAGTAAATATTCTTATCACTGACGCGCACCACAATATATATTCACTACCATTGCCGCCCTAGTACAGTAAATATTTGTTATTAATGTCACCACCATCACAATACAAATTTACTATCACCGCTACCACCATCACAACAAAAAAAATATTATTATCACTATCACCATCACAGTAAATATTTACTATCATCACCGCCACAATAATAATTATTTACTATTATTACCTATAGACACGACATTTTGATTGCCCCGCAAAAATAATTTTTTACTTTATTTTATTAAAAAAAAAAACTAAAAAAAGGGCCTCTAAACCCCTAAAAAGCCCTAAAGTTGAAAAATGGTAGCACGTTTTGCAGCCCCTAAGGTTGAAAAGGGTGGCTGCATGTGCAACCACCCTATGCCTATAGAGAGGTTGCTATAGCAGCCCCTCTTTCCTCTTTCTAAATATGTTTTAAAAAATACTTAAAATTGAAAAAAAAAAAAAAAACACGAGGGAACGGCTGCCTAGAAAAAACAATCATTCCCTCAACAAAAATGATTTTTTTTTGGGTTTTGGTAGAGAGAAATAGGGAGGGGCTGAGAGTTTTAGAGAGAGAGAGATATGAGGAGTTCATATTTTTTGGGGGGTTTTGGAGCCGAGAGTTTTGGGAGAGAAGAGGGGGAGCTCACTTTTTGGGAAAATTCTAGAGAGAAGGAGAGGGAGGCCAAGAGTTTTAGAGAGAGAAAAAGACAAGATTTTTTTTTAGAAGGTGATTGGTAAGAAGGATCTTAAGATTTTTACTTAAAGATTTTCATATGTGAGAGAGAGATTAGGGAGAGAAAGTGAGAGATTTTTTCTTTTTTGGTTGGGTTTTGTGGTTTTCGGCCAAATAAATAAATAAAGGAAATTTAGGTTTTGATTTAAAAAAAAAAAAAAAAGGGAAGAAGAGGCAAAAGAGGGGAATAAACTGTCCAAGCCCAGGTAAGTTTTATTCTACTCTTCAACTACACTTTTTTTTTTTTGCCCAATAAACCGTTTGAAATGATGGACCAAAAATTGAACAAAACTTAAAAGGATGTTCCACAGGAATATTTAAAAAAAAGGGTTTACTTTTCTGTATATATTTTTTTGTTCTGCACCTTTTCGCACTTTTAGTTTGTTATATTTATTTACTGTTATGCGCCTTTCCGCGCTTTTATTTTCTTATATTTATTTACTGTTATGCGCTTTTTCGCGCTTTTATTTGGTTGTATTTATTTATTGTTCTGCGTCTTTCTGCGCTTTCATTTTATTGTATGTATTTTTTTTGTTCTGCGCCTTTTTGCGCTTTTATTTATGTAATTTTATTTTACGCACTTTATGTACTGTGCTGTATTCTGTAAAAATAAAAAATTCTTTCATTTTATTTAATAAAAAAAAAAAAAAATCTAAGAAAAGATTTCAAAACCAAATAAAACATTTGGAATAAATTTTGATTGGACTTAATTGGATAAGGTACCGTTTTTAAACGGATGTCTCGGGGTGTCTAACACCTTCCCCAAGCGTAACTAATCCCAGAACCCTTAAAAATGAATCTCTAATTGAACTGTGCCTTTTGGAGTCAAAATATTACTTAAGACATTTTTAAAAAAAAAAAATCCGATGACCTAGTATACCATTTAAATTTAATGTAGGTGGCGACTCATTTTTCTAATCTAAAATTAGCTTAAGTACTTTTTACGAGAAAACTGACGCTTTAAAAATCTCTCTCATTATTTATTTCCCAAAAAACGCAAAAAATATTTTAAATTTACTATTATTTTTCTTTCAAAAAATCAAGGTGCATCAGCTGGCGACTCCACTGGAGAATGAAAAGAAGGTCGAGCCTAATATGTCTAAATAAGTCCAACTAATCCAAGTCCAAATGTTTTATTTTGTTTTGTCATATTTTTCTTCTATTTTGTAAATAGATTGAGAAGTTTTTTTTTGGGGGTTTTGATGAATCGATCATGTCTTAGGGAGTCTTAAAAACCAAATGAATTCAAACTTTCCAATATCGATGAGAATTAAGTAATGAAAGAATTTCTATGAAACATAAAAATATCATTTATTTGATCGGACATCATCGAAATTGAAAACTTTGAACTCGAATGGGTTTTAAGGCTACCTAAGATCCATGTGGACTAACAAGTGGGCTTGTTGTACCAGACAAGACGAGACAAGAAAATTGGTCCCAGAAAAATAATTCCAGTTCTCCCCATTCGAAGTCCGATCTTTACCCGTAGCCGAGCTCATAATCGTTCCAATATAGCATCCGAAGGCAACCCCGAATCTCCCCGCACGAACGAATTGACTCAGATACAAGAGACTATGAAGTTAATAATGGAGAAGCTCGATAAGCTAAGTCAAGATCGAGAAGTGCCTATCCTTCTGCCCAATGGAACCCCAGTGACTCTACCCAGTTATGAGTTGCCTAATGGAAACTCTCCAAGCGCCGGGATGGAGAACTCAGTGCCAAATCCAAACCACGGCGGCCCGAACTTTCTGGTATCAGTCTACTATGGACCCTAGATAGGTCTTTATCCCTTCGCTTATGGAGCGTCGACATATCCCGGCCAGGGGCATGTTTATCAAGCCTTACCTGATGGCCCGGTCCCATCCGCACCATAGATCCTCATTCACCCGGAGAGGGTCATTACTTTATCCAACAATTTGAATGCCAATCGACCGGCCTTGACCACTGAAATCGAAAATAAAGAGGAGAATGGCCCTCCACCGGCTTAATTTCTGAAAATGGAAAAATTAGAAAAAAAAAACTATAGAAAAATGGCAAAGGGAGAAACCGTCTCGAAAAGTAATGTATAAGAAGCTGTCAACACTACCTCGTGTGGTGTATTTGAAAAACTTCGTAGTTCTAGAGTTCAGGAAGTATGATGGTACTGGCCCCCCAGAATGGCATGTTAGCATTTACAAGGAGAAGTTGGGAGTTCATGCCCAGAACGAAGACCTTTGCCTAAAGATATTCCGGAGATCGTTGAAAGGACTGACTCTCAACTAGTATATGACCCTAAAGCTATCGCAGATTAAAACATTCGAGGATCTGGTAGAGACCTTATGTGAGTAATATATGTACAATAGGGATGCTGTGCCGGATCGCAATACCCTCTACTAGATACTAAAGAAGAAAGATGAAAGTTTTCGAAAGTATACTGCTCGCTGGAGGGAGGAGGCTACTAAAGTTGTCCCTAGGCTGAGCAAAGAGGCTCAGTTTGAGATTTTCAAGTCATTGTTCTATCAAGATCTCTCAAGTATAGCAGTGACTTCCTTCGGCGATGCGATCGAGTAAACCGAGGTAACGGAAGAGGGAATAAGCAGCGAAAAGATTGAAGGGGCCCTGTCTGATCCAACGAAGAGGTCAGCCCCGTCAAAGAAGAAAGAGAATGAAGTAGCTGTCATTGTTTCCCCCCAACAAACCCTTCACTAGAATAACCCTCAACCTTCTTATCCTCAAAACTACCCAAATCAGAACAACCAATATCACAACTACCTCCCGCAAAATCGCCAAAACTAATATTACTCCTGGAACCATCCATATTCTCAAAGCCATCCCCATTATTATAAGAACCTACATCCCTCTTACCAAAACCATGCTTCCCAATATTATCCCTATGCCTACCAAACACCCGCTTACCATACAAATCAGTTAAACGAAAATCACCCGCCTCAAATTCCTAACCATACCTTAAAGCCAGGAACCCAATACCATCGAGGCTATCTACCTCGCACTACTGGGGGGAACTTCCGGAGCAATGACAAAGAACCACTAGACCTTCCAGTCTCAATCAACGAGTTGTACCGAAATTGTTTAAAATAGAAAATGTTGACACCTCTTACATCTTACGAGCCTCAGCCTAGAAGTAAAGTCGCTTCTTCAAATGCTTTATGTGAGTACCACTCAGGATCCAGAGGACATACGACCGAGCAATGCTATCATTTGAAAGACAAGATTCGAGAGTTCATACAGACAAGAGCCATCACGTTTCCTAAAAATCTTGAGACTGTGCGCTAAACTGTCAGCATAATCCGTTGCCTGAACACGCACTATCAGGAAGTGGCGTTAATCTGATTCTCATAGAGGTGGTCGAGAAAGAAATAGCTGTGATCAATATTGGCGATATTTGTTTACACCCTGAGGTTCTTGACGGAAGGTTCAAATTACATCAAGAAAATGTGGCTGAAAAACTAGAGAAATCTTGGTCTTATCTCTTCCGATTCAAAAATCTGTGAAAAGTCTCAATAAAGTCCCATGGAACTATGAGATCGTCGCTAAAAATGGAGAAGGAGAAGAATTACCAATATCAGCAGAAGAAATCGGCGGAATCATTTGGTATGGGAAGGTGTACATGCCACAGGATTTGATCAGGGTTCCTATGAGAGAACCAAGAGGAGTTCTGAAAAAAACCGGTGTCAGAATATGAGGCTTAAAACTTCTTGAAGGTGATGAAAAATTCAGAATATAAGATAGTGGAGAAACTCGGCAAAGCGCCGGCGCAAATCTCGATATTTTTACTACTCCTATCCTCAGAAGTACACAGACAGACATTGTTGAAAGTCTTGAATGAAGCCCACTTGCCAAGAACGATCCCTCCGGAGAAGTTTGTCACTTTGGTCGAGCAGGTCCTGGGATCTAACATCATTACTTTCATCGATAATAAGATTAACGAAGATGGAACAAGACACAACAAGTCCCTGAATATCACAGTCGAGAGCGACGGGATGTTTATAGTTCGGGTGCTGATTGACAATGGATCGAGACTAAATATTTATCCTTTGTCACTACTAGAGGAAATGGGAATCAACCTGTCATAAATTCGATCGTCAAAAACGGTTATTAGGGCATTCGATGGCGCCAGGAAAGATAGTGTTAAAGAGATTGACCTGCCAATTGAAATTAGCCCGATCCAGTTCAACGTGAAGTTCCAAGTACTTAACATACCTGTTTCATACAATCTATTGTTGGGAGGCCGTAGATCCACAATGCCGGGCAATGCCTTCGTCGCTACACCGGAAGATCAAGTTTATTGTTGACGACACGCTGTATGTGATCAATGTTGATTTAGATGTCACACATTTCCGTCAAATGATAAGTCGATATGTCTCAGTAATGGAAAAAGAGAAAGAGAAGACTGAAGTCTCATATCACGTGTTCGACGTCGCGAATGCTACTTTCGTGAAAGAATGAGGAAATGAGTTGGTGCCGTCATTGTCTAGCACCGTGGCCTTCGTTGCTAGAGAAATGAAGTCTCTAGGTTGCATCCTCGGGAAAGGATTGGGCAATAACCTGGATGGAATAACAGAGCCGATAGAAATTAAAGAGAAAAGGAAAAAAATTGGGTTAGAATACAAGCCAACAAAAGCAGACAGGGTGAGATATTTCCGAAAGAAGATTTCTATCGGATAGGGGAAGGTGACTCGGATATGCAAAATTTCCATTGGCTGGCTGTTCGATAATCCATCCATTATCAATAAGGGGAATGAGATTATAGAATTCGAGTTTCACCCTAAGAAAGTGTTGATCGAGGAAGTTGTGAACGTAATCCTGGGAAAGGAGGTAGGGCCAAGTCATAGGTTCGGTATTTGAATCAAGGGGGGTGAAAAGTTACAGAATTAGAATCATTGTTCCCTCCCGGTTCACCGGGCTTTTCGGTAAAATTGGAAAAAAATTATGTACTCGCCATTCCATTCAGCTAACCTTTTGGATAGAAAGGGATTTTGCTTTGTAATGGCTTAATTTTACTGAATGCAATTCTATTTTATGCAAAATATGGTTTAAATGTTGAAATTTTACTCTTTCAGGTTGCCTAAGTTACTTGTATATGATTCATGCGATATAACTGGGCTAGAGTGCGATGAATATAATTTCAATGCAAAACCAGACCATAATCTGGTAGGAGTGGAAACAGAAGATGACTCTTGCCAATCAGATGATGATGAGATCCGAAAAGCTTTTGCAGAATTTGAGAATAAGCCGATTCCCAGTGTTGATGAGACTGAGTTAATAAACTTGGGTACTCCAGATGTGTTGAAGGAAGTAAAGATTAGATCAACCCTTACTGCTCTGGAAAAGAAAAAGTTGATAACGCTCTTAGTTGCCTACCAAAATATCTTTGCCTGGTCTTATGATGACATGGTAGGGCCAGACCAAAGTATCATGACCCATAAGCTTCCACTAAAGACTGGGAGTGTACCGATCAAGCAAAAATTGATAAAGTTGAGGCCCACTGTCAGCCTCGAGGTCAAGGAGGAGATCATGAAACAGATTAATGCTCGAATTATCGAAGTCTGTAACTATAGTGAATGGCTCTCTAATGTCGTTTCAGTGCCAAAATCCTCAGGAAAAATTAGAGTCTGCTTGGATTATCGTGATCTCAACACGGCAAGTCCTAAAGATGATTTCCCGTTGTCGAACATCCATATCATCATCGACAATACTGCGGGGCAAAAGCTCTATTCCTTCGTTGATGGATTCTCCAGCTATAATCAAATTCTAATGGATGAGGAAGATCGAGAAAGACAGCCTTCACTACACCGTTGGGAGTCTTCTGCTATAGAGCGATGTCTTTCGGTCTCAAAAATGTCGGGTCAACGTACCAAAGAGTAATGACGACCCTTTTTCATGATATGATACACAAGGAGATTGAGGTATATGTGGATGACATGATCGTTAAATCTCAGGAGAACGAAGACCATCTTTTCCATTTGAAAAGAATGTTCGATAAACTTCGAAAGTATCAGTTCAAGCTCAACCCGACAAAATGCACTTTCAGGATAACTTCCAGAAAACTTATTTGTTTCATGGTGGACCGCCATGGAATTAAGATTGATCCTGCAAAGACGAAGGTCATTCGCGAGATGCCGCCATCAAAAAATGAGAAGGAGATTCGAGATTTTCTGGGTCGATTGAATTTCATAGTCCGATTCATTTTCCAACTCACTGCCACTTGTGTCAATCTTTAAACTGCTTCGAAAGAAAAGTGATGGGCGGTAGAATGTCGATTGCTAGAATACTTTGGAGAAGATTAACGCCTATTTGATTGATCCTCCAATTCTAGTGCTACCTCGGGAGAGAGTTCTATTGTTGCTTTATCTATCGATTCTTGACTCCTCTATGGGAGCCATTCTCGGATAGCTCGATGAATCTGGGAAGAAAGAACAATCCATCTACTATCTCAGCAAGCGCTTCATGAAGTACGAGAAAAATTACACCTTACTAGAGAGGACCTGTTGTGTATTAGCCTAGTTTGCTGAAAAAACTGCGCCATTATATGCTCCCATTGACTACTTACTTAATAGCCAAAATGGATCCCTTAAAGTATATCTTTGAGAAGCCGATTTTATCAGGAAAAGTTGCAAAATGGCAAATGTTGTTAACGGAGTTCGATATCGTTTGCAAGACCCAAAAGTCAGTAAATGGTCAGGCAATTACGAATCAATTGGCTAATTGTCCAGCTCAAACGGATTACCAGCTTCTTGAAACGCTATTTTCAAATGAGTCAATTCATGCAGTGTAGGAAGAAGAAGAGGAAACAGTCTGGAAAATGTATTTCAATGGAGTTGTGAACTCTCGAGGGGTCGGAATCGGAGCCGTTCTTGTTGCTTCGAGCAAGTAGCATTATCCGGTGGCTTCCGAGTTGAGGAGCACCAATAACTGAGCTAAATACGAAGCATGTATTTTGGGGCTCTAGTTGGCCATCGACATGAAGATCAAAGAGTTGCTAGTGTTTTGTAATTCTAAGCTGATAATCAATCAGGTGACTGAGAAGTATACCACGAGAGATCCGACCTTGGTAGCCTATAATAATCACCTCTTAGAGTTATGCGAGCAGTTTACGATGATCGAGTTTGAAAGCATACCGAGACTCAAAAACGACTTTGTCGATGCTTTACCTATCTTGGCATCTATGATCTCTATATCCCGGGAAGAGGACGATATTATTCCCGTGGCAATCCAAGTTCAGCGCTGGCCAGCTCACTGTTGCCAGCTCGAAGCCAAACTAGCCAAAGACAACTTCCTAAAAAATCGAGAGTATCTAGAAGGGGTATTGAGTGTTGATCGAAAGACCCTCCGGAGATTAGTAGGTCAATTTTTCTTAAGTGGGAAAACTCTGTACAACTCTCCCCCAACGTAGGCCTACTAAGATGTGTTGGAGTCGAAGAGGCCATCCAGTTTATGAGAGAAGTCTATAGTGGCATATATAGACCTCACATGAGTGGATTCATTCTCGCAAAGAAGATCTTGAGGACTGGATTTTTTTGGCTGACGATGGAAAACGATTGTGTGCAATCTGTTTGAAGAAGCCATAAGTGTCAAATTCATTGTGATCAAATTCATATCCTACCTTCGCAACTTCATTGCTTGGCGGCCCCTTAGCCCTTCTCAATATAGGGTATAGACGTCATTAGAGAAGTCACTCCTAAGCACCGAGTGGTCATCGCTTTATCTTGGTGGCAATTGATTATTTTACTAAGTGGGTGGAGGCTATCTCCCTAGCCCGAGTGACTCAAAGGACAGTGACACGATTCATCAAAGAAAATATCATGTCGAGATATGGTTTGCCACAAGCACTGATAACCGACAACGCTAAAAACCTGAAAGGGTCGAAAATACAGGAAATTTGTCAGCAGTTCAAGATCAAGCACAGAAACTCAGCGTTTTACCGTCCAAAAATGAATGGAGCAGTGGAAGCTGCAAATAAGAATATAAAAAAAATCCTCCAGAAGATGATCGATAACTATAAGGAGTGAGATGATATGCTTCTATATGCTTTGATGGCTTATCAGACTTCAGTCTGATCCTCGACAGGGGCAACCCCTTACTTTCTGGTCAATGGCATGAAAGCGGTGATACCAACTGAAGTGGAAACTCCATCTCTGTGAGTACTCATGGAGGCTGAGCTCAATGAAACGTAATGGGTGCAGCAAAGATTGGACCAACTTTGCTTAATTAATGAAAAACGGCTAACAACGCCACAGACAGTGTTACAGGCAGAGAATTGCTAGAGATTACGATAAGCGGGTCCGCCCCAGAGTCTTCAGGGTCAGTGAGTTTGTATTGAAGATATTTTTTTCTTTCCAAGATGAAGCCAAAGGCAAGTTCGCCACAAACTGGGAAGGTCCTTTTGTTGTTTACAAGGCTTTGAGTGGTGGAACATTGATTCTCTAGGAAATGGATAGTAATGTATTTCTCGAGCCTCTAAACTTGGATTCTGTAAAGTAATACTTTGCCTAATAAAGACCTTTCTTTTCCAAGTAAATTGTTTCGATTTGTGATTATCTGTTTCCTTAAAAAAAATGGTGTGACTCGAATATGGTAAAAAGTCAAAAGGGCGTTGTGAAAAAAATGTAGGGACCTTACGAAAAAAAAAAAAAAAAGACAGATAGATCTCTTGGGGGGCCCTTTTCGTAATTCTACTACGGCTGACTTTCCTTGACCATAAAAATTTTTGTGTTCAGAACCTGATGGATTTGAAAGGAGTTTGAATCTGTGAAAAAGAACATCGGGTATGGCTTGAATTTGCATTGAAATCATACTTATCAAACAGTTCGGCTTGGAATCTCGCAGCCAACATATTTGGTGATAAAGGTACCTGTTTTTAGTAAAGTTTTATACATTTTTCCATATTTTAGCTAAACCAGTTTTGCTGGATTTAAGAAATATGAAGCAAACAGAAGTATATGATTTCTCTAATACTGAGGATGCCTGGTAGAAAAGTGGAAATAAAAATCGACAAGCGTAAAGAAATAAAGGTGATAGGGATACTATCTAGTGCTAAACCCCGCTAGTAACCTAAGGAAAACCTCCACGGGGTGCACCTCTAGAATTGAAAGAAGAAAAAAGTGGAAGAATCTCCCGATACTATTCGGGTCCAAGCACCAGCAGCTGAGCGATTTTAGGTAAAAAGGGGAGACGGAATTGCGAGTCGTTAAAGGTAGCAATTTTTTAGACTAAGACTTTGTTTTAGAAGTGTTATCTCATAGGGATCTCAAAAGGTTTAGGGAGCATGAATTTTCCTATCACTAGGGTCTTTCACCTTCCTGCCGACTCGAATTGGAAACCATTATTGTTGAAATTCAAAGAGCTCTAAAAGAGCATTGAGTTATGCATTTTGACCTGTAAAGATTAGGTCATTCCAGTGTCAGACCCAGCTACAGGTTGGGGCACATTTTATACCTTTTGTATTTCATTTCGCCCCAGCCCCAAGCTAGGGCACATTATATGGAGTTTGTCTATTTCTGCATCTAGGGAGTTTGAGCATGGCAGCCCAGCCACAGACTGAAGCATATTTTATATCTGGCCTTAATTTTTGCATTTGCCTCTCTGTGATGGCTCATATATTCTACACTGCCTCTCCGTGATGGTTTTTTCATGTTACGTTTTTCTCTCTGTGATGACTTTTAATTTTTGCATTTGTCTCTCCGTGATGGCTCATATATTCCGCACTGCCTATCTGTGATGGCTTTTAATTTTTGCCTGTCTGTCTATGTTTTTGTCTTGTGCATTCGTTTCTCGCTCCACCAAGGGCATATGCTGAACTATGTTTGACCTGATCTTTGGTACCCCCAAGGTACGTAGGCAGGCCACATGGGTTCGGTTACATCTTCCTCCAGTACGGGTCATATTAATATTTATAACAATGACATTTAATATTATCAACATACTAATGATAATAATAAATTATTATTATTAATAATAATGATGTAAGCTCCAATAATAATAATATTTATTATTATGTATAATTTATACTTCATTATTAATAATATAACACCATTAGTATTATTGTATTATTATGGGCGGACATCAGATTTAATATCTGGTGTCATATTAATATTTTATTAGATAATATTAATTATTTATGGGTGGTGGAAGAAATTAATAAATGGTGGAATATTTATAGAATAAAATATTGGAAAAAATTAACAAATGACGTGGTCTCCTATCTTTGTCAAGCAAGTGAAATTCACATGATAAAAAGGGGTAACTGTAGACACGACATTTTAACCGTTCTGCAATTTTATTTTTTTTACTTTATTTATTATTTTATTTTATTAAAAAAAATTAAAAAAAAGGATTGCACGTTTTATAGTCCCTAAGGTTGAAAAGGGTGGCTGCATGTGTAGCCAACCTAAGCCCATGGAAGGATTGCTATAACAGCCCCCATTTCCTCTCTATATATGTTAAAAAAATACTTAAAATTGGAAAGAAAAAAAAAAAAGAACGGTTGTCTATAAAAAACAACCATTCCCTCAACAAAAAGGATTTTTTTTGGGTCTTGGTAGAGAGAAATGGGGAGGGGCCGAGAGTTTTAAAGAGAGAGAAAAGAGGAGTTTATATTTTTTGGGGGGTTTTGGAGCCTAGAGTTTTGGGAGAGAAGAGAGAGAGCTCACTTTTTGAGAAAATTCTAGAGAGAAGGATATGGAGGTTGAGAGTTTTAGAGAGAAAAAGAGAAGATTTTTTTTTTGGAAGGTGATTGGTAGGAAGAATCTTAAGATTTTTACTTAAAGATTTTTAAACGTGTGAGATAGATTAGGGAGAGAAAGTGAGAGATTTTTTCCTTTTTGGTTGGGTTTTATGATTTTCGGTCAAAAATAAATAAATAAAGGAAACTCAGGTTTTGATTTAAAAAAAAAAAAAAAAAAAACAACAGAAAAGAGGAACAAACCGTCCAAGCCCAGGTAAGTTTTCTTCTACTCTCCCACTACAATTTTATTTTTTATTTTTTGCCATTAAACAGTTTGAAATGATGGACCAAACATTGGACAAAATTTAACAGGACATTTCACGGGAATATTTAAAAAAAAAAAATTATTTTTCTGTATTTATTTTTTTGTTCTGCGCATTTTTCGTACTTTTATTTTGTTGTATTTATTTTTTATTTTGTGTCTTTCTGCGCTTTTATTTTGTTGTATTTATTATTGTTCTACGTCTTTCTGTGTTTTTATTTTTCTATATGTAATTTTTTTGTTCTGCGTCTTTCCGCACTTTTATTTATGTAATTTTATTTTATGCACTTTATGTACTGTATTGTATTTTATAAATATATATATATATATATATATATATATATATATATATATATATATATATATTCTAAAAAAAGATTTCAAAACCGAATAAAACTTTTGGATTAAATTTTGATTAGACTTAATTGGATAAGGTACTGTCTTTAGACAGGCGTCTCGGGGTGCCTAACATCTTCCCCGAACGTAACTAATCTCTGAACTCTTAAAAAATAAATTTCTAGTCAAACTGTGCCTTTTGGAGTCAAAATATTGCTTAAGCCATTTTTTAAATCATTTTTAAAAAATATATATGGTGACCTAGCATACCATTTAAATTCAATGTTAGATGACGACTCCTTTTTCTAATCTAAAATTGGATTAAATACTTTTTATGAGAAAACAGACACATTAAAAACCTCTCTCATCATTTATTTCCCAAAAAAATGTAAAAAATATTTTAAATTTACTATTCTTTTCTTTTCGAAAAATCGGAGAGTGTCACTACCAGTACCAACACAACAAACATTTTTACCACTGTCACCCAACAGCAAATATTCGACATTACAACTACCACCACAATAAATATTCACTATTACCATAATAGCTCTAATAAAAATTAATTATTATCACATCATTAAAAATTCTTTATCACCACCGCGACCATCACTATAATTTAAAAAAAAATCACACACAATTCCCAGCCAAAATATTGTAGCAAATAAAAATCAAAATATTACCTAGAAAATCAACATTTACACTAAATTTCACAATAAATTTTCCAAAACTAAGAGAAAAAGCTATTGGGTGGAACGATTGCGGCGGCTCTAGGGGCAAAAGTTAAAGGAGCTGACAAGCAGCGGCATAGCAAACCCCTATTTGGCCGTCTATGGGCCAAATCTCATTCAAAGACGGCCAGATTTGGGCGTCATTTGGTGAGAGACAGAGAGGAGAGAACTGGGAAAGAGAAAGGGTGAAATAGAGAGACAGAGGGTTGTTTCGGCAAGAACCAGAAATGAGAGGGAGCTAGCGGCGGAGTGATTGCAGAGGCTTCAATGGCGGAAGTAAAGGAGTTGACGGGCGGAGCATGTATAGCAAACCCAGATCTGGCCTGAAGATGGCAAGACGGTGATAGATGTGGTGGTGTGTTTCGGCGGGAGTTCATTGCGCGGTAGTGGCGAGACGGTGGCACGATAGCTTCTGCAAGACGATGGAGCGATTTATTTTAAATCACCAATGGTTCACTAGAACCTTCCATCAACAACTTAGTTTGTTAGTTTTTTGAGTTTGTTATTTTTAGTTTTCAAGTTGTTGAGAGTTGTTGATTTATAGCATAAATTGTAAACTTCATGTTTATTCAAATCAATGAGAATTCCACATTCCATTCAATTTTTTATCATCTCTTTATCTTTTAATATGGTATCAGATGAATTTCTTCATCATTTCACTTCCTACTGAAGAACAACAGTTTTGTTGATGAATCATGGTTCGTGATGGTGGTAATTAACAAACCACCGCTACTGACAACAAATTCCAGCCGCTCACTTCTCTATCTTTTTCTACTACCACTTAACCTAATCAGGATTTTTCTTTCATGGACAATCACCATAGCCCTTACTTCCTTCACAGTGGTGATCATCCTAGAATGACTTTAGTTTCTCATGTTCTTACGGGTTCAAATTACAATACTTGGAATCGTGTTATGCTTACGGCTCTCAATGCCAAGAACAAATTGGGATTTGTTACTGGCACTCTTCCACAGCCTCTGCCGGATGATCCATCTTCTGGTCCTTGGTCTCATTGCAATAGTATGGTTCTTTCCTAGCTACTCAATTTTGTCGACAAGGAGATCAGACACAGTCTCCTCTATATAACTACTGCCCAAGAAGTGTGGATCGATCTTCATACTCAATTTCTCCAGAGTAATGCTCCTCTTATTTTTCAACTTAAACAATAATTACCTGCTATCTCTCAAGGATCTCTTAACGTTAATCAGTATTTTACCAAACTGAAAATCCTTTGGGATGAATTGAAGGATTTTTAGCCGATTCCCGTTTGCACTTGTGGAGGCATGAAGTTTTGGACTGATTGTCAGGAGCAAGATCACCTTATACAATTCCTCATGGGCCTCAACGACTCTTATGCAGCTGTTCATGCTCAAATCCCCATGCACGATCCTCTACCATCCATTAGCAAAGCTTTCAATCTTGTTATCCAAGAGAAAAGGCAATGATCTATCATATCTCCAACTTTGTCATATGAATCGATGGCTTTCCAAGTTGGTTCTTCTCCCATGGCCGCCGTCGCCGCTTCGAATTAAAGCCGATCTACCTCTCTGTGTTCTCACTGTGGCAAATTAGGGCACACAGTGTCTATAAGACCCTGATTTTTATTTAAGACGCATTTTCACACATTTAGAAAAATATGAGGTAGATTGTGTTATTTATAATTTAATTTAAAAATTGAGGGGCTAATTAAAAATTTTCAAAATGCAAATTGTAAATTTTTGGACTAAAATGATTTCAAATTCTTAATTAGGGGGAGGTTAATGTAATTTGAAAATAATTAATATATATATATATATATATATATATATAAGATAAAAAAAATAAAAAATAAAAAAGGTAAGGTCGGTATGGGGCTTGGGCCTCTTTTTTAACACACACACACACACACACACATATAAACTCATACACATTACAGCAAAAAAAAAAAAAAGAGAAGAAAAATCCAGAAACGAAGAGAGAGAGAGAAGGCAGTCCAGCGTAGGTTCGTCGGCGGTATGTGTGTGTGTGTGTGTGTGTGTGTGTGTGTGTGTGTGTGTGTGTGTTCATTGATGGTTGTGTGCGTGTGTTCGTGTTCTTCATGTGGGTATGAGTCGTCTTCAAATTTCAAAAAGAGAGAGCAATCGGGGTGTGTGTGTGTGTGTTGATCGGTGTGGGCGTTCCTCTAGCAGTGAAGGTGGTTGGTGGCGTGGGTAGTTAGCAGCTGACGGTGTAGGGGCAGTTGGTGTCGATTAGTCGTCCGGGGTGAGTGTTTCGTGTGGTGTGTGTGTGTTCGGCGCTAATCAGTCTAGTGGGTGTTAACGGCGTGGGTGTAAAGATGATCGTCGCCATCGCCGATAAGTGTGTATGTGTGTTTTGGTTGTAGGTGTGTGTGTTTCGAAGGGTATGTGTGTGTGCTCCGGTCTGGGGTGTGGTCGTCCGTTGTAGGGGTATGAGCAGGTTGTTGGTCGCCAATGGTCGGTGAAGAAGAAGTGAGAGTTAGTGAGAGAGAGAACGTCGGCGGCGAGAACTGAAAGAATAGAAAACAAAAGCAAGAGAGAAAGTGACGTTGGCGGAGCCCAACGCAGAACCGAAACAAATACAAAATCGACCGTGTGTTGTGTGTGTGTGATCAGTTGCGGTAGCCGTCGCCGAGGCGGTAGGGGCGGCGGTGAGAATCCAATGAGCAGAGTAGGGCAAGGAACGGGGTGGCGTTCGCCGCGGCGGTGGATCCTTCGCCGCAGCGGTGATGGGCGAGAAATAGAACAGAAAATAGGAAACGGGAAAAGAAAGAGAAAAAAAAAACGGGAAAACCAAAAATTACACAAACAACCCCAATAAAATCTAATAAATCCATCTCGCGGCAAACGGATGAGTCAGAACAGGTAGAATTCTAAAGTCTCCTAATATATGTATTTAATTGTCTCATGGTCATGGTGTGATAATGAAATTATTTGGTAAATCATTATGACATTTTACCTGTTTAACCTGCATGAAATAAAGTGGATGATGTGGAATTTATGTGACAAACATGTTAATGTGGTTTATGTGTTATATTACTTAAATGCATGTATTAGAGGGGTTGAAGTTCTACTGAGCGTTGGCTCACAACCCCATAGTTTTTGGTTGCAGGGTCAGCTGGGACAAAACGATGAAGAGATATTTTTTATTTGAAATTTCGATTTGTAAAAATTGTAATTATTATTCATTGTTGTGATCGGAGAAAACGATAAGTATAATTATCATAGTCGTTGTGAAATCTCTCTATTTTGAAAATATCGAATATTCGGTTTTAATACAAGTGTTTCAAAATATCGGATTTGATCAAATGTTGGAAACTCGGTTTTAAATTTATGAGTTCGGTAATTATTAGTTGCTACTGGATTGTAAATTGAAAATATTTTAATAAATTGAATTATTAATTATCTGTCACCGACGTATTCAAAAAGCTATTGGATTTTCTAGAAGTTAAATTTGGTCGATTGGTTTTATAAAATCTTTAAATTTTGGAACTATTAAATATACGGTTTTTATAAATTATTAAATTATAAGTTTTGTCGCCATTATAAATAAAATTTACGGATTTAAATCAAAATCAATGATAGGTTATTTGGTCGTATCTAAATCGGGATTATTATATTACCGTAGAAAAATCGGCTTAAAATTTACTGAAATTGGTATATAGAAGATTTGACTAGTCGGTTTTGGTTATAAATTGATAAATAGTATACATCAAATTGGTATATAAATAAAATCGATTATTATATTTGATAGAGAGTTGGATAACAACTTTGTTTTGAATATAAATTTTAATTATTGTTGTCAATATATGTATAAAAGAAATTTGTCGCCGTAGTAAATGAAATTTGTTCGAATTTACAAATAATAAATTATCGGTTATTTGTTTTGGGTACAAATTCTCTATAGGAGAAACCATAGTAGCGGCCCTGGGAAACCGGGTCACCACAGTGTCGATTTGTTATAAGCTCCATGGATATCTACCCGGCTACCAGTTTAAAACCCAAAATCCGACCCAACAAACCACCGGACCCCGCAACCCAAACCCGCCCTGATTTTTTGTTGGACAACCCATCTATTCTCCTCCGGCCCATTTACCCCAGGCCCATAATTCTTTTGTTTCGGATTTGCATCCCAGCCCATACTCTTTTCCTCTCCTTTCGGCCCATGACTCCTCCATTTTTTCTGCCCCAAACCCACATTCCATATTATCTCATCCAACCCAACGAACTTCAACCCAGTTACAGCCTTCACCCCTAATTCTTGTCCAGCTTTTGCTTCTCATATGTCTGCCATGGCCACTGCTGCCGGTTCTTTTCCTTCGTCTAGTCCGTCGCCACCTCTCATGGTAGATCATTGCCACAAGCTGATCTCGTTTTTGAGTTCGCAACTTCACCAAAATGCTATTACTTCAGATTCTCCTCTACCGTCTTCCCATTCAACTCCTTCCACTTCTAATTCCACTATTAATATTTCTCTTTCCTCTTTATCATCTCCATCTTCTAAATACTGGATTATTGACACTAGTGCCACACATCATATTTGTTGTGATCTCTCTTAATTTTTTTCTTATTCTCCTATATCCATCACTTATCTTTCACTTCCAAATGGTCACACCACCCCGATCACTCATGTTGATTTTGTGCATTTATCACGTTCCCTGATTCTTTCCAATGTTTTTTTATGTTCCTTTGTTTTGTTTTAATCTATTAAGCATTAGTTCTCTCACTAAGTCTCACAATTGTTCGGTTAATTTTCTCTCCGATTCTTGCGTTATCCAGGACTTTATTCAAGACTAGATGATTGGGAAGGGTAGACGAGACATGTAATGACCCAATTTTTCAGGGCCGTCACTAGGTTTCTCCCAAGGAGAAATAGAGCCAAAAGACAAACTACTCCATCACCACGCTTCCGCTGCGCTACTCTAATAAAATTAATAATATATTTTACGAACTCAAAAATTCAGTTCGTTATACAAACCGACTATTCCGACACAAAACTAAAAAGTTTAACCTTTCGATACTAACACTTGCCCTGACTGCCTCAAAAGCAGCACCACCCTCTGACCCTATCTAACGTTAGTAGTAGACCCATGTCTAGTTGAGGTACCTGCGACCAAATATTTAATCGGTGTACTATCTTCATAATATAAAAATAATTTATGGATCAAATATAATTATCAAATACCATATTTAAAAGCATAATATAAATATAGCCGCACACTGAGGTAAAATAAAATTTCACAGCTATCATCACAATAGAACAAATACATTCAAATTAACAAATCAAATTATTTTGATATATAATAAAATACCGTACACATATTTTTCTACTAGCCATATGATCATTTCACCTCACGATCGGGAGTTACGACGGTACCGTAACTTGTACTACTATGTCATCTAAGGTGGCTATCAGTGCTAGGGTCATTTAATATCTTCAATGGTAGGAGTAACCACCCTGCAGGACTTATCTGACAAATAATAACATATATCTACATCTTGTAGGACATGCCCTCCTGACGAGAAGACAACTATAATATAGTTAGATAATAAAAACTACTTTCCATATTTAAAAATTTACTTGATCCGCGTAACGTTATAAAATAATCCATTTTAATAAACTTTTTTCTTTTCATAATTTATACAAAAATATAATTTGTTAATTTACATAGAAGACAATACACCCACCTTGATTTTTGCACTACTTTGCTACCGTTGAAACACTGACGGTGTCAGCCTCGCTTGTGAATCTAACAACGATAGGGTCTAAACTAAGAATTTAACTAAATATAAAATGCGATGCGTGAAATGCATACCACTAAAATACAATTTTTCTATTCCCAAAATTTCTTAATTAAATACTCAGTTTCTTAAGCCAATATTAACTGATTTTTAACAATATTATTAGTCAATGAAATATTAAAAACACCATTTTAGTAAAATTTATTATTTTTACTTTAAATTAAAAAATCTTCACAATTTTAGTATTTCTATATATATATAGATAAATTATAAACCTCTAAATCCCACCTGTACACATTTTTTTACATATACATACATATATATGTATATATCCGTATACATATAGGTAGAGAGATGTTCATATATATCTAAAATACATAAATAAGGAGGAAGAGAGAGAGAACTTACATAAGATGGAAGAGAGTCTCCATAGAGAGAGAATGTGTAAAAATGAAGAAACTCAAAAATGTTTTATATATATATATATATATATATATATATATATATATATAAGAAAAGTTCACTGCCTTAAATTTCTTGGCTTAATAAATTGTTTTTGTTTTTATTTTTGGTCGTCCCTCTTCCATGAAGCACAAGTGTCCATCCTTTTTTTTTTTTTTTTTCAATTTGCTTTCAAGACTTGTTGTCCTTGTCTTCCAAAAACCAAACACGTGTCCATACAACATATGTATGTGTGTGTGTGTATATATATATGTTTTACCCAAAGCCTTATCCAAATTTGATAGACACCCCCACTCAAATTTTAAAATAACATTTAAATTCAAAGTTAAATTGGCACTTTAAAATAACAATTAGCACCCTCCAAATTTTGAAAATTCAAATTCAATTAACCTATTGATTGCTAAATTTATCAAAATATATTTTTATAACTATCGCAGCAACGACCCCTATAAATTTTAAAGTAAAATTTTAATGATACAATAGGTCTTATTATTTTCTAGATATTCTAAAATGCAATTAAAAATATACACATGTAAGATCGAGTCTTACAAGACAACAATCTTTATGTTCTTGATTTAGGAAGTATTTTATGTAATGCAAACGTTGTTTTCAATTTTCCTCTTAGTTTGCGTTTGTCCAAACCCAATCTTTGGCATGTACGGCTTGCACATTCTTCTTTTGTCAAACTTCATGTGCTTAATAAAGAATTACAGCTTCTTTTATCTTCCCATACTACTCTTTTTCATTACCCTGTTTGTCCTTTGGCAAAGCAAAAATGATTGTCCTTCATTGTACATAATCACTTGTCTGATACGCCATTTGTTTTGATTCATATTGACATATGGGGTCCATTTCATGTTACCACTACTGAGGGACACAAATCTTTTCTTACGACGGTTGATGATTGCACTTGAGCGACGTGGTTGTATCTGTTGCGTGCTAAATCCGATATCAAATCGATCATTCCTAAATTCTTTAATTTGATTTCCATTTTCATATCTCTATTCAGGCTGTTCATTCTGATAATGCCCCATAACTTGAACTTGTTGATTTTTTTAATTCTAAAGATGTTGTTCATTATCACTCTTGTGTTGAGACCCCTAAATAAAATTCTGTTCTGGAAAGAAAACACCAGCACATACTTAATGTCGCTCGTGCATTGTCCTTTCAGTCTAGTTTGCCACTTTGTTATTGGGGGGATTATATTTTGACTGCCGTTTATTTGATTAATCGGCTTTCGTCTCCTTTGTTAGCCAACAAAACTCCTCTTGAGCTCTTAACCCATAAATCTCCCTCTTACACTCACCTTAGAGCCTTTGGTTGTCTATGTTATGCCTTTACATTACTTAACCAACACTCTAAGTTCTCTCCACGTAGTCGTCCTTGCATCTTTCTTGGTTACCCTTTTGGCTACAAAGGGTACAAACGTCTTGACCTTACCACCAATTCCATTTTCATTTCTCGCCATGTCATTTTCCATGAGACGATCTTTCCTGTTGTCCTAGTAAGCTACCCAAGAGGGGGTGAATTGAGTAGATATAAAATTTAACCCAAATAATAATACTTCAAAAATCAAATAATTAATTTAATCAATTAATTAATTTATCTTAAATCAATTATTATCTCTTTATAGTAGCGGATAAGTGTTATAAGCTCTAGGTGCACACCCAAACAACACAAAATGAAGTAAAGGAAATAAGCAATACAGTACACAACGATATATCCTAGTTCACCAAGCTAATCTTGGCTAATCTAGTCCTCCGAGCCCCACGGAGATTCGCACCCACTAAACCACTAAGATTTCTTTAAATAGGTAGAAACAAAACCCTCACAAAAATGATTCTTTTCGCAAATTTAGAATCAACCTTTACAAATTCATTTTTCCCAAGCTTAAGAATAACCTCTTTTTTTTCTCAGGCTCAAGAATAACCTTATTTTTTCACAAGTTAAAGATTAACATAATTCTATTATAAGGAAAATCATGGCCTAATTCTTTTTATGCCTTAGACTTAAGAATTAAATCTCACAGAAACACTCCAATTATCATTTCTCAGGTAAGGATGAAACGTTTACAAATTACTCACAATTGATCCTAATTAGGAAGAATCACACCTAAGCTCTTTTCAACGGGAAAAGAGTAACCTAACATTTTTGTACTTAGGTAAAGATCAAACCTCAATCTCTTTACCAGAAGAGATTGAAACCCAAAGCTACCCCTGATTAGACATTCCCATAGTATCTAATCTGACACACAACTTACCAATTACAATAAAATTGATAAGTTCTTCCCACTCGGAGCTTCTACCACCTCAAATCAATTTAAACTCAATTAATGTCCCGATACAAGTGATTGAATTAAGTAATAAAAATAAAAAATATGATTATAAAAATAATACGGATAACACAAAATTGATAACATAATCAGATTATCACACAAATCGTTTTAATTTTTTTATATATTTTCAAAGTTGAAAAATGATTTCTCATACAATCAATTAACCAAGTAAACGATAATAACAATAAACTCAATTTAGAATATGCTTGGGATGATCTCAACAGGAAAATATAAAAATTTGATTATAATATATATGAGTAGCACACAAATAAGCACATAATCAGATTTTTACCAAAAATTATTTTAAAATATTTGTATGCAATTTAAAGTTCAGAAAACGATTTCACAATATCTAAAAATTCAAGCAGGCAAAATAATATCTAATAATAACAAAAAATTAAATCTTGGAACAATCTCAACAGAATATCACCGAAAGAATGAAGATTGAATTGTGATAAAGTTTAGATCGGTGACGCCAAAATTCACAACACTTTTTCTCAAGAAAAAATCTCACGATTAATTGCTCAATATAATCTTAAAAGGATGACTCTCAGAATGCTCACGAACTCAAGGTTCTTGATAGAATGATAACTCCCAGAATAGCTCATGAACACTTAGTTCTTGATATCTTATCTCTCTATTATGTGAAATCCGCAGGTTTATATAAAGTCACTTGAAACAAACTCTATAACGGCTAGTTTCCACAAGATATGTCATTTAAAATCATTTATAGACCTCATATATTGATTTCTTTCAATCCTAGTATATTTGACTTAATTATAGCTTTCAAAACATTCAATTTAGTCCCTCAAAGAATTTTCAAACACAAATCGATAAAATAGGAAGTATTAAAAGGACCGATTTGAGAAACATCTTAATTTCATGTACCAAATCTATCTAGATATTCAAATAGGAGTATTATATCTTAAATATATCCATATCCCTAAGATCTCTAAATCAAGTAAACAAATAACGACTAATTTTTGAATAAATCCCAAAATTCCACAAAACCTGAAACAGCATGGTCGGTTGACCGGCCTCTGCCCATCGGTCAACCGATTGATGAAGAATACTAGCCAAGCCAAAATGTCTTTGCCCACAGGTTGACCTCCACTTATACATCTGTCAACCGGATGATTCAGAGACATTTACAGGTCGACCTCTCTGTCGACCCAACGATTTAAAAAGTTCATCTTTTGGCCATGGGTCGACCTACTTGTCAACTAGAAGATTTAGGGACTTTAGCTAATTTTCATAAGTCGACCGCTTAAACACCATAAATTGATCGGTCCCTACTGTAATTCTTCCTTAATTCAATTTTAATCTATTTTCTTTGACGTTTTTGCCCCTTTAACTGATTTTTTTCCTCGGTTAACTCAACTATCACTTAAATTCAATTTTAATTAATTATTTTTCTTAAATCAATATTTCTTCTTCAATTACACATAGGAGCAAATATGTTACTTAATTAGGATCTTATAAAAAAAAAAACATAATTGTAAAAATATTGTTCATGTGTGATCCTAATCGGGATACATTAAGAGTAAAAATTTAACCTGAATTATTTTCTCTAGGTTCTTCAAATTCTCCGATCTCTTAACATGCATCATCTTTGTCAATGTCTTTAGCATCCATTTAGCATTTTTCTCAATATCTTCATGATGTTATTGTTTCTGCTTTATCTCTGTATCTTTTATAATTATTTCATGATATTGTCTGAAACTCTTTAAACTGAAATACTCAATAAACACATTAGTTCCGCAAAAAATATCAGCATTTAATTGTTTATCAAAATCTTATGATCAACATTTCTCTTTTCTGGGACTCCTATATCTCCTTCTCCTCTTGATTTCTTTCATGAGCAGGTATTACCCCATTTCTTTCTTGATTATTTTGTATCTCCTTCTCCTCTTGTTCCCACTACCTCTTCACCATCTCTCATCCCTCTCATTCCTCCTTCTTCTACCCTTCTCACACGGCCTCATCAAGTCACTAATCCTCTCTCCTATCTTCATAATTATCATTGTTCTTTGGTCATTCAGTCTTCTTGTCTTCCCACTTCTTCTGCTCCTACTCTTTATCCAATTTTCTTTGTTCTTAGCTACCATCATCTTTCTCTTCTTCACCGTGCCTTAACCTTAGCCATTTTCTCCCATGCCAAGCCCCACACCTTTTATCAGGCCGTTGAGTTCCAGAGTGGCGTTAGGCCATGACTTATGAACTTCACGCTTTAGACAACAATTGTACTTGGCAAATCGTTTCTCTTCTTCCAAGGAAACATTCCATTGGTTGTAAATGGGTGTACAAAATCAAATTTCATGCTGATAGGTCCATTGAGCGCCATAAAGCTCGTTTGGTTGCTAAATGATACACTTAACATATGGGTGTTGATTTCTTAGATACTTTGTCTTTTGTTGCCAAGCTCGTTACAATAAAAGTCCTTTTGTCCTTAGCCGTTGTCCATGGATGGTCATTGACTCAACTGGATGTAAACAATGCTTTTTTACATAGTAAATTGAATGAAGATATTACTATTTCTCCTAGCTATTCTTGTTGTGAGGGGGGAGACTTTGCCACCTAATGCCATTTGTCGATTAAAAAAATCCATATACGTCTTGCGACAAGCATCAAGACAATGGTTTTCTAAGTTTATCGGTGTTCTCCTTGGTGAAGGTTTTGCTTAATCTTCTAGTGATCATTCTGTGTTCACCAAGTTCAGTGGACAATCTTTTATTGCTCTCTTGGTCTATGTCAATGATATTGTTATTGCTAGTAATGATACGAGCTATGTGAACAAGTTAAAGGTTTTTCTCAATAGTCGTTTCAAGCTGAAAGATTTGGGGCCTCTTAAATATTTTTGGGGTCTTGAAGTAGCCCGTTCTCATTCAGGCAATTCTGTTTGCCAACGCCATTATGCTCTTGAGTTGTTATCGGAAACAGAGACCTTGGCCGTCAAACCCTATTCTACACCTATGGATCCTAATTTGAAATTATCACAAGATGATGGTACTTTGCTTGAGGATCCCACTGCATATAGGCGGTTGATTGGGAAGCTTTTATATCTTATTATTACTCGGCCTAATTTAAGTTTTGCTGTGAATCGTCTTAGCCAATTCTTGGCTACTCCTCGAACTACACATCTCAATGCAGCTCAAAAGATTTTACAATATATCAAAAGAGCCCCAGGACAAGGAATTTTCTTTCCTGCCAATTCCGCTATCTAGCTTAAGACTTTTGTCGATGCCAATTAGGCAGCATGTTCAGATACAAGGTGATCTATTAGTGGATTTTCTGTTTTCTTAGGTTCTTCTCCGGTATCCTAGAAATCTAAGAAGCAACACATTGTTTCTCGTTCGTCGGCCAAAGCAGAGTATCGTTCCATGGCCAATGCTACCTGTGAAATAATTTGGTTGCTCTCCTTACCTGTACTATTTTTTTGTGATAATCAAGTTGTTTTCCATATTGCGGCCAATCTTGTGTTCCATGAATGTACCAAACACATTGAGATTGATTGTCACCTTATCAGATAAAAACTTCAAACTGGATTGTTGAAAACTCTTCACGTGTCTAGTCAAAATCAGTTAGTAGACATTTTCACCAAGGCCCTCCATCCATCCCAGTTTCATAGTTTACTTAGTGAGATGAGATTTCACAATTTATATTCTCCATCTTGAGGGGGAGTATTAAAAATCATCAATGGTTCACTAGAACCTTCCATCAACAGCTTAGTTTGTTAATTTTTTGAGTTTGTTAGTTTTAGTTTTCAAGTTGTTGAGAGTTGTTGATTCATAGTTATAAATTGTAAACTTCATGTTCATTCAAATCAATGAGAATTCCACATTCCATTCAATTTTCATTATCTCTTTATCTTTTAATAAGGTTACTCCGGTGGTGGTGGCGACGATTTGTTTAGAGAGAGAAAAAAAGTCAGCGATCTGGCGTTGAACGGCCAGATCTGGGCTGCTACTACCAGATCTGGTGGTGCCGACCCAGATCTCGTCGTACACAGCCAGATTGTCGACGACCACCACCGGTAGATGGTGGTGACCATTATTTGTTTAGAAAGAGAGGGGAGAAAAAAGTCATCCACAAAACTATAATTACCTAGATCTATGAATACCCAGATCTCATCGCGATGGTGATGGTGGTGCTGCAATGGTGTCTTGTGGTAGTCTTTTTTTGTAGGAAGTAATCCGTCCACCACCACTAAAAGTCTGGAAGTGGGATGGTTGCTTGAAAGAAAAAAGTAAAAGTGATGATAGACCGTAGTTGGCCTTCCTAGGGTAGCTTAGGAATAGTAATTAAAAAGTATGGACTTTTTTTTTTTTTTTTTAATAAATAGAGTTTTGTTAAAAATCGACCTGATCCATAAATGAAACCCGATCCAATCCGGCCCGTCCAATACAAAGCCCCAATCTAAACAACTCATAATATTATCCAAAGGCCTTTTTTTAACTTTTTCTTTTGTTGAACAAAAAGAAAAAGCCCGAAGATAAGGAGCCTGAACAGAAGGCCCGACCCAAATATACATTCTCTAAAGATATCCTGTGCACGAAGTGGAATCATTTGGGCCTCCGATATTTTGAATCCGGCCTGAAACATACTTCTAGTTCTAGAATTAAAAAAAAAAACTTTTTCCCTTTTTTTTTTTTTTTTATTTTCTCCCAAAGACAAAATGGTAGAAGTTTTAAATCAATTAGACACCCTTTGGCAAAGTAATTTTAAATAATTTTTTAAAATAGAAAATTAATTTCGGGAAAAAATTGTTTTTTTGGTAACCAGCATGTTTTCAATTGTTAAAAAAAAAAATCAAATAAAATCTTATCTCCATTGACCGCTTATAATTATAACATAAAATTTTTAAAAATAAAAAAATAATTATTTTTTATTTTTCACAAAAAATTACTTACAATTGTAATATATTTTAAAGGTAAAAATATTTTTTTAGTGCAAAACAAATGTAACTAATCTCTAGGGATGGTCATGGGCCGAGCCGGGCTTAGACTAGTGTATTACAAAAAAATGTTGGGCCCTAACCCGGCCCGACCCGGTGATCGGGCCTTAATTCTATGCCCAAGCCTGGTCCTATAAGAAAATTTTAAGCCCAAAGCTCGGCCCCCGGGCCCCGGCCCAATTTTTTTTTTAAAAAAAAATTAAAAATAAATACAAAAAATTCAACACAAAACCAACAAGAAATATTAAAATTACAATTTTTAAAGGTAAACTAATATTCCAAACAAATCAAACCAACAAGAAATATTAAAGTTACAATTTCTAAAGGAAACTAATATTCCAAATACTAGGGTTGTATTGTAATATGTGTGTGTGTCTATATATATTTTAAATAACCTTCGGGCCGGGCCTAAAATTTTTGGGTCTTACCCAAGCCCGACCCTAATTTTGATCGGGCCCTAATACCTAGGCCCACCCAAAGCCCAAGTCCTAAAAAAATAGGGTCGGACCGTTCGAGCTGGGCGGGCCCCCAGCCCCATGACCATTCTTCCAACTATTGGTAACGCAAAAAAAAAAAAAAAAAAAAAAAAAGAAAAGAAAGAAGGGCAAGTAATATTGGAAGTAATTTTAATTTCAAAACAATAAGGCAATTTGGTATTTAACTTGCATAACCCTAAAAAATTAAGCATGATTAATTATATATATATTATACCTTTTTTTTATATATAAATATATACCTTCATTTTAAAAATAATTTTTTATTCTTTAGACCATATTTATCTTTCTCTCTCCTCAAATAACATTTTTTTAAAAAAAAAATTAAACATTTTTTAAAACATTCTTTGAGAAAAGTCCTTTTCTTGAAAAAAAAAAATAATGGATGTTTATACCCCTGTATAAATTATACAACAACAATAACAACTAAACTTTTGTCCTACTTATATAAGGTCGGCTACATGAATTCGTATACGCCATAGTGATCGATTAAGGGTCATTCCCTCAGTCAAGTTTAATGTCATTAAATCAATTCTAATAGTCTCGTCCAACGTCTTCTTAGGTCTACCTCTCCCTCTAGTAGCTCCTTGCACTTGAACTAAATCACATTTTCTCACTGATGCTTCAATAGGTCTTTTATATACATGCCCAAACCATCGTAAACGATTTCTCTAATTTTCTCTTCGATGGATGTTATTCCTAAATTCTCTCTAATAGTTTCGTTCTTAATTTTATCCATTCTCATTTTTCCTCTCATCTACCGCAGCATCCTCATTTCTGTCACCCTAATTTTCTGGATATGTGTCGTTTTTATTGCTCAACATTCTGAACCATACAGAAGCGTTAGTCTTATAGCAGTTTTGTAAAATTTTTCTTTAAGTTTCAACGGAATACTACGATTACAAATCACCACAACCGCACTCTTCCACTTTAACCAACTTGTCTTGACTCTATGCGTAATATCCTTCATGATTTCACCATTGCTCTGAATTATTGAACCTATATATCTATAATGATCAACATTTGGCACCTCCTCATCTCCAATTTTGACTACACCAACATCTCTCCAGGTATTACTAAAATTGCAATGCGTGTATTCCGTTTTGCTTCGACTAACCTTCAAACATTTAGACTCAAAAGTTTCTCTCCATCTTTCTAACTTAGTATTAAGACTTATTTTATTTTCGTCAACTAATATTATGTCATCCACAAACAACATACTCCAAGGTATTCCATTTTGAATATGTTTTGTGAGCTCATCCATCACTAAAATAAAGAAGAAAGGTCTTAAAGATAATAATTGATGTAAGCCTATATTAATAGGAAATACACAAGTATCTACATATCCTTAATTACCTCGATGTACACATTGGACACCTATTTCTTTTCTAACACCCGCCACAAAACTTCTCTGGGTACCCGATCATAAGCCTTTTTCCAAATCTACAAATACCATATGTAAATCTTTCTCTTTTTTTTTTTTTCTATATTTTTTCATTAATCTCTTAAGTAAGTACCCATGTATAAACTATAAAAATACATAATCTTAACCCTAATACTTCATTTTCTCCTCTCATTTTCACCAAACCCTAATTTTTCATCAAGACAATTCTTCTCTCTCAATACCTCCGATGACCACCATTGTGAAGACTCTCTCTCTACCCACAATCGTTCATTGTTCGCCGCCCATCTGCATCTCTGTTGTCTGCCCTGCCATATTCGTCACCACAAACTATCTGCCGCCGTAAACCATCGTCGCAGACGACCATTGTTCAGATCTGGTTTAGACAACGATTGGTGGACGACGACGATTTAGTGGTGGTTGATTTGCGATGGTGGATTGCGGTGAACGATTTTGGGGTAGATGTTCACAACAGTCAATCTTGCGGTGGTTGATTTTTAGTGCTCAATATCACACTAGTGGAGGACGAACGGGTGGTGGACGATTTTGCGGTGGTTGATTTTTGGTGGTTGATTCTAGATATCAGTTTTGTTCATCGCCTGATTTTTCATTTCTGTTAATCACCCACCAAAAAGTGCCTGTTCATTGTCTATCGATCATCTGTTCATCATCCACGGGAAATCGCAACCGTCTCTCTTTCTCTCTCAGATCTGGAAAATTTCAGATATGTGAATATTTATACCGTGTGTGTCTTTTGTTTTTTGTGAATGTTCATATATTTTGTGAATGTTTTGCAATTGATTATATATGTTTTTTTTCAGATCTGAAAATTTCCAGATTGACGCTCCCCCATTTTCCAAAAGGAAATAAAATAAATAAATATGGAGCATTTTTCGGTTTTATTTTGAAAAACAAAATATTGAAGAGGGATTTTTAAAGCGTCGGATTTCTCATAAAATAACTTAAGCCAATTTTAGAAGGAAAAAAATCGTCACCTAGCATTGAATTTAAATGGTGTGTGACGCGCCCCATTTTTTCGATAGGAAAATAATATTAAATAATAATTAGCTTAAGGAGAGAGATTTTTTAAAGCGTCAGTTTTCTCAAAAAATATACTTAGGCTGTTTTAAAAAAATAAGGAGTTGTCACCTAACATTGAGTTTAAATGGTGTGCTAAGTCACCGAATTTTTAGAAAATAATTTAAAAGGCCTAAATAAAAAATTTACTCCAAAAACTACGGTCAAACCAAAGATTCATTTAAAGGCTCGGGGGTCGGTTATGCTCGTGGAAGGTGTTAGGCACCCCAAGATGCCCGTCCGAAAATGGTACCCTATATCCAATTAAGTCCAATTAGTTTAGTCCGAGTGTTTTATTTTATTTTGAAATCATTCGTTTCTCATAAAATCTTTTTGGTATTTTCACAAATAAGGTAGGACAAGTTTTTGGATTTTTTAGAATATTCTCCCGGTATAACCTCTTATCAAATATTAAAGATTCTATAAGGATGGTTCCCAGGGGCATTTATACGTGTTTCTTACAGATTTCTTTACTTTAAATGGATAAAGTCAAATAAGTGAATAAATATGAAAATTTGAATGCAAAAACTAAGATTATATGAATTTTATTTTATATGCAAAAGTGACCCAAAAAAAAACTAAAGGATTTAATTTAAATACGTCAATGCAAATTGATATGAATACAACGTGAATTAACCTAATTATATGTGACAATGATTTAATTAAAAAAAAAAAAAAAGACATAAGTGGTACACGTGACTAAATATGAAAAAGTAGAATTTATAAAATTAAAAAAAAAAAACATATGTAGAAAAAAAAGTGTGAGTTGTGAAAGTGTACTAAATATGCCCTCTAAATAATGCAAGAAGTAAATATGCTAAATGGATGCAAAAAAATGTTTATTTTAAGTTTGTCCAATTAATTTAAAGAAATCCAGATTTGAAATTCCCTCAAATTCTATGGATATGAGAATCGAGAGAGGTTCGCAAAAACAATTTAGTTGAAATTAATCTTTCTGAAACTTAAACGAAATCCCACAAAAAATCTACCAAGGGAAGAGATTTCCTAAAACCATTCGTTTCTAAATTCTACTCAGGTCGGGGAATGGAAACGAGGCCACGGAAAACTCTTTCACGATTTTATCGAATAGTCGGATTCAACTTAAGATTCGTAAGGATTAATTCCTACCAATAAAAGATTTTTTTTTTTTATTTTTTTAGGGTTTTAATAAGAAGAATAAAATTAAAATTAAAATTAAAAAAAATGCAAAAAAATACAAAAATAAAAAAATGCAGCAAAATAAATAATAAAACATCTTTTATTTAATGCTCGGAGTTAGGTTTAAGCACGAGAAATCCACCCTGACATTTTCATCGGATTATCGGACGACTTATGTTTTTTAGCTTTTCCTCTTTATTATTATAAAATAAAAAAATACAGAAAAATAAAATAAAAAATAAAAAAACAGCGAGATACAGGTGTCCTCGTCTAAACGCTCAAAGATTCAGATCGAGAATGGGGAACCTTATCCTGACATTTTTCATCGAGTCATCGGACAATTGAAAAAAAAAAAAAAGTTTGTAGGAATTTAAATTGCGAAAAGAATAAAATAAACTGAAAAAAAAATTAAAAATCAGAAAACATATCTGTTCTAGGCTAAGAATCCCGATGTTCGGGCTTTTCTCTCTCGCAGACAGCTTCCCGAAAGGGTTTACGATGAGAATCACTCTCTAAGGATTTTTTCTCTCAATTTCTGAATGTCTCCGAATGGTTTCTCTCTTAATTTTTGTGTGTCTTAAATTATGAGAAGGAGAGCCTTATTTATAATAAGAATGGGGAGTGAAAAATCCTAGAAATCCTAAGAAACCCTAATCCCAATTTGGCGAGGAAAAAGAAATAAAATCTAAATGGAAAGAAAGAAGGAAACATACTCCTATTTCTATTTCGACAAGGAAACATTTTTCTTTTCTATTTTCTTTCTTCTTTTTTTTTCTTTTTTTTTTTTTTCAGTTTTATATATTTTTTTATTTTCTATATTTTTTATTTTTTTTTCTTCCTTTTTTTCAACTTTCCTTTATTTTCTTCTTTTTCCATTTTTCTATTTTTTTAAAATAAAACAAAATAAATGATAAAATAAAGAATAAAGTATAAAATATTTTTGCGGGACGGTCAAAATGCCGTGTCTACAGTGTACTAGGTCACCGAATTTTTGAAAAAAAACGATTGAAAAATAGTAGATAAATACAACAAAATAAAAGCGTGAAAAGATGCAGAACAGTAGATAAATACAACTAAATAAAAAAGCAGAAAGACGCAGAATAAGAAATAAATGCAGAAAAATAAATCGATTTTTTAGTATTCCAGTAGAATGTCCTTTTAAGTTCTGTCCAATTTTAAATCCATTCTTTTAAAAGGTTTAAGGCAAAAAATGAAAGTGTACTTAAAGAATAGAAAAAAATTTACCAGGACTTGGAAGATTTGTTCTCCTTTTCCGCTTCTTCTTTCCTTTTTTTTTTTTTTTTTTTTTTGAACAATGCCCAAATTTTCCTGTATTTTTCTAACTTGCCGAGAACCACAAAATCCCACCAAAAGAAAAATCTCTCCATTTTTCTTTCCCTAATTTCTCTCCTACGTCCCTCTCTTTTCCAAGTCAAAAATCCTCCCCACTATCTATATACATAATGTTTTGGCAGCCCCATCTAATCAATTTATAGATTAGATGGGGCTGCCAAAACCGCCCCATCATTAAATTTTTTTTGGCCGGATATAAAAAAAAAAAAAACCCAATTTCTTAGCCAAAACTAAAAGTTTCAAAAATTTTGATTTCACTTGATTTAATTTTGAAAACTAAAATTGACCAAATAAAACATGTTAAAGTTTCTATGATCTATTTTAATTCGATCAATTTAGCCCAAAAAAATAATTTTCGTAAATTTTCATTTTGACCCCTAAACTTTCTTTTGAATTTCCAAACTTCAATTAGAGTTTCGATTCGAGTTTCTCAAGAATTAATCATTTCAAAATATTCGATAAGGAAATTTTGAATTGAAATTGTCCCTTATTAAATGACGATTTAAAGTTTCTCAAAATTTTAATTAGAATCCCTTAAATTTTCAAATTATCTCAATCGGCTTACTTGGGGGACTAATTGGAATGAGACTTTTAATTAACTTTTTTTGAGGATAAATGAATATTCCAAAGATTAATTTTAAAATCCGAGTCTAAATATAAATCTTTCAAATTTCAATTTAGTCCCAATATGTTTTCAAAGTAAACAATTTTGATTCAAAATGAACAATTGGATAACCTTTTGTCTTCATTGGATTTTTGAGATATTAATTTAAATCCTAGAGACTTAATTTATTATTTCAAACCTCCAATTAAACTAATAAGATTTCCAATTGCAAAATTCAAATTTGAATTAATTCCTCAAACCTTCGAATTGACTCTCCATTTTTGTTTGGATATTCTCAAAATTCATGAATAATTGACTCGGTAAAAATCAACATTTTTAGTTTTATTTTTTAGTTTTTATTTTTATTTTAATTTTTTATTCTTTTTATTTTTAAATGTCATGCATAGGTGGGACAAAATACGGTGTCTACAGAGATATGTGAATGTTTTGAGTTTTATGATTTTTTTTAGTTGATTTTGTTCTATGCGAATGTTCAAATCACAGTGAATATGTTATTTGAAGTTTTTTGTTGATTATTTTTGTGCTCACATTCAAGATTTATGAATGTTCATATAATTTTTGTTGATTTATGTAGAGTTTTTATCATTTAAGTGAATGAGTTTTATTGATTTTGTTTTTGGTCTATGAATATTCATATGAATGCATTTTCTATGTAAATGTTCAAGCAATGAACGTGTGTATCTGACGTTTTTGCTGATTATTTTTGTGTTCAAATTCAAGTTTATGAATCTTCATGGAATTTGTCTCCATTTTCAGATCTGGAATTGGTTTGAATGTTCATGTTGATTGTTCTCGTTCTCAGATCTGGTTTGAATGTTCTCAGATCTGATTTATCTCTCTCCATTTTCCAGATCTGAAAAATTCTAGATCCGATTTTTATTTGAATTTCTATCAATCGTGAATTTGTTCAAACAAATTTGCTCTCAGATCTTCATTTTCCACAAAACCTGAGCATTCATAAACCAGCAAAAAATTACCCAAAAAAATCAAAATTTATATCGTCGAAAAGAGAATTTTTCGTAAATTAATTTGTTGTATTTTTTATTTTATTTTTTGAATTTCTATAAATCGTAAATCGTGTGGGATGATTGTGGTGATTTGGTAGGTTTAAAAATGGAAACTGTCAAATTTTCAAACGGACTGATGATGTTCTTGTGTACAGAGTGGCATGATTTGTAAATACAATACAACTAGGAGGACATTTATAAGGGACTGAATTCTAAGAATGCTGCGGGGATCAAAAACTTAAATCAAACAGTTAAAAGATCATTTTCTCAATACTATATCTTATAAGAATCAAATAATAAATTTTCCTTTAAAATATTCAGAATTATTTAAAATTATCTTTTTATCTTTTTTTAAACTAAATTTTATCTTCTTTTTTGTTCTCTACCTATTATTTTTGTCGTAAAAATGCCTTTACACGCCTGTTGCCCTTCCTCTTCCCCCCTAGCCCAACTTCCTCCTCCACTTCTCTGCCTCGACGTATGTTCTCCCATCCCTTGCTTCGGCAACCACGTATTTACAAAATAGATTGAGGAGGCTAATGTTTTTTTTTTTAATATATATTTTATAAGATATTTATATAAATCAAGGGAGACATATAAAATTTTAAGAGTTTTAGTTGATTTTTTTATAAAACTAAAAGGGTAAAAATTAAAATTTTCAAAAACTAAGGGGGAAGCTCTAGGCCTAAGTTCCATTACTACCTCTCTCATTTCTTCTTCTTCTTTCCCAGATCTGTGTAAATCTCATCACATCTGCTCAGTTCTGTGTATCTCGTCGAAACTGGACAGGTCTAGCTTCAGCAATCGCATTTAATCGCTAGAGACGGTTGTTGATGATGGCTAGCAACTAGATACGACTCTCGGGAAATTTAGCTCTTTGAAAAAGAAAGAGGGAAGAAGAAGAAAGAGTAAAGAAAATATGAAATTAAAAATTTAGAAAAATATATGTAAAGTACAATAATAATTAATTTAAATTATTTTTATTTATTTTTAAAAAAGATAAAAGACTAACAAAAGTGGTGTACATTTAGAAAATCACATCTTTTTTTACCCAAACTTATGCCCTGATGATTATTTTGTGTCTTCCTAATAGAAGGTTTAGTATTCAAACCCCGCTAAAAAACAAATTTTTACAAGTCGAAACTCATTAATAGCAACTCCAAGAGAGTTGCTATTTTTTGGTGTGCCATTTGTTAATGTGACACACCAAAATTAGTATGACATACTTTATTTAGAGGGGTACTCCAACGGTTATGGTAAAACGGTGTGCCATTTTTTACTGTTGTATTAAAATTAAAATCAAACAAATAAAATTAATGAAATTTAACTCAAATAAAACTAATTCAATCCAACTCATATAAAGTAAAATCAACCAATTAATCTACCAAATCAAACCAAATAAAATAAATAAATTGAACTCCACCAAACCTAATTGAACACAAATAAACAAAATCTATTTAAATCCAGTGAAATTTAATTAAATAAAAAATATAAATCTTGTAAACGTATGCGGAAACATAAAAACGAAAGCATACATTTTGGATTCGGCAGATTCGTTTACAACCGTTCCCTGTTTCTTCTCTCGTCAGCAAGAAAAATATTATTAGAATATTTTTCGATAATATTCACACATTCACTAACAAAGGCCACTCAAATTATCTGTAATTTGATGGGATAGAGATCTTAATGTATCAACGCATATTTATAGAAAAAATCTCAAATGATGTGTCCATGGGTACACACCGAAAGGGTATGTCAATTCCAACGGGTGTCTATCGAAAAGACATGATCCTTAAAACTAAAAAGTGCATCCATTCACATGGTGACTCTCCATGAATCATGGGGCCCATGTGGACGCTCTACAGGTTGACCCGACTCGCTCCATAATCCAACATCTCCCACTCGAACACAATGGGCACCAAATGTGTTTCTCTCTTTAAACTCATGCATTATACCCTCTTCATACAGATTAGTGGTGTGTGCAACCGACGAGTGTCTTCAAACAATGTGGGAGCACCATATTAAGTTTCTATCAAACTAACATGGCAACATCCCGCTGCAAAATAAAATACTCGTCTATGCCCCAGACCAATTCAGTCACATCAAATTAAGCATTTTTGACCCCTCTAGAATTTAAAACTCAGAACATGCTTAATCTTCTTTTGCAGTAGAGTGCTTATTTCCAAAAATAAAAATAAAAAATAATATATATAATATAATTTTTTGAAAAATAACTTTATATGTGGTGGCCACCATTAAGCACCGTACACTGTAATTTTCACAAAATGTGTTATTAAATTGTCTTCCTTTGATCCTTATGTTACTCAACTTCTATTTGACTGCTTTCCTAGGCATGTTTCTTTATATTGCATCATTCATGGCCATAGGATAACAAGCTAAAGTAGCAACATTAAAATTCTGAATCATAACATAGTTCAAAGTTATAAGGGCATAATTAGATCATTATTAGTGATCTACACACACACACACACACACATATATATAGGGCTCACACAGTAAGAAAGCAGGGATCCATTTTCCACTCCCTATGTGGTCGTCTTAAAGTACATGTAGTATGATTTTACATGCTACGGTATTATACTCATAAAAGAAAATAAGGATGTCAATCTAAATTACCATACGAATCTAAGTTCAATCACTACATAAGTGATTGACTTGAGAACTTCAAGCTGGTATCTCCTCGAGTATCCACTTGAAATCTCACATTCGGCTATTCTCAGGCTACATGAAGTGTGAAAAACTTTCATATTCGGTTTTTCATAAACCTCATCTTGGCTCATCCAAGGCGACATTATAAAGAATTCTCTAACTCAATCTTTAGAATTCTAAAATCTCATCTCGCAAGCTATCTCAACGCTGAGGTTGGTTGATGTGTGAGTAGCCAACTATTTAGCCTAGTGACATCTACCATCATGGTAAAATGTGTGCTATAGCAAATATCTTAAATTGTTTATCATACTTTTAATAAATACAAATAGAGTATGAAATTGTAAATGTGCATTGCGATACAAATATATGAAGCCAATAAATCAAACATATATTTTACAATCTACGAAGACCCAAAGACCTTACATGAGATTGGAACAAATCTCTAGAAATAGATTTGGTTAAGGGATCAGCCACCACTTTACTCGTAGAAATATGCTTAAGTACCACTTCTCCATGTAAGACTCTATCTCGGATGTAGTGATATCGAGTCTGAATGTACTTCGTCTTTCTATGATATTTAGGATCCTTGACATATGTGAGAGCAACCATACTATCACAATGTATGGTTACAGGATCTGCAGAATGTGGTACTATCTCAAGACTTTCTAAAAATCTTTTTAACCAAACAGCCTCTTGAACTACTGAAGCACAAGCAACATATTCTGCTTCCATAGTAGATAGTGCTATGCAAGATTACTTTTTGCTAGACCACGAAATAGCACCGTTGCTGAGTATGAAAGCATATCCTAATGTCAACTTACGTTCGTCCAAGTCACCACTCCAATCTGCATCACTATATCCTTGAAAATGTATATTTCCACCACGATAGCAAAGTATATAGTCTGTGGTTCCACGAAGGTACCGCAAGATCTTTTTAACAGCTCTCCAATGAACAATTCTTGAATTGCTTTGGAAACGACTAACTAACCCCAGAACATAACATATGTCTGGTCGTGTACACATCATGGCATACATTAGGCTTCCAATTGCACTTGCATATAGTATACGGGACATCTCTTCTTTTTCAGCATTAGTTCTAGGACAAAAATCAAGACTCAAGGTACTACCTTCTTTTTTAGTGTAACCTTTCGCCACGAGACGAGCTTTGTACCTATCAATAGATCCATCTGCCTGGCATTTAATCTTTAAAACCCATTTGTTTCCAATAGATTTTCATCCAGATGGAAGATTAACTAGTTCCCATACTTGATTCTTTTGCATAGAATTAGTCTCATCTTCCATTGAAGTTATCCATTCTTTAGCAGCAGGTGATGATAAGGCCTCTTGATAAGAAGAAGGCTCATCTTCCTCTAGTGAAGAACACATGAAAAATTCCTCATCAATCCCAAATAAACGTCGAGGAATATTTCCACGTTGACTTCTACGCAGCTGAAGAGTTTGAGAATTATATTATGGTACACTCCCACTATTCTCTAAATCTCTCCCACTATCCATGGCGATCATTGGCGTACTTGTAGAAGGACGAGGATTAATTTACCCACCCTCGCCGAGTAATGGTGTAGAGTTATCATTTGACTCATTCAACTCATAAAGTTCTTTAATACCTCTTAGTTCACTTCTGCTTGGAAATTCATTTTCCATAAATTTAATATCGCGTGACTCAATCTCAGTCAGTACGCCATCAAAACGTTCATGTAACATCATATATCCTTTGGAGTAATCAGGATATCTAACAAATGTGCACTTTTGAGCTCTAGGGCCCAATTTTCCATGTGCATGTGACGTAATACGAACATAACCTGCAGATCCCCATGGTCGCAAGTATTCTAATTCTGGTTTGAAACCAGTCCATAACTCATATGGTGTAGATGGTACTGATTTAGAGGGCACTCTATTAAGGATATAGGTCGATATCAATAAAGCATCTCCCCAGAAATTTATTGGTAGATTAGCATGTGCCATCATTGACCCAACCATATCCAATAAAGTTCGATTCCTACGCTCAGCTACTCCATTTTGTTGTGGAGTACTGGGAATCGTCAATTGTCTAATTATGCCTCTATTATCACATATAACCTTCAATTGTTCAAACAAATACTCATGTCCTCGGTTAGTACGTAAAATTTTAAGATTTTTACCTCTTTGATTCTCAACTAAAGGAACAAATCTTTGGAAGTAATCCAATGCCTCTGATTTGTGAGAAATGAGATAAACATAACCATAACGTGAGTAATCATCAATGAATGTGATAAAATAATTAGCACCATGTCGTGCCCTAACATTTATAGGTCTGCTAATGTCATAATGGACTAAATCTAAGAGAGATGTCGCCCTTCTAGCCTTGCAAAAAGGCTTTCTTGTGGCTTTACCAGCCAAACAAGATTTACAGACAGGTAAGTTAACTCTAGAGGGTGGACCTAAAAGTCCTTCTCGAGCTAACCTTGTTATTCTTTCTTTTCCAATATGACCAAGTCTTGCATGCCATGTAACAGATGTAGATGTAATAGAATCATTATTACTAGAAGTTAAATATGTATCAAAATATAAAGATTCATCAACATCTAGTACATAAAATTCATCTACTATGTGTTCACTACCATAAAACACGGAATTTAAATAAAATTGAACAAAGTCTATAGTGAAACTGAAAGAAAAACCTAGTCCGGCCATGGCTGCAACAGACATCAAGTTTCGTCGAACTCCAAGAGCATAAAGAACATCATAGAGAAGCACGGTGCGTCTAGAACGCATCTTTAATTGATAGGTTCCAATTCCTATCACATCTTCGCTAGTACTATTCTCCATGTAAATACGTTGACTCCCAATTGGAATTCTACGATACTCAATGAACTCTACTTGATCTTTTGCGACGTGTCTTATTGCTCCAGTATCTACAATCCAATTAGGAAAAAATGAGCAACCAAGACATGACTGCACACAAATACGTCATTTTGAAAGATAGAGATGGTTTGTACCTTCTTCGGCTCAGTGCATTCACGAGCGAAGTGACCAAGTTTATCACAGTTGTAATACTTCAGCTTAGACTTGTCCTTCTTTCCTCCACGCTTGCCTTTTTTATACTTTCTGCCCTTTCTCTTTTTATAAGCAGATCCTCTTATTCCTCTTTATTGTACTTTGTCCTGCCACTTTCACTTGGACCCAAATGTCTGGCGATGACTAAACTCAGCGACAAACATAAAAGTATTACCTTGTGCCTCCAACCTCTCTGCCTCTAATTCCAAATGACGCTATAATTGGGTAAAATTTTGGATATTTTCATTGTGCGTCATTGTGAGCTTCATTTGCTCCCAAGAATCAGGCAAAGAGCGAAGCACAGTTAAGATCTGTTGCTCATCAGATAAGTTGTTACCAGCTGCTTTTAGGTCGTGTATCATAGCCGACATTTTTCGAAAATGCTCAACCATCTTTGTTTTGAGAGACATCTTATAAGTTTCAAACTTAAGTGTCAAGGCTCGCAACCTAATTGCTGATGTACCGGCAAATGCCAACTTCAAGGCATTCCACATCTCTAGTGCAATGGCATAACCTTCATAATCACCAATTAGATCATCGTACATATAGCTTAACGTAGTGAATCTTGCACTACGATCTTTCTTGGCCCAATTTTGATAGGTTTCCATCTCACGTCAATGTTAGGCAGAATTACCTTCGAGAGGTGATTCCCTGTTGTGTGTCAGTGTTTCCAAAACATTTCGCTCATTTAGGAAATACTGGATCTTACGATGCCAAATATTGTAGTTATTCTCATCCAGTTTCTCAACTTTAGCAAGATTCGCTACTATATTTATTAAAGCCATTTCACTACATTTTATGCATATTAAAGATATTAGCACACACTAATTATTTTGCTACAATAATCGAATCTAAAAATAATATATATCTCTATAATACAAGATCGAAAATTTCGTTATACTCATAATCATCTCTTGCATTTATAGATTTAAATATCATTTCTAGATACATTATGCGCAAAATAAAAAATGAGGAAAACATATTTTAACTTATTATTGCCCACAAATTTTAATTTTATGCCTCTTTAAATGAATATATCGTATACCAAAATTAAATAACGTGAAAACTTCATATATAATTCATGTTGACGAGTAGTAACGAAATTCGTGTCTTAGAACACTGTCATCCAATATATATAAATAAATAAATGCACAACTGACTTAAAGTGCTCAATTACCACAGTGGGTGTTAGGCCATAATTATACAGTAAAGCCAAGTTTTTTTTTCGCCATTTAAAAGATTAAATGGAAAAATAAAAATAAGTCTGCGCCCAGATTCGAACTCCACAACCCCGTGTGTTAACCATCCTCGTCTTTCGTAAAGGTACCAACAAACCAACATGTCAGTTGACGACTGACGTGTGTGAATAAATTTAAAAACAATATAGACGTCGTATCATCGGATAAAAACAGAACGACGTCGTTTTATGTCGTCTTCCTCATTGTTCCTGAACTAGAACAGTGAGCACGAAGAGAAAGACGGACTCTACGTTTTCAATCTTGAAAAAATCATATAAAATCAACTGCACATCCAAATTTTATGAAATTTATATCGTTGAATTCGTAATAAAATGTAGAATTTTTATGTATAAAAAATTTCAAAAAATATCGAACTTTTCTAAAAAAAAATATTTCGGCCATGAACGAGAAAAACCAATTTTCCTTCCATGGACAACATGATTTGGCAAAATAAGTCTATAAGGCTCTAATACTAATGTAAACATATGTGGAAACATAAAAACGAAAGTGTACTTTTTGGATTCGACAGACTCGTTTACAACCGTTCCTCGTTTCCTCTCTCGTCGGCAAGAAAAATACTACTAGAATATTTTTTGATAATATTCACACATTCACTAACCAAGGCCACTTAAATTATCTGTAATCTGATGGGATAGAGACCTTAATGTATCAATGCATATTTATAGAGAAAATCTCAAAGGGTGTGTCCATTCCACTAGGTACATACCAAAAGGGTATGTTCATTCCAACGGGTGTCTATCGAAAAAATATGATCCTTAGACTAAAAGGTGCACTTATTTACATAGTGACTCTCCATGAATCATGGGGCCCATGTGGACGCTCCACGGGTCGACCCGACCCGCTCTATAATCCAACAAATCTAACCACAAAAATCATATCCAACTCTAATTAAATAAACCTAACATAACCTAACAATATTTAAATGGGGTTTTCATTTTTTAGTCCTTTGTAGAGATGCTAGTTAGGATTCAGACCCCCTGACATTGTTAGTTTAGTTTTCTGACCCCACTAATTCTTTAGGAAAAAAGCCCATGTATTTTGGTCACTCTATTCAGTAATATTTATGATTCTGTCATTTGTCTTATACAATAAGATAAAATTGAACAACAAAGATGTTAACGTTAACGTAAAACACACAAGCAATACACATTGCATATGTTCACGTTAAATAGTGCATGTTTTGTCTTGTAACATAGAGTAATTTTTTATTTATTACAGTAATTACGCATTTATTACAATAATGCATGTTTTGTCTTGTGTGCATTAACGTTAACGCAAGTAAGTTGAATGTGTTGGATTGTAAATGCATTAACGTTAACGTAATTAGTTATGGGATTGTGTTGTAATTATTTTAACGTTAACATAAATAAGTTAAATGGGCTGGATTGTAAATACGTTAATGTTAACGCAATTAATTATTGGGCTGGAGTGTAATTGCGTTAACATTAACGCAAATAAGTTACATGTGCTGGTTTGTAATTGTGTTAACGTTAACACAATTAACTATTGGGATTGGAATTGTAATTGCATTAACGTTAATGCAATTAAGTTACATATGTGGTTTGTAATTGTGTTAACGTTAACGTAAGTAAATTAAATAAGTTGGATTATAAATACGTTAACGTTAACGCAATTAATTATTGGGCTGGAGTGTACTTGTATTAATGTTAACGCAAGTAAGTTACATGTTCTGGTTTATCATTACATTAACGTTAACACAATTAGTTATTAGGGTTTAGATTGTAATTACTAATTGTGTTAACGTTAACGTAAAGAAGTTAAATGGGTTGGATTATAAATATATTAATATTAACGCAATTAATTATTGAGTTGAGATGTAATTGTGTTAACGTTAACGCAAGTAAGTTACACGTACTGGTTTGTAATTGCGTTAACCTCATAACTAATTGTGTTAACGTTAACGCAAGTAAGTTAAATGGGTTGGATTATAAATACGTTAACGTTAACGCAATTAATTATTGGGCTGGAGTATAATTGCGTTAACATTAACGCAAATAAGTTACATGTACTGATTTGTAATTACGTGAACGTTAACACAATTAGTTATTGGGGTTGGGATTGTAATTGCGTTAACATTAATGCAATTAAGTTACTTGTGCTGGGTTGTGATTGCGTTAATATTAATACACATTTTTTTATTTCTCTTTGTGTTAACATTAACACATTTAATATTGTCTATAAAAACATGTAAAAAAATCACGCAAAAACAATAATATTAACATAAAATTAACACCCAAACACAGATCCCAAAAACGACGAAATAAAGAGTTGTCGAAACTTACAATTTTTGGTAACGGCGGCGACATTGGGTGTTAATGATTTTGTCAGAATCACCTATCAGATCTGAAATTCTCAGATCTTGAACTTTCAGATCTGAAATCCCAAATCTGATAAAAGTCCAAGAGCAAAAGGAGGAGGAAGAGAGAGAGAAGCTAGAGAGATAGAGAGGGAAGCTAGAGAGATAGAGAGTGAAACCCACCAACCTGCAGATCTTCACATTAAAATTCTTACGTGAAATCTCCATTTCAAATGAAGTGCTTGACATCAACTTCTTCAAACAAATGGCTAAAAACTAATACCCATTTCTGAAAACTTTTAAGAACTTGCAGAAAGAGAGAGAATGGTGGTGGTGGTTAGATTGTTGTTAATGGAGGTTTTTTCATGGAAGAACACTGGGTGTGTGTATATATGAATCTATATATGAAACCCACTGATATTGTTGTGGGTAGGGTTTAGAAAGAGAGAGTGAATGTGGGTAAGGTTTAGAGAGAGAGAGAGTGAAGATTGTGAATCAGACATAAAAGGAGAGAGAGTTAACGTAAATGTGATAGAGAGAGGTATATGTGTCTTTTTACGTCCTATTTTGTTTGACCCAAAGACCAAAAACTTAATTGGTTGTACTGAATAGTCTGAATTATGAGTGAACAGTTGAAAAAGTCTTTTTACTCAATGGTCTCTCTAATGAGGATTAAATAATAATTGACCTACCCATCCACTAATTTAATATTGGAAAAAATTTTATGGGCTCCCATTTTATCAAAAAATTATTTTTTAAGGACCAAGTTTCTTTGGCCCAGCCCAAAAGTACTAACATATATATATTCTTCCTAAATTACTCTTCAATAATTATAAAATTGTCATTTTCACCATTTTTTTCAGAACCTAAAATAAAATATCAAATTTTACTTTTTTAATAAAAAATTCATTTATTTTTTTTTAAATTTAAAATTGCTTATAAAATATCATAAATACCCTTCACTTAATTTTATTTTATAATATCCACAAAATTTGTTGTAATTCCATCAAATTTTAATTTTTAATAAAAATTTCACTAAAATTTATTTATTTATTCAAAATATATAACTTTTTGTTCAAATACCTTAAATACCCTTATATGCACTCTATTGATTTTTAGTTTATTTTTTGGAACATTCTATGAACATTTTAAAATTTAAAAAATATTAAATTATAAGTTTTATTTAAACTAAAAATCCACTAAAAATATTTTTAAAATTAACTAAATATAACTAGGTGGATTTCCACTTAATTAAATAAAAATCCACTAAATATAATTAAGTAGATATCTACTAAAAAGAATCAAAGTAAAAATAGACACCAAACTGAATAGAAATTCTAAAATCCATTGAGTCAGAATTGTTTGCTTACATGGAACTATTTAAAACAAGAGTACTAGACCTAGTTGAAATGTAATCGAAAAATATATAGAAATTTACTCAAATCCAGTAGAAATTCACTGAAAATAAATAAATAAAAAGAATTGAATACAAATCCAGTGTATCCAGAACAAGCTATGAAGATCCAATGCAAGCAGAAACCCACTGAACAAATCCAGTGTATGCAGAACAAAAATTCAAAAAAAAGGATTAAGAAATCCACAACCATCTTATATAGATGGATATGAATTAACATTTGCAAATGAGAAAATCAAATAAAGGATGAAGGAGACAACGGGTGAGCAACAAACTCAACAATTCTCAAGCTTCTCCATAGAAAATGATTCATGTGAACCATATCCCAAAATGCAGAGACATCTAGGCTGTCAATTAGTTTCATTCACAACAAGCTCTTCACTCAAACTTTACTAATTCTTTATAAAGATTATAAAAGTCCTAAGCTTAATAGAAGCTTCAACAATGATATTACTATCACGTGTTTAAGAAGGGGGAAAAGATATACCCAATCAGAGATTGTATCTCCCATGGGGAAGGATGAGCATCGACATCTCCACCGCAGGTCGAAAAGAAAAAATATGATCAAATCTAGGCTAGATCTGGTTGATGAAAGAGAACGAGATGAGCAACAAGCTTGCGGCGATGCCGGTAGCTTGCGGCGACGAAAGTAGCTTAGGGCAGCGAAGACGAAGGCTGTTTGCGGCGGCGAAAAACGATGTCACACAGCAGATTGCGACGACGGCATCTGGCGGCGACGGCAACTTGCGGCAGTGCGATGTTGAGAGAGAGCGTGAGAGGTGAGAGATGAGAGAGAGAGAGGAAATGAAATTAGGGCTTTTAGGGTTAGATTTAAATGAACAAGGGATATTTTTTATTTTAAGATTTATTAATAGGAGGTGTGTCAATTTTTTTTAAAAATAAGAGTTAGAAAATTTGTTTTATTTTTACGAGATTGAAAAAGTGATTTGTTGTTAAAATAGGAGTTTTGGAATTTATTTATTTTTTTAATATTTTGACTCTTCTTTTACATGTGTCAATGTGAAAATGACACATATGATATGATAAAACAATCGATTTCAAAAAACTCAAATAAGATGTCACAACTCTCAGAGTTGTTATGAAAGAACAAACTCGACCAACATTAACAACAAAATTGTACAACTTTGCAATAACATTCACAATGTGAAGTGAACTAAAGGTTAGAAGTACGAAAAGAAGTCATTAACATGCCAAAAAAGGAACATTTATAGGGCCTCCTAATGGCATGTGCAGTGGGATTGATTAAACATTAAAATAATTAAAAGATATCTCCTAAAAATTGTCCTAAGAAAAATTATTTTATCGTCTTATTTTATATTATTATGATATTTTTTATATTTTTATAATAAATTTTTTAAAATGTGTATTATTAAATAAATATTATAACAATATTATGATTGAGTATTTCAATAAGAATTTAAAAGGATATTATTTATAAATTGTCTCTAAAAATATTGTCATAATATGTATGTAGTTTTTGTTGTAGAGCTTGTTTTTTGTTTTTTATTTTTACACCATTGCTATCAAGGCTCTCCCATCTGCACCGGCATCCCCTCCGTCCCATTGTCCCCCACCCTTGCCTCATGTTTCATATTCTTTCTTCCTTTTTTCAGTTCTCTGAATTCGTGCATATTCGCAGCAATTTACACGCGGATCCATGCAGTCTATCAGGATATACATAGAGTCTCGTCAGATTCGTCCAAATCCGGCACGATCTACACATAGATTCGCTAGATCTACACAAATATGACGAATAAGAGAAGAACGAAAACAAAAACAAAGGTGGGGATGGCATGGTAAGAGAGGGTGGGGGTCCCGGGGGATGACGACGGGATAGAGGAGGGGCAAGAGTGACGACGGGGCTTGGGGTGGGAGGTGGGTTGTGTTAGTGCATTTTCAAGAAAAGTTTTTATAAAAATAAAAAAATAAAAATTTAGAAGGAACAAAAAATAATTTTCAATTTTTTTTTTTAAAGAGAATGCACATTTAGCAAAAAAAGGGATATACATTTACAAATACCCAACTTTATCAATTATGTAGGATAAAAATTGGGGAAAAAAAAAAGAGAAGGGGTAAAACCGTAAAACTCTAAGAATGGAAAATTATAGGATTAAATTGGAAAACATAGAATAATAGGGGGGTGTTATGTGCATTTTTGTGTATGATATCACGGCAAAGGGCGGCATCTAAAAACTAAAAAGTAGGCTAATTGAATGTTATATTGAGGCGTTGGTTTAGACATTTCAACTACCCTTCCCCCCCCCCCCCCCCCCCCCCCACCCCCCCCCACTTTCTCAACCACACAAAACTTCCACCCACGTTCTCAACCACACAAAACTTCCACCGACATAAATTACATTTTCTACCCCTAAAATTTTGCATTCGAAGAACTTATTCTAATTCCCTGAGCTCGGATCGAATCGGTTTTAATAGGCTATTCCGATGAGATATCTTTAGTTTTTTTGTTTTTGTTTTCGTTTTTTTTTTTTAATTTTAATTTTGTGATTGAGAAGTGAATTATTAAAAAAAAAATTATAATATATATATTAAAAATGTGCAATTATTTTTTAACACAAGAAACAAAGTAAAATGATTATTCTAGGGACGGAGTAAGCATATAATTTTAGGTGTTGCCTGGTTTGCTACGAAAATTATTCTCAATTTTCAAAAACTTAAAGGCCCATTCGTTCTATGGTTTCTGTTCTTGTTCTAAAATTTTGGACTAATATACGAAAACGCGTTTGATAAACACATTTCCGTTCTCAAATAAAATTTTAAGATTATTTTTTGAATTTTTTAAGAATCTACGAAACAAAAAAATGTTGATTGTTATTCACTCTTATAAAACTAGTAATCTCATTCTACTTTATAAGGGTAAATGTTTAAAACCACATGTCCACCACTACTACACGGTGACCACCATCATGCCGGTCGCCAGCCACTACAACACATCCACTAAAAAATATGTATATTTATTGTTATACATTTAAAGGAAAAAATATATATATATATATATCACAAATAAACATGTTTCTTTAATTTATTGTTGTTTAAAAGAAACAATTTCAGGATAATGACCGCTACCAAATATGTTTCTATTCTCAAAATATCTTAAAACATAAACAGAATTGACATACCAATTTATTAAAAATACAAATAAAAAAACAGAAACACTAACCAAACGCCACCTAAATTACTTTTATTTTTCTTTCAACACTATAACTTAAAAAAAAAAACGCTACAAAACAAATTTTGTACTACTCTATCTATTGCATCGGTAAGTATTGTAGTATTATACAGTTTTATTATTTTATAAGTTTAATTTATTTTTTCTCTATATTTTTATTTTTTTAATTTCTCTACCATACATTTTGCCTGACATGTATCATTATTTTTAATCTAATATTTCAATTAATCATATAACTTTTAATTTTACAAAACATATTTAGTAAATATTTTTTTTCAAAACTATACCAATCAACTTTACACCATTTTCCAAAAAAACAAATATTTTCAATTTGTTTTTTAAAAAAAAATTCCCATAAAACTATGTATAAAACTTTAAGATGGCTCTCACAATTTTCAGCCCAATTAGAAAAATATATATATATAGTTGAGGTGCCTTATTATAAATGGATATATGTATTTGTTGAAATAGCGGGTATTTGGATTTTTAGGATTTTCATCTGTTAATTTCTCATGCAGTATATATAGTGGGGCTTTGATTGATTAATTAATGTTAGTGGAGTAAAACTTAACTTTTAATGCACTTTTGGGGCCGAAAACAACTTACCCTTTTTTTTAAAACTAAACCCAAAAAACACCTTAATGGGATGAAATTAAAATATAAAGTACAAAGTGCAACAAAATTTAAACTTAAGAGGCCAGAGTGTAATTTATATCAATTTCCATGCTAACCCCAACTGCTCCATAGCCATCTTTTTAAACCCTCCCGCCCCCTCTCTCCACCCTATCACACTTCAACTACGAAAAAGAAAATTTTGGAACCACCTCTCTCTCTCTCTCTCTCTCTAAAAATGGGTGCTCACCCCCATTTCGAACCAGTTTCAAAATGCAGCACCGAGGGAAGATCCGACCAAACGGTGGCGGCCGACCTCGAAGGCACCCTTCTCCGGTCAAAATCAACTTTCCCATACTTCTTTCTGGTGGCCCTAGAAGCCGGCGGCCTGCTCCGGGCACTCCTCCTACTCCTATCCGTCCCATTCATCCACCTGTTCATGTCCGAATCATTAACAGTAAAATGCTTTACTTTCATTGCCTTTGCCGGGTTGAAGATCCGAGACGTGGAGCTCGTTTCCAGGTCGGTTTTGACCCGGTTCTACGCCGAGGATGTCCGGTCGGACACGTGGCGGGTGTTCAACTCGTTTGGGAGGAGGTGTGTGTTGACTTCCGGACCTAGGGTTATGGCGGAGCATTTCGTGAAGAATTTCCTTGGGGCGGATAGGGTGATTGGTTCGGAGCTGGAGGTGTCGAAATCGGGGCGGGTTACTGGGTTTGTGAAGAAACCGGGTGTTCTGGTCGGAGAGAGGAAGAGGACGGCGGTGGTCGGAGAGTTCGGGACGGAGTTGCCGGATTTGGGGATCGGAGATGGTGAGACGGACCATGAGTTCATGTCATTATGCAAGGTTTGTAATTTCTAACTTAAAAGCAAAAGTGTTACGTATATAATAGGCAATTGATAGTGAATGTTATAAACTCTAACAAAATCCTGAACATAAATTATAACAAACGGGGGAGGTAAAAGAATACGTTTTTAAGATCGTATAGAGAAGTTGATAGTCGAGGTGCATATATACTCTCCCGACAACTGTATAATGGAAAAAAAAAGTGTCAACACCATACCCTTTTCCCAAAACTTAACTCAAATCTCAAATATTGTGATAGTTTCCTATCTAAATTATTGGTTTTAATTTATTTAAAAAAAAAAAAATTAAAATTCATTTAATATTCATTTTTACCAAATAACACATATTTCTTGTTTAAAAAAAACTAACATTTTGTTCTCATAACCAAATTTAATTTTCTATTTTCTTTTTTATTTCTCATTATTAATTTCATTTATTTTTATCTTAATCCGGTTAGCAACCGGTTAGCAACAAGAGGTGCTCATTTTTTTGTCAATAAGAATTCGATTCTCTTAGAAATTACTTCAAAAATTAAATCTTAAATTTAATCATATACGTATGAGGCCGATGTTGACGAGTGTATCCTTAAAATTATCCATTGAAGTGATTAATCGATGTGCGTGTAAATTGATCCGGATACACTTTATCGTCAAACTGAGAAAATAAATTAATGTCATTTATTTTTAACATATCAAATATATATATAAAAATATAAAAAATTATTTTCGTTAAAATATAGAATGTTGTTAATGACTTATTAAATAAAAATATAAAAATTAAAGAGTACAAAATATAATTTAATTTAAGTGTTATGAAATATTTGAATATATATATTTTATTTTTATTATAAATATATACAAATAATATATTTATAATAGATAATCACGTTAGAAAATGAATAAAAATATTATTTTTTGATTTGATGTTTGGATATTGTTTCACTAAAACGTACCTATATAATAACTTTTTGATTTGCCTGAAATGCTTTATTACTTAAATTAAAGTAGGTGTACAAGTACAACCATTGAAATTATTTATAATAATTTCCTTTTTAATTATTTTCATAGGGTTGGTGGTAGCTTTAATGGCCATTATATTTTCTCATGATCTTACCCGTCTTTTTTTTTTTTTTTTCATTACCACCTTACACTTCGAATGGTACCCAAAATTCAAGATAAGATTAGAATGATTATGAAAATAATCATTCAATATTTATATTTGGTATATAAGATTAAATCTCATTCCCGTTATTAAGATTTTTTTTAATCCTACAAAACATAGCATTAACTAATACTAAGATAAATTTGATATTGGTTAATCTCAATTACATGAAATTATACTTTAATCATTTATCGGACAATAAAGATCAAATATTAACTAAATATTTAAATTGAAATAAAATTTAATTAAATTAACTATTATACAGTTTGAAAATTTAATAAAATTATTATTTTATTCTTTGATGTCATTTCAGTACCACGTGTAATCTCTTTTATCATAAAATATAGAAAAAATAATGACAATTTTATTTTATTACCATACTAATTTCAATTCTATTGTCATTCCATTCTAGCGTATCAAACGCAACGTGGTACACAACGTTATAGTATCAAAAACCCGTGTTTAATGATAATGATTTTATAAGTATAAAAATAATAATCAATAAAACACAAATATTTTTAAGAAATACAAAATATAATTTAATTTAATGGTTTTAAAAAGGAAGATTTATAATTTACTGTTTTATCTTCGTATATATTGAAAAAATAAATTTCATTTTATTATCGATAGTATAATTATAATTTTGCGGTCTTCTCGAAAAATTCTTCTTTATTTTTTTTTTATTTTCTTTCCAAATAGGTGTTGAAAAATATCACATAGAAAATTGTGCTTTTCTTTCTATTTTCTCTTTGTACCAAACTTTTTTTTTAATCTCGTTTTAGTTTTCATTTTTTTATTCACCATTTTCTCCACTAAAACAAAATCAAATTTAATTAATTAAAAAAATTAACATTCACTACAGTAAATTTTTCAGAAGTTCAAAATTAGTGTAATTTTTTATGTAAAAAAAATTACAATAATTTTTATCACGCACAATAACTTTTAAATTTAAATAAAAAAATATATATTATAGTAAGCGATTGTATAGATTAAAATTTTTAATTTAGTAGACAATTAACCAAGAAACCTAATAATTAATGGTAGCTTGTATTATGGAAAAAGGCGCATTTAATCTGTGAGCGTAGTTGATTACAGCCATGCATGCGTGATACGTACACCATGCATTCTCCATGGCCAACCACTGTATTTAATAACCCCATGGACCACCCCTCTCTCTCTCTCTTATTCACACAAAGGCCACACTCATTTATCTCTCTCCCTCTCTCTCTCTAAAAACACACACAATGTCTTCTCTAGATCTCTCTAAAACTTATAGTCTATTAAATATATATCTAATTTCTCTTATGGAAGATGTAGAATTTAACCTATTTTCTCAACATATGGAAATATATATATATATATATATATATATATATATATATATATATATATATATATATTTTCTCTCTCTCAAATTAACACACACACATTGTCCTCTTTCCCCCTTCCTTTTTTTTTTTTTTTTGACCTACAAGTGTCTCCACACCTACATAGGGTGTGAGATTAATCTCATTCAGAGTTCTGTGTTTTTTCATAAGTTCGAACTTCTGATCTTACATGGTCTCTCCCCCTCAAATACACAAAGACGCACGGTTCTCTCTCTCCATCTCTCTCACACACGCAGCCCACACAATGTACTCTCTCTCTCAAGTACACACAATGACAATGCACTGTTCTCTCTCTCTCTATCTCCATGTTATGTTACGTGAAAAATCTTCATCTGACATTCATTGTTGTGTAAGAAAATTAAATTTTTTGCTTTTACATCTGCCTTGTTCTCTCTTTTTCACCTTTGATTGACATACCGACGAATCTCTTACTGTGCTACTGATATGTACCTTCACATTAGTTTCTTTCACGCCATTTTTCTACTTTTTTTTTTTTTTTTTTCTGGAGTCACATTCATTATGAGGTTTCCATTGCTACGAAACTTTTCCAAATGTCAAAATAATAATAATAATTAAAAAAAAAAAAAAACCATAAAAATTGTTGTGATTAATAATGTATTGTTATAATCAATTATAGGTTAACATTTCATATCGTCAATTTTACTCATATTTATTTGGTCATTTCAATTTGAATACGTTAAACCGTGAAATATCATAATTGTGTCATGTCAGTTCTCTCGTTATTTTTTTATGATAGAATTCACTTATGTGAGTGGTTTTATGTCTGATACTTAGATGATTTTCATAATAAAAAATAACAGAATTATCAATTTGAATTAACTTGACATGATTCGGATATTTTAGGATTTAATGTATTTACAAAAGTGAAGTAGAATTTAATGTATTTTAAGATTTAAATTTTATATAGTTAATATTAACTCGATAGATTTAATCTGATCGGTGACAGGAAGGATATGTGGTGCCAAAAACACATTGCGAGCCCGCTCCAAGAGCCCAACTATTAAGCCCAGTTATTTTTCACGAGGGCCGTTTGGCCCAACGGCCGACTCCCCTCGTCGCTCTTCTCACCTTTCTATGGATGCCCATCGGAATTATCCTCGCCGTTCTCCGGGTCTACATCAACATCCCCTTGCCGGAACGGATCGTCCGTTACAACTACAAGATCCTCGGCATCAAACTCGTCGTCCGGGGAACTCCTCCGCCGCCTCCGACTCCCGGCCAGAGCGGCGTCCTCTTCGTCTGCAACCACCGCACCATCCTCGATCCCGTCGTCACCGCCGTCGCCCTCGGCCGCAAGATCAGCTGCGTCACCTACAGCATCAGCAAATTCTCGGAGCTGATCTCGCCGATAAAGGCGGTGGCGCTGTCGCGGGAGCGAGATCGGGACGCGGAGAACATCAAGCGGCTGCTGGAGGAAGGGGATCTAGTGGTTTGTCCGGAGGGGACCACGTGTAGGGAGCCGTTTCTGCTCCGATTCAGCGCGCTGTTCGCGGAGTTGACGGATCGGATCGTGCCGGTGGCGATCAACACGAAGCAGGGGGTCTTCTACGGGACGTCAGCGAGGGGGCACAAGTTCCTGGATCCGTATTTCGTGTTCATGAATCCACGGCCGACGTACGAGATCACGTTTCTGAATCAATTGCCGCCGGAATTGACCTGCCGGAGCGGTAAATCGGCGATCGAAATTGCTAATTACGTGCAGAGGGTGATCGCCGGGACGTTGGGATTCGAGTGCACGAATTTGACGAGAAAAGATAAGTACGCGATGGTGGCGGGAACCGACGGGCGAGTTCAAAGCAACCAGGAGAAAACGCAAGGGAAAAACTAAAAATCATAATTTGATTTTTTTTATTTTTTTTTTTTGGCTCTTTTTATTTTATTTTGAAATTTTTATCAAAAACAAAAAGTTTGATTGCAAGTTGGAAGATTTATATAAAATAAGAAATGAATAGGTTTATTCTTTTTTTTTTCCTTTTCTATATGGGGGTATTTTGGTCATTCATATTTTTAAATATCGATCAACCTTCCTTTTTCATTTTCATTTTTCAAATTAAATAATTTTATCTTTCGAGATTTTTTCTAGAAATTGACGAGGAAAAATCAAAGTCATGCACAAATCATTGTCGTATGTTAATCTAGCAAGTATCATGCAAGAAAATCTACAAAGTGTGCGACACTGATTAAGGAAATTACACTCGAAGCGACTATTTCCGAGGAATACACATTCATAGGTTTTTTCATCCCATGGGGCAGTAATAATGCCTCTGCTCATTAAGGAAGTAGTTGTTGCTACTCTCTAAATAATAGTCCATCACTCCATTAAACTCGCGCATATTAACGATAATGGGTTGGGACTCAGAGAAGAGTTACCAAACAAGTCCCCCCCCACCCCCCCTTGAGTCTACAAATACCTAGGAAGGGGGGTCAAGTCTGATATGTGCCTTCACTTGCACCTACACGAACATTCTGTCAAAATTGTCTTAGAACACTCACTTACGATGCATTATTTTATAAGAACTTGAACTGGAAAAGTAACTCGAGCTAAGAGAAACATCATATTCCAAATTTCAAAGTGTTATGTCTAACAAACCAAATTTCGACTTCATAAAAATTATACACATTTAATTTATGATTTTTTTGGTGTACTAAATAGAGTATATAACACACGAATACTATTTTGACATATGTTGCCCTTTAACCAATGTGTTGCAATTAAGACGGTATTTGAAAATGTCTTTTAAATAATGGTTAAGATTAACTTTGATAAAAAAATAAACGAATAAGATTGATTTATGAAATTTAGGAGAAATTCTTAACTCAAATATTGCACATTCTCACAGTTCTACTAACAGACTGTTGAATTAAATTATATTTTTTCTTCAAGTTTTATATTTGTGTTTATTTGGCCAAATTTTAATTATTTATTGTCTTTTTACACTTACAAATAACAAATTCAATATAGTGTTTTCAGGCACGGAAAATTCTTAATTTTAATTATTTTCTTAAAGTATTCTAAAACTTAAAATTAAATAAATACTAATTCAACCAATAAATGAAGTGATGAACATTGTTGATAGGAGGCAAAGGTGTTTACATTTATCAAAACATTAAAATTTGAATTAAATGTTTTGTCACTTTCTTGTCTTAAATCTCAAGAAAATGACATGTCAGCTGTATTAAAAATTTTAATTTCATCATATTTTTTGATAAAAATTACACAAACCCACCCCTAACTTTTCCTATATTTTCATAACTTTACAAAAATTTCTCAATTGGTTTGACCAGTATTTACATTTTCTCAATGATCAAAATTTTGTTAAAATTGATTTATTAAACTAAGGACCTCTTTGATAACACTTAAGTGTTAAGTGCTCAAAGTTTTGAAATATTTAAAAATTATTTGATAAATTATAGTTTTAAGTACTACAATTTTGGTTGAGCATCTTCGACACAAATTAAGTAATCCATATTTGGCTGAAAATTTTAAACAAATTTTTAAAAAGGACTTAATTGATTAACTCGTTTTAATTATAATTATCAAACAAATTTATTCTAAAAAAGCAATAAATTTATTCAGTTTTCAAATCTTAATTGAGTTATCAAATATGAGCGAAGATAAAATATAGTATAGTTCAAGTGGTAAGACCCGTTTGAGTTAAAGTAATTAAGAGACTTTTGTAAAGTTAGGGTTATTGGGAGGGATAACCACGCACTCCAAATGAGATTAGTCTCACAACGTCTGTGGGTGTGAGGACACTCGTGGGTTGTAAAAAAAAAAAAACACATGGCCGAAGATTACATATACTTCGTTTGGTTTACATTTATAATTTTTTTTTACAATTATTTTAAAATTATTCCACAACTTAACCAAATAAATTCATACATAATTTTCAATATACCAACATTTTCAAACATGTTATCAATCAACCCTAAAATAGTCATCCTCTATTAAATTTAAGATAATGAAAAGCAAGCTAAAAGGCCCCCCAAGATAAGAATCATAAATTTTGCTCTACTTTTTCGGCTCTAGTCACAATAATTACAATAACAAATCTAGACATATTAACTAACCCAACCCAAGACGTATTGATCAGATGAGAGGAGGTGTCTAATTTTTGTCAATTAAGATTTGATTATCTTGACTTACACTCCAGAAATTAAATCTTAAATGGATTAGAATGATGTAGGGGATTGCGCCCTTAAAACTATCTGCGGAGATAATTAGCTAAAGTGCATGTAAACTGTCTCAGACACATCTTACCTTATAATAAAAAAAAAATACAATAATACCTGAGATACTCTTTTTTTTTTTTAATTTGGTTATTCAAAACACTTTCCGTCATATTTTATTGACAAAAATACACTCGTAATATAATTTTTTATTTTTTATTTTTTAATTGTCGATTTTTTACTCTCTCTCATTTTATATTATATATTTTTTACTTTTATTTTTTATTTCATTAGTTTTATTTTTATTTTTAACTTTTTTGTATGGCATTTGTAGAAAATTAAATAAGATAAAAAATAATGATATATAAAATAAAATACAAAAAATTAAAAACAACAAAAAATAAATTAAAATTGAAAAATAAAAATGAATTTATAAAAATAAAAATAAAACGAAAACTTCTTTTTATTTTATTTATATTTTTTATTTGTTAGTTTTTGACATTCGATTTTTTTTTTATTTTCTATAAACATCATACATAAAATTTGAAAAAAAAAATAGAAAATAACGAACAAAAGAAAAAAAAAATCAAAATAAAGAATAGGAAAAGATATTTCAAGAATATTTTTGGTAGTAAAATGTGATAAAGAGTGCCTGAAATATTATGAAAATGATAAGGGATAACCATTGTAATCGAATTAATAGGGGATGCCTTATGTATGAACTCATATTTTGTAAGGATTTAACTAGAAAGCATAGTTAAACTCGAGGAGTATATGAAATATTATGAAAATGATAGGGGATGACCATTGTAATCGAATTGATAGGGGATGCCTTATGTATAAACTCATATTTTGTAAGGATTTAACTAGAAAGCATAGTTAAACTCGGGGGGGGGGGGGGGGGGGGGGGGGGGTTTTAAGAAGTAAATGTATGGTGTTAGGGTTTGGATGGAAAATTAACCGAAATGAAAATAAAAAAGAAAATGAAATGAAAAAAAAAATTGTGTAGTTGGATGAAAAATGGAAGGAAAAAAAAAAATTAGGATAGATAAAACACAATTTTTGAGACAAATTTTTTTTTCACTCAAATTTGGAATGAAAATGAAAAGAAAATAGTTAAAAGTATCAAAATTACAATTATACCCTTAAGAATAAATTTTTTAATTTATTTTTGTAACACATAAGAACAAAATAGTAAGTTGCATTAAAATAAATTATTTTTTCTTCTTTAATCTTCTTTCCCCAACCAAACAACAGTTAAAAAAAAAAAAAAATCTTCACAATAAATAAAAATATTTTTCGCTCATTTTATTTTTATTTTTCTATCCTCCCAATCCAACATCATTATCAAATTTTATGTTCTCACCGAACAGTCTGGCCTGTCGGTTACATTCCATTCGGTGATTGACACGTGGTATGAAGTCTTATGCCATGTGTGATTGGTCCACGTATGCATCTATTTAACCTATGTTTCAGTTTATCTCTATTGAGTGGGTCCCATTATCGTGTTATAGTGGGTCCCGCTAATATAAAGAAAGACAGCTCACTAAGAAGGCACATGGTCTGAAACAGAAACTCAGACTGTAGCTATTAGGTTGATTTAACAAATACAACAAATTTGTAAAATGGTGAAATTTCGAAATCCAACATTTCGATATCTTATCATTTATAAATTTTTTATTTAAGTAATTATTTTTATCAAAAAATTTAATTATATAATTTTATAATTTATTTATTTGGATAAATTAGACACTATTGCAAAAAAAAATTAAAATTGTAAACAAAAACAAATGAATCAAACGAAAAAAATAAAATAAAATTGATGAAGATCAAATTTGAACGATTGTGAGGGTGATGAAGACGAAATCTAAAACTGGTAAAATGAACCCTAATCGCAACTGATGAATCGAAATCAAAACACAATTGCGAAGAAGAAGACGACAAAGGAGGGGAACTGGTGAAGATGAACTCTAATCACAACTGATGAATCGGAATCAAAACACAATTGTGAAAAAAGACGACAACGAAATCAAGAATTGGTGAAGATGATCCCTAATCGCGAGAACACTAATCGCAACCCTAATCGCAAGCACTTGCATTAGGGTTTCAAGCTTCTTCTATACCAGGAAGACGATGAACTTGATATCGATGGACGAAGCTGTAGATGAAGATGACGATGCGAAGGGCTCGGCGGCGGCGGTCGTCGAAAGAAGGAGAGGCATCGTCGGCGGAGAAGGAGGGGCGTCGTTGTCTTCTTTGTTCCGTCGGTGGTCGTCTTCTTTGTTCAGTCGTGAGAAGGATCGAATGAAATTCGTGAAATCCTCCCTACAATGGATTTGGCAAATCCAACCTCTCCCAAAAAGATTTCAAAATCTTTTCTTTCACTCCTTAAAGAATTTGACAAATCTCTCCCTCCTAAAACCCAAACAAGGGATTTGTCAAAAGAGGATTTTGAAATTCTCTAACCAAATGAAATCCCTCCTAGAAATCCCTTATCCAAACACAACCTTATGTTTCTTCCTCTTCGTCTGGTTTTGGGCTACGGCGTCGTTTGATAAAAATATTTTTCTAATATTTTTTGTACCATGTTATTTTTTAATTATTTTTTCATTTTTTTTTTTAAATCCTACTATCTCATTCTCACTTGTTTTCTACTTTTTACTACTACAACAACTAAATTTTTGTCCCACTTATGTAGAGTTGATTATATGAATCCGTTTACGCCATGTTTTTTATTTTTTTACTATTATATGTTTTTTTGTTTTTGTTTAATCTTCTTCTATTTTATTTTTCTATTTTTATTTTTTATATACGGTGTTTATAGAAAATAAAGAAAAGCAAAAGACTAGGAAAAAAACAACTACTTCAAATGTCAAAATAAAAAGAAAAAATATAATTTTTTTCTTTATTTTTATTTTCATTTTTTTATTTTTGAGATTATTACTTTTGATCTTCTTAATTTCTACAAAAAATTATATAAAAATTAAAACAAATGAAATAAAAAATACAAAATAAAAGTAAAAAAAAATAAAATATAAATAAGAGAGATAGAGAAAGAAGAAAATAAAAAAATAAAAAAATGATGTAAATAATAAAGAATATTTTGTTGTGAGCCTACTTTTGTCAATAGAATTTAATAGGGGATATCTTGAGTAATCAAACCGAAAAGAAAACGAATGTCTTAGATATTATGAAAATGACTGTGGTTGTCCTTGATATTATCGAAATAATAGGAGTATCTCGTGTTTAAACTCAGAGCTGAAATAACCTTTGCCAGTTCGACATATATAAAATATTTTATGTTATTTTCATAATATCTAAAATATTTCTTATTTTTTCACTTGAGTTATCTAAGATATTTTCTATCACATTTTATTGATAAAAATACTCTTGCGATATAATATTTTTTGTTGCTTATTTCATATTTTTATTTTTTACTTTTTATTTTTCGATCTTATTTTTTTATATTTTAATTTGTTACTTTTATTCTTTATTTACTTTATTTTTAAATTATTAATTTCTCTAAATAAATAATCAAAATAAAAATCCGAAAAAATAAAGTGCATAAATTAAAAACAACAAAAAAAACTCGGAAAATAAAATTTGATAAATAGAAAAAGTAAAGTTTTTTTTTTTTTATGTTCTAATTTTTTACTTTAAAGTTTTTCTACAAACATCATTTACAAACAATAAATAAAAATAAATAAAAAAATAGTAAGCAAGTGAGAAAGATAGAGAATAAAAAATAAAAATAATTAAAAATAAAATAAAATAATATTACAATGCTATTTTTATTTTTGGTATACCTACGAGTATCTCTACGAGTATCTTTATATTTATACAAAATATGAGACTAATTTCGTTCGGGATACGTGATTACCCTTCTAACAATTTTTTTTTTTTGGGTTAATAGTATTTTACCTCCCTGTAATTTGGTCAATTTTTACTTTACCCCCTTATAATTTGAAAATCACCACTTATCTTCTTTGGTAAGATATTTGTTGTACTTATCTCCTTATATCAAGGTGTAAATCGTTTGAAAATCTAATTACAGGAGAGATAAATAATAATTTTCAAACTACAAGATATAAGTGTAAATCAGGGGATAAAATTTAATTAAACTTTTTTTTTTGTGCTAGGTAAGTGTTTCACATGTTTATGAAGGTGTCTATATGCGGGTAACTTTAATGTTGATAAGGGTGTCAGACTTTACAAAGTAAATGTAAGGTAGATCATTGATGTGATAGCATAGCATGTGAAAATTAAATTAGATGTTTTTAGTGGCCACTTTTTACTCATTACAAGGCCCGCACCGTATATTTAGTCCGAAGGATGACAAAAATAAAATAAAATAATAATTTATTTTTTTATAGAAGAAATTTTATTTTTTTTAAGTATGTTTGGTTAAAGAAATATTAAAGGAAGAAAAATAATATTTTTTTTGTATTAAAAAAATAAAAAAATATGCATTATATTATTTTACTATTTTAGCCTTATCACATATATATATTTATATCTATTTTATCTATATATTAAAAGTGGAAGACAGAACTTAAGAATGAACGAGAGTTCAATAAATATATTTTTTACATTTTCATTCATTTTGAATTCACACTTTTAAAAATCCTATTAAATATTCACAAAATCCATTCTTCTCATTTTTCTATCTTTAATTAATATTTTATTCAAATAAGTTTTAAATGATAAATAAAAATTATAAATGTTTCATTTACTAGATTTTTTATTTTATTTAAAAAAAAAATCTTTCCTTTTTGTTTTTATATTCTTTGTTTCTCTTATTTTTTTTCTTAGACTTTTCATTTTAAAAAATATCTTTTTTTTAATTATTTTTTGATTGCTCATATAAGTGTTGATAAAAATAATTTTTTTTTTCTTTTCTTTTTCGTAAATAATTTTATACACAAAACGAGATAAAAAGTACAAACATAATAAAGAGTAAAAAAATAACAATTAAAAAATTCACAAACTTGTTGTCTTTTAATTTGAATGAAAATATTACTAAATAAATTCTTATATGAAAACTTCACCAAATGATAAAAAAAAAAAAAAAAACTATAACGAAATTAAATAGTTTATATGTAAATTGTAAGTAAATTTTATAAATAAAAAATATTTAGTTCTTAGAATAATTTTAAATTTCAAAAAATCAATAGCATTTATCTTTGCTTACTTAAAAATTGTAAAACCATCATTTGATCCCAAAAGTAATTAAAAATGTATTACATAAACCAATATTATTTAATTCCTAGAATAATTTTAAATTTAAAAAAATCAGCACCAAGTACTATTTAGATACTAAAAGAAATGTTAAGCAACCAACAATTGATCAGAAAAATAATAAAAGAAAAATTAGAATTGAAAATATATTACATAAACAAAATTTAAATACAAAAATTAAATTTGTCCAAAATTATAATTCTTTTAGGAGGTTTATAAGAGTAATTCTTTTATTAGATGGTTAACTAAATTTTTAATAGTATAGTAATAAGGACAAATGAGCAATTTTATATTTAACATCCAACGAAAGCGGTATTAGAGATATTTTTCAAATGACGTAGGATATCGTTGTAAGTTTTTCAAATGACAAAGAGTATCACTGAAACTTACCCATATAATTTATGATTGTTTTTATTATAATTAATTATAGGTGACTTATATCTTCCTCACCTTCTCTTTTTTCAACCATTTAATAAAATTATCTCTCTCCATTTATTAATTACATATAAAATTTATTAAATTTCATTTGATCAAAAGAGTATTCCAATAATTTTTAATCAAATAATATAAAAAAAAAACTATTATATTATTTTAAAACCATTATTTGAAAAAAAAAAAACTTTTGAAAAACCCCTTTAAAAACTTTTTTTTTTTGAAATTAAATATAAATGATGACATTAATAGTTTTAAAGATTGACATTAACAAAACTTTTTTGGTTATAACTTTATTTTTATATTTTAATATTCAAATTTATGTTTTCTATATTTTCATAAAATATACGAATTATAAAATTAAAGGATTAATTATATGTATGTCTAACATTCAAATAAATATATATTTTTTTTATTGGAACCGTATAATGTGTGGGTTTAAAACTAGTGTTATACTTAAAAGTGGAAGTTAACACTTGAGAATGAACTACAATCAAGTACTTTCTATCTTTACAATCATATTCTCTTATAAAAATGAAGGGCTAAGATTAATTATAATTTTTAAATATTAATTATTATTAATATAATAATTTTAGTGAATTTAATTGTCATTTATTATTGCAATAGTGGGTTCAAAGAATTTTAAAAGTTTTCTTCTATTTCAAATAGTGAGATTTTTCTTTTAAATAAAAGATATTACTTTTACAATGAATAATAAAAATTATAAATAATTCACTAATTAGACTTTTTCTTTTAAAAATTAATTTTGAAAAAAATAATTATATATTTTTTTTCTCATAAAAGTTTTGGCAAGAATAATTAAAAATATATTTTTTTTTTATACAACAAATTTCATATACAAAACGAGCTTAAAAATTACAAATATAAAAATGAAAAACATAATAAAGAGTTAAAAATAATAATTAAAATTTATATATATATCATATACTATATATCTATATCATATAGTAAAATTTAAAAGTGGAAGACATGACTTGGAATAAATGAAAGTTAACTATTAGCTATCTCTTTAATTCTATTGAAATGAATTGTCAAGATTGACTCATTCCACCACTAATATTATATCTATTCATTCACCTCCTAATATTCTAACAATAATTTCACTATTAATATTACATTTATTCATTTTGCTACTAAACATTCACATTGATTATAAATTAATAAAAAAAAAGAAAAAAAAAATATTTATCTTGAAAATAACATATCAGTTCATCCATGTTTTATGAACCTTTTGAAAAATCGAATATCATCACTATAATACGCGTAAAATTTATATTTTTTTCAAATAATATCGTATTTAAAATAAGTTATATTTTTTGGAGATTATTTGTATATTATGAAAATTTAAGGATATGATTGAATATTTGTTGATTTCTAAAAAGATAAAAATTCTTGAATATTTGTTGATTTCTAAAAGGATAAAAATATATTTTTTTATTATATAAGTACATTTTTATTTGGGATGTACAAACGTAATAATTATATTTTTGGTATATTGATGTATAAAGATGTATATAATTATATTTTTGTTTGTGAGTGTATAAGAGTTTACATATTATATTTTGGGCTTTATGGGTGTATGAAAGTTCATGTAATTATATCTTTTATTTATTATTAATATAAAGATTCATATAAGTAGGAATTTATAAAGGTTTACATAATTATATTTTTTTTTGGGAGTATGTAAAGGTAAGTTTGTCACAACCCGCCCCAAACACTCGTCATCCCGAGGCTAGCGTGACCACAACATGACATCACCAATACCCAAAAATCAAATGAATAACAATATACACACACTGTACAATACAAACATCTATTATGGGGGATACACTCGTCCCGAAACTATTGCTAACAAAAGTATTTAACCATGAACCCTTTTATAGGTTTGCCTTTGACAGCCTCTCCCCCAACGCCTATATGACTCCATCACGTAGCTCTACCTAGTGCCAGTAGGGGACTGACTTCTAGCTGTTGTACCTGCGAGTGTACTGCCTTCTTAGTAAAAATATTTTTAAAATATTATTACGTTCTAAATATTTTTCACAATTTAGTATGGATCAAGCACAAGTATATAAGCAATGAAAATAAAGTGATATAGATAAGTTTCCATCTAGTATAAAATCATACCAACCGTCACAATAAATAATATCAAATCAACCAATATACGTAAAACACCCCACTTCACGCACCAATCTCAAACACACACCTCCAAAACACACACACTGGCCAGCCCTAACGATCGTTTTAACATCACGATCGGGCGTTTGCAACGGTACCGTACCATCCGTAGGATATGCCTTCCTACGAACACCCATCACTCCGCCGTAGCGGATAATCATTGCGCAGTATAAACGTCTAACATCACTCTGTCGAAGCAGATAAACATCACTCCGCCGTAGCGGATAACATCACTCCGCCGAAGCGGATAATCTCACTCTACCAAAAAAATAAAAATAAATACTAGGGCATCGTCAAATCAACTACAACATCATCGAATCACAACTCAATAAATATCGTCAAATCACTACGTCTATTTCTTTTCTTCTAAACCAACTTTAAAGTCCAAAAGCGTATCTCCCACTTTTCTTTTTAGAGAAAACGTCTGATTCTTTCAAAACCACTTTTCGACCCTTTATTTTCCTTTTGAAAATTAGACATTTTTAGGAAAACAAATGTTCCCTATTTCTTCTTAAAAACACCATCTGATTTTACCAAATTTAACAAAAAATCATTTTTAGTTTTATTTTGGAAACCATCGAAATCTTCCAAAAACCCAGTTTACCAGCTCACCCAAATCCTGCTTGATCCATATCATTTATAAATTCATACAATTTAAGTAACTACATATTTTCTCATATATATACATAGAAAATAGTTGGGTAAGAAGACAGTACACTCACCTTGATTCCCGCGCTGAAAAACTATTACCGTTCAAATCCTACTAGGACGCTGGCACCTGCGAACCTAATAGCGATGGGGTCTAGATTAATATTTTATTTTAAATAACCCAACGTGCAATGTAAACCCTAAATTTCCTAATTCCCTATTTTTCAGATTTTATTATCATTTTATCCGTTTCGTCACGTGGATATTTACCCCTACTAATTTATTCCGATCGACGATTAACAAAATATCAATATGGTTTTGAAATTCCTTCTATGATTATGAAACTTTTAATACCAACAATTTAATTTAACAAAATAATACCTGATTTAAAATTTTTCCCGGTTCTGAAATCCCCGCCAGCCACGAATTGGGTATTTTTAGATTCTACTGGGGTGGTTCCTGTATTTTTTTCCATTTTTCTTCCCTTTTTCCTTTTTTTTTTTCTTTTTCTATTTCTTCCTTTTTCTGTTTGCCCACTGGTTCCGTTCCCCGTTTCGCCGCCGGCCATGTCTCTCTCTCTCTCTACCATTTCTACCCACCGAAGGCTTCCCACGCCTCGCCGCCCTCACCGCCGGCCCTTCTCCAACCCCCACTACCGATCACCAACCACCACCGGTCACCCTATCACCCAACTCACCTACCCACGAAACTACCGCCACCCCCGTTGACGGCCAATTCACGCCGCCCCCTTCACACCCACACGGTCACATAGGACGTTCGGAATACAGACATACAGCAACCACAGTACTCCCTATCACCCGCACAACAGACACACACCCGCATGCACAACTTTCTCTCTCTAACTTGCCGCCGGCGAAAACCGGCGACAGCGGCGACCACCCAGACACCCTCATCTGACCGAACGGAACACGCCCACAACCCGATCTCATACCCACATGCACAACCGTACACACCAACCCATGATCGGTACTAAAAAAAACAGAGCATCTATACCCACAACGTCGGAATGGAACAACGCACACCCACCTCCGGCTGCATGACGGTCTGAACGACGGACACATATACACAAGTCCGATTGAACGGAGGTCCACCACCCACGCCGGACTGCACCCCATCGCCGGCGGACTCACCAACCCGAACCTTCTCCTCTTCTTCTCGTTTTTTTTTTTTTTTTTTTTTTGTTGTTTTCTCGATTCTTCTTCTGAGGTCCCCTCTTCCTTAATCTCATGCATACACACACACACACACACACACACACACACACACACACACACATATATATATGCATGTTAGTAGTGGATGTGTTTTGCTCCCTTCACGCCACGTTGCCACTTACCACTTCCCTTTGTCTCCGGCCGAAATTCACGGCACCGCCTTTGATTTAATTGTGTGTATATATATATAAAAGTAATTTTTTGTCTAATTGCTCTTTCCTTCCCTCTTCTCCTTTAAATCTTCTTTTTAATCAATTTTGTTTTCTACAAGTTTCAGAAATTATAATTTCACCCTAAATTTATTTATTATTATTTTATATATCTTTTTCCTCTTTTATCAATTTGAATCTCAAGTTTTAATTTTAATGTTTCTAAATTTTCAATCTTTGCCCCTAAACTTTTAATTTGAATTTTTAAATTAAAATTTTTTTTGAATTTTTCCAATGCTCTAAAATGTAATTAAAAAAATGACGTGCGTGCTAAACCGGGGTCTTACAACTCTTCCCTCCTAAAAGAAATTTCGTCCCGAAATTTTCGCCAGGCAACTAATACGACAAAGTCGCATCACAAGGTTATATTTTGTCTCTCGTGGTTCTAGAACAACTCTTTCCTAGGTAGAGTCCCATAATCACAAATCGTCCCAAGTTTATAATCAATAGTTTTTATTAAATCATATCCACTTATTACAACATTTTCTTTCGTAGTGGTCAACATTATATCTTACGCCCAACAAACAGGGGGCACTAGGTCGGTTGCACTTAACACGGATAACCAGCTGTCTAAGAATCTCATGTTTCTACCTACCTCCGTTGCGCTACTCTGATAAAAGAAACCATCAAGAATAATGTACATGCTTGAAATATCGCGGTATTTTTTTCAACATTCTTGTGTATGTTTATTTAAAGATCACCACAATCTAACTTTAAATAATAAATTTCCTGCAACGCTTCAAACGGATCATCTATAAGAATTTCCTTCATGCCTTCATATTTAATCAAGTCCATGACAAGGCCACGCGTTTCAATCCCATTTCAATTTACCTGAACATGCTTCAAACATCTATCCATACATAGATACGAATTGAAGGACATAGATATGTCTCCATTACAAAAATTCGATACATCATCAAAAATCAATAGTTATTGACTGTAAACTATTATACCTTTTATGAAATTCTAGTGACTTCCCACAAGCTGGCTCCGCCCAAAGTCAGTAAGGGTTCAATACATCTAATTCCGTTCTTCTATCTCAGTTCGATTGATTTGATTGAAGTCCTGTATTCTTTTCATATAGCGCTTATCATGATGCTACCTTGGTTATCAAAAGGGTATGTATTATTTTAAGCACATTCCATTAGCGCTATCTAATCCTTCTGGCTACCCGAAGATCCTCAAAACGCAACTCTTCAATACATCTTTGACTATCTGAATCGTATTTCTTGATTGACCGTTTATCCACAAATAAGACGAGGTACCAATTTCCAATTTGGCACCTTAAGGAGTATGGAAATTCATCCAGAACATCAAAATAGATATCCTCTCCTAGTACTACAGTTTTTTTTTTTTTTTTTTTTTTTTTTTTTTTTTTTTTTTTTTTTTTTTTTTTTTTTTTCTAATAGATAAATATTACCTGGAATTAGCTATCCGACTTTCTCTATTCACCACATGTCGATCCTTCGACGGTATTTATTACATATAAAACTCACGTTTTAAGATATCACTATTCAATAATGCATTTCAAATTCTTCTACGGACTGTTCATACACCAGTGACCTAATTTGGTTCGATAAAATCATCTTCCAATTACAGTATAACGGTAATACTTACTCATTAACAATTCAATTTATCCAAAAGCAACCATCAATTTTCAAACGAGTAAGTCACACCGGCATCTTATTCCAACTTCATTCGACACTTATCTTGAACCGGTGCCTCATGCAACCGAACAATCCCATCAATGCACACTTAACATACGAATTAAGACTCACCTTCCATTCTGAAATAGGTAAAGGCTACAATGACCCTCCTTGGATGCTAAAGTCCGATCTCAATTTATGCTAACCTACAAGTCACCTAATCACCAAATTCAACGATTTTTTTTTATTTATTTATTTATTTATTTTTTCCATTCTCCTCTAAACTACCTATAATGCTCCAGCAATCTTGATACCGTTTGTATCACCGGGGTGCATTGTATATTGGACTATGTACTTCTTTAAGGTTTCTTTCGTCAAATGAGCATCATTAAGAATGCACAGTCTATTTTTAATCATCAAGACTTCGCCATTATTTCTGACACGATCGTCAGCTCTACGACCATTTCCTATTTTACCTCTAATCTTTCTTAACTGGACCTCTATGCTTCTACAACACATTTGATCAATGTCGATTTCCAAAATCAGAGTGTCAAACAACGTTGTCATCTGACCCACTGTCCACTATACTCACAAGGTCACTCAACTCATAATTTAGTGTGAACAACCCGAATGTACACAACCCAACTTACTAATTTCCGACTTAAAACATTGGCTCCGACTTTGGTCCTTCCTGAAAATTAATGGATGGTGCAATTATAGTCTTTAATAAATTTTATTCAATGCCTTTACTTTAGATTTAGTTCCCTTTTTAGTAAGCAACTATTCTCAGCTCTGGTGGTCGGTGCATATCCCATAAATTTCGTCATGCAGGTAGAATCACTAGAACATCTAAACAACCACAATCACTGCCATTTCCAGAAGTTCCGTGCTCTAGGTACATTATTCGGCCCTTCTTATTAAACCATAGTTTCAGCTTCCTTTGGACTCACGTGAATACCGTTTCTCAAGATCACAGGTCCCAAATTTACCACTTGATCCCACCAAACTCACCTTTACTGCACTTGGCATACCATTGTTTTTTCCTCATCATCGGCAGCACAATCTGGGGATGTTCTTCAAGCTCTTCTCTACTCTTAACCGGATCATCGTTTTTACCATGTCATAGTCCTTGACCTCCAACTGATAATATCCTACTCAAAATCTAACATCCTGTTGATTAAAGTGACCGCCAATTTTAATTGATAAGTTAAAAATACTGGATTTTCATGGGGAGAAACACTAGGTCTGAGTCAATCATAGGTTAACAGTGTAATTTATTGTAATGACCCTGTTTTCCAGGGCCGTCACACGACTTCCCCCCGATCGTGACTCCCTACACCTAAAACTAACTCACTCGAATTCCCCATACTCAACAAATTGTAATCACGAATTAAGTGCAATCCCTCTTCTACTTCAAATTACTTCACTCATCTATTTATTTATCTATTATTATTATTATTATTTATTTATTATTATCATTATTATTATTTTATTTTATTTTAAGTTTTTATACACATCGGTGATCAACTTTAGAGTTCTAAAGTAAAAAAAAAAAATTAAAATCCCAATTTCCTACATTTTATCAACACGATTATATTTAGCCAGTTTATTAAGTCGAACGTCTAATTCCTTAAACTTATGGAACCTATTTTACAACGACTATGATTATTATTCATGCTTACTAGCACCTCGACAATTTCTTTCCCTAGCTACTACAATATCCACTGTCTAAACTGGTTCCGATTGGTGCCTAGCACCTGCGTAAACTATTCTGATATCCTTTCTAATTTCCTGAGCCAACTATCATATTACCTGGAGTAATGAGTACATCTTTCCCCAAAATACAAACTTTGATTCAGCCCAGATTCTGAAACAATCCCCCGACAACTTTATGAACTATATTCATACGCACCTACTATTATCACCAATCCACAATTCTCGGCTACTCTATATAAATCAATCTCTATTACTTCCGTTATGTTTCCTGGTTTCCCAGGCTGTTATTCTGTCTGCCCATCAATTTAGAACGTTCCACCAAGTAAATTTATTTATTTATTTATTTTATTTTTATTTTTATTATTATTATTATTTTTATTTTCGCCACGGTTTTCTCACATCCTTATTTTCAACTAATACGAACTTTTTTTTTTTCTCCCACCATTTGGTTTTCATAAACTGACTTAAATGTATTCTGCTATACTATCGAGTATTTTAGTACCGACTATATTAAGTGCTACTAATAGTTCTCAACATCAAGGAATACGCATGTGGTTGTTTCTTATAGTACCACCACAATCGCGATCCTCCTATTACCACTATTATCGACATAGCATCCCTCAAATCCATCGTTTAGCAATATCACCATTTTGTCGCATCACTACTTGCCAACGAAACAACCCGCAATGCATGATGTCAATGCACCAATTAATGAAATAATTAACCTTCACGTACCGAACTTACCTATCGACACCCTATCTCATGTCCCCTACTGACTAGACAACTGGCACGTCCTTCTGTTACATGGTCCTCTACTGGGACAACCAACAACAAGTCTACAGAACCTATAACCTAGGCTCTGATACCAAAATTGTCACAACCCGCCCCAAACACTCGTTATCCCGAGGCTGGCGTGACCACAACATGACATCACCAATACCCAAAAATCAAATGAATAACAATATACACACACTGTACAATACAAACATCTATTATGGGGGATACACCCGTCCCGAAACTATTGCTAACAAAAGTATTTAACCATGAACCCTTTTATAGGTTTGCCTTTGACAGCCTCTCCCCCAACGCCTATATGACTCCATCACGTAGCTCTACCTAGTGCCAGTAGGGGACCGACTTCTAGCTGTTGTACCTGCGAGTGTACTGCCTTCTTAGTAAAAATATTTTTAAAATATTATTACGTTCTAAATATTTTCCACAATTTAGTATGGATCAAGCACAAGTATATAAGCAATGAAAATAAAGTGATATAGATAAGTTTCCATCTAGTATAAAATCATACCAACCGTCACAATAAATAATATCAAATCAACCAATATACGTAAAACACCCCACTTCACGCACCAATCTCAAACACACACCTCCAAAACACACACACTGGCCAGCCCTAACGATCGTTTTAACCTCACGATCGGGCGTTTGCAACGGTACCGTACCATCCGTAGGATATGCCTTCCTACGAACACCCATCACTCCGCCGTAGCGGATAATCACTGCGCAGTATAAACGTCTAACATCACTCTGTCGAAGCAGATAAACATCACTCCGCCGTAGCGGATAACATCACTCCGCCGAAGCGGATAATCTCACTCTACCAAAAAAATAAAAATAAATACTAGGGCATCGTCAAATCAACTACAACATCATCGAATCACAACTCAATAAATATCGTCAAATCACTACGTCTATTTCTTTTCTTCTAAACCAACTTTAAAGTCCAAAAGCGTATCTCCCACTTTTCTTTTTAGAGAAAACGTCTGATTCTTTCAAAACCACTTTTCGACCCTTTATTTTCCTTTTGAAAATTAGACATTTTTAGGAAAACAAATGTTCCCTATTTCTTCTTAAAAACACCATCTGATTTTACCAAATTTAACAAAAAATCATTTTTAGTTTTATTTTGGAAACCATCGAAATCTTCCAAAAACTCAGTTTACCAGCTCACCCAAATCCTGCTTGATCCATATCATTTATAAATTCATACAATTTAAGTAACCACATATTTTCTCATATATATACATAGAAAATAGTTGGGTAAGAAGACAGTACACTCACCTTGATTCCCGCGCTGAAAAACTATTACCGTTCAAATCCTACTAGGACGCTGGCACCTGCGAACCTAATAGCGATGGGGTCTAGATTAATATTTTATTTTAAATAACCCAACGTGCAATGTAAACCCTAAATTTCCTAATTCCCTATTTTTCAGATTTTATTATCATTTTATCCGTTTCGTCACGTGGATATTTACCCCTACTAATTTATTCCGATCGACGATTAACAAAATATCAATATGGTTTTGAAATTCCTTCTATGATTATGAAACTTTTAATACCAACAATTTAATTTAACAAAATAATACCTGATTTAAAATTTTTCCCGGTTCTGAAATCCCCGCCAGCCACGAATTGGGTATTTTTAGATTCTACTGGGGTGGTTCTTGTATTTTTTTCCCTTTTTCTTCCCTTTTTCCTTTTTTTTTTTTTCTTTTTCTGTTTCTTCCTTTTTCTGTTTGCCCACTGGTTCCGTTCCCCGTTTCGCCGCCGGCCATGTCTCTCTCTCTCTCTACCATTTCTACCCACCGGAGGCTTCCCACGCCTCGCCGCCCTCACCGCCGGCCCTTCTCCAACCCCCACTACCGATCACCAACCACCACCGGTCACCCTATCACCCAACTCACCTACCCACGAAACTACCGCCACCCCCGTTGACGGCCAATTCACGCCGCCCCCTTCACACCTACACGGTCACATAGGACGTTCGGAATACAGACATACAGCAACCACAGTACTCCCTATCACCCGCACAACAGACACACACCCGCACGCACAACTTTCTCTCTCTAACTTGCCGCCGGCGAAAACCGGCGACAGCGGCGACCACCCCGACACCCTCATCTGACCGAACGGAACACGCCCACAACCCGATCTCATACCCACATGCAACCCACATGCACAACCGTACACACCAACCCACGATCGGTACTAAAAAAAACAGAGCATCTATACTCACAGCGTCGGAACGGAACAACGCACACCCACCTCCGGCTGCATGACGGTCTGAACGACGGACACATATACACAAGTCCGATTGAACGGAGGTCCACCACCCACGCCGGACTGCATCCCATCGCCGGCGAACTCACCAACCCGAACCTTCTCCTCTTCTTCTCGGTTTTTTTTTTGGTTGTTTTCTCGATTCTTCTTCTGAGGTCCCCTCTTCCTTAATCTCATGCATACACACACACACACACACACACACACACATATATATATATATATATATATGCATGTTAGTAGTGGATGTGTTTTGCTCCCTTCACGCCACGTTGCCACTTACCACTTCCCTTTGTCTCCGGCCGAAATTCACGGCACCGCCTCTGATTTAATTGTGTGTATATATATATAAAAGTAATTTTTTGTCTAATTGCTCTTTCCTCCCCTCTTCTCCTTTAAATCTTCTTTTTAATCAATTTTGTTTTCTACAAGTTTCAGAAATTATAATTTCACCCTAAATTTATTTATTATTATTTTATATATCTTTTTCCTCTTTTATCAATTTGAATCTCAAGTTTTAATTTTAATGTTTCTAAATTTTCAATCTTTGCCCCTAAACTTTTAATTTGAATTTTTAAATTAAAAATTTTTCCGAATTTTTCCAATGCTCTAAAATGTAATTAAAAAAAATGACGTGCGTGCTAAACCGGGGTCTTACAAAGTTGATCATTTAGAGAGATAATAGAAAATCGAAAAGAAAGAAAAAAGACCGAAAAAAAACAAAAAACAATGCCAGACCTAATCAAATAAACAAAAAACTTAGATTCTTTAAAAAAATTCAATTAACAGTCACACAATGTGATATTTTTGTTACTATACAAATAAAAAAAATGAATTTGCAATCTCACATTTCTTTAGCATTAAAATCATGTTCAACTAAAATTTTGTCATTTCATAAAAAAATAAACAATATCCTCAGTTTGAACACGTTAAAGTAAAATATTTCAAATATTAATTGAAAACAAATATTACAAAAAAATTATTAAATGTGTTCAATAGTCCTGATAATATATAGTTAACTCGATAAATAACATAAAAAAAAGACTACTAACTAATACAAAATATTTTGTCAAATACAACAAATACAAATTTAAATTTACACAATTAAATAAAATACATGTGAAAATTAATCTAAAACCCGCGCTTAGTGCGGGCCTAAAATTAGTTACAACATAAAATAAGAATTACCCTTACCACTATCCATTAAAAGTAAAAAATTAAGGATAATTCAGTATGAGTTCCACTATATTCTGTATTATGATAGCTTGTGAGTAATTAGAGGACCGTTTGGTAACCGTTTCGTACTCATCCCATGTAGTGGGATGTGATGAGAATTTTCTTTTCTTTTTTGGAACAAAATCACGTTTGGTAACGACATTTTGTTTTTAGATTTGGGAACATAATCGCGTTTATTAACGATTTTATCCAAGAAATCAAGAATGAACCATAAACCACAATCAAGAAATCATCAAGCAATTAAACCCTAAACCTCAATCAAAATCAAAATCTTAAACCCCAATTGAAATCGATTACAGCTCGAAATTGAAATCAAGATTTCGATTTCGAAACCCTATTTCGATTTTGAAATCGAAATCGAAACAGGAAATCAACATCGATTTCAATTTCGAAATTGAACAGGAAATCGAAATCTAAACAAGAAATTAACATCGATTTTGATTTTGAAATTGAAATCGAAATAGGAAATCAAAACCCTAAGGCGAAGCAGATGAAGGCAAAATAGACAATGGAGGATGGAAAACGGCGACGACCACGGTTGAAGAAGACGACAAACCAAAGTGATAAAGTAGACGTTTGCTTCGTGAAAGAGAAGCAGACACGAAGACGAAGCAGACGCGAAGGAGACGAAGGAGGACGACGAGGAGAAAGAGGAAGAGGAAGACGATGGCGACGAGACGGAGGAGGAGAACCAAACGCGAAGGACACGAAGAGGAAGAAGAAGGAAAAAAATAAAAAAAAATAAAAAAGGACTTACGAAGTTTGAAGTGTGGATCTCACTAACAAATCACAAAATTACGAGCTTGTCCTTTAGGCCATGAGAATGGGATGCGAAATCTTGGAAGCAATTTTTTTTGTTTCTCAAACCTATAAAAAAGTAGGCACAATTCTCATTTTGGAATGGAATGGGAACATAAACAGAATTTACCAAACAGTATGCCCAAAAACAAATTCCAAAAATCTGGGAATGAAATTGGAATTTTTGGGATGGGAATAGTTAACAAACGCCACCTAGGTGACCTCATCCACATCTACTTAGCTTATGTTTGGTTAAAGAATAGAAAAAGAAAAAAAAATTAAAAATATTTTTTGTGATATTATTTAATAGAAAAATAAAATAAAAATAATTCACTTTAATCTAATTTACTATTTTATCTTTGTATATTATAAAAAATAAATAAAATATTATATTATCAAGAGTATAATTCTAATTTTACTCATTTTTCCTCACTTTCCTTCATTTTTCTCCAAAATTTGTATGGAAAAAATAACTTAAAAATTGAGCATTTTCTTTCGTTTTTTTTCCTCTTGTTTTCCATTTATATCAAACACGTTTTTATTTTTATTTTTTTCATTCTCCATCCTATTTTCATTTTATTTTCCATCATTTTTCTGCACAATCAAACATACCGTTAGCATTGATTATTGTTGATGTCGAAAAGTGGTGACCGGTCAACAATAGGGTCTGGAATGATATTAAGGACACAAGATTGCTAATGGTGTGATTAGCTGGGTGAATTCAGGGGTGATAATGACCTCCGAGCTGAGCTTCACTCTCTCACTCCGAGCACCTGCACAAAGACCCACCGGGATTGTGCACGGTGAAGTCCCTCCGGCGTGAGAATAAGTATTTGGGAGAGAAGGGCTAAAAGTTCTTTGGTCTCAGTAGAGAAGACGTACCGTTGGGTAGTGGATGTCATGTTGTGTTTATAAGCGCCGGACTCAATTAGTGTCGCGAGATTAAGAAGTCGAGTTCGGGATAATTAACCTAATCCGTTGAGTAACCAATGAGCAGACGGATTAGTGCTCTAATCGTCTAGGTTGGGCTTTTGGACCCATCTGTAGAGGCCCATGGGTCGGAACCTCATGACGGCCCGAAGAGGTCCTGAGTGCGGAGATAGCGAGCAAAGGGTATTTGAGTTTGTCAGTCCGGATCGGAGTCTGTCGGCCCAGATTTCTTCACCAAGATGATCCTCAGCTCGGCTCGGAGGGCGCCCCAGCTCGACATGGAAGGGGTTTCAGCTCTCAGCCTGGTCGTTTTCCCATACTTGGTCGGATATTGACCACGTGGTACACCTGACGAGATTCTCCTATATCAGTTGCCCCCCAAGTCCCGAGGGATAGAGTAGAACGTAACGGGCTCGGGATTTCGAAGAAACAAACCCGTAGAGATTTGGCATCCACTTTAAGGGGACACAACGTGATTTATATTGTGGTTGGATAAAAAATGGATGAGAGCAAACCGTTTGTAGTAGTTTAGCGGGATCGAAAGGCGGAGAGCGTACGTAAAAGGACCCTAGGGACAAAAAATGGCTTTTGGAAAGATTTAAAGGAGTGGAGTCCGGGTTAAGGGATTGGGAGTTCGTCAGCTCGGCACATCGTCGAACCGGATCAAATTGTGTCTCTCAACTTGAAGCTTCGTATAGGGTATGTCCGAGCTGGGAGTATGGCAGCTCGTCAGCTCGGATATTTCCCATGCCTTGGTCTTCTGTTTAAAGGGTTTGAAATTTGATCCTCCCCCCTTTGGACAATGTCCGAGCTGAGAGTACGGCAGCTCGTCAGATCAAACATTTCCTATGCCTTGGTCTTCTGTTTGAAGGGTTTGAAGTTTGATTCTCTCCTTTTAGACAATGTTCGAGCTGAGAGTATGACAGCTTGTTAACTCGGACATTTTCCATGCCTTGGTCTTTTGTTTGAAGGGTTTGAAGTTTGATCCTTCCCTTTTGGACAATGTCCGAGCGGGGAGTACGGTAGCTCGTCAGCTCGAAAATTTTCCATGCCTTGGGTTTCTATTTGAAGGGTTTGAAACTTGATCCTCCTTCTTTGGACAATGTCCGAGCTGAGAGTACGGCAACTCGTCAACTCGAATATTTTCCATGCCTTGGTCTTCTGTTTGAAGGGTTTGAAGTTTGATCTTCTCCTTGTGGACAATCTGAGCTGAGATTACGACAGCTCGTCAACTCAGATATTTTCCATGCCTTGGTCTTCTGTTTGAAGGGTTTGAAATTTGATCCTCCCCCTTTGGACAATGTCCGAGCTGAGAGTACGACAGCTCATCAGCTCAGACATTTCCCATGCCTTGGTCTTCTGTTTGAAGGGTTTGAAGTTTGATCCTCCCCCTGTGGATAATGTCTGAGCTGAGAGTATGGCAGCTCGTCAACTCGGACATTTCCCATGCCTTGGTCTTCTGTTTGAAGGGTTTGAAATTTGATCCTCCCCCCTTTGGACAATGTCCGAGCTGAGAGTATGATAGCTCGTCAGCTCGGACATTTTCCATGCCTTGGTCTTCTGTTTGAAGGGTTTGAAGTTTGATCTTTTCCCTTTGGACAATGTCCGAGCGGGGAGTACGGTAGCTCGTCAGCTCGAAAATTTCCCATGCCTTGGGCTTTTATTTGAAGGGTTTGAAATTTGATCCTCCCCCTTCAGACAATGTCAGAGCTGAGAGTACGACAGCTCGTCAGCTCGAATATTTTCCATGCCTTGGTTTTCTATTTGAAGGGTTTGAAATTTGATCCTCCCCCTTTGGACAATGTCCGAGCTGAGAGTATGACAACTCGTCAGCTCGAACATTTCCCATGCCTTGGTCTTCTGTTTAAAGGGGTCGAAGTTTGATCTTCCCCCTATGGACAATGTCCGAGCTGAGAGTATGACAGCTCGTCAACTGGGACATTTCCCATGCCTTGATCTTCTGTTTGAAGGGATCATTTCCCATTTGGACAATGTCCGAGCTGAGAGTACGGCGACTCGTCAGCTCGGACATTTCCCATGCCTTGGTCTTCTGTTTGAAGGGTTTGTAATTTGATCTTCCCCCCTTTGGACAATGTCTAAGCTGAGAGTACGACAGCTCGTCAACTCGGACATTTCCCATGCCTTGGTCTTCTATTTGAAGGGTTTGAAATTTGATATTCCCCTCTTTTTAATAACATCCGAGCTGGGAGTACGTAGGCTCATCAGCTTGGACATTTCTCATACCTTGGTCTTTTGTTTTAAGGGTTTGAAATTTGATCCTCCTTCCTTTTTGATAACGTCCAAGCTGGGAGTACATAGGCTCATCAGCTCAGACAATTCTTCTAATTTGGTCTTCTTTGAAGGGTGAAAAGTTTGAGTCTCTCCCATTTTTGATCTTGTCTGAGCTGGGAGTACGTAGGCTCGTCAGCTCGGATAATTCTTCTGGCTTTAACTTTTTGAAGGATGAAAAGTTTGAGCCTCTCCTCTTTTTGATCTTATCCGAGCTGGGAGTATGTAGGCTCACCAGCTCGAATAATTCTTCTAACTTGGTCTTCTTTGAAGGATGGAAAGTTTGAGTCTTCCCCCTTTTTGTTTTTGTCCAAGCTGGGAGTACGTGGGCTCGTCAGCTCGGACAATTCTTCTGCCTTTAACTTTTTAAAGGGTGGAAAGTTTGAGCCTCCCCCCTTTTCGATCTTGTCCGAGTTGGGAGTACGTAGGCTCGTAAGCTCGGGCAATTATTTTAACTTGGTCTTCTTTGAAGGGTGGAAAGTTTGAGCCCCCCCTTTTTGATTTTGTCCGAGCTGGGAGTACGTAGGCTCGTCAGCTCGGACAATTCTTATGCCTTTAACTTTTTGAAGGGTGAAAAGTTTAAGCCTCTCATCTTCTTAATTTTATTCGAGCTGGGAGTATATAGGCTCGTTAGCTAGGACAATTCTTCTGCCTTTAACTTTTTGAAAGGTAAAAAGTTTGAGCCTCCTTCTTTTTTTGATCTTGTCTGAGCTGGGAGTACGTAGGCTCGTCAGCTCGGACAATTCTTCTAACTTGGTTTTCTTTGAAGAGTGGAAAGTTTGAGTCTCTCATCTTTTTTATCTTGTCTAAGCTGGGAGTACGTAGGCTCATCAGCTCGGACAATTCTTCTGCCTTTAACTTTTTGAAGGGTGGAAAGTTTAAGCCTCTCCCCTTTTTGATCTTGTCTGAGCTGGGAGTACGCAGGCTCGTCAACTCGAAAAATTCTTCTAACATGGTCTGCTTTGAAGGGTGGAAAGTTTAAGCCTTTGCCTTTTTGATTTTGTCCGAGCTGAAAGTACGTAAGCTTGTCAGCTCGGACAATTTTTCTGCCTTTAACTTTTTGAAGGGTGGAAAGTTTGAGCCTTCCCCCTTTTGATCTTGTTCGAGCTTGGAGTACGTAGGCTCGTCAGCTCGGACAATTCTTCTAACTTGGTCTGCTTTGAAGGGTAGAAAGTTTGAGCCCCCCCTTTTTGATTTTGTCCAAGCTGGGAGTACGTAGGCTGATCTGCTCGGACAATTCTTTTGCCTTTAACTTTTTGAAGGGTGGAAAGTTTAAGCCTCTTCCCTTTTTGATCTTGTCCGAGCTGGGAGTACGTAGGCTCGTCAGCTCGGACAATTCTTCTAACTTGGTCTTCTTTGAAAGGTGGAAAGTTTGAGCATCCCCTCTCCACATGTGGCATAAGGGCGACACGTGCCCTCCATTGTGGCTTGCATAGGAAGCTTACATCACAATCGTTGGATGGGTGCCACGTGGTTGTGGCACTTTAATCGACACATCCACAACCGTTGGCCTGGGTGACCCTTCGTCTGGTCCCCTTTTTATAAATGAGGGCCCCTGCGTTTATTTGACACTTGCGAAATTTCCAAAGCTCTTTCTTTCTTCTCGGCATTGGTATCTTTTTTCTCTTTTGTCCGAACAAAATGTCGGTGTCCTTTTCTTCTTCTCATTTTTTGTCTTATTTCTCGATCTCTGGCTCAGGATCTAACTCCTCGGAACGGTTGTCTGCCAATTTTCTATCATTAAGGGTGAAGCGGCGTCTTGCTCCAGGAGACGCCTCGTCGACTACCATGGCCAGGATCCACGAAACGAGTGATGCGATCCAGTCATTCCTGGTCGACCGTGCGGTTGCAGTGAGCCATACCAACGAGAGTGGTGGGGCGTTTACATCACATGACGTTGGGTCGGGGTCCCTCCCGAAACCATCACAGTGGTGGAGATCCATATCGGTATCTCTATTCCCAGGCTACTTCATGAAAACAAGGTGCATAATGCTGGGCCAGAAAAACTCCACATAAAAGTCCTGCTCTCGAGCCCAGTGTGGAACACGAAAACGAATATAACAGAAGACTCCGTCCTCCATTGATGGAGTGAATACATATTCCCGGAGGGGGTTAGGACTATTGTTTCCAGGCTCGACGATCGGGCCTGCATACCACCAGCTGGTTTTATGACTGTCTACAAACAACAGCTGGAAGCAGGTCTTCGATTCTCTCTTCACTGGTGGATCCGGGCCCTCTGTGCGGAGTACCATTTGTGTCCGTCACAAATTGCTCCGAACGGTATAGGGGCCCTGGTGGCATCGTACATCATCTTTCGGGCCGAGGGACTCGAGCAGTGCGTTGAGCTCTTCAAGGTTCTATTCTTTCCTAAGCCAGTTCCCCGAGGCATTGGGTGGTACTACATCTAATCTAGGTCAACTTTCTTGAAGGACCTGGACTCTTCCATTCATAACTGGAAGCCCCAGTTCTTCTATCTCAGAGTAAGCGGTTGGCAATCCAGCCCGAAAGAAGAAGGAAAGTACTCCCTCCAGATGGAATGGGAAAAAATTGGTAAGGCTGTGGTCCCTTGGAGGGGGGATTTTTGTTCTTGGACTTATCTTCACCTTTATACTAACACCCTTTCATTCGTAATTTTGGGCAGTTAAATAAGTACCAAAGAAGGAGAGACTGGAGCTAAGCAAAGAGATCGCTGAGCAGAGGGAGAAGGTTTTGAGGACTGTCTTCAGGGACGTGAATACCCTGCTCGATTCTCATCTCTTCATAGTTTATTGGTATTTACCACCGGACGTGTCATTCCTGCCCGACTTCCCCTTCAATTAAGACAATGGTAAGAAATCTCTGCTTTGTTAATCCTTCATACTTGGAAATTTTATGCGTGTTACGCTCGATTCGCGCAGATATTCTTGTGTAAAATTGGATGCTGCCGATTTGGACAGAGGAATTTCTAAATATCTTGTTGAGTATTACAGCTATGGACAAGGCAATGGTTGTTCAGAAGCTTCTGAAAAAGAAAGCCAGAGAGGCTGCCGAGGCTGCAAAGACAACTGGTTTCGAGCACGCTGGCGGATCCCAGGTCGTCCAAATATCCCAGCTTCCTCCGATGCCAGCCTGGAGCCACTCCTCCACCTTCCCTAGGGTCATGATAAGAGACACCCCGCAGTCAAAGTCTAGTTCTCGCTAGTCCGTACACACTCTGAGTGGTGACTCATCACCCCGTGCTTTTGACAAATGGAAGAGGAAGGCTCATGAGGGTAGGAAGAAAAAGCATAAGTCCTAGAAGAGGGCAAAATTCATGCCCGGGGCCTCTTCCGAGCTGACAATTGATGGATCCTTTTTTGGGATTTCGAACATTGGGCTTCCTGCTGATCGTACATTGCTATGGAGCTCGGAGGTAATTCCTGGCTATCTTCGCCGCATCGCCCCTCCTGGTTATAAGAACTTGATGGATGAGGAGAGCACCGACAACCTCATGTGCCAGGCCGTCTGTGACCAAATTTTAGTAAGAACCCTCCTAGTTCAAATTCCATTTTTATTTGGTCGATTAGATTTTTCCAAGTGTGACGAATTTGCCGCTCTCATGTAGTGTATGCTTTGAATGTCGGTAGTGTTTGATCGAATCTCCGAGAGTGCTATGGAGGAGTCTATGCTTAGGTCGAAAAAGAATACGCTGGAAGCGAGGGCGAACAAACTAAACGATGACCTCCAACTCGCCACCCAAGCCCATCATAGCCTTCAGGCCAGGCACGTCCTTGTTACCAAAGAATGGGACGACTTTCAAAGACAAAAGGTCGACTTAGAAAAGAAGGTGGACGAGCTGGAGAAGAGGTTGAAGAAAGAAGAGCTGCTTAGAGGGAACGTTATCCGGAGAGCCGAACAGAAAGCCGTCGAGGATTATAGATCGAGCGAAGAGTTCGAGAATCTTAAGTATGAGCTTGCTGCGGAGTACATGGATAACGGTCACAAGGCCACGATCCGCTTCCTTCAGAGCCACTACCCAGAATTTGACTACTTGGGCGTTGCGATGGAGTTTTTACAACAAGGTGAGCTGGCGGTAGAGCGGGCAGCCGAGAGGGCTTCCCAGGAGCAAACTCGTGAGGCGGGGGCTGACGAAGCAAGCGATGAGGAGGCCGAGAGGGATGAGGATACCACCGTCGATGTTATGGACGTTGAAGGTATGTCTGGAGAAGAATAGGTTCCCCAGCTCGGCTATTTTTGAAGACTTAGAACTTTTTGAACTTTTTGCTTGAACCCTTTTTTTTTTTGTTATGACTGTGTATATGGGCATGAACCCCACCGATGTAAGCCCTTACTTTTTGTTGAATATAATACACAAGAGATTTTTGAGCAATTACTTGCCCCAAATTTCTTCTCGCTTATTCATTCTCTTCTAGGATGTAGTAGGTGATTTGTTTCGACCTTCAGCCCTAGACTGGATAAGTGGGCGTGAACCTTATTAACGTGCTCGGGATAGAGTTGTAGACTTTAAACTTTCAATCTTCCAAAATCTTGCACCCGTGCTGAGTCCTCGTAGACCTCAGCTCGGCATTCTCTTTGCAGACGTCCAAATTTATGGTTGCTCCGAGGGCGTAGCTCGGCTAAAAACTTATACTTGTTTTTTGTTTTGAAATCCTTTTGGTCAAGATTTTATTCACCCTGCCCCCTCAGCCTGTAGTGGGAGTAGTTTCACTGCTCGTGTTATTGGTTATGATGTGGCTCGTCAGGCCAGTCTGCGATGCATCTAAGTGTTCTGGAATACTGCTTTGGTAGCATATTATGTTTTTTTTGAAAAGCCATTACATTGATATCAAAATACATTACACTTGGCACGAAAATAAAATGATTACAAAATGACCTCAGTCCTACAATGGTACCGCTTGAGATGGTCGGCATTCCACGGATGTCGTAGTGGAATGCCTTCCTTGGTCTCGGGCTCGTAGGTGCCTAACCTTGCAATTCTAACAACGCGATAAGGTCCCTCCCAACTGGGGGCCAATTTTCCTGCATTTTGCTCTTTAGTTGCTAAGGTAACCTTCATGAGGATGAGGTCTCCGACTTCAAAATGGTGCGGGTGCACCCTTCTATCGTAGTATCGAGCTACCCGTTGTTGGTAAGCCGCTTTACGTATTCGAGCGTTCTCTCGTTATTCTTCTAGAAGGTCCAGGTTTAGGGCCAACATTACATCATTCGTTTGTTCGTCCTAATCTCTAACTGACGTTTGAAAGGTTGGTAATCCGATCTCCGCAGGAATCACGGACTCGGATCCGAATGTCAATGTGAATGGTGTCTCTCCCGTCAGGGTTCAGGTAGTGGTGTGGTATGCCTAAAGAACTGGATAAAGGTCTTCCACCCACCTTTCCTAGGCCTTGTCGAGCTTGGTCTTCTAACTGTGCAGAATTGTTCGGTTCGTGACCTCGACCTGGCCATTAGCCTGTGGGTGACCTGGTGACGCGAAGTGAGTTCAGATACCTAGGTCGAAGCAAAAAAAAAAACACAAAAATTGTTGTCGAATTGAGTGTTATTGTCGGATACGATTGCCCTTGGGATCCCAAATTGGCACACCATCAATTTCTAGATGAAGTCTCAGATTTTTTCTTTGGTGATGCGAGCTAGGGGTTCAGCCTCCACCCACTTGGTCAAGTAATCAATAGACATGACTAGGAATTTTCTCTGGCCGATGCCTTGAGAAAAAAGGCCTAACAAATATATTCTCCACTGAGCGAAGGGCCATAGACTGGTCATTGGCACCATGGTCGTTGGAGGTAAATGAGGGTGGGAGCCAAAGCGTTGGCACTTGTCGTATTTTTTTACGAATTCATCCGTGTCTTCTAGCATTTTTGGCCAAAAATACCCTCGGCGGAGCAGTTTGCTAGCCAGAGCCCTGCCCCCCGAATGATTGCCACATATTCCCTTATGGACTTGTCTCATGACGTAGTCAGCCTTTTCTTGCCATAGGCACCGAGAATATGGGCCAGAGAAGGAACGTCAGTAAAGGATCCCATCCATAATGCAATATCTGCCAGACTTGTACCGTATCCTTCTTGCCTCGTTGTGGTCGTCGGGTAGCATCTCGTCTTCCAAATATTTTCATATTGGCTCCATCCAAGTGGGATGGTCATTGAGCTCACAGATTGGTGCCATCTGGTTAGATATCGTCGTGATCAGACCATCGAGGTACTTAACGATCACACTCCACTTCAGAGTCACTGCTACCGCCGAGGCTAGGTTTGCCAAGGCATCAGCGTGTCAGTTCTCTTCTCGGGGCATTTGGGATACATGGATTTTTCAAAATTTTCCATCAGGGTTTTGACCCTTTCGAGATATGCAATCATACTAGGATCATTCGCCAAATAATATCTGTTGACCTGGTTGACGACTAGCTGAGAGTCGTAGAAGATAGATAACGTTTTCACATTAAATTCCTGGGCTAGACAGAGATCGCCTAACAGAGCCGTGTATTCAGCCTCATTGTTAGTTGTTTTGAACCCCAGTCTTAGGGCGTATTCGATCTCTTCGTTGTTTGGGCCAACGAGTACCATTCTCGCCCCACAACTATTGGTGTTGGACGGTCCATCGGTGAACAGCCTCCACATTGTCGAATTGGCATCTAGATTTGAGTACTTTAGCGCTTCCTCCATTTCCATGGTTTTAGTTTCCGGGTTGACGAAAGGTGGCTCTGGGTCCTCAGGGAATGTGAGTTCGGCGATGAAATCCGCCAGGACCTGGCCTTTAATGGCTGTCCGAGGGTGGCATTCAATATGGAACTGACCCAGCTCGAGATTGTACTTTATTAATCGTCCCGAGACGTCTGGTGAATGTAAAATTTGCCTTATCGGCTGGTTAGTGAGGATGACCATCTCGTGGGCTTGGAAGTATTGTTTCAGCTTCTGGGAAGCCATAAGCAGGACATAAGCCAGCTTTTCAAATTTGGTGTATCTGGTCTCGCTATCCGAGAGGATCCTGTTAGAGTAAAAAATCGGGTGCTGAACACCGGTGTTGTTCCTTACAAGAGCCGCTCTAACTACTGTCGTAGAGGCGGCAATATATAAGTACAGAGTTTTTCCCGCCTTTGGGGTGCTGAGTAGGAGAACAGAGGAAAGATAATTTTTGAGATTTTGGAAAGTTGATTCGCATTCCCCTGTCCACCCAAAGTTGTTGTTACCTCTTAGCACCTTGAAGAATGACAGACATTTCTCCGACGCTCAAGATATGAAACGATTGAGGAAAACGAGGCTCCCTGTCAGCATTTGCATTTTCTTCTTATTTCAAAGAGAGGTTATCCCGAGGATCGCATGTATTTGATCAAGGTTAGCATCGATGCCACGTTGGGAGACCATATACCCTAGGAACTTTCCCACAGAAACCCCAAAAATGCACTTTGAACGCGCCCCGATTTTTCAGAGAAAACCAAAAACAAATATATATATATAGATATATGTTTATATATGCTTGGCGCTGCTAAACGAGAAGGGTTTTTAAAAACGTCGATTTTCTCATTAAAATGTACTTAAGCCTGTTTTAGAAAAAGGAGTCACCACCTAGCATTGGGTTTAAATGATGTGCTAGGTCACCATATTTTTCTTTTTTGAAAATAATTTAAAAATGGCTTAAGTAAAATTTGACTCCAAAAATAATATGGTCTAACCAGAGATTCGTTTAAAGAGTTCGGGGGTCAGTTACGCTCGGGGAAGGTGTCAAGCACCCCAAGACGCCCGTCCAAAGACGGTACCTTATCCGATTAAGTCCAATTAGAATTTAAATCCGAATGTTTTTATTTTATTTTTAAATCCTCCTTATATACACATACACACACATTTGAGGGAAGTGATCCCCCTTCTAATCCTAGACCGTTCTGATTGAAGGTTGGAAATTTTCCACCTCGTATTGTTAGCACATTATATTTAATACAAATTAAATAAAACACCCGCACACACGCATCGAGGAGAGTAATTCCCTTCTAAATTTATGCCGTTCAAATTGAAGGTTGGGAATTTTCCACCTCATATTGTTAGTACATTATATTTAATACAAATTAAATAAAACACCCGCACACACGCATCGAGGAGAGTAATTCCCTTCTAAATTTATGCCGTTCAAATTGAAGGTTGGGAATTTTCCACCTCATATTGTTAGTACATTATATTTAATACAAATTAAATAAAACACCCGCACACACGCATCGAGGAGAGTAATTCTCTTCTAAATTTAGCCATTCAAATTGAAGGTTGGGAATTTTCCACCTCGTATTGTTAGCACATTATATTTAATACAAATTAAATAAAACACCCGTACACACGCATCGAGGAGAGTAATTCCCTTCTAAATTTAGCCATTCAAATTGAAGGTTGGGGATTTTCCACCTCGTATTGTTAGCACATTATATTTAATACAAATTAAATAAAACACCCGTACACACGCATCGAGGAGAGTAATTCCCTTCTAAATTTAGCCATTCAAATTGAAGGTTGGGAATTTTCCACCTCGTATTATTTACTTAAAAAAAAAAAAAAATAAATAAATAAATAAATAAAAGTAATAAATAAATAATAAAGGAAGAAGAAAAAAAAAATCTAATTTACAAAAAAAAAAATTAGTATAATAACAACTTAAAAAAAATAAGAGTAAGATTTACAACAGATGAAAATTTACCACCTTCTTGGAGATTTTTCTTCTTCAAAATTACAATAAAATGAAAATAATATTATTTTCTTCAAAATTTTTCTCTAGATTTCTCCTCTCCCTTACAAAAATTTCTCTCAAAAATTTCTTCCTCTCAAAATTTTCCTCCCCCTTCTCTTGTGATCCTTCCTTTATTTATAGGAAGGATTTCTGAAGACTCCTACGACAAACGCGTGAAAAGGAAGGGAAAAAGAGGGTGGGTACACCGAAATTTGGTGCACCCACCCCCTTTTGGGTGCACCAAAAATAGTGCACCCAAAAAGGGGGGAGGGGCTGGCCCCCCCTTGCTGGTCGCATGTGCGGCCAGCAGTGCTGGTCGCTACAGCGACCAGTGCAACTGGTCGCTGTAGCGACCAGCCTGGTCGCACGTGCGACCAGCCCTTGGTCGCACGTGCGACCTTAATGCACCCCCCCACCCCCGTTCGGTCCAGGCCTCTCTCGTTCTCGTCTGTTTCTGCTCCATTTTGTTCCGAATTAACGCGTTTTTATTCCACTTCGAAAAATCTACAAAACCAAAAAAATAAATTAATTAATTACTAATATTTAATTTACTTAAGAGATTAATAAAACTTAATTTAGCAGTATTAAACCGCACAAATATGGTACAATCAAAATAAAATAAATAGAAAAATAAAATAAAAAATAACTATAAAATAAAGTATATTTTTTTGCGGAGCGGTCAAAATGCCGTGTCTACACACTTGTTAGAGTTAAGCTCCATGCGGTGAGCCTTGAGCTTTTCGAAGCAGTTGTGGAGATGTTGGGCGTGGTTAGGGGCCCTCGAGCTCTTGACCAACATGTCATCGATGTAAACCTCCATTGTTTGCCCGATCTCCTCTTTGAACATTTTGTTCACCAGTCATTGATACGTGGCTCCGGCGTTGTACAAGTTAAATGGCATAACCTTGTAATAGTATGTACCATTGTCGATGATAAATGATGTTTTGCTCTTGTCAGGGGAAACATAGGGATTTGGTTGTACCCGACATAAACGTCTAGAAAACTCAGACACTTATACCCTGCTATGGAGCCTATCATGATATCAATTCTGAGTAGGGAAAAAAAGTCCTTCAGGTATGTCAGTTGGGGAATTTGACTTCTTAGACGACGTTGGACTTGATCAATTTGTCCATTTCCACTTCAATTATCTTTTGGCGCTCCGGATGAAATTTTCGTCGCTTCTGTCTCACGGCCTCATAGGAGGATAGTGTAGGTTAGCGTGAAGGCGGTATATCTCTACACTCAAATCAATCCCTGGTAGCTCGTCATGGAACCAAGCAAAGACGTCGTAATTTCTTCGGAGCAGCTGGATGAGTTTAGTTCTCTGTTCGGATGCGATACTGGCTCCGATCCTTACAGTTTGTTATTCAATTGTTGGGTGTATGGAAACCTCCACTAGTTCTTCGTGAGGTCGGGGACCGGCCTCCTCCTCCCGTGGGTCGTCGATGGGTATCGGCACCGGCCCCTGGTTCAGAGCCATGAGTTCGGGCCCCCCGAGCTCTAGCTCTATTTTTTATTGCTATTTTTTTTCTAGCGCCCTCCGAGCACAAGCTCGAAAAGACTCCTGGTCACCTCTCACCACTCCCACACCCCCTTTTGTAGAGAATTTCATTAACTGGTGGTACGGTGAGTAGACTGCCTTGAGAGCCGCCACCGTGGGTCGGCCCATGATCACGTTATAGGGCGACGGCCTATCCGCGATCAGGAATTTGGTCCAAATAGTTGAGGTCCTTGGATGGGCTTTGATGGTGACGGGAAGCGAGACCCACCCAGCAACGTTGACAATGTCTCCCCCAAAACTGACCAAGGGAGCTTTTAACGGCTTTACGGCACTGGGATCCACGTTCATCATCTCGAACGCCCATTTAAAGATGATATCAACGGAGTTACCCCCATCCACCAGGATTCTTCTAATTTTGAAGTGATTGATGAGAGTGACTATGACGAGGACATCGTAATGAGGGACGTGAATATCCTTGAGGTCCGCCTTATTGAACAAAATAATGTTGTGCTCTGCAACATCGATCATGCTTACCTCAAAGATGTCTTCGTCCACTTTTCTCTTGGCTTTGTGCTCATACCTTTTCTTGGAGGAGAGGGTCTCTCTCCCCAGGCTTAATCTGCCATGGATGATGTTCATCTCGCCATCTATCTTTTGCTTGTCACCACCCCTATCCCCTTCTGATCTGGAAGAGGAGCGACTTCTATTCTTTTTTCTTCTACGACCCTTATGCTCATCGTGGGGGTCGTTGTCTTCCGTTTTGGGAGCTCGGTCATCCCTTCGAATGTAGCGACCAAGATACCCTTTGTTGATGAGGGCCTCGATTTTTTCCCTTAGTCAAAAATAATTCTTAGTGAAATGCCCCCAGTTCCGATAGAATTCACAATATTTATCCATTGACTTCTCCATTGGTTTTCCATTGGGGAGAAGGAGGAGGAAAGAAGTCCCTCCCCGTATTTTCAGTGAAGACGATGGCCATTGAGACCGTGAGTGGTGTGAAGTTTTGCTGGCGATTCTCCTAGGGTGGGAATGGTCTCCGATCCCCGAGCAACGGTCCCAGTCTTCCTTCTGCTTGTAGCCTTTTGGACCCATGATGTCTACTCGGCCCTTCTTCAGCCTTCTCCTTCTTCTTTTGGTCTCTTCTGCGATTCTTTCGGGCTACTTCCCTTTCATCGGCATTATGGAACCTTGTGCCTCTCTCCAGGGCAGCGTCCAGGCTTGGAGCTGGGTTAGAGCAGAGGTTGTACATGAGACGTTGATGCTTCAGACCGTCAATGAATGCGCTCATCGTGACCACATCGCTGAGCTCATCGCAACCAATGATTTCTTTATAAAACCTTTCTACATAATCTCCCAATGATTTATTGTGTAGTTGCTGGAGCGAGATGATGTGTGCCATAGTTTTTGGCCTACGTTGTGATCGCCCAAATCGTGAAAGAAAGAGCTGCTCGAGCCTGTGAAAATTAGAGATGGATGATGGGGCCAAAGTCCTGAACCATGCAACGGCAGCCCCCGTGAGAGTGAGGGGAAATGTCTTGCATCTCATTACTATCGAGGCTGTGTGCAAGTCCATATAGGACCTGAAGATGGACAAGTGGTCCACCGGATCAGTGATCCCGTCATAGAGGGTCATCTAGGGGTAGGTGTATCTCGCAGGCAGTGGTTCTTCCAGTATTTCATTGATGAAAGGAGATCTTACCTCCAAAGAAAGCTCAATTGGGCCCCTAGTTCCCCGGATCTGTTGTAGGGCCGCTTCCATGTCAGCTAGGCGCCTCTCCACCACCACCTCGACCCTTGGCGAGACTCAAGCTTGACTAAAAGTGATGCGGAGTGGTGGCTGTCATGGGGGGAAATGTGAGTCTACCTCCTGAATGCGCCGGAGATGGTGGTCAGACCACATGGTACGGCTGTGAGCTGTGGCCGGAGGAGACTCAGTACGGTTGCCTCTTATTCGTCTTGGTGGAGGCAGCGACGGAGATCCCGAGGCCTCAGGAGGTGCTAATTCGACCTCCCTCCGACCAGCGTTGTGGGCTCGGGGCCTCGAGACATGCTCGTCGGAATAGATGGTGCGCTCTTTAACTCTGGTCGCTTGTTCCTCCTAACCCCCGACCTAGACTATCGGAAGACCCATTGGAGGGGCTGGTGGCAGGCAGGCTAGGATGATTTGGAAGAAGGTTTGGAACTCGCTGAGTTGATGTTCCAAGATATCGATGTGGGCTACCTTAGGGACCCCGGAAGCCTACCCAATAAACTGTCCCGTGGGTAAGATTGGACTTACCTGAGTGGTGGGCTGAGTCATTGGGCCTACCGCCCTAGATGACGGAATGGCAGGCTGGTGGAGACTCTCCATAGGTTGTGCAGAGGGATCCAACCTGGGAGCTTTCGACATGTTCTGTATGGATAAAGGGAGTGGATTACTGCTGGGGGCAAGCGCTTGGTTGCCCTGGCGGATTTTCTTTCCAGACCTTGTGATCATCAAGTCTTAACCTTGTGGGGAACTGACGATCAGGGGAGACTTTTAGTACGTTTCCACAGACGGCGCCAAACTGTTGATGTGGAAAAGTGGTGACCGATCAATAGTATGGTCTGTAAGGATATTAAGGACACATGATTGTTGATGGTGTGATTAGCTGGGTGAATTCAGGGGTGATAACGACTTCCGAGCTGAGCTCCACTCTCTCACTCTGGGCACCTGCACAAAGACCCACCGGGGTTGTGCCCGGTGAAGTCCCTCCGGCATGAGAATAAGTATCCGGGGGAGAAGGGATAAAAGTTATTTGGTCTCAGTAGAGAAGACGTACCGTTGGGCAGTAGATGTCATGGTGTATTTATAGGCGTCGGGTTCAATTAGTGCCGCGAGATTAGGGATCCGAGCTCAGATTAATTAACCTAATTTGCTAAGCAGCCAATGAGCAGATGAATTAGAGCTCTAATCGTTTGGGCTAGGCTTTTGGGCCCATCTGTAGAGGCCCATCGGCCGAAACCTCATGACGGCCCGGAGAGGTCTTAAGTGCGGAGATGGTGAGCAGAGGGTGTTCGAGTTCGTCAGTTTGGATCGGAGTTTGCCAGCCCGGATTTCTTCACCGAGATGATCCTCAGCTCGGCTCAGAAGGTGCCACAGCTCGACATGGAAGGGATTTCAGCTCCTAGCCTGGCCGTTTTCCCATACTTGGGCGGATATTGACCACGTGGTACACCTGACAAGATTCCCTTATATCAATTATGATTGCTTGTATTAATGAGATTAAGTGCGAGTTGTAAGTTGTTCAGTGGGAGTAATGGAGTTAGGTGAAAGCTGTGTGGATGAAATCAACTCCATTTACCTATAAATAAGAGGAGCATTTACCAACGGAAATCATCTCATCTTGATAGAGAATATTTTCAGAGAGAAAGAAATTTAGAGAGTTTTCTTGTAATCTTTGTGAGATATTTTTTATAGAGAAGAAAATATAGTTGAGAGAAGATGTACTAGAATTTAAGAATTTGAGTTTATAAACTCGAATTGTTTGTGATAAATTTGAGTGTCTAGCTTGTATAATGACTTTATATTCTCTATCAAATAACTTTTCATCAAAGTCTTTAGGACAAGTTATACTTTAAGAACAATGACATGATCATTATAATGTTTTAAAATTACAATTGTTGATATCTTAAAATATTACTCCACCATGCGACCTGAGTATGGGAGTGATTTTGCGCCATTTTCTATCTTGACACTTTTAAAATAAAAATAGATTCTAATAGATGATGAATAATTTGTGTCAAAATAGTACCGATACTCTGTCTTAGCCATAATTGACACAGGCCGAACCTTTAGCCAAAAAATAATGAGACTAGTTTATTAATTTTTAGTGCGATTTAATTTATTAATTTTATTTTATTTGGATTGGATTAAATTAATTGATTACTTTTCAATTAAAGTACCCAATCAAATGTATTCCTTAACTACAAACCACAAAAAAAAAAAAAAAAAAAAAAAAATATTAATCGAAATTCAAATTAAATAAAAATAATAATATTAAGAATTTAAAAATGAACACAAAATAGATTTAAAATTTTAAAAAAAAATTAAATTTTATTTTAAAAATACATTTAAAAAAATGGCACACCATTTTTACCACAATTGTTAGAATATTCATTCAAATCAAGGTGTATCATACTATTATTAGTGTACCATATTGGGTAAATGACGCATCAAATTCGACCGAGTTATTGAAGATGCTCTGACTTATAAATGAACACATATCGTTATTATTTTGAGTTGTCATTCTGATTGGTTGTGGATCATATTAGAATTCTAAATCATAATGTATTAGAATTTTATTTGAGTACTCATCTTTTCTTTAGTCTTGATGTTGCACGATTTCATCAGCTATTCACTTCTTTAGCCCTGAATAATACATGCAATACTTGGGATTAATATTTGGAATACTGGTGGGGTATCGACTAAATACCCTCCTCTGACTTGAGTATAATTTAAACATGTCTAGCAAAGTCAAATCTTCCGTAGCCGTTTTGGCCTAAATGAAATAGTATTTATAGAGTAAGAGTACCTACCTTCCCACGAATTTTTCCATGACCATAACCGATCTAGTATTTATTTGGAAAGTGTCCGCGTTAAGGTTGTGGTCAATTGAGAGTATTGTAGGGCCTAATGAGGTGATATCTCTATGAGTCATTTTATAATGAGCCCACATTAATTGTCTTTGCACACATTGGGCCCAGTAAATTAGGCCCAACGGAATATACATGACCTACAGAATGTCGATGAGCCTTGGTTGAATTGGCCCATTGCCATCCGCTTAAAACGTGTGACATATCGTGGGTAAAGCCACCCGTATCAAGCCTTTTTATCTGAAATAGAGAGTTTTGAGTGTATTTATTTTCAAATAACATGTTACTCATCAAAGTAAGTTAAAAAAAAAAAAAAAAGAAAAAAAAGAAAAAGAAAATAGAGTTTGGAAAAGAAAAGAACTATTATAATATTCATTTTAAAATAACTTATTTTATCATGTCAAAAATCTTTTTATTTAGTACATTAATAAATGTATGTTTTTTGCTTGTTAATAATTATTTTCTAATATAAATTTAAATTCTTTAAGTCCATTTATTTTAGATTTAACTATAAACATTTTATGAACATAAACAATATGGCAGACGGTGTTTTTTTTTTTTTTTCACTTTTGGGAACAATTCACAAAAGTAAAATTTTAGTCCATGCAATTTACATATTTCAATATTTTTTTTAAAAGTCTAAAGTTATTGAATGCATAAAAATTACTCTAATTGTTTCACATAAAAATTGCAGTAACTTTTATGGCGTACAGTGATTTTTGAACTTTTTATAATAATTTTAGATTTCTAAACAAATTACTATAATGCGTGGATTGCATGGGATAAAATTTTAATTTTGTGTAATGTTTACTAAAAAACCATGTTTTTTAGGTTATTCGTAAACAATCTTGACGCACCCTGAAAAAATCCCAATGCACTATTTGAAACACCTTTGGAAAACTTAGGTCTCGTTTGGTAACCATTTCCATTCTAGAAATTCTCATTCCATTCCCAGATTTTTGAAAATTCTGTTTGGGAATAGCGTTTGGTAATTTTTGTTTCCGTTTCTATTTCATTCCCATTTGAGAATTGTGCCCACTTTTTTCTTAAGAAATGAGAAATAAAAAATAGTTGTTTCTCATTATTCTCATTCCATTCCCAAAACACATGGTCACTATTCACCTGCCGGCCGACCATCGTCTGCCACCGCCGCCGGTCACCATCCGGGCGGAAATTTTCCGGCCACTTCCGGCCGTCGCTGGCGATGGCGATGGCGATGGCGCCATTGCCTTTCGGCCGGCGCCACCGCCGCCGCCACCGCCGTCATGCCAAAACAGAAAAAAAAAAATAAAAAATAAAAAATAAAAAAAATAAAATAAAATAAATTTAGAATAAAATCGTTACCAAACACAATTCCATTCCCAAAACAAAAAAAAAAAAATTATCGTTACCAAACGCGATTCTACTCCCAAAAAGAAAAGAAAATTCTCATCCCATCCCATCCCATTCTCATCCCACTGCTGAAATAGAAACAAAAACGGTTACCAAACGCCACCTTATTTTCCCGAATCTTATTATTTTGAAAACAAGGTTTGGGGCTCGGATTAAAAAAGAAAAGAAAAGTACTTGGGCCAAATTTTGAAGAAAATGGATCGTCACCTAACATTGAATTAAATGGTGCGTTAGGTTACTGGATTTGACTAAAAAAACTTGTCTAAACAAAAGATTAAAAACTTCATAGATCGGTTATGTTCGGTGAAAGTGCTAAGACACCCGTCCAAAGAAAATAAATTTTGTCTTAAAAAAAAACTTCATTTAAATAAAACCTTTTTTTTTTTTTTTTTTCCTTTTGTTTCTTTGTTTTTTTTTTTTTTATAAAAAAAAGAATTTTAGAGCAAAATGGGATTATTAATTTTTGCGTTTTTTTAATGTTTAGCCTATATTTCACATTTTCTCTTCTCAATTAACTTTTTAAATAAAAAAGTTATTATTTAGTCTTTCATCAAAACATAGTTAGTATTTAATCCTTTATAGGTGGTGAATGAGCGTGTTTATCTTTTATATATATAAAACAAACAAACCCTAATTCTACATTCTTGTTCATTTTCAACCACCCGCCCATCTCCCTTTTCTCTCTACAACCACCGATCCCTCTCTTCTCTCTCCGTGAGCTGTAAAGTTCTTCTAGTCCTGGCGGCAAACGGCTTTGCCGAGATGGCACCGATGACGGTCACGTGAGGCTCAAACTCGAGCCCACCGAACTTCGATCTGAGTTCGTCCAGCAGCTTCTTTTTCGTCTTTTGAACTCTGATCTGAGGCCGTCAACCGAACTTTGATTCGAGGCTCAAATGTTATGCTCACCTTCATCTTCCTCTTATCGTTCTTCTGACACCGCCGATTGATCCATCCAATGATGACGACGGTGTTGTGCTCGCCGTTCGTCTTCCTCGCCTACTCTCTCTCTTTTTTTATCACACACACATACAAACACACATAGATCTGGAAAATTCATTCATTGATGTTCCAGTTATTGATTTGTTCATGAATGTTTTAGTTCCATATATCCAGTTTGTTCTCTCAGTGAAATCATTTGTTCTCAGCCCCCCTCTCTCTCTCTCACACACACACACACATATATGGAAAATTCGTTCATGAATGTTCCAATTGTTGATTCGATCATGAATGAACACACGATTTTTGAATGTTTTTTTTCTGAATATTCACTTCGTTTTTCAGATTTGTTTTGATTTTGTTGGTCTTTTTGATTTTGAGGGAGTTTTTGTTTTATTTCCATTTTTTAATGTTCTTTTTGTTGATTTCTAAGTACATATTCATATCGATTGAATTTTTAGTGAGTATTGTTGTGGTTCGATTAACATTCATGTTGCTTTTTCGTTTTCGGGATGAATGTGTCATTATGATCGGTTAATGTTCATTTCGGCTGTGCTTTTATTGATTTTGTGTTTCTTGTTTGTTTTTCATTCATCTTAGTTTCTTTTAATTTTATTTTTCATTGATTTTAGTTTCTCTTAATTTTTTGATTTGGTTTGGTTTTTAGGGAATGTTGTTGCAGAAAATAAGTAAAGAACGAGTTTACCAAAATTTCTTGGGATGAGTCGCGGACTAGGTCGCTCTCTTTAAGACGTTTCGCGGCTCTGCCCAAGAACGTGCAAGCAGTGTATTAGTCCCGTCGTCCCCAGGATAAAACAGCCCAGAATTCTCCTCTGTCTAGGACATTCTTTGCACTGTAGAAGTCCCGAATACCAAACACCCCCACACACTGTTCGCAAAACGAACAAACTGCTCGGAAACCAAAATCGGACTGACAAAACAGTACCGGAACAAATCGGAACAATTCCGGAAGATCAAAAAAATTGTTTCGGAACAGAAACAGATCTGAAACCGGAACAGAAACAGAAACGAATCTGGAACAGAAACAGAAATGAAACTGGAACAGAAACAGAAATGAAACCGGAGCAGAAACAGAAAAAATGAACACTGTTTTTGTTCTATATTCTGTGCTGAAAAATGAACACTATTTATAGGAGAAAAAAATAAAAAAAAAAAACGTTTGAATTAAAACCGAAAATAAATAAATAAAAACGTTTGAAATATTTAATAAAAAAAAACGTTTTGTTTTTTTTTTCAACGGTTCCAAAAAAAAAAACAACGTTTTGTTTGTTTTTTTTTAATTAAACTATTTTATCCAAAAATAAATAAATAAGTGCCACCTCATCACATGCGCGACTCGGCACGGCCGGCGGCGGCAGCGCGCGTGTGTGGTAAACCGATAGGGATGTAACTCCTCTCCCCTCCACAAAATGTGGGTACCCCTTGGGGCACACCCCAAGTGTCTCACATACCCCTAGATATCCACTTTAATTTTTCCTCTCCCAACCAATGTGGGACAAAAGGTTTTGAGGAAAAAATCAATTTTACACATTTGGCACTTTCTATTCTAAAAATTAAATTAAAATTCATTTGTTTCAACAGGGAATGCTCATGCCGATTTTGTTTTGTTGATCTTAGGGTTTATTTTCAATATTTTTAATTTGTTGTCCTCTAGTTGTTTTTAGATTTATTTTTTTGATTGGTTTTGTTTAAGGGGGGGTTTCAATATCTTGATTTGGCGTTTCTTGGTTGTTTTGGTGAAAACATGTGAATAATAAAAAAACGTAATTTTGTTTACATAAAAATAATGAACTTTCACATTAACAGAAAACACGAAAATGTATTAAAATGTTTAAAAATAGCAAATAAAAATGTGAATATTTATGTTTGGTTATTTTTTTTTTTACAGAATAACACTGTATGTAAATAATGAAAAAAGATTGTCAAATAATAGAGGGTTATTTTTCAAAAATTTGTGAGAACTAAAAATTTTATTATAGTAGTTAGGGATCCATATTATAATTTTCATATCGCTCAGGATCTAAATATTAAATTTCTCTTAATTTTTTTCTTTCATTTTTTACTCTAGACAAACTGAAAATAGTGCAAAGGAAAGGGAAAAATTACATACACTTACAAAAGAAAAATTAACACGTTTTTACGAACAAATAACCTAGTTAAAAATTACAACCCTATATGTCCTTACGGTGTTTCGTCAAACCCTGAAAGAGCAACTACGTTTACTTTACTAGAAAAAAAAAACATAATACCATAATAAAAACCTATGATGGTAAATCGCCAGGTCCTAAAAGAGCAACCACATCTATTTAATTTGTCGCAAGAACAAAAAAAAAATATCGTAATGAAAACCTATGTGTTCTTACAGTGTTTCATCGAGTTATGAAAGAGTAACCACGTCTATTTTGTCTCAAGAACAAAAAAAAAATACCATAATGCAATAAACAAAGAAATAACTAAATGCGTGGTAAACTAAAACAAGGAAAAATAATGCATTTTTTCTTCTCCTTTTTATCTTTATTTTTTATGTGTCGTTCCAAGTGTTTCTTCTTTCTCATCTTTCTTCTTCTTCTTCTTCTTCTTCTTTTTTTGAAGTTTATTACATATTTATCTCTCTCTCTTTTTTTTTTTTTAGGCTTAAGAGAGCGAGAGGGTTTGGACAAGTTTTAGAATTTTCCTAAGATTTTGTGGGTGAGTGTCCATTTGGGAAGGGAGTGGGCAGCCCTATATAGGCAACCCATTCCCCTACGCATCCAAGCATGCACCCCCCGATTTTCCTCTAATATACATTTTAGCCTCCCAAACATGGTATTTCATGATTTCCCCCCCCCCCCCCCCCCAAAATCACTCTATTAAGTTAATTCCAATTTGGAAAATGTCTAAAAACTCCCCCAAACATCCTCCATCCACTCCAAAAAAACAAAAACAATGCTTGTCATCTTCTAAAATGGGTGGGGAAGAAGAAAAATTATTCTTAAATGCATTTTTTTTTCCCTTAAATTGATGAGAATTAAACAAAATTAAAACATCCAATATTTTATTGACTTCCTCCATTTGTGAAAAAAAAAAACCTTGAAATTGCTTGCCAATTTGATGAATTTTCAAAAATACCCAAACTTTGGGGTCAAATAGTTTTTTTTCAAACTCTTTGATTTCACTTGATTTCTCAAAACTGACCTTCGGGAATTGGAATTAACCTAGTAAAACATGATATACATTTGAAAATTAATTTTAATTTGATCAATTTAGCTTAAAAATAACTTCGTAATATTTCAATTTTGATCCCGAAGTTTTTCTTGGACTCTCCCAACCTCAATTGGGGCTCTGATGCAAGTTTTTCTAGAATTAATCATTATTAAATATTTAATTAAAAATTAAAATCAAGATTGGTCATTTAAATGTTGATTTAAAGTTTTTCAAAATTTCAATTTGACAAATTGTCTCAACTGACTTATTTGGGGGCCCTATTAGGATAGTGAGGCTTTCATTAAAATTGATTTGAGATTAATTGGACTTTCTAAAGATTAATTTTTAACTTTAGGTCACAATATTAATATTTTAAATTTTCAATTTAGTCCCAAAATTTTCGAAGGCCACAACTATGATTCCACATCCATAATTGGAAAACTTCTGATTTAATTGGACTTTTTTAAAACATTAATTTAAACTTTGAAGATTTAATTTATTATTTTAAAATTTTATTTTAACCATTTAAATTTCCAATTGCACTTTAAGGTTGCCTTTGGGTACGGAATTTTAATAAATCCATGGAATTTGTAAATGACGGGGATGGAAACAAAGTTGGTTTTGGGACACCTTAAACGAGAGTCGTGTTGATGAGTACTATTGGACTCTAGCCTGGTTGAACGCTCTCAACCTCGTCTTCTTTATTGTTGTGGCTATTTGGTGCGGTTACTGGAAATCGACTATTGAAGACCAAGAGATCCCAGAAAATAACGGTGTTGTCCAGAATTTTGAGGATGATGCTTACTGTTGTTGTTGATGTTAGATATGACACATGTTTCTCTTTTTTTAAGGCGTGTCCGGGTCAACTTATGCGCACCTCGATTAATTACCTCAGTGGGCGATCGTAAGAGCGCACTCCCTGACATTGGCCAGATACATTCAGAATTTTTCTAAAAATGTCTAACCCTAGTTAACAAAAAAAAAATGACAACTCTCTTTGCCAACTAGACTAGGTATGGTTCTGCTTATAATATAAGTGATTTTGCTCATTTCGCTGTATGAATTGGAGTTCAACAATTTACTACACAAATATGAAGTTTGTTGTGCCAATAAATGGAACTCAAAGGGTGTAGAGTGAATCCATGTTGATGTTCTCTCATATTTTATATATCAATTATGTGTTCTGTTATGTTTATTTTGAGTTAATCTTTTAGTTATTTTTGAGTGTTTGATACGTGTTGAGAATGAGTCAAGGTGGCTTTTGGTTAGTGTTTATGTTTTTCGTTTCTACTAATAAATTGGGATGGGATGATAATTTTGTTTTCATTTTGGAGTATTCCTGAATTAGAAACATGTTTGGTAACGACCATCTTTGTGAAATTGTTTTTATTTTTTATTTTTTATTTTTATGAGAAGTGAGAACAAAAATACGATTAGTTGCAATTTTTTTTACATTTTTTTTTTACCTTTAAATATATGGTGGCTGGAGGGTGATGTTAACTAGCAGAATGATAGTGAGAATAGTTTTGTAAAAGTGAATAAGAATAAATATTTTTTATTTCTTAGATTCTTAAAAAATTCAGGAAGTAACCCCAAATTATTTTCAAAATTTTGAGAACAAAAACGTGTTTATTAAACACGTTTCTGTACATTAATTCTAAAATTTTGGAAACGGGGACAAGAATCAGGAAACAATAACCAAACGAGGTTTAAAAGACAAAATTGGAAGAAAATAACGAAATCACCCTCCAAAAGAAGCCGAAGTCTCTCCTTCATATATGTTAAATATATAGAAATTGAAAATTTGGATAGACAAGGTAAGGTGAAGCATTAGGGAGAGGGTTTTCATTATGTAATTCTCTATTTCTTGTTTTAAACTTTTTTACTATGATATCAGTTATAAATTTTCAGATTTAATTGATATTAATGCGATAGATTCAACCTAATTAATATTGACGGAAGAACTAACGAATTAATTGAAAGACTACAACATAAGAAGAAAAAAAACAGAAGATAAAAAAGACAGATTATCTAATACATGCACATGCACCTCCACAACTGTATTTACAGAAATATCTGTTACATGTTTTTAACTTGTGCGTAAATATTTATTAGATGTAACAAATATTATACAAGTACATGTAATTATGTGAAATTAATATTACATAAATACAGATAACTAATGTTACACAATTACATGTAATATAGTTACATTTAATTTATAACTAATATTCACTCTAATTTATTTTTACTTATCAAGTTCTCTTTACGTTCCACAATACAATGCGTGATTATTAGCGGGATAAATACGAAATTAAAAATTAGTTTGAGAGATTAAATCTAAATTTATATTTTAAGTAGAACAAACAATTATATTCCCCAATTATCCCAAAATTTTATAAAATAATAGCCACCATAGTGTAAGAATACCAAAATTTAAAAAAAAAACAAAAAAACAACAAATAGGCCCAACAATACTACTAAATCTTTCTAGGGCAAATCACTGAGAGACGAGAGAGCGCGACGGAGCGGCGACGACGGAGGCTCCGGCGGCCTTGGCTCAATCCGGCAACAGACAGTAGATTCAGGCTGCATTTACACACAGCCATCATTCTCAGAGGAGACGAACAACGGGCGGAAGATAGAGAGACAACGTGAGGAAGCGAGGGCCTTGGGCGGCTTGGCGATCCAGCAAATCGCCGTTGCTTACTCTCCAAGGTCAGATCTCACTGTAGACGGTATTATTTTCCTTCGCCACTTCTACTTCAGCCAACTAATTCATTTGGCTGGCATCATTGATAGGTAGGAACTTCAATTTTTAAGTTTAATTAATCAAAATAGTAGTTAAATCAGTTGACTCGTGGAAAAATTTAAGTAAAAAAATAAAATTATGAGCACAATTGAAAAGAATTAAAATTTGATGCCTTACCCTGGCGGATCATCGTTCTCTTGCAGATACAGATCCTTGCCGTTACCGTTCGTCATCTTTCCGTTCGTTCGTATCTGCTCTCATCCCCGCGCTTCTTCTGCTTCTCTTGTCGAAAGAAAGGTAAATCTCTCTCTCTCTCTCTCTCTCTCTCGTGTGCATGTGTAAATACGAGCTGTCTGAAGATGCGCGTAAGGTGTTTGAATAAATCACTGACACAAATATGAATTGAAATATCTAATTTTTTCGTATGTTATTAGCAGTTGACAGGGATTCACTTATAGCGAGTCTGCTGATGATCTAGTCAAATTCGTTTAATGTCCGTCGCCATTGATAAAGAAGCATGACGAATCTAAAAAAAATAAAAATTTGAAGGGCGGGATGTTGCTTTGGGGATGAATAAACTTGATTTCATTTTTTTTTAATTAATACAAACCCATGTTATTTTCTTTGTACTTTATTAGTATAAAATTTATAATTTGCAGGACAAAGTCCATGTTATGATTCTGCGGTGCAATGCCCTTTTCTCTATATCAAACTCATCTTAATTTGAGCTTTGAAGATACAATTAACTGACGCAATCAAATCATTGTAGAAATTATGTCAATATGGTTTGTTTATACCTAATATCTAGAGTTCAAACTAGCAAAATCAATCAAAAGAACAACCTATGATGTTTGTAGAGATTGAAAAGAGACTCCATTACGATTATTTTCGGCTACACTACTTGCTTCATTGCTCAATTATACTTCAGGTTTATGTCATTCTAGATTTATAAGCTACAAGGATCTCTTGCTCTGCCAACAAAGGGCGATTGTGGAACATGGGAAAAGCCTCAAGAGATAAAAGGGTGTGCTTGCTATTTGTTCAGATTAATTGTAATTCATTTTTTTTTTCTGGAACATCTCATATTGGTTTCTTATCATTCGTTTGCTTTTTCTGCAGGATATCTATTATAGAAAAGCAAAAGAAGAAGGTTGGCGTGCTCGCAGTGCTTTCAAGCTTCTTCAGATTGATGAGGAATTTAACATATTTGAAGGTTTGGCATGGCTAATCTATAAGGATTTTTTTTTTTTTTTGTGTGTGCGCGCGCGTGTGAGTGTGAGTGTGAGTGTGTGTGTGTCTCAGAAAATTTTATTGGATTGCGCTTGTACAATGGCCAGATTTGAAATTCTCTGACATAAATCAAATCATACATAAGACTATTTCATTTGATTCTTCATTTATTTCATCCAATTTGGTAGACTGAAGAAATCTTAGTATATGCACATTCTAAAATAAAAGACTATCTATTTTGTTAAGTAAGAAGCAATTCTCGAGATGACAGATGAACTGATTCTTCTAAATGCTTTTACACAAGAGAAGCATAAGTACGTGGTCTATGAAAATGATAGGAGACACCTTAATTGGTTGCAGAATTATAAGTTTCAGAAAGATCTTTGTATTTACCTTTCCTGCCTTGAACCCCCCACCCTACCCGATTGTTTTAATCTGATATTTTAGAACGATATCCAAGCAAAGGTGATTTCCTTTTTTTTTTTTATTTGAACTTTTCTGTTGCAATGTCTTTATTCCTGGCTTAAAAAACCTCAATTAGCAAATAAGAACCTTAATTAATGTTTGTTGATTTTTTGTAGGAGTGAAACGAGTGGTAGATCTTTGTGCTGCACCTGGTAGCTGGAGTCAGGTATTTATGATTGTACATTAGAAATAAAATTATCAATGGTATTATAGAGATTTGACTTAATGTATAGATGGTATTATATAGATTTTGAGACCGTTTAATTGAAAACACCCACACCTGTATTATCGTATGTTTAATTTTTGGTATAGTATCCGATGTTCTAATTGTTTTCTTTTCAGACATTTAAACCTCCCTCTTTTAGAACTCCGCTGACATGAAAAGTGAAAGTCTCCCACCCCCAATCCCCCCCAGCCCCCGGTGTCAAAAAAGGGCAAATGGCTGAAGAACACAATTTATTTTGTTCTTTGCTATTTTAGGGTAATTCATACACACAACAAACTCAACATTTTAATCTTTTTTTTTGGGGTAGGTTTTGAGTCGTAAGTTGTATCTCCCAGCAAAGCTGTCACCTGAATCAAAGTAAGTTACTTGTTTAAGTTCATTAGATTACGTTCTATTGTTTACATCCTTAATTGCATATTTTTGGTCTAGTCTTAAAAAAAAATCATCTTCCTGTTTATAACTAAAAGCGAAGAGCTTTCTTTTCTTTTAATTGGCAGGGATGGTGATGTTCCACTTATAGTGGCTATTGATTTACAACCCATGGCTCCGATAGAAGGTGTCATTCAAGTGCAAGGTGATATAACAAATGCTCGTACAGCTGAAGTGGTAAGGGGCTCCCTGTCCTTCCGTATATGTGTGTGTGTGTTTTCCAATTTGCATGCTATTTGTCGCAAGTATGCAAGAGTATATAAACGACCTAATAATTATGCAATAATATTAGTTAGAGTTGTTTATATCGTTAATACCCAATATCTTAGGAAGCAAAAAGTGGGTGCAGGATATCATATCCAATAGAATATAAATAGAGGGGTATGAAAAATTCAAAGATCTTTCAAAAACAAATGTATGATGTAGTATTTTATTGATTTGATTTTTTCTGTGATCATGTTTTTTTCTTCACCTGTATGAGTAGATTTAGCTGTTTGGTCGGCTATGCATGTAAAAAGTAACAAAATGGGAAGTTATAAGAAAGGTAAATTTCCTATGGGCTTTGACCGAAACGCTGGATCCGCCATTGGACCCACTGACAAGCAACTCATAAAAAGTAATAATAAAAAAAAAATCTGCTGACCGCCATGTGACACTTACTTTTAGATCCCGTTGGCATATAACACTTACTCTATAGATCCCTAATATCTTTTTTTTTTACTTTGTGAACCCTCTTCAACAATTTGATGCATAATATGTATATATACTTATTACATGTGGTTGTAACTTTGGATCGGATCACTGTTGCCATCACGGCGTGTCATAGAAATTTAGGATCCGTGTAAGAGAAAAATCACTGCGTGCTCTCGTAAGCTATGTAGAAGGTAACACATTCTACATTTGACCTCTCAATCTCGCTTTGACTGTGTTGTCTGTTTGGGAAGCTCATGTTTTTTTTTTCTCTTGTTGTTACTGGAACTGCTAGCGTGTTCCCCGGTAACCATATAATCTCTATATAAGGGTTGTGAGCCCTTATTCAGTTCCCCACTTTAAGTCATTAAGGCACTCCATAACCTTAGCTAAGGAGAAGACATTTTTCTTTTCTTACTCTTTCTTTTGACTATGGCTCGTTATGAAAGACAAGAGTGGAAATTGACACCCTACTTCGCTGGAGACTGAGGCTGCCGAATTTTCCGTTGTTGGGAAAAGGTGGGAGTGCCTGTACAGTGTACACCGTACCTAGTTATCGATGTTGAGGGAGGTAAGTTGGTTGCTTCTGAGTATGTCTCCCACTTTCAACTCGAGTGAGGTAACCTTCCTTATGACCGTGTGACTTTCAGCGGACGCTCGACGTCTGCCGATGGCTGGGTGTATGAGCCACTGTCCCACCTCACGGTGTCATTGCAGCTGGCGCAGTGCCATAACCGGCTTCGTGCAACCAAATTGCTGTCGGCTTTGCGCCACCACCTGTGACCCTCTGCCAAAGCACTGCCGGCGCCACACCACCACCTGCGTGACTGTACTTCGGCACCAGTGCCACCGGGCATTGCTAGCACCTAGACTCGAGTGCCAGCGCAGCCTAGCATGACCACACTCTTGCACCGCCACCTTGGTGGGATCCTGTGCTGGGTTGCTGGCCCCAGGCCTTTTGATTATGCTTTGTTATATTAAATATAATAAATAAAGTAATATTATTTTCCCAAAATAACCATCACCAACTTATGTATTATAGACAACATCGTATTTGTCAGTTTAGACTTAAGAGGTGTGTGAGAGGAAAATCACCGCATGTGCTCCCAAAAGCCGTAAAATCTGTACACAAGACACTATACCTACAATCCCTCAAAGAGCGGAGCCATGTTGATGACACATCGACTTTGTGATTATAAGGAGATTGTGGAATGGACGATGGAACGCGGTGCCCGCCGTGACATGTTAGCCACACGCCTTTGCTCGCGCATAAGTTAGAGTTACCAATTGGTTAGGTTGACTTGATGTTGAACATAGGCTAATTATGGAAACCATTTCGTGTGTCATTAATAATACTTAATGACAACATTCAATATCTGTTATAAAACGATATTATAAATGGCGGAATTGAAAATTCATTCGAGACATAGATAGAGACAGAAAGAAAAAACAAGAGCTTAAAGTAATAGGTTCTTTACAAAAATCAAGACATCTTTAGTAAGTCCGATGTCTCACAGTCATTCTAACGATTGAGTGACTTAGTTCTCTATCCTTTTGGCTAGTTGACTATCGTTTCCTTTCACTTCTCAAACTCTTTAGATTCGTTTAAGTGCAACACCATCCATCTATTAAAATACCCCTCGATACTTTCTGACCTTCAGCAAGCTGTATGAAGTCTAGTCCATATGCAAAACGTTAAACATCCCGCAAGCCTCTCAGAGAGTTGTCCATGGTAAAGACTTACCGGCTTTTGGATTCTAAGGAGATTGTGGAATGGATATGAAAATTATGTGTTATAATATTTATGATAATTAATGACGACACTTAATTATTATACAATATACACTAATCAACAATATAAAAAGTTGAGTTCAAAAATCATATGACAATCATCAAAAGACATGGAAAACTAGGTAGAACAACACAAAGACTTAAATTATTGTTACAATTCTTTAGTCCAAAAGTTAGGGGTCACACAGTCAGTTCGGGCAACTGCTTGACTCAACTCTCCCTCTCTTAGACGAGTTGATAGTCGTTCCCTTTCCCTTATCTAACACTCTAGATCCATTCGGTAGAACGCTCTTCACATGCATTTACTGGAATACACTTCTATACTTTCTGACCCCCAGCCGTGCAATATCGTGCTCATGTCATCTATCTATTATTTTCTTTTTTGTTGCAGGTAATTAGACATTTTGATGGATGCAAGGCCGACTTGGTTGTCTGTGATGGGGCTCCCGATGGTTAGCAAACCAAATCTAGTTAATTACCCAATTTATGAACAATTTTAATTTCTCTATTTTTCTTCTTTTAATACGCAGTTCTTAGCTCTCTTTTTCATTGAATTGCAGTAACCGGACTACATGACATGGATGAATTTGTTCAGTCCCAACTTATATTAGCAGTAAGTCTTCAGATTCCTCTTATGGCTCGTTTGGTTTGACGGAATGGAATGAGAGTGGAATGGAATGGAAGAAGTTATGAAATAAGAGAAGGAATAAAATTGAATTGTCAATGGAATCACTATTTCATTCACTTGTTTGGTTGATATGGAATGAGGGAAGGAATGAAATAGTGAAATATAATAAAATTTCCATTATGCTCTTATAATTAAATTTTATTATATTTTACTATTCCATTCAATTTTTAGTTTCTGTTCTCTAATTTCTGTTTCTGTTCTCAATTTTTTGTTCTCTAATTTTTTGTTCTCTAATTTTCTGTTCTTGTTCTCAATTTTCAGTTCTCTAATTTTCTGTTTTTGTTTTCAATTTTTTGTTCTCAATTTTTTGTTTTCAATTTTTTGTTTCTGTTATCAATTTCAACTTTTGTTTTTAATTTTTTTTTTTGTTCTCAATTTTTTGTTCTTTAATTTCTGTTTCTGTTCTCTAATTTTCAGATTAAGCTGGATCAGTGATGGACTTTTTTGTAATTTTAGTTTTAATTCCATTGGGTTGGATTTGATTCCATCCCATTTCAAATGGAATCTCATTCCCTTGATTTTTCCAATGGAATCACAAAAATGATTCTATTGGAGAATGAAACAACGGAATAGGAATTAAGGGCGGAATGCGATTCCATTCCGTCTCGATTCCGTCCAATTAAACATGCTGTTTGGGTGAGGTATTTTATTTGAAGAAGGGATTTATGAATTTTTCTCAAACAAATTTGTTAAAATAAATTTACAAATCCCTTGAAAATCAAATACCTTCTTCAAATATCTATATTATTTTGGGTTGACATCATTCACGTGGTCCTCATTTAGTTTAATTTGTGGTTTGATAAATTATTAACGTTTATAAGATTTTTTTTTTTTTTTTTTAAATGTGATATTTATACCTTTCTTTTTGTAATTTTAATATTTACCTGTGTTTCGGCATTGCTTGCAGGGTTTAACAATAGTTACCCATATACTAAAAAATGGTGGGAAATATATAACAAAGATATTCCGAGGGAAAGATACTAGCCTCCTTTATTGTCAGGTTGATTATATTAAATTTATATAAATCTTTAGTTTTCATAGTTATTTTTTGTGAAATCATTTGACATTTTTCCTTTTTTCTTGCAGCTAAAATTATTTTTTACGGAAGTTACTTTTGCAAAACCGAAAAGTAGTCGTAATTCAAGTATAGGTAAGAACAGCTGATTGTCTTTTTATAATTGTTTTATACGTTCTCTGTTAAAAATGCTTTTAAAAATCGAGAAAATTAAAGTTGAAAACAAGAAGTTTTGCAGTTTTTATTTTTTACGAGATTGATGAAATTAAGACTTCACTCAGCAGCCCAATTTTTTTCAACCCTCTAGATATTCTTTTAGGTTAACAGATCATTCATTTCTACATTATTGGACACACTTTTGTTTTTTGCTTTTACTTTTCAGTAAAAGTATTTTTTTTCAATTCACTTTTTTTTTTCTTTTTCTTTTTTAAATCATACGAGTCCTTAAAAAGGTGTTACCAAATGATCCCTCAACTCAATTTTTTTTCCTTTTTTTGTTTTCCTACAGAGGCATTTGCAGTTTGTGAGAATTATTCCCCTCCCGAAGGATTTAATGAGAAGGATTTGCATCGCCTACTTGAACAAGTTGGAAGTCCCTCAGGTGCAGATGATTTAGGTAAGTGCTAACCTGTAGTTTTTGCCAGTGATAATCATTTTAAAAACCATTGTTGCCAAACACACCCTTAAGAGTTTTTCTCAAAATGATTATTGGATTAAACAGATTGCAGCAGTGGGTGGCTGGAAGGACCAAATAAGGTATATATTCCATTTTTGGCATGTGGGGACCTCAGTGGCTACGACTCTGACCGTTCATATCCACTTCCAAAACTCGAAAACGGGACCTACCGGTGCTTGGATCCTGTACAACCTCCAATTGCTCCCCCATATAAACGAGCGCTCGAGATGAAGAAGGCTTCGAATCAAGGAATCCGAGACCTAGAGAAGTTATCCCTTGATTGATTCTTGATCGCGCTCTTTATTTTAGCATCACATTTTTTTTTCTGTTTGCATAAAGATATTTATAGAATATAGGATGATTCTAATTTTTAATTATATGGATTTTCTTATATTTATGATTGTATTATCGATTGGTGGTTAATGATAGCTGTTGCTAATTTTTGGTTTGATCTATCGTTAATTTCAATTGCTCGAGTGTAATAACGTTGAGGTCCTTCATAACAGGTATGTTTTTTTCCGCCTTTTTTGATTCAATAAAGGAATTGAAAAATGAGTTTTCCCCATTTTAGTGTTTATGTTCCCTTATTCCTGTTTTTGTTCCTGGAAAATTAGGAACAGAAGCAGAAAGTATAAGAATAAAAAAAAATTATGATTCTGTTCTGCTCCCAGTTTTTGAGAACAAATTTGTGGAAAGTGGAAGCAGAACAGAATTTTCCCACATTTTGGTCTCTGGTTTAAGTTTTCTGGGAACAAAAACAGAAATCGGGGAGCAGAAATAAATTGACAGACACGCCTCCTTTATCTTGTAATTATTTGTTTTCAGTTTTTCATTTACAGCTTCACTCCTCAACTATGCAAACTCTCTCTCTCTCTTTCTCTCTCTCGCTGCAGGAAGTTGCGGAAACAGATTTTGATTTCTGAAGTGAGGAAGAAGAATTCAAGAACTCGATGCAGTCTTCTATGGCCTGAGCTCGATGAGAATCCAGAGGCTCTACATATGATCGTGATCTCATCATATTAGCTGAAGAAGAAGAAGAAGAGACTCCACCCGAAGACCACCTTCTAGTCGATGCAAAACGCAGAGCTTCGGCCACCTTTTCTCCGATTTGCCTCAGAAAACTCACAGGTGAGAATATCAAGCTTTTGGGTTGCGGGAAAAAACAGTTTCCGATCACCCTCTTCTTGTTTTCACCACCGTGTATGGTTGCCTTGGCATTGGTATCATGTCTGAAGCTCACTCTCTTTCTCATTTTTAGAGAGAGAGAGTTGATGAAGTTTTCAAGTATTTATTAATGAGACAGAGAGAGTTTGTTCATATTAGGTCCTGTTTGGAAGACCTAAACTTTGTTACGATAACAAGGCTTTGAAGATCTTGTGGGAGAAGTATGAACACTAGGAATTGTCAAGAGGAAAATCTGTCTGTCAAGAAATAAATTTTGATTGGTGGAGCCCTTCAAAGGAATGGAATACAATATGAGGTAAAAATAATATATATATATATATATATATAGAGAGAGAGAGAGAGAGAGAGAGAGAGAGAGAGAGGACACTGGGTATTGTGTGAGAGAGAGAGACAGGACACTGCGTGGTGTGTGTTTGAGAGCGAGAGAGAGGACACTGTGTGTTGTGTTTGAGAGAGACAGGACACTGTTTGTGTGTGTGTGAGAGAGAGGGAGAGGGAGAGGGAGTTTGTTTTGAAATTTGGGTGGAGGGTCTTGGCGTGAAAATTAGGAGAAACTATCCATCTTGACATTTAATGACACACTTAGACAAGAAAGAGGTTGGAAATAAGCTGTTTGGTGGGAACTCTCTCTCTCTCTTTCTATATATATATTTTGGGGGAACAAGAGGAAAAGCCACAGTGCAGGAAAATAAAGAGGCTTTTTAAATGCAGGGAAGAAAAAATTGGGATCCTTTGACTAAGAACAGCTTGATAAAAAGGCAGAAATCTTGAATTTGAATTTTTCTTTAGGTATCGTTTGGCATTCGTGGACCTTCAGAGAATCCTTTTGCTAGAGATTTTTGTGGAAACTACCTTTCGATTGAAATGGATCGATCTGCTCAACAGCCATCAATTGTTCAGATGGTCTCTGAATCCGAACGAGGGAAGGTTGTGAGTGACTCTGTTGGTGGGACGATGCCTATAGGTGTTTCTGATCTTGTTTCCGGCGGTACCGCCTCAGTTGCTAGTGGAGGCGATCTGGAGGTCAGAGGACATCAAATCGTCGGAAGAGATAGTAAAGGAAGCGGATTTGAATTGAGCTAATTGAAGTTTGAAGCAATGATAGTGGCTTTTATATCTTAAAATTTCAGGATGATTTGTGTTGCTGTGGTTGTGCTTGAGGGCAAGCAAGTTGTGGACGGCAATTCAATTATTAAACCTTAAATTCGAATAGTAAGGAATATAAATGAATCAAGTTAGAACACGTAATACTCAGCTCGACTCAATTCGTTTACAACTCTAGTTGCCGTGCAAGTTGATTGAGGTGGTCCTAGTACCTGTATTGAATTGAATCCTCAGGTCGATGTTGTGGAGAATGCAATGGATTTTATTCCTAATAATTTAGTTATGTGGTTGGAGCCTCAAAACCTATTGTTATCCATTACTAATTCTTTCAAAGGCTAATTCGGTCGCATATTAAATAACGTTATCCCCACTCTATTATTATCCCAAATGAAAATTTCAATTGCCGAAAATACGTAATATTGTTTGACAAAAATGCCTCTCAATCAAATTTTTTCTACAATAAACTCTCAACATCACAATAACAATTTACTATTGCCCCCACAACCACAACATTCATTCACTATTATTGCCGTAGGCACCAACACCACCGAGCACACCCTTTGCTATTGCATTAAAATAGCCACCATCGCCGCCTATTGCCACCACAGCAACAAAAATTTATCACCACTGTCACAACAAATATTTACTACTACCATCACCACAACATAATTCACTATGTCACCACCACTGTCATTTTTATATTGTTGCCACTAATGCCACCATGGAAAAAATTCACCACCAACACCGTCACAATAAATATTTACCACAACAAATATGTAAAAAAAAATGAATGCATCAAAAAGCATAAAAAAACATAGATATGAACCAAATTTTGACATTTTTTTGATAGAACAACATATGCAACAAAAACTCTGTCTATGGGGTTCGATATTTTATTTCTTACACACAGTCGGTCCTAAGCTCAGATAAAGGAGGAGGGTTGCATTAGATAGCTGACAGCTAACGAAAATTTTTGTCAGAACTTTTATGACATGAATCCAAAGATATTAAACGTTGGGGCATTTCCTATTACCGACGCGCTACATTTCCACCGCTCGGATGTAGTGAATAATGGGTTAGGATGGGCTAGGGCGTCGCCCGGAAGCAACGTGTCGTGTTTTTTCCCGGATACGGTGTCAAATGAACGAGGGTTGCCACATTATGGTGGACGGGTGCGGATAAAGAAGTCAGTTCATGAGAATAGGCTTAGGTTGACAACTTGGAATATAGAAACGTTAACGGCTAAGACTAGAGTATTGGTGGATGTGGTGTGTAGGAGGAGGATTAATATTCTATACTTGCAGAAAATTAAGTGGATTGGAGAGAGTTCAAGAGAAATTGAGAGTACGGGATATAAATTTTGGTACACGGAGAATGACAAACATAGGAATGGGGTGGACATCATGGTAGATAGGGATTTAAAGGATACCGTTGTTGATACTAGGAGAATTGACAATAGGATGATGGGTTATGAAACTGGTGATTGGAGAGGAGGTAATTAACGTTATTAGTAGGGATGGTCATGGGCCGGGTTGGGCTTAGACTAATGTGTTACAAAAAAATGTTGGGCCCTAACCCGGCCCGGTCCGGTGATTGGGCCTTAATTCTATACCCAAGCCCGGCCCTATAAAAAAAATCTAAGCCCAAAGCCCGACCCACAGGCCCACGGCCCTATTTTTTTAATTTTTTTTTTCAAAAATAAATATAAAAAATTCAACACCAAATCAACAAGAAATATTAAAATTACAATTTCTAAAAGCAAACCAATATTCCAAACAAACCAAACCAATAAGAAATATTAAAATTACAATTTCTAAAGGAAATCAATATTTCAAATATTAGGGTTGTATTGTAATGTATGTGTATATATATATATATATATATATATATATATATATATATATATATATATATATATATATTTTTTTTTTTTTAAATGTCCTTCGGGCCTGGCCGGGTTGGCCCTAATTTTTTTTAACCTTGCCCAAACCCGACCCTAATTTTGATCGAGTCTTAATACCTAGGCCCAAGCTCGGCCCGTGGACTCAAACCCTAAGCCCAATCCTTAAAAAAATAGGGCCGGGCCGTTCGGACTGGGCGGGCCCCCGGGCCCATGACTATCCCTAGTTATTAGTGTGTACGCTCCCCAAGTTAGACTGCAAGAAAATGTTAGATATGATTTTTGGAAGAATATGGACGAAGTCGTTCAAAGTATACCTAGCCAAGAAAAAATATTTATTGGGGGAGACTTGAATAGACATGTCGAGAAGGAAAAAGGGACTTTCAAGAAAGTACATGGTGGTTATGGATTTGGGGAGAAGAATGCAATAGGTGAGATGATTTTAGATTTTGCTATGGCGTATGATTTAATTCTTCTAAATACATGCTTCAGGAAAAGGGATGAACACCTTATCACATTTAAGAATGGTCAGAGAAATAACTAGATAGATTTTGTCTTTACTAGGGCGAGTAATCGTTTAATATGTAAGGACTGTAAAGTCATACCCGGAGAGAGTATTGTTACCCAACATGGACTAATGGTAATTGATCTCAAGTTTCAGGGGTAGAAATAGGAGTCTAAGATAAGTAGGTATGCAAGGATACGTTGGAGAGATCTAAGAGGTAAAAAAATAGAGTTATTTAAGGATAAAATTAGCAATGATGAATTATGGAAGAGACATGAGGATGTGAACAAAACGTGGATTGATATAGCGAGTCGTATTAGAGAGATAGGAAGAAAAGTTTTAGGAATTTGTAGAGGAGGAGGACCACAATATAAAGAAAGTTGGTGGTGGAATGAAGAAGTCCAAAAAACCGTTCGGGACAAGAAAATAGCTTATAAAGAATGGAAAAAATATCGAAGTCGGGAGAGTTTGGAAAAGTATAAATATGCAAAAATGGAAGCGAGAAAAGTAATTAAGGAATCAAAATTTAGGGCGTATGATAATTTTTATCAAAAATTAGATACAAAAGAGGGAGAGAAGGATATATTTAAACTTACTAGGCGACGTGAACGAAAGACTAGAGATATTGGAAGTGTCAGATGCTTTAAAGACATTGATGGAAAGGTACTAGTGAAAGATGAGGGGATTATGGAATGATGGAGAAGTTATTTTTATAATTTATTTAATGAGAATGACGTCGGAGAATCTAGACTAGAATTACCTAGTTTATCTTCAAATAAAATTTATAGGTTTCATAGAAGAATTAGGGTTTCGGAAGTTAGAATAGTTCTAAGGAAGATGCGAATTGGAAAGGCAGTAGGGCCACATGAAATCCCTATAGAGGTGTGAAAAAGTTTGGGAGATATTGGGATAGAGTGGTTGACTAGACTTTTCAATGACATTTTGAGGACTAAGAGAATGCCTGACGACTGGAGGAGGAGTATCTTACTGCCCATCTATAAAAATAAAAGGGATGTTCAAAGTTGCACGAACTATCGGGGTATAAAACTTATTAGTCATACTATGAAATTTTGGGAGAGAGTGATAAAATATAGAATAAGACATAAAATGAGCATAGAAGAAAACCAATTCGGATTTATGCCCAGGCGATCAACCATTGAAGATATCTATTTACTCATGAAATTAATGGAAAAATATAGAAAAAAGAAGAGAGATTTACATACGACATTTGTGGACTTGGAAAAAAGCTTATGATAGGGTACCCAGAGAAATTTTGTAGTGGGTGTCAGAAAAGAAATAGGTATTCAATGTGTACATCGAGGTAATTAAGGATATGTATGAAGGTATAGTTACTAGTATTCGGATAGGAGGAGGCGATACTTGTGCATTTCCTATTAATATAGGTTTACATCAAGGATTATCTTTAAGTTCTTATGTAACGGCCTGGTTTCCTAGGGCCGCCATGCGGTTTCTCCCCTCGGAGAATTAACATTATAACTGAATAGTCAATATTTTATTTCATAAATCGGAGAATTTTTATAATGCGACGACGACAATCATAATTTGTCGAATTATACCGAACGACCAATTCATATTAGTTGTGTTTATTTACAGTTTATGGAATAATACATCATTTAGCAATAATAATAAAATATATGAATTTAACAATAACAATAATAATTTAGAACTCAGTTATTTAAAAATGCAAATTTTAATTATCAATTTATCGAGTCAATTTTACATTGGTAAATAATAAATACAATTATTATAAATTTAATAGAAATCCGAATAAAATTCCTGGCGCCACATTATTTTCAAATACATTCAAATAAATTCCTAGTGCAGTATTATTCTCATCGGCTCTGCAATCAAAACTGTAGGGTTGTGAGCCAAAGCTAAGTATAATTTCAACCTCTCTAATATGTGTATCTAATTAAGTCCCAAATAGACACATAAACGTGCATCTCACATAATTTTCACATAATACGTACTCATAAAAAAAAAATTCATGAAAAACAACAATTATAATCGTGATAACAAAAATCACATAATACATGAGAAGATTAAATATATATATTAAAAGAGTCAGAAATTTTACTTGAAATCCGAAGTCGAAATCTAAATCGAAATATTATTCTCGTTCAAAAATAATCCAAATATCATACTGTAATTTTTTTTCCTTAACACACATACACACACACACACACACACACACACACACACACACACACACACACACATATATATATATCAATTACCTCCCCTATCATTTTGAACTAAACTAGATATCTCCTCTGTCATTTTACAAATACCAGTCAGCTCTTTTATCATTTTAGTCAATTACCACTTACCTCCCTTATAGATAAAAAATTAATAATTTTTTTATTGTAATGACAATTTTACCCTTAACTATTTAACAATTATTAAATAATTAAAACTAAAATTCATAAAGAACCATTTAAGTTTGTTATACATTTAATTGATTTATGGGGATGAATTACACATATTCAAAACTTTAAAGAGTACAAAATGAAATTTAATTATTCATCATCTTCTTCTCCGACTATTCTTTAGTGATATAATTATTTAAAATGACATTTATACTCTTCAAATATTTTTGTAAGGACCATTTTTATATATTCAAAAACTTAAGGGGCTATTATGTAGTTTATGTTTCATCTTCTTCCTTCTTGCAACAGTGGCTTCTCCGGTGAACTCTCTCTCTCCGGCGAGCTTCTCCGGCTAAATTTCTCTCTCTCTTATAAATGTATACACATCAATTTGAACACCATCTCCACCACCGAAAGCCACCACACCACCACAAAAAATAAAAAAAAATTAAAAAATTAAAAAAATCCCACAAATAAAAAACCCACGTCTACAAAAGAAGCTCCTGAACCTCGGCGACGAAGAAACGGAGGCGACGGAGAAAATCTCCAACGGCGGCTATGACAAACAACCACCGTCACTCCTACGTTCTCTCTATATTTCTCTCTCTCTCTCTCTCTCTCTCCTCGCACTGCTTTCTCTCTCTGTATCGTTCCCCCTTTTTTTTTTTTTGGTTTTTTTAGCAATGAACTGAAGATCTTGAACTTTGGGGAGCCAGTGTCGGAGCAACCCGTTTCAACCTTTTCGCCATTTGAGCTTCCGACGACGACGACCCTCCCACCACCGCTGCAGCTGATCCATGTGGGTACTCCATGAACAACATTGACGGTGATCAGTATTCGACGATCCACGTCACGCCGGATGACTGGTTCAGTTACGCGAGCTTCAAGTGTGTCGGATAGGTCTATGACGGCGATGACATAGGTGCGACACTGCCAGAGGACGAACATGGGGGTGCGGCGCGGATGTTTGGAGTGGTGTGGTAGATGATGGCCGACATGTTTGGATGGTTGGGTTAGGGGTGGCCAGCGCGGTGGATGGTGGCCGGTGTGGGGGTGGTTGGTACCCAGAAGAGAGAGAAAAGATAGTGGTTGGTAGAGAGAGAAGAGATGATAAATAGTAACTTAAAATACACATTGACCCATTAAGTTTTACAAAATTTACAAATAGATCTCATTCAATTAATTAGAATAAAATGACGAAATTATCCTTAATTTTAAAGTGAACTGACATAATTACTCATAATTTTAACCGTTGCAGTTTAGTCCAAGACCACAGGGGAGTAAATGCCAAGAAAAAAACTACAGGGGGTAAGTGCAAATCGGCCAAACCACAGGGGGATAAAGTACTATTAACCCTTAAAATATAATTTTTTCAAAATAATAGAAGGGTATTTATGTCTTTTAACACAAAAAAATTGGTCAATGGGGTTGACTGATATTTGTAAAATGACAGGGAAAGTATATGATTTAGGGCAAAATAACAAGAGAGGTGAATGGTATAAACCCTATAACTAATAAGTTTCCTTAATATAGGCTAACACGTGTTAATTACAAAACTCATATACATATGTGTGCGCACGCGCGCACGTTGATTTTTGTGTTGTCTTCTTATTTAGAAGACAACACATATCAACTAATATTATTATATATATATTTACACTAACTACTCCTAAAATAAATGCAATATTAATTATATTTCAAAACTCTTAAAAATATATTTTAAATAGTACAATAGTCCCAAAATTTTTAAAATCAATTTAAAATTAACATTTAACTCCCAAAAATGATCAAATATTTAAATTTACAAAACAATTCTAAAAATATTAAACTTATATAAAATAATATTTTCAAAAATATAAAATTTTTGGGGTATTACATCTTACTTCTTCATTCTAGTGATGGATAAACTCACAAAACATATTCAAGATGGAGTACTTTGGAGTATATTATTTGCAGATGGTATCATATTAGTGGACGAAAGTAGAATAGGTCTTAATTCTAAATTAGAAAGATGGAAATAAGCGTTAGAGTCTAAAGGTTTAAAGGTTAGCAGAAGGAGGATGGAATACATGTATATCAATTTTAGAAATGCCCAAAGAGACGATGGTACGGTTAAAATTGGAGACGAGAAGGTGCCGAAGGTTGATCATTTTAGATATTTAGGTTCAATGATTCAGAGCAATGACAAAATCGAGGAGGATATTGCGCATAGAATCAAGACAGGTTGGTTAAAGTGGAGAAGTGCAGTTAGAGTGATTTGTAATTGTAGGATTCCGTTGAAACTTAAAAGAAAATTCTACAAAACTGCTAAAAGATCAGTGCTTCTTTATGGTTCAAAATGTTGGACGGTAAAAACGAATCATGTCTAGAAAATTGGAGTGACAGAAATGAGGATGTTGCGATGAATGAGTGGGAAGACGATAATGAATAAAATTAAGAATGAAACTATTAGAGAGAATTTAAGAATGACACCCATCGAAGGGAAAATCGTTTACGATGGTTTGGACATGTGCATAGAAGACCCATAGAAGCACCTGTAAAAAAATGTGATTTAGTTCAAGTTCAGGGGACTACTAGAGAGAGAGGTAGACCTGAGAAGACGTTAGACGAGACTATTAAAAATAATTTGGCGGCATTAAATCTGATGGAGGGGATGACCCTTGATCGATCGTTATGACGTAAATGGATTCATGTAGCCGACCCTATATAAGTGGGACAAATGTTTAATTGTTGTAGCATATGTAACAAAAAAAATTTAAAAATTGAACACCAAAAGACAAATTATTTAAGCCAAAAAAATCATGTGCAACAAAAAAATACAATAAAAATCATCGAAAAAGAACACAGATCTGTAGCAACTTTGTTGCAAATCTGCAGCAAATATCGATAGGTCTATAATAAATTTTTGCAGATCTACGACAAATCTCATTGTCGTTGCATCAAACTAACCACCACTATCACAACAAAAATTCACTACCACTGTCATAACAAATATTTACTACTACCAATACCATCACCATAGTAAATCTCACCACTCAGCCACCATTACCATTTCAACATCGCCGCCGCCGCCACCGATATAGCAAAAATTCACCATCAACACCACAATAGAGAATATTCGCCACAACAAATATTCATAAAAAAACAAATGCAGGAGAAAACATAGAAAAACAAAACAAAACACAGATTTGCAACAAATTTCTGCAACTCTTTCAATACAACAGTAAAAACTTAAGAAATTGGTAGGAAAAATTGAACACCAAAAGACAAATTATTTCAGAAAAAAAAATCATACTCAATAAATAAAATACAACAATCATTAAAAAAGAATGCAAATTTGCAACAAATATCGATAAATCTGTTGCAAATTTTTGCATATTTGCAATAAAATTTTGCAGATCTAGATGTGAAGGTGCAGTGGTGGCGGGCAAAGGTCGGCAACGTGGCGGTTGGCAAGGCAACGGTGGAACTAGCATTGGTGGCAGTGGCCTGAGCTGAGAATTTGCAACGGTTAGAGAGAGAAAGAGAGGCGACGATCGATATAGTGGCGGTCGAGATGGTGGTAGTGGAGGTCCGCATGGCGTTGACAACTTGAGCTGAGAGTGTGCAACAATTTGAGAGAGAGAGAGCAACTAGGGCTGCAATGTAATTTATTTTTAATAAAGGGGTAATTAATTTTTTAGTTCTCTATAGAGACCCAATCGAGAAAAAAGACCCCCTGACATGAACAATTAAGTTTTCAGACTCCACCAAATTTTTAGAAAAAAGTCCTTCATTATGGCCCTTCCTGTTAATATTTATTTACAAGTTTGTCATTTTGTCATTATGTAACAAGACAAATTTGAACAATAAAGGATGTTAATGTTAATGTAATTTGTTCAAGTAAATACCACTTACCTATATTACAATATTACATTGGGATTGACGTTAATGTTGTTGAATCCATTTTTTTTTTTGTTAACGCATCATCTCTCAATCTGTCTGTTTGTGTATTACATTAACGTTAACTCATTTTATCACCAGACATATTGCATATTTTTTTTTTTGAATATTCATCATATTTTGTGTGTGTTAATGTTAATGCATTTTTTTTTGTGTTTCATATTACTGTTTTTTTCATTATTTGTTTTGTGTGCATTAACGTTAATGTTAATTGCATTAATGTTAACGGAAATACAACCCAATACATTAACTTAATTGCGTTAACGTTAACGCGATTACAACTAACACATTTAATTTTATTGCGTTAACATTAACATAATTATAATCTAGCACACTTAATTTAATTGTGTTAACGTTAACGCAATTACAAACCCAATACATTTAGTTGTGTTAACGCTCAACACATTTAGTTGTGTTAACGCTCAACTTTAGAGAGTGAGTGAGAGAGAGAGAGAAGGTGAGTGATAATTAATATAAATAAGAGAGAGGGTTTGTTTAGGGGTACATGTGTCTTTTTAGTGTTCTATTTGTTTTTTTGGAGGACTAAAAATTTAATTGATTATACTATTTGGTTTGAATCCTAATCAAACATATGAAAAATGATTTTTTTTCTCAATAATCTCTCCATGGGAGACTATATAATAAAAAACTCTTTAATAAGTATAAATTTGGGATATCAACTTTAAATAATGGGTTTTTAATATTTTTTTTATAAGTAGTGTTTTGTCAAAATTTCAATTTGATGTATAGGCCCATGTAAATTTATTTCATAAAATTGGGGCTATTTCTAATTATTCGTTCTTTCAATTCTTTGGAAAATGAGGAGAGTGAGGATATTGATTGTGTAGAATGAGTGGATTCACTTGTTGTCAGGGGTGTAAATCGATCAGGCAGGTTGGGTGAAAAGGATTTTTTTGGGCCAACCCGAACTTTTTGGGTGGGTTAAAATCCGACTGAACCCAAAGTTTTTGGCAGAACACCCATCAGGTTTGGGCGTTTTGGGCGGATTTTGGTCGGGTTTCGGGTATTCAAAAACACTAAGAAACAATTATAGATCTTCAAGCACAGGAGAAAATTGGCGATGAACAACGAACGAATTTCGTCAGATTCTTTGTTTACAAACTTAAAAAAAATTATGATTTGTTTGAGATCTAAACCCTAAATTTACAAATCCAAACAATTAAACAAGAATTTTGTAGATCTAAAGTTTAAGCAACGAAAAAAAAAAATACAGATCAAACCTTAACGACTCATGATGACAGAGCACGGCGGCAGAAGATTTGAGATGACTGAGAGAGAGAATTGACGGAGGAGGAGAGGAGATAATTGAGAGAGAGAGAAAGGAGGAGGAGCGGAGCGGCGGCATGTTTAGGAATGAGAAAGTAGTGTTTTTTTTTTTGTTTTTTTTTTCATATACATATAGAGGGGTTTTTCATAATTTGTCAACTTTAGGGGGGGTCTATAAATTTCTAAAATAGGAATAAGTTCAGTTGGGTTCGGGTGGATCGCGTATGGATAGAGCGTCACCCGATCCGATAGGGGTTATAGATTTGGGCGAGTTGGGTTCGGATGAAACAAAAAAATGAGATAGGAATCCGACCGCCTAGATGGTGGGTCGGGCGGGGGCAGACGGGTGGGTCGGGTCTGCGGGTAAAATTTACAGCCCTACCTGTTGTTGTGGAAATTCCTAATACTGATAAAGGGATGCCCCAACAGTGGACTTTATGAAGGCCAATAAGTGTGCATTGGGGTTTCTTATTTCCTGCTTCAAAAGGCCTTCAGTTTTCTCCTTTTTTTTGTTACTTGAATCCATGGTTTTTAGTATTACGGTGCAATATCTTAAGACTTAAAATGGATGTTACAGTGATAACACCTCCTCCTCCCTCTCTCCCTTTTTCCTTCCTTTTTTTTTTTTTTTTTTTTTTTTTTAGGCCTAGTTGTTAAATGGTATAAATGGAGAGAACCCCAAATTTAAGGGGGAAAAAAAATAAAAAACGAACATGGGCCCAATTTTTATTTTAATAAAACACTATCTATATAAAAAAATATATATATAATAAAAACTCATGAATTAAAAATGATTTCCAATATTACCTTTAAAAAAATTATTGTTTAGTCATCTAAAACATATAGAAACTACAAAATAGATTTTCAACAACAATAATTAAATTTTAATCCCCAAGGATTTTTTTAGAAAATAGTCCATGTTCTTTGATCATCGTTTTTCCCTAATTTATATAAAATATTATTCTTTAAAATATAACATGTGAACATTCACATTTTTATATTGCTATTTTTAAACATTTAATATATGTTAACGATGACTAATTGTGCTGCGGTGAATGTTCACAATATTTATGTGAACATTTACATTCTTATTTTGTTATATTTACATGTTTTTTCTTACGTTCTTTTGTTATGAACATTCATACTACTATTTAAATAGTTTAGAAAGAAAAGTGTAAAAAGATTAAAATATTAAAATTAAAATGAGTTAATTACACTTTACACCCCTGTAATTTGGCCCATTTGCACTTTATCCCTATGTGGTTCAAACGTCGCCACTTACCTCCCTATAATCTTGGGTCTAAGTGCAAATTTAATTTTTTCTGTCAAAGTTGACAGATATGCAGGTCATGCGCTAGTTATGAGGATGGGCGTGTTTTTTGTATTTTTTCCCTCCCAAATGCATTTTTCTTGTTCCCATTTTACCCTCCATGTTTTTGTATATAATATTCAATATCTTGAGGGGTTATTGTGTATTTTATTTCTTCTTCCTTGAAATATTTTTAAATGAAATTGAATTTAATTTCAATTGAATTCAATTCAATTAAAATTAAAAATATTTTTAATTGAATTGAAGTCAATTAAAATATTTTTTGAATTCAAGTAAAAATATTTCAATTCAATTGAAATATTTTTAAAAATTGAAATTAAAAATATTTTCAATTGAATTGAAGTCAATTGAAATATTTTTACTTGAATTCAATTGAAAATATTTTTTAATTTCAATTTTTAAAAATATTTTAATTAAATTGAAATATTTTTACTTGAATTCAAGTAAAAATGTTTCGATTTACTTCAATTCAATTAAAAATATTTTTAATTTTAATTTTTAAAAATATTTCAATTAAATTTACTTTAATTGAATTTAAGTAAAAATATTTTCAATTGAAAAATATTTTCAATTGACTTCAATTCAATTGAAAATATTTTTAATTTCAATTTTTAAAAATATTTCAATTGAATTGAAATATTTTTACTTGAATTCAAAAAATATTTTAATTGACTTCAATTCAATTAAAAATATTTTTAATTTTAATTTTTAAAAATATTTCAATTGAATTCAAATAAAAATATTTTTAATTGAATTGAATTGAAATTAAATTCAATTTTATTTACAAATATTTTAATTGAATTTTTAAAAATATTTCAATTGAATTGTAACATTTTTTAAAATAAGTTTCTTAAAAAAAAAAAAAAAAAAGAAGAGTAAAAACTCAAAGACAAAAAAAAAATGTCTTATTTTTATTAAACAATAAAAGAAATAATGGTCAAATTTTAGGAGTATGTGTCAAAATTACTTAAATTTTTTTTGAACCCACTTAATTCTCTCTCTCCTCTCTCTCTCTGGAAGTTTGGCCCTCCTCTCTCTCTCATTTCTCCTCTTTGTCTTCGCTGGTCATGAAAGGAGGTCCCCTTCTTTGGTGTTTTGATCTGAAAACACATCTTGGTATGATGTTTTTGTGTATATATAGATTGATTGAGGGAACATCAACTGGAAAAAAAAATCATAAGAAATGAATTCACAGTTCAGATAGCCCAATTCATGGTGGTTTTTTCTCTCAGATCTGATTAAACAAGTAAACATATTCAAAATCAAAAACTAATTGAATCCAACATTTTTTAAAATAATTCCGAAATAATCAAAAGCTCTTCGGTGTTGGCCATGAATTTGATGTTCGAAACCCTACACAAAATCAAAGGCGGAATCCATTGGAAATTGCAGAAATCGACGGCCCCGTTGGCGTGTTCGGCGTGTCTCTGAGGAAAGTAAAACACCTTCGAGTTCACCGGTGGCATTTGGACCATACCGCCGGCACAGGCGTGCCATAACTGCGAATCCAAGCTCTTCTCCACTTCATTCATTGCTTTGCTCACCGAATTCATTACAGTAATCATTCTTCAATCAAACCCTTCTAAATAAAAATCAAAATCAAATCAGAACCAAAAAAATGAATCAAAATCCAAGCTTTTATGTTTTGTTCCCAAAATAGAAATAAATTTGGGAACAAAAAATTGCAGAACATAAACATAGACTATGTGATTCATGAAATCCCTAACCATTCGAAGCCAAATCGAAGCCCTAACTACTCACCGAAAGAGAACGATCGCACAAGAAAGGGACGAACTAGTAGTGACGATGTAGGTCCGACGAGAACGTCCAAATCCGGCTACCGCCGTCCAGATCTGTCCAGAGGATTGCCTGCCAAAATCCATGCAAGCCGCAACCAATCCATAGTCTTTTGATCGAGAAAACCGATGTTGAAACCTGATTTCTAGTCCAACAATAGGTTTGGATTTTGGGAATAAGCAGATCTTTCTTGTTCAGTATACTTGCAAGGATTTTTGAGCAAATGAGATTTGTGAAGATGATTTAGGTGGAGGGTGGACGATGTTCAGAGCGGGGTTGAGTGTGGACGGAGGTTGAGAAGGAAGCAAAGGAGGCGGCGGATCTTGAGAGGAAAGAACCTCCGTAGGGTTAGAGCCCATTTTTTTTAAGAGAGAAGGAATTTTTTGAAGGAGCTAAGGGTAATTACACTTTACATCCCAATAATTGTGAATAATTATGGAAGGGCAAAATCAACATTTCATGTTTTCCGTTAACGGAGTAACCTTTACACTTAAGCCCAACAACCACAGGGGAATAAGTGGCGACGTTTAAATTACAGGGGATAAAGTGCAAATGAGTCAAACTACAGGGAGATAAAGTGTAATTAACCCAATTAAAATTAACCAAGAACAACAAATCAAAACATTGAATAAAAAAATGAACAAAACAAAACCGGTATGAACATTCACCAATCACAACGAACATTCTCCAAAAACAAAACCGGTATGAACATTTATCAAACCACAAATTAAAACCTTGAATAAAAGATCAACAAAAACAAGCTAGTATAAACATTCACCAAACCACAATAAACATTCGCCATAACGGAGTCAGAGCTCACTAGCAGACCAGGTTTGGAATTTTTCAAATTTGAAAAATTCTAGATTTCGAAAATTCCAGAGGCGCGGAGACGTTGGCGATGATGGCAAGGGCGAATGGTTGTGGCGAACATGAAAAGACAGTGACGAACAACAAAAGGCGAAGCAATGAACGACGAAGTAGCGGCGAACGACAGACCAATTTTTCAGATCTAGAAAATTCTAGAAGCGGTGACGTTGGTGATGACGGCAAGGGTGAACGACGAATGACAGTGGTGAACATCAAAAGGTAGCAGCGAATGACAGTGGCAAATGATGAAGCAGCGATGAATGACGGACTAGATTTGGAATTTTTTAGATCCGAAAAATTCCATGGCAACGGCGACATTGGTTCACTTGGCTTCGACTTTGGTGGTGATGATGGTGCAGGCTTGCGGCTAAAAAATGGAGAGAGAGAGAGAGAGAAAGAGAGAGAGAGGTTGGCGCCTGAAAAATGAAGAGATGAAGAGAGGCAACACATTAGGGTTTCTCCCTTATATAAACCAGGGTATAAATGTTCATCAATCATTTTTTGTTAACTATCAAAGACTATATACTAAGAATGTTTTGAGAAAAGACTAAACTACAACATGAATGTTTAAAAGATTTTTTTACTAAATTACTCTTAGAATGAGGGCTAAATAATAAAAAATATTTTTTAAAAGTCTATATGCTCCCACACCGCTCCAAGTTCTCCTACTCTCTCTTTTGATTTCTCTCTCTGCGACTAAAATTCCCACCTGCAAATCGACTATTTTGCTGTCGCCGCCACCACTAGACCATGTTCACTGTTGGCCCTTTCTTATTCCTCCTCCTTTTCTTCTCTCTCTCTCTCTCTCTCTTTCTTTCTCTCTTTGTATCTGGAAATATATCGACTCCATGATATATTTGATTCTTCTCTTTTTCTCTTGAGTTGTTTAAATATTTGTTGGTTTACTTAAATTTGTTCCTCACTTTTGTAATTTCTGGAATGTTTTATGGTCTGGTTTTTTTTTTTTGGGGCAATTCTAAAAATTATGTCATTTAATTTGAAATAGGTGTTTATTGTGTGATTTGTTGTCGAATTTTTTAATTATTTACTGTAATGGATGGAGGGAGTGGTAATATTTAAATATATATTGTGGCGGTAGTAGCGGTAGTGGTGAATTTTATTGTTGTGGTAACGGTGATGGTGATTTTTATCGTAATACAGCGGCGATGATAGTAAATGTTTGTTATGGTGGCAGTAGTGGTGATAAAAAATATTTTATGTAGTGAAGACGGCGGTGATGATGATGATATAAATATTTGTTGTAGTTGTGATGGGATAATAAATATTTTCTGTGATGATTAATGACACTTTTATTAAAAAAAAAAAAAATGGAAATACTTTTGTCGTTAAAAAATATTTTAGTTCAAATGCAGGACTATTAAAGGGAGAGGTAGACCTAAAAAGATTTGGAACAAGACTATTAAAACTGATTTGATGACATTGAACCTGACCGAGTGGATGACCCTTGATTGTTTGTTATGGCTGGCGTAAACGAATTTATGTAGTCGACTTTATTTAAGTGGGACAAATATTTAATTATTATTGTTGTTGTAGTATGATATAAAAAAAAAAGTAGATTTGAGATAAATTTGAAAAATAGTGGATTCGTTTTAGCTACCTAAGAAATTACTTTTAGCCATCTGGGCTTTAATGGGCTTTGAGCACAAATTATTTTTCCGAGCACATTTATTTTTTTATTTTTTTTTATTTTTTAAATCCCAATTATAAAATGATGAAGCTAACATTAATATACACAGACAGACGCTTGTCTGATGAACGACCATCACCAGTCATGGTCTGGTCATACATTTGATCATATCTGTTTCACAAGTGGATGTGGACCCCACTTTCTATGACACGTATTGCATGAACTCCGTGTCTCTCTCCAGTCCGGCCATCGTCTCCGGCGCCAACACCACCTCCAGATCAACGCTCCCGCTGCCGTCGCGGCCCGGAAAAGCTGAGATCTTGCCGTCGAATTTGTTCGCCCGTCCGCTTCTCACCGCCACCGGCCTCCCCCAACCGAAATCGTTGTCGTACATCGGAAATCTCGGGGAGCTTCCCATGGTGATCATCGCGCCGTCGAAGTTCCCCAGCGGGAACAGCCGAGGGTTGGATTCCCAAGCCTTCACCCCCTGGCGCACTGTAGCGTCGTCGTGAGCGACGACGTTCTGGTGAAGCCGATCGGCTCCCCAGTTCAGATCTCGGCTCAGCAGCTCCCCCACGGCGGCCACCGTCGGAATGCTCTGGATCAAGTTGCCGAAATACAGCTTGTCGAGCCGCGGCTCAAGCCGATGGCGGCAGTTCACCGCCATCCGAAACGTCGTCGTTTTCTTCCCGTCGAGTTTCCTCGCGCGCGTGACGGATCTCCACAGCTGAGCGCTTAGCGACTGGAACGACGAAATCTCGTCATAAACCGGCGTTATTTTCCCGTTAAGTTTACCGTTAGTAATTCCGTTAACGGACGTTATATCGCCGTTGAACTTTCCGTTATCTTTCCAACCGTCATTCAACTGTTTCCCGTAAATTTCCCGATTTTCAAACCTCGGCGACGATCGGTTGGCTCTTGATTTCAGCTTCAAAATCGCCTCTCTGCTGAAATGGAAAATTCTCTCCCGCAAAGGCTTGTCGCCAGCGAAAGTCACCGCAGGTCCACCGGGCGGAAACCGGAGAACGGCTGGCGAATTAAACACTGTGTCACGGTTGAAATCCGGCGAGTTCGAAATCTTCTTCGCTCCCTTACAGACTTCAGCAAACGTGTTGAAGAAATTCCAGAACGATGTTCCGTCGACCACGGCGTGGTTCACCGTGCACCCAACGAACAGCCCATCACCGAGTTCCGTCACCTGGACGGCAACCAGCGGCTTGTGGTGGCCGGCGTAGCTGAGTGTTCCGTCGAACTGGAAAAACTCCCTGAAACAGCTGGGTACATCAGTCGGAGCCAATATTTTGTCAATTAACAGGTGAGGAGCTCGGGAATGAACGAAATCAACGCCGGCATCGTTACAGAGGATGTGGATATGACCATTTTGGTCGGTGGAGAGCCGGCCGGCGAGAGCAGGGAAGTGGGTTAGCGTTTTAGAGAGAGAAAGCTTGAGGAGAGAGATGAGAGAATCGGATTGAAGCGGGGGTTTTGAGAGCAAGACACCCTTTTGGATGTACTGGCAGGAGAGCATGGGGAGATCAGAAACAGAGAGCTTCAGAGATTTAATGGCGGATTTTTCTTGAGGATAAACAGTGGATTTGGAGAGGAAAACAACGGAAGAAGAAGGCATTTTCTTCAGGGTTTGAAGAACGAGAATCAAAATGAAATTGAGATGGGAATGGGAGTGAGAATTAGAAATGTTCGGGAGTATATATAGAGGTTTTGGGTTCATGCACTTGCCTGGTAGCTCCATGAGTGGCCACTCCTACTTGCTCTGTTTCTCTCTTTCCTCCATTTAGTTTTGTTTATTAAGGTAGGTTTGGATTTTTATTTTTTATTTATCTGTAAAATTAAAGATAATAACTAAGAATTCTTGGTCAACAATTTACAGTTTTTTCATAAGTTATATCCAAACTAATTTACGTGTACCTTGACGAATTACCTTACTAGATAATCTTAAGAGCACACTCTCCCACGTTGATTTGATGTATTTATGATTAAATTTAAAATTTAAGTCTCAAAGTGTTCTCTAAGAGAGTTGAACTCTGTTTGATAAGAAAAAGAGACATCTCCTCTTGTCATCTAGATTAACACCTCTTAGGTTCAATAATTTATTGACAGTTAAACTCTAGTTGACAAGAAAAAGAGACATATCCTCTTGTCATCTAAACTAACACCTCTTGGGTTCAATAATTTATTTACGATATAATCTATCTACATAAACTATAATTTTTTTTTTCGGAAGTCTAAAGTTATTACACTATATAAAAGTCAAAATATTTTTTGTTATATAAAAATTATACTATTTTTATGTCATATAACAAAATTGTTAGACTTTTCAAAAAATTACTATACCAACTAAACTATATGAATAGCAAATTGTGACAAAAAAAAAAAACCGAAAAATATTATACAATTTTTTTTTATATTTTTTTTTTTTTTTTTGTGTGTGTGGAACAGTTACAAATACTGTATAATCATAATGCAACTTGATAAGAATTTTCCTATAAAATTGTTGACCCCATAATTTACATATGATTAGCAACGTATCAAAAAACACTTGTCAAGATGTCTGAAAGAAAAGTATAAAAGTACAAGGGTATTTTGGAATTTTAATTATTATGAAATTATTGGAAGGGTATACGCTCTTTTTTACCATTAATCAATTTTTTTTAATTAAATATCAGTTAATATTTTATTATTTTTTATCAAAAATAATTTTACTCTTAAATATTTAAAAAATAATTAAAATTAAAAAATATAAATATTTTTTTAATTTTTAATTTTATATTTTCTCCCTTGATCTTTTTACACCAACATCCCTATTTAAAAAAATATATATTTTTTCATACCAAAACACCCAAAAAAATAAAAAGATGTCTCAGTCACCTTTTTGAGTAACAGTGAAGCATGTACAAGCCAACGAAGTTGACACCGGCGCTGGAATGCTCTTGTTATGCGTGGGAGCGCAAGAGGCAATGCATGGGCTATTCTTCAGTGAGGTTGGACTCGCCATTACAAGGCGAGCGAGTCTGATGATGGTGTCAGATTTGATGTTCAGTGGTTGAGCGGTGGTAGAACATACCAAAGACAACAAGTGCGGTGATTTAGGAAGCAAAACAAGTTGCGGTATTTTAATAAAAGTAGGGCATGGAAAAATTCGCTCTTGATACATGTTAGGATGTTCCAAATTAAATTAGGGGCATTTACCATCCACTCCTATTTTGATAGGGAAACTATCAATTGAACCCAATTATTTTTTTATGCATTTATCACTCCTCCTTTAATTTTGCAGACTGATTTACCATTCTTAAATGAGTTCATACCTTCCTTATGCTTACTGCATCCCTAAAATCATAGAACAAAATATGATAATTAACTACCAATTACATTGAACACGAAACCTAAAATTTCTTTAATTGTAATTGTTATTCAATAATTTTTTTTACACTACAATGATCTATAAATCATGACCTTCAAATTAGATATTAATCTTTTGGAGTTCTAAATTAGGATGCATGTGAATATCATATGTAACTTTAATCTATTATATAAAACATGATGGTTTTTTGGCTGACTAGGATAAACTTATGACTAGGACAAAAAATATGACTAGGACAAACAAAATTGCTGACGAGGCTAAATAAATTTGATGACTAGGACAAACATAAAGAAATTAACTCAATTTTGGACAAATGATTAACTCATTTCCTTAATTAAAAAAATTAATTTAATTAATTAACCTTTGAATTAAACTTTAATTACTTCCATAAATAAATATTGTTTTCTTTTTTCATTTTTAAACGTCTTAATTAACTTTTTTCATTCCTTTTTCATTGCAGTTGAGGGATTCACTCAATTTTTTTAAATTTTTTTTACCCTGTTTTTTTTTTTTTTTTTGTGTCATTATAATTCCTTATTCCTTTCCTAATTTCTTGAATGTCCAGTGATTGCTCTCTCTTTCCATGGCCATGAGAAATTCAAAGAAATTGCGTTGGCTTGCTCATGAGGACCATCTTCCATATGTAATTTGATCTAAAACCCACTGTTGATGCTCGCGCCGACCTCAAAACCTTCAGGTATGCTCTCTGCCTTACGATTTTATTTTTTTTAAAATTTTCGAATTTGGGTTTTAGATTTAAACGTTTAGGGTTTCAAATCTTGAAATTGGAATGGAAAAATCTCGCAGTCTCATCACCACTACCATCAAATTGGGTTTTAGATATTGAATTTGTTCATATTTGCCACATGAATTTGTTCATATTTAAACCAAGTTCCAACCTTTTAATCATTTGTTTTTCATTTTTTTATGTGATTAATTTTTTCTTTGGGTTTGGAATTTTAGGATGCAAGCAAGTTAATGATGGTTGTCATCCCTGTTGCTGATTCCGGTGGAGCTTTGGCGAAAGTTGCCGCCAAGTACTTGGGTCAGTCTACTTGATTAGTGTTTTTATTTGTTCCCAAATTTTGGTTTTTGTTCTATTCTTAAGAATTGGATAAAAAACAAGAACATATTTTTCATTCCCATATTTCTGTTTTTGTTCTTACCTTTTTTGGGAATAGAAACACTAAACAAATGCCGCCTTACTGTTTCTACTTCCCTTTTTTTGTTTGTGTTTCCAACAAAATAAAAATAAAAAAATTGAGGCGAAAAATAAAAATCCAGGAAGAAAATTAAAAAATGTTTCAATTCTTTTCCAGAATTTGCCAATTATTCAATTTTTAGGGGACAAAGTGCAAGAAAACAAATACAACATGAAGAAGAAAAAGCCATCTCCATTTTATGTACTGTGGTGCAAAGATCACTTCAATTGCTCCACCATGGTCTACCACAGCTTGCAGTATCTTCATTCGAAAGGCAATTAAAGTACTTTTATTTATTAGTTTTTCATTTATGTTAATCTCTCATTTTTTTCTTTGATTTTCCTAACAAATATATTCATAGATTTGATTTCATTTCTTAGTTTTTGATCTATTAAGAAATTGAATATTAATGTTTTCATAAACTCTAATAAGCAGGATTAAAAATGAAATAATAATTTAATTTTGAATTTTTTATTGATTGGACAAATTATATATTTTTTATCCTCCTATTTGCTATTTATTTTTTATGTGGCCCTGCAATTTTATTTTATTTTCAATGTCATCTTTTTTTTGTTGCCAATTTTTTATGTAACCCTTTTATCAAATAGTAGTGTTAATTTGAACGGATTTTAGCACGTGAGATGCACGTGCTATATTATATGGGTAATTTTTTTTTATTTTTTTATTATGGGTTCTTCGAAAGTATTTTGAGGATAAAAATGGTGATGAAGGTGAAGATGATTTACTTTAGTAGTAGTAGCAGGAGGAAGAGTATATCAATGAAGCAATTCCATGTGTTCTTTTATGGCTGTTGAGTGCTTGACTGGAGGAAAAAAGACAGAAACAAATAGGGCACTGGTGAATCTTCTCTTCCATCACTGACTCCGCATTCGTCATTGTTGGACCTCCGAGCTCCTCTGTTTCTTTCGCCATTAGAATGTTGTATAAATATAGGAGATTATATAAATAAAAAAAATAAAAATAGGTTCAATTTCTTTTACACCCGTGCCTTCAGGCACGGGTTATACGCTAGTGTTATATATAATATCACTATAATTTGTATGTTCCCATGAGTGTTAAATATAACATCTAATGTAATAGAAATAATATCGATTAATGTTGATAATAACACAAATTATATGCATGTTAAATATAACATAGTTCACTAATAAATGTGATATGGATGTTGAATATAACACTCATCTGTATTTGATAATGTATAAGACCGTATTAATTGTGATATGAATGTGAAAATTGACAACTCTGGAAGTACCATGTTGAATGTAACATGAATGTGAAAACTAAAAATTTTGAAAATATCATGTCGAATGTAATATGAACTTAAAACGAAAGAAAAAAATATTGAATGTGATATAATTTTGAAGATTTTATTGAATCGAATCTGAATATATAATTAGAGCGTAAAAAAATGTGTACAACAAAAAATATTTTGATTTTAATAAAATAATTTTGTTTGAAACGTCTATATATGAAATATATAAATCCCACGAATCATGGAGAGACAATTTTGACATATAATTTTTGCGTTTTTTTAAATTTGAGACTAGACGGTTTGAAAAATCTGTACATTGAGATTATTTGGTTCATTTTTAAACACTTCAAATTAATTGATAGTTTCATATTTAAATTGGGATCACCCAATTATTTTTCAATTAAATTATATAATATCAAGTGGATAGTTCATTGAGTTATATAAGAGATGAATTCTACTAATGTTGTAGTTTAAATAATTTTTCTAAATAAAAAATTGTATATTTTTTTACCATTTTCTCGTAGTCAAAATATCTGCACAAATCTGTCGTTGAAGAAGCAAGATCAGACCACCAGTGGCAAGAGCTGTCGGGAGTTCTCTATCTTGATTGGGCATGAGGAACATGGTTATGATCAATTTTAGGACCTAGGAAATCAATGTTCACCCATGAGTTTTGTGCCAAAACATTAATAATTACATATGTATAATACTAGAATTGATCAAAGTCTGTCTTTTGTCTATCTCTATACATGTATTTTTTATTTGCTGTTTTACGGTAAAATGTGTCTAATCAATTTATGTGCATTTTGATATTAATCACCACAACGAATGATTTTAAGAACACATTTTTTTACATCGATTTAGTATATTCAAAATTTGATTTGTTTACGGTAAGATGTATAATACGATAGTTTATCAAAGTCTGCCTTGTGTCAATCTCCATGCATGTATTTTTTTATTTTTTTTAATTGTTTTATAGTAATGTGTGTTCAAGTCGATTTATACGTACCTCAACTAATTATCATATCGGACGATCTTCAGAACATATTTTTTTTTTTAGATTAGTACATTTAAGATTTAATTTTTAAAGTATTTTTTAAATAAGTCAAACTTTGATTGACAAATAAAAAATATATTTTATTATCAACCGAACTAACACCTCCACGCATGCGTTATATGATGTCTGAATTGCATGTCTGTGTGAAGCACATGCCGAGGTATTTTGGAGTTTTCATTGCATGTGAAGAATCTTATATAATTTCACATCACAGATCCATCAAAAGGTCCTAGCTCCATGTGACACGTACAACTCTTAGGTGTGCTTTCTCATCTTTCCATTTTTATTGTCAATTTTATTTTTTTATTTTAAAAATATATTAAATAAAAATATATGAAAAAAATATCTTGTTTAAATTTAAGAAAATCTAATTATACCATGTGTTAAAAAATTATTGTTACAGGATCCCGCAGAATGATAGTTTTATGAAATGAGACCTTTCACCAAATTTTTCTAAATTTTATTAAGTGACAATATATTATAAATAAAATATTAAAAAAATTTAATCACATATGTACAAAATAAATTCAACAATATATCCAACAAATAAATAATTAATTTCATAAATTAATAAGTTAAAATTTAATCAATCTATTGTCTACCTCTTTTGTCCATCACAAAATTAAAATTTTAACCAGTATAATTCATGAGTTATAATAATTTTTTTAATAGTGTAAAATTATTGTAATACATAAAAGTAATTATCATAATTTTTATGGCGTACAATAATATTTAGATTTTTGACTGTAACTCGTGAATTTTTGAAAAATTTATTATAAGGTATGGACTAAAATTTAAGAAAAAAATCCAAAATTAAATGCATGCAGCTGTTATCAAAATATATAGTCATATATAATTAGGTAGGAATCAAACCATGTTACATTACACAGCATGAAGCCTCACAGAACTAGTATTCCATTTTTAGTAGTTGCGGTTATGAAGAATCATGGACTAATTAATGATTACATTATTATTGTTTGTTTTCAGGTATTCTGAAACCTTAATTTTCAATCATTAACACACACAGGTAAGAGTAAGACAACACAACTGGAATGCATGTGTTGTCCTACTCTTCTTAAAAAATACCTGCAAAATTTAAACCGCATGTTTGGGTGGAAAAAATAATAGACGAAAAAAATAAAAATAAATAAATAAATAGAGAAAAATAGGATAGAAAATGACAAAAAGTCTTTTCTGTTATAAAAGGAAATAAAAAATACGAACGAAAATGCACAATTTTCTAACCATTTTTTTTTATCCCTGTCAATTTGGGAGGAAATGGAAGAAAAATAAAAGAGGGTCATTAAAAAAAAAAAAAAAAGACACTAAATTTACGGTTATAAATTGAGGAAATAATTTTTAATTTATATTTGTAATACATGAGAGTAAAATAGTAAATTATATTTGTTGGTGTCCAAATATGGTAAAGGAAATGAAAGTAGGAAGAAAAATGCACAATTTTCGAACTATTTTTTATCCCTGTCAATTTGGGAGAAAATAAAAGAAAAATAAAAGAAGGTACATAAAAAAAGATATTACGTAGTTATACTATCAAAAGAATTTTTAAATTATTTTATAACACATAAAGTAAAATAGTAAATTAAATGAATGTATTTTTTTTTTTCTCATTTTTCTTTTTTTATATCTTTTATATCGCTCCAATTAAACAAAATTAAAGAAATAATATACGGAATAAAAATATTATCTTTTCATTTTTATTTTTTCTCTAATTTTTTTATCTTTCAATTTTTATTTTTATGAACCCTAAAAAGATGATAAACATATAATTTTCAATTTTTATTTTTATGAACCCTAAAAAGATGATAAACATATAATTTTCAATTTTTTTTTTTGAAAAAAAGAAAGGAAAATCAAACGTAACATTAGCAATGGGGTAAATCTTGTTGAATACGACGTTGTTTTTGTTGGTTACAATAAGAAACAAAAAAGTCCAAGTCACCTTTGCCTTATTACAACCCCAAGCCAAATTTTACTAGACAACCTAAAATCTTTACATGCCTATCCCAAATTTTGTTCAAAACTACACTTTTGCATATGTTTGGCATCACCTTTTTTTCAATTTGAATTCAAATTCAATTTCATTTTCTTTTTTAATTTAAACACAATTTAACAACTTATATTAAATTAAATATATTTGATAACAAATTAAACGACCATTACAAATATAAGTGTCATTAAAAAATTATTCAATTTTTTAAGTGACGTATGACTCGCTTATTGTTTTAACACTTCTCACTTAAAATCATCAAATATCTATCTTCCAAAATCATTATTCAACATCAATACTGTTGAATTTCACATTACTTGTGTTATCAGATCTTGAGCTATTTATAAAACCTAGGACGATCCTCCTCTTTCAAGGCGTTTTTTGAGGGTGAGTTAAGCCCATTGGATTGCTACATGGTATCAGAGACAAATATTTTATTTAATATTGGGCATGTTGAATCTCATATAGATGTTGGCCCCCCTCCCCCTATATCCATTCGTAATAGTTTGACAAAATTCACCTTGGGCGTGTTGAATCCCACATCGATGTTAGGCCCCCCCCGATATCTGTTCGCGGTAGTTTGGCAAAATCCACTCTACACGTAAGGGGGCGTGTTGAATCTTGCATCACTTGTCTTACCTAATCTTGAGCTATACATAAAAGCTGAAACAATCTTCCCCGGCCAAGGTGACTTTCGAGAGTGAATTAAGGCCATTAATTTCTACAGATACTATAAAATAAAAAATTGATAGACTATTTTACATTAAAAAGTCAAAATTAATTGATTTATAGTCTTTAAATATTAGGATTTAAAGTCTCTAGACTATGGGACAAATTGATGATAAAATTATTATTATTATGACTATGGCTCTTAGAAAAATAATTATTGATGAACAATTTTGTTTTAAATAATGTAAATATCTACACAAAAGATAAGCATTGTCTATATATATCCACCAAGTTTTTAATTAATATTTTTTTATTTTATATTAATATATTTTTTTTTAAATATATATTGGGACACCCAAATGTTTCTCCTTATCATTACAAGATTGAAGTATTTGAAGGCAAGAAATATGGCAAAATATTAGTGGCAACCACTATGGTACCAAATTTGAAATTAAAAAAAAAAAAGGATTAATTAAGGACATTAAGATTTAAGATAAGGATGCTGTCTGGTTTAATTTTTATTTTAAATTAAAAATAAATAATATTTTTTTAATTATTAGAAGTTGTTTGGTTTAATTTAAAAAAATAATAATAAATAATTATTGGAAAAGTGGAAAATAAAAATAATATAATTGATTTAAATAAAATATTAAAAAAAGATGGATAGTAATAATATTTGTTGGATAAATGCGTACAAAAAAATTTATAAAGAAAATAAAAAAAAAAGATATTGAAATTAAATTTATTAAATAACATGATGAACCAAACATGGCCTTAGCCTTTTTCATCTGCTAGTGGAGGATCTAATTGCCACAAAGGAATGAAATCTCATTGATTTAATTTTAGCATAGAGACAGTCAATTAAATTCAGATTTTTCATTTTTTTATTTATTTATTTTATTTTATTTTTATTAAGTAAGGGGTTGTTTGGTTTGCTTTTTCAAATTTTATTCTTGCCTTTCAAAAGTAAAAAATATTTTTACAAAACAAATTTCACGATATTGAATCTATCACGTCACTTATTTTTAATAACACATTTTATTATTTTATGAAATTAATCTTATTTTCTTATTTTATCTCGATTTCGATTTCTCTAAAAAAATTATTTACCACACCCTCATCTGATAATTATCATTATTCACTTTAGCAGTATCATATTTTAGTCAATCAAATCATTTTCTTATTAAAATTTTATCATATTATTTTCAAATATTCTATTTTCTAAAACTTAAATTTCATGACTTCTCACAATTTTAAAAATTTTCGAAAGCAATTTTCAAAAATTGAAACAAACAACACCACAAAATTTGTTTTGTTTACATTTGGAAAATTATTACGTTTTTTTGGTTGAAATATAATTTTAAAAAATATTTTCAAATTTTGATTCGACGTAATATTGTTACTTGCACAAAAACTATATTTAATTTTATAATTATTTTTCACACTATTTTGGAAAAAAAAAAATTATTGTTAGATGAAAAGGCAATATACCCTTTAGTTGAAAAATTAGACACCCATGTATTTAAAATGATTATTACATCTTTTGTCAAATACCACGGAGATTTCTAGCCGGAGAAAAATAATGGTCAATTACCTATTGCCCTTATCTTTTAGTAAAAAAATAAAATAAAATAAAAACAAATACTATTTTACCCTTATATACTTATGTACTTGTTTTTTTTTCTTTTTTCTTTTACTCTCTCTGTCACACACGCGCGCACACACTTGCACCATTAACGCTGCCAACACACCTCTTGCCGCAATGACCGTCTTCTTCTTTTTGTTATTCTTCTTTCTCTTCCTCCTCCTCTCTATCTCTCTTCTCCTTGTAGGATCTGCACAGATCTAACGAGAATGCTGTAGATTTAGCATCCAAATGTTGAATCTGGGCAGATCCATGTTCGATCTGCAGCCTCCTTAACGGATATGTGCAGATTCGTACAAGAGAAGAGATATAATGAGGAGGACGAGAAGAAGAAGATGGTCGCCGGTGACAGAAAGTCGCCGGTGGAAATCACTGGAGAAGATGGTTGTGGGAGAATGAAAAAAAAGTGTATAAAAAAAAGAAAAAAAAAATTAATGAATGACAATTTTGTCATTTCAACACAGAACATAAATCACCATTTGATAATTTTAAAAATAAATTTTATATTGTAAAGGTAAAATTGAAATTTAAATATTTATGTCAACCGATCAACTTTGATTTGAAAGATTGACTATTGTGATGAAAAAAATAAAAAATTATCGGCAAAAAATTATCGTAACATCTATCTTAAATAATTATGATGACATTTATTTCAAAGACAGGGGATGTCAGTGATAATTTAATTATCATTCTTTTAGTTTCATCCATTGAGTATGTGATGATTGGTTTATATGCTTTATAATATAAAACCCAGAGACGGAGAGAGAGAGGGGTTTTGATTAATTAGTTGGGAGTTAGGAGAAATGACATGAGATTTATGTGCTGGATCTGTTGTTGGACATTATTATAATATAGAGTGAGTGAGGACATTTTAGTCAAAAAAAGAAAAAGGAAAAAAATTGTGTACAAGTTCATGAACCTTAGCTTAGCTAGAGCCTAGACTTAGAGGCTTAGCTAGAGCCTAGACTTAGAGGAGAGGTTGCCTGTTTGTTTGTCAACGAGGTTAATTTCTTAAACATGAGGTAGGACAGGGCATTTCCACCTTGTCCCTCCAAAAAAAATAAAAAAATCCAAAATTAGAAATCAATAACCACACCACGACAAATGACTAGGGAAGGATAACTCTTGGACATCGTTACTGAATCGGATTAACCATATACCAAAAAATATATTGTGTGATGTGAATTTGAAAAAATAGAGGTCATAGATGGATTCAGAATGCTAAAATTATCTAGGAATTACTCCATAATCATGAAAACCAAATCGATAAACCTTTGAACTGGTTAAAACACCTAATAAACCAAAGTAAAAACGTAAGGATAACTATATTTTATGATCCGAATTTGAATAAACCGAAGCTACATATAGATTCAAAAGGCTGCAATTAGTTAGGAATCGGTTAGAAAGTTGGTGAACTAGCCAAATTATCGACAAATGGTCTGAATCGAATGACGTGGCAGCTGACAAGCAGGAGTGACATTGTGCCAAAAGGTTGATGTGTCCGTTGACCAGATGATGTGGTGATTAGACTTGTTGACGTAGTAGAAGTCGATGGCCAACAATGCTGGCGTGAAGGTAATGTGACAGACATATGGCGCTAACGTGGGTGATGATGTGGCAACTGAAAACAAGATTGTCAATGAAGTGGTAGCTGACGTGGAATTTAGTGACAATGTGACAGCTGATGTGCTGACATATGGCAGTTGGCGTGGCAATGATGTGGCAAATGATAGGGGTGCCAGTGTTGTTGATGAGATGGCTGACAAATGACCTTTTGATGATATGTAAGGACACGTGGATGGTGAGCTGTCTAGGCCTGACATGGTAGGCAGCGCATGGATTTGCTTGGCAGAAATGCAGCAGGAAGTGGTGGTGCGTGAGGGTGCTTGTGTAGTCCAACAGAGGGGTGGTTGGTGAAATTTTGTTCATCTCAACGAGACGATTCAAATGGTGTGGTGGGTGATGATGTCGGAACAACGGTTGTTGTGGAGGGTAAAAATGACGACGACGGCGGTGATGTTTCTGGTGGGGTGTGGAAGTTTGGTTGGGCTACTCTTCGATGGTGTTGGACTCGTTGTTTCTAAACGAGTCGGAGGGTGGTGGTAGATTTGATGTTGAGTTGTTGGAACACTGATAAAATGTATTAGAGGCAGTGGACGGTGATTCCAAAAGAAAATTGCAAAATTTTAGTAAAAACAAAGTTAAGAAAAATTGGCTTTTGATATCATGTTAGAATAATTTATAGGCCAAACATTGAGAGAGAATGTGAATTGATTGTATTGATATATGTTAAATCTATAATTATTATCGAGATATACAAATGGATTATATATAGACATTGACTTTCCTATTGGGATTAGGGTTTCACTTAGTGGGTTAATACCCATATACATATATTAACAATTTAAATCAACACCAAATGACACATGAGAGAGAGAGGGAGAGAGAGAGAAGGATCTACGAATAAGCATTTAAGGTTGTTTGTGAGACTGTAACTCTTCTTTTCTGCCATGGTTGCAACCGTTGTGTTTGCGCGTGAGAGGGACGAGTTTCGGCGACGAGAGGCTGAGGGAGGGATGCGTTTCGACAATGAGAGACTACTGCTGCTAGGGTTACAAACGAAATGGGTTATATATGTATATACACTCAGAACGACGTCATTTTAGGTAGGTCGGTTCTGTTCGGTTTGAAACCATTCTCTAACCAAAGCTGAAAATCACTAAACGGCTCAGGTTTTTCTCACGCTTGAACTGAATTGGCCGATTCTTCTAAAAATAGTTCGGTTTCAATTTATTTTTTCTCGATTCGATTCGATTTTTCAATTCGGTCAGTTCCTGCACACCTTCGTTAGAATACTTGATTGACTAAAAACCCGATTCAATATTACTATTTTTTTTTAAAATTCACGAGTGTCCCCACATCTACACATAGTGTAAGATTAATCTCGTTTGGAATTTGTGACTGTTCTTTCTAATAAGTGTTTTTTTCGCATATTCGAACTCCTGACCTTTCAATTTTTTTTTAATTATTTTAACGGGTCTTACCACTTGAATCACGTGTTCATGGTAGATTCAATATTACTTACAATTAGATTCATTGTATATACTGGGGAGTCACAAGAAGTAATAACCATGGCCCGGGTAACACCTAACACACTACTTGCTCAAACAAGTTGCGTTATCATTCATTCTTGCTCCAAACTCGGCCACGTCTCCCCCTATTTTTTGCGCCGCCACTTCCATCACAAGCTTAAAACTATAGTATCCACCTACCATATACAGATCAAACTACTATTCACCACATTTTTACCGCTTGAAAAAAATTAAAATTAAATCCGAATTGATAACGTAATCAAATATTTAAAATGAATATCAAATTAAATAAATGTAATAACAAAATTAAATAATCATTTAAAAAATAAACATCACTTAAAAAAATTATTTAAAATTTAAATGACGTGTAATTCATTTTTTTTTTTTTTTAATACTTATCACTTAATATTATAGAATATTTGATTATCACAATTAACATTTTACATGAATACTGTAAAATCTCATAAAAAAAAATTATATTAAAAAAATTATGAATGGCAAAAATATTAAATTAAAAAAAAATTAGAAATAAAAAATTGTAAAAAGAGAATACTTTCCACTAATAAAATATAAAAATTATTTTAAGAATAAAAACTAGTACAAAAATATTTTTTAGAAGTTAAAAATATTAAAAAATTAAATATTTAATATATTCAACACTTCAAATTTAACGCTTAAAATTTATGTAGTTATCAAACATAGCATTAATTTAAAAAAAAATATTTCGCACTTAATTTTCTTTTTAAAGTAAAATATATTTTTTTAAAATAATTATTTATTTTTTTTTAATTTTTTTTTTCAATTTTCATATTCCATGAGATTGATGGATATAGATAGACTCGGACATCCCCATCCACTCATTCTTTTTCATTCATTTATTAACATTTTTGGAATTAATGGATCGTATATAAGGATATTAATAAAATAGTATTACTATTATACACTATCAAACACATTTTTAATTTTTTAATTTTTACAGTAAATAAAAATAATTTTGTCAAAATAATTTTTTATTTTTTAAAAATTGTACTTAACAAAAAATTACCAAACAATATCTATATAGAGCCTACATAGTTAATATCATTAGTTAAAATTAATCAAAATATAGTAAGAATTAGAAAATAAATAATTAAAATTTTAAAAAATCATAACGTAAAATATAAATATTATATAAAAATAGACATATACCCTAAAGATGTTAGCCCAGTTGGCAAGGGAAGATGTCCTATTTTTTTGTCCATTAGGGTTCGACTTTCTTAAAGAGCACTTCGAGAATTAAATCTTGAATTTAATTCTGAATACACGAGACCGTTGTGTAGGAGTGCACTTTTAAGATTGTCCAGTGAGATGATTAGTCGAAGTACGTGTAAGTTGACCCAGACATAATGTAAAACCAAAATAAAAAAAAAAAAATATATATATATATATATATATATCAAAATAGATGTATGTATAAACGTGGTTGGCAAAAGAACCACATATATAACACCAAAAATTGGCCCATCGATATGGAAAAGGTCCGGCATAAAGACCCATTGCTGCGTGCATTATTTGTGGAAAATTACACAAATGGGCCCCATTAATTAATAGTTCGTATTTCAGTTCAGGTGTACAATATATGGAAGTACATTACATCTCCTACTGGCATTTTTAAAAAAAATAATAAAATAATATAGCTTTAATAATTTAAAGAGAAAAAACATAATGGATAAAGACATGAAGAAACTCCCATGTTAGATCATTATGTTTTGATTTGGTTGGAAGAGGACATGAATATATATTGAAAATAGCTTTAATTTCTTCATCCCCACTATTTTGCATGGGATATGATTTCATTCGGACAAGACTTTTTATTTGCCATTGTTGTCCAACAAATATCAGTTACTGACTCACATCAAGCGTGAACAACAAGTACGTCGACTTCCTTGTGAAGATGGAAACGGCTGGAGGACGAGACATCAAATATCTGGAGAAACCTCGGAAAATCTGTCTAGACTTGTTCTGTCGGAAATGAAAAATAAAATATTTTTTTACAGCATGGGATATGATTTCATTCGGACAAGACCTTTTATTTGTCATTGTTGTCCAACAAATACCAATTGTAGGCTCAAATCAAGCGTGAACAACAAGTACGTCGACTTCCTTGTGAAGATAGAAATGGTTGGAGGACGAGACATCAATTATCTGGAGGAGCCTCGAAAAATCTGTCTAGGCTTGTTCTATCTAAAATGAAAAATAAATTTTTTTTTTCATGGCACCTAGGCGCTCTTTTGACTCTCTTGTACCCAAAAAAAGAAAAAAAGAAAAAAAAAACCTCACTCCTACTTTTGCCTAATGTATTTAAAATTGATATGGACATTTTACCTCTTTAAACTTCAGAGTGAATTACATAATTTTTTTTTACTAAATCTAATAGAATTGACAAAAAGGCTATAATACATTTGACGCAGATCTGATCCTTAACATTAGAATATAAATTGATTACTCAAACGAATTTTGTTTTGGATGAGCTATATATGCATAGATTTTCTCAGAAAATACTACAACTTGTAATCAAGAATGTGATAAAAATAATAAGAATTGACACCAAAATCCCTTACCTCCTTTCAAAAAAAAATACTTATTTTAAATGAAAATCCAATTTCTTAAAACACAAAATTGATCTCATTTATATATGTTTTTCAATGTTTAAAAGGGTAAAAAATCTAAATATTCAATCAATTTTGACATAAAAGGTTTCTATCAAAATCAATTTCTTTTAAAATTTCAAAACATTATTTTTTAATACATACTTCAAATGTTAAAACTGATTGAGAATTTGAATTCGTTATCACTTAAAATATTAAAAAATATATATAAATAATTAAAAATGGCTAAAAGATAAAAATTAATTTTGTGTTTTAAAGATTTGGAGTTTCATGTATAATAAGTATTTTCTGGAAAGGGAGTAAGTCATGTGGGTATTAAATTATAGGGGCAATCGGTGGAAGGTGAACTGACCCGGTTTCTCAGGGCCGCTACGCGGTTTCTCCCCTTGGAGAATTAACAGTAAAATCGATTGACCTAATTTTCATTCTATAGAATCCGATAAATTTTACAATGCAACGATGACAAGTAATCAATAATTCGTTTTAAAAAAATATTTTAATTTACAATGCGGTGGCGATAATTATAATTATCGAATTTATAATTTATTAAATTGATTTTACAACGATGAATAATAAATACAACTATTACTATTTTAAATAAAAATTCAACTAAAACTCTTGTCGCCGTTTTCCTCTCACCGGTCCTGCAATAAAAAATGTGGTGTTGTGAGCCGACACTCAGTAGAATTTTAATCCCTCTAATACGTGTATCTAATCAATACAACAAATAAAATACATTGGTATGATTTTCACATAATTTTCACATAAAAGAGTTTCAACACAGGAATATGCATATATATATATAAGGGTTGCAGTGTTAAAACCTTGAGAGTTTTTGAGCAATATAAATATTGCGGTTCGAATTTCGACTTCGAATTTCAGGTAGAATTTCTAACTCTTCTAGTGTATGTATTTACTTTCTCTATTACAAGATTTATGTTATTATTGTTGTCAACTTATAGCTGTTAAATTCCATGAAATAGTTATGATTATGTGAAAAGTATATGAAAATCATGCCAATATATTTTATTTATTGTATTAATTAGATACACGTATTAGAGGAGTTAAAATTCTACTGAGTGTCGGTTCACAACCCCACAATTTTGATTGCAGGACCGGTGAGAGGGAAACGACGACAAGAGTTTTACTTGAATTTCTATTTAAAATGGTAATAGTTGTATTTATTATTCATCGTTGTAAAATCAATTTGATAAATTAATAAATTATAAATTCGATAATTATAATTATCGCCACCGCATTGTAAATTAAAATATTTTTGTAAAAAAAATTATTGATTACTTGTCGCCGTTGCATTGTAAAATTTATCGAATTTTACAGAATGAAAATTAGGTCAATCAGTTTTACTGTTAATTCTCCAAGGGGAGAAACCGCATAGTGGCCCTGAGAAATCGAGTCGTTACAGGAGGTCTTATATTTCACCATTAATTGGTAAAAAGTCTCAGAGGTGGAATAAAATTTAGTTTTAGTCCCACTTATTTTAAAAAAGCGGAAGCTTTACATACGCACAGTTACATGTAACAACTTTGTGTGTAAAATTACTATATTTCATAAAATATAACAATTTTTTTTTTTAACATATAATAACTTTGTGTATAAAATTTTGTTAGATGTAACAAAAATCACATAAAATACATGTAACTAATATTAAACTATTTTCTATATCCAATATTTGTTAATGTCACAAAATATTACACATATATATATATGTAATTGTTATATGTAACTAATATTATAGAAGTACATGTAATAAAAAATACACAGATATATGTAAAAAAAAATTAACAATTATGAAATTGTAACTAATATTCCCTATAAAACCCCTATAATGTCCCTACAATTTCTGCAATGCGGGACTAAAACTCAAGTGAAGTCCAACTTAAAGGACTAAATCAAAACCTAATACTAAGAAATGACTAATCGCCATTTTTTCCTAAATTTTAATATTTTTATTAAATTCCTGATTATCTTTATGACAAATTCATGTATATATTAATCATTCAAAACTTAGGTGGCATATGGTAACCGTTTCGTGCCCATCCCATGTAGTGGGATGAGAATGAGATGGGATGGGATGAGAATCCTGTTTTTTTCTTAGGAACAGAATCGCGTTTTGTAACGATAATTTTTTTTGGATCTGGGAACAGAATCGCGTTTGGTAACGATATCTAAGAAATGAAGAACGAACCCTAAAGCACAATAAAAAAATTATCAAGCAATCAAACCCTAAACCACAATCAAGAAACAATTAAACCCTAAATCATAATCGAAATCGAAATCTTAAACCCTAATCGAAATTGAAATCGAAATCGAACCCTAAATCCCAATCGAAATCGAAATCAAAACCCTATTTCAATTTCGAAATCGAAACCCTATAAGCAGACGAAATCGATGACGACGGCAATGAGGCGAAGAACACTGTTGAAATTGATTTCGACTTTGAAATCGAAAAGGAGAAGAACACGGTTGAAATCGAAACCCTGTTTCGATTTCGAAATTGAAATAGAGAAGAAGACGAAGACGACGAACGTGATGTAGATTTGGAGAAGACGATGACGAAGACGACATAGGTGATGGCGAAGAAGACGAAGACAACGCAGGTGATGGAGCAGACAAAGGTCGACGAAGGCGATGTAGGTGATGGAGTAGACGAAGGTCGACGAAGACGACACAGGTGATGGAACAGAAGAAGGTCGACGAAGACGTAAATAGTTGTAATAAACTCTAATAATCAACCCCGGAGCTGGTGTAATGGACTATATTATAATTCGCCTATGGGAACACTTACCAGTTGCTAAGGCCCCGTTTGGTTAGTGTTCTCAACCAAACTCAACCCAACCCAACCCAAAATTTTTGGGTTTAATTTTTGAGAATGCGTTTGACAAACACAAAACTCAACCCAACCAAACTCAAAAAATAGGAATTGATTCTCAAAATCCTAAAGAAACCAGAAACAAAAAAAAAATTATTTTTTTTGTGCCCAAAAAATTCAACCCAAAATTCTCAATTTCCGTCTTCATCTGCCGGCTGACCACCACCACCCGCCGCCGTCCGCCGTCGCCGGTCACCGTCCGACGACCATCGCCGGCGACCGACCGCCGTCTCTGGCCACCGTTCGGCGACCTCCCACCGTCTCCGGCCACCTCCAGCAACCTTCTGCTGCCGCCGACGTCTACCTCCGGCGACTGTCCGCCGCCGGCCACCTCCGCCGCCCGCCGGCGCAGCCGCCAAACACAAAAAAAAAATTCAAAAAAAAATAAAAATAGTTTTAGGATAAAATCGTTACCAAACGCATTCTGTTCTCAGCACAAAACAAGAATTGTCGTTACCAAACGCAATTCTGTTCCCAAAATTCTCAACCCAACCCAATTCAACTCAACCCAACCCATTCCAATTGGGTTCAGAAAAGTGGAAACACTAACCAAACGCCACCTAATATTATATACAATTGATAATTGCATAAATTATTACGGATTAATACTTGTGTAAATTATATTGTCCACTAATATACTATTTATAGATGATGGATGTATTTACAATTTACTATTTATCTGTAATCTGTGATTTGAGATAGTATAATTTATTTTGTCCAACAGGAAACTAATTATCAGGAGTGGTGCCACGCGGTTTCTCCATTTGGAGAATTAATACTAAAATTGAATAACCAATAAATTTATTATTGGTAAATTCAAGAAATTTTACATACGATGGCGACAATCACAAATGTCAAATTGATCGATTCAATTTTTTTACACCGGTAAATAATAAATTCAACTATTACGCTTTAATTAGAAATTTAGCTGAAATTCTTGTCATCACATTATTTTTAAATACACAAATAAATTCTTGGCGCCGGTCAATTTAATACTAACGTTTAAATTTGTAATTTACTATACAATTACAACAACAATTATAATTATCAGTTTAAATTTTACAACATGACGACAATAATCATTTTCAATTTATCGCGTCAATTTTTTTCAACGGTAAATATTAACCACAATTATTACAAACATAATTTCTTATTTAATTCCCGACGCCATTTCGCTCTCATCGGCCCTGCAATCAAAACTTTGGGGTTGTGAGCCAACGCTCAGTAAAACTCCAACCCCTTTAATATGTGCATTTCATTATCACGACAAATAAAACACATGATTTTCACATAATCATAATTATTTCATGCGAATTAACAACGATAAATACACTGACAATAATAATGTAAATCATTCAATAGACAGATTAAATACAAATATTAGAAAATTTAGAAATTCTACCCGTAATTCGAAGTCGAAATCCGAGCCAAAATCGTATATATATATATATATATATATATATATATTTATTTATTTATTTTTATTTTCTCTCTTTATAATGGTTTTCTCGCCACAGTAAACATTAAACACATATATATTATATATATAGAGGATGTGATGAACTCAAATAATTTAACATATATATTATTATTATTATTATTTATTATTTATAGTTAGACCCCTTTTAAAATAAAAAAATATTAATTATATCCAAAAATTCTTAAAAATATATTTTAAATAACACAATAGTCCCAAACCTTCTAAAATCAATTTAAAATAAACATTTAACTCAAAAAAAATCATCAAACATTATTTGTACCATAAATTCGCAAAACTATCCCAAAAATATTAAACTTTTATATAAAATAATATTTTCAAAAATATAAATTTTCGGGTATTATAGATGGGAATGGAATGGGAACGGAAATAAAAAAGTGGGATGAATTACAAAAGACTATGCCCAAAAATAAATCCCAAAAAAGTGGAAATGGGATAAGAATTTTTGGGATGGAAGAGATTACCAAACGGGGCCTTAGTTATCAGAATAGTGAATTTGCATTCCAAAGTTGAGGATTTGATATGCATTAGGGCATTTTAGTCTTTTTTGTTAATTTCGGCATATTTAACAAAAATACTAACTTTTACATTTTAATCAAAAGTCTAAGCACAAAAAGTGTCTATTTTCAAAATATAAGGAGGTAAAGTACAAATGGGTCTAAATACAATTGGATAAACTGCAATTATCCTTAAATAAAATAAAATCATTATGATTTTTCTATTTTATTTTAGTAATCTGATATGGTCAGATCTATGTGACAACTGACTGAGATATATATCACCAGTTGGATTACAATTTTTGGGACACACAGATCATTTCTCAATTTATTTATTTTTTCTTTAGTTTATCAGCAATACTACGTGAATGGATTCTTGTGAAAACTGACGGGATGTCACTGAGATACAATTTCTGAGAAGATACGCGAAATCTCTAACATTATTATTAGTGTTTTGACTAATTTTCAAATTTATATTCTTTGAAATTTTAGAATAGAAAAAATAAAATTTATATTCTACTAAAAAAAATTAATTCCAAAATTTTAAAAAAGATAAAAAATAATTATTCTCATGTTTTCATATATATTATTTTTTTAGAATATTGAAAAAAAAAAATACACGTTATAATAAATGTGAATTAGTAGTATATATTGGTGTGTGTGGAATTCAACTTGATTTGGGTCTTCCACTTGGGAAGTGACATTCAACATTATCTTTTCTTTTTCGTGTTAATTATGGTGGAAATAAACACATGGTCAACTTTAGTGAGCGACCACCATATGTGTAGTGGGATGACTAAATCTATCATGTGTAGGCCTACTTTTCATCCCCTCATTGGTGCAAATATTTATATTATCCCATAATTTTTTGTTATATATCTTTTAAAAATGAGTTATATAATAAATTAAAACGGTTTAGCAAAAATATTGTTTGATTGTTGTGAGAGAAATAAATGAACGAGATTAGATTATAAAAATTTGGATTAGTTATAATATTGTCCTCTTTTAGATAATTTTTTTGTCAGCACTTACTCTCTTGTACTTTAAACCTAAGTGCAACTGTTAAATGTTTAATAGAATTGGAAAAGGAAGAGCAAGATGAAAGGGTAAAAAATTTGTAGGTGGTGTTGTTTCGAAAGCTTGGAGGTGGTGGCAAGAACAATCTGGTCAAGTTCTAGTGGAGGAGGCACAAGGTGTTAATAGAGGAAGAAGAAAGAACGATTGGTAGCCAGAGCCGGAGGAAGAATGGTCATCGGAGGAAGCAGGAGGAAGATGAAATAAAAATACATTTTTTACCCTTCAATTTTGAATGAGTGTTAAAATAATGCCTATTAAATTAGAGGAAGGATATAAATATCTATTACGATTAAATAACTTATTAATTTTGACTTTTAACGTTTGACTTTGTTATTTGATTTGATTTTTCAAAATTGTAATTGATGATGGTGAATTTGATCATGAATCGTTTGTGCAAGCTAAGGTTAAATCAGGTCTAAAACACGATCGTAGCAAAAAGTTCATAACATGCTAGGTTGGTCTAGGGCTTCTGCGCTCATATCAGGCTTGTATTGATGGGTCATAGCCCTGTAAGTGAACAACACATGAGTCAAACCCACTCAACACCCAAATCTATACACGGGTAGGGTCCTTTAACAGACTTGGTTAGAATGTTTGTTGGAGAGGTCATATTGATTACGTCTTGGAATCTGAACACGTCATGGGTGTGCTCTCTAAAATGGATTCCTGATTACATGCATGCCTTTTCTCTCGCCTATTTTCTGCCTCGTGGAGAACTACAAATGTCCTTGGTTGGTATGAGAAGAGGTAGGCTCAACTTCAATATACATTCGGATTAGCATTGTTTTAATCACAAATACTTATTCTCATACCGGAAGTTATTCACTGGGACATAATCTCTTTGTATTAGAATTTGTGTAGACGTAACCAGAGCAAGGAGCGCGGATTGCGATAATCTTTATAAATTTACCATGGTACCAATTCTCAATAACTTCAGTAATTATTATTATTTTTTCAATAAACTTACCCCTCCTCCCTCCCTCCCAAAATGTAGTATCTTAGATGTTTCGAAAGAAACCAAACCCACCCTTAAGTCAAGGCATAAAACAACCATTACCAAACAAGACAATCCGCAGGCTTTTGGTTTTCTGGATAATAATCAAAAGCAAATTCCAAAAATAAAAATTAAAAAAAGAAAGGAAAAAAAAAAAAAAAAATTAGACTAACACCCATTTTTGCAAAACATATTAAAATTTATCACACGGAAGAAAGCTTAAATGATTATATGAGTATAATAATGAATTAGAGTCCATTATAAAATAATCCAAAAAAAAAAAAAAAAGGGGAAAATTCGTTAATTACCTTCCGACAAGCCTAACAAAGAATCTTCTACCTCAAGTCAACAACGACAGCTCTCCACTAAACGACATCGTTAAGGACTAAAAACGTCATCCAAAATCAATATTTACTAGTACTCAGTGAAGTTTCTAAATAGAAGGTGTGATATACTTTATATTCAAAATGAACCCCTAAAAATTATACTCACTTGCATTTTACACCCTCAACTTTTATAAACGTTCTTTTTGGTGCCTTATAAATGATATTTACTAGAAGAGCATATATTAATTGCACAACATTAATTTTTGAACTTATAAGGTTTTTTTTAATGAAGTTTTAATTTATAAAAAATTACACTTTCAAAATGTATACATCTAATAGACTTGATTAACAAATTTTTATCAACATCTCATATGTTTGGTTGTCTAAATTATTTTACTTTATGAATTATCTCATTTTTAACACTTGCAGAGCTAATTAGACTTGGGGAGAGACACCAACATAGTGTGGCTCCAACGATAAGGTACGGTTGAATTAAAGTAGTTGAGAGACCTCTGAAAGGTCAGGGATTTAAGCCTGTAGAAAAATATTTTTTGGGAAAGACAGTCACAGAATCCCGAACAAGATTAATAATAAAAAAAAAAAAAAAAAAAAAAGGGAGACCTGGAGAGGGACTCTAGCTCCCTCTAAATTTTTAAAAATTTTCATTTTTATCCTTATAGTCAAGAATCAATTAAAATACTTACATAAACTCCCCTAATTTATATAAATATCTTATAAACATCTAAAAAAAAACAGTTTTCTAGATTTGCCACTTAAAACATACAATTACTTTAATTTTGTTAATTTTTAAGTCATATATTTTATTTCAATTACATGAAAAAAAAAATACAGTTGTGTTAGAAGTAAAATGATTAGTTAACTAATTTTACTATTCTTAATTTTTATAATCAAATATAAAATTATAATAATTTATAAATTGGCTAATCAAAAAACATAAATTAAAAATATTAAGGTCTAATTGTAATTAAAATTTCTTGATACAAAGAAGCATAAATTGAAATTTACTCTTTTATTTTTTTAAATCTATACTTGGAAATTTTTTGATGAAAAAACACGTTGGGTGTAAGAATCACATACATTGTACGGCAAATGTCATAGTCTCACTAGATTACAATGTGTTTTTTACACTAACAACAAAAATTCGTGTCACGTCGGTCTTTTTATTTATTTTTAATTTTTTGAAAATGACATGCACATTTTGTAATGTAATTAAAACGGTAGATTAGTTTTCCATACAATGCACGAGGAGTTAAAAGACAAAACAACGAGAATTCTAATAATCTTTACATAAATGAGAATTCCACAACCTTACATAAATGATGATATTGCTGGAATTTCGTCGATGCTTGCAGTTTCAAATTTTTTTCTTCATAAATAATGATATTGTTGGAATTTCGCTGAAATTTTGTTAATTCTCTCAGTTTCAAATTTCTTTTACATAAATAATGATATCGCTGGATTTTTGTCGATCCTCTTAGTTCCAAATTTCTTATCAACACCTAAAAAATTTAAGATAAATATTTGAGATATTTATTTAGTATCAGCTAAATGCGTTCTAGCCAAATCTCCTTATTTTTGTCGTATCTTAACTGATCAACGTTTTTTTAGATATATTTAATCTTCGACATTCAGATCAATTATATGAATACTCGGACCTCGTTTTGATCACTTTAAATTTTTCATGGGCTGCCTCATGCCTCAACACTTATCACTGACACACATACAACTCTCCTTAGAATATGGACTTGCTTATTTGGGCTCACAAAATTATATTTTCTCAGATAATTTTGGGCTCATACTTGTTGAACCCATAAGTGTTCCATTATTAAATGCTTGCATGGGTTATGGGGAATCCACCCACATCATTTGCTCCCCTATCTCCTTGGCTTGCATAAGAAAGACGATAAGTCACTCTTTATTATCACTGTAAGTATCTCTTTATCTTCCACTCATATTTCTTCTGTACATTTTTGTTTTTACTGACTCTCCCTCTCCCCACCTACTTTTGCCTTAATTTACTATCTTTCTTCTTTCAACTCAATGGCTGGAACACAAAATCAATTGGCTCTTGTTCTTGTTGGTCTTGTTATTATGGATGACAGTTCTTCACATGACCTTTCCTTGAATTCGGTTGAACACGGTGCTTCCTTCTTTCCGCCTAGCTCCCTAACTTCTTTTTGTAACCACTTTCAATATTCCTTCCTCAGTTACCATTAAGTTCCTGACGAATATGATCGCCTCCAAAGCCCTCGCAAAAACAAGGTATGTCTGTATACCTAGATATTTGAGTATGGCCTTCGCCTCCATTTCCCTGATCTTATCAGAGATTTCTTCAATTCCAATAACACCTGCCTTGCCGAACTCTCTCCTAATAGCATACGTCAGTTTTTTTATGGTTATTACTTATCCCAAATTAACCAGGTCCCCCTTGCCATTAGCATGGTGAGAGGTCTTGTCGAACTCAAATACAACCTACAATCCAATATCTTCTACATTTTCCTTCTTACTCCCAAATAATTCTTGACTGACCTTCTCAAGTCCGTTAAGGATTGGAAAAACTGTTATCTTTTTCTTCAGCAACAATTGGGAGTTCTCCTCAATTGACCTAGGAAAGGTCCCAATTGTCCCCCGAAGCTTTCTACCTCCAAGTAACAAGCTCTTCTTTCTTGTATCGTCAATTTTGGTTAATCGCTTGAATACTCACTTATTTCGTTTGTTTGTAGATCGAATTCTTCCTAAGCAGGACACTATCACTCAGGAAAAGGAGGGTCAACTCTATAAATTGTTAGTTTCAAGGGTCCATAGCCATCTGACAATGTAGTAAATAAGTTTAGAATTAGTAGATTGAAAGCCTGAACAAGTTTAATTTCAATTATTCATCTTTTAAAATTAAATTTGAATTATTAAAATATCTATATGATTCATTATATATATATAACTTATTTTTGTCATTGTATATTTACTAACTACTCACACACATGAAATCCTATTTTGTTAAATACTTTAAATACTAAGGATTCCTTATGACGTTGTGTTGATTTTTAAATTTATAAATATAAAAAAAATAATAAGTAATTGACTAAAAAATATATATATTACTGTAAAATATAATTAAACTCAATCGCCGCCTTACAAGTAGATGGTTGAAATTTTTGGACCGAATTTTTTTTTCTAAATATTTTGTCTCCTCATCTCAGCCATTCATTCATCCCAAATCAATCTCAACCCTCATTTAAAAGACATTTAAAAAAAATCTGATTTACTATAGAAATTATACGTTGGTTTATCATATTTTAATAAATTACACTTGACACCCCCTCAATTAAAAACTTTCTTGCACATATTGAAATAGTATTATCTTCACTCTAATTTAATCATTGAGCCCAGCTATTGCGAAAAAAGAAATTGAAATTAAAAATAAATTATTTAAAACTTGCCTTTATTTTCAATTGTAACTCTGAAATTTTAATTAAATAAAAAAATCTCTATTTTAGGTGGTGTTTGTTGAAATTGAAAATTAACTATTAAAAATACTAGATTAAGTATTGAAAATATAATAAATCGCTTAAATTATTAAAAAAAAAATGGTTATATGCTGAAATCACACATTTGTCTTCGCTGGCCCATTAAAATTCTAAAATTCCTGGACTGGATTAAATATTTGGCCCAAATTTTCCTTCCAATGAAGATTAATCACACATTTGTACAGCAATGGCATGACGATCCAGATTTTGCACAATCTTCAAGCCCAATAATAGGTAGATTTTCTTTTGGGACAGCATAATTAATAGGGCAGTGCTATTAGCCGGTGATTGGCACGGTGGTAGCGTCTGGTGGTGGATGAAAAACCCAACGACGGGCGATGTTCTAGGTTGAGCGGTGGTGTGAGCCTGTGTATGGTGGTGGTGTTGGCTGCGTGATGTTTGGCAGTAGAGTAGGCAGTGGTGGCGCTATGATTGTTGTGGCCGGTGATGGTGGAACTGGCGCAGAGAGAGAGAGGGTGGTGGTTGTGTGTATAAGGGGTGGATATGGGTTTCTTTGTTTGCTTTTAATCTTTCATGTTTTAGTTACACATTAATTTTGTTATTTTTATAAAGAAGACGTTACTAATGAACACGATTAAAACTTTATAATATTTTTTAATGTTTTTAGTTTAATGTAACAAATGTTAAATTGTATATTTGTTACGTCTATATTTAAATATAACTAATGCTAAACATATATTAATAAATAAGAATGGTGTTTGCTGACTGGATCTTGAAAACGATCTACGGCTAAGATTAAGTGCACTCATTGAGAATAGCTCAAGTGGTGATTTTCATAACAAACAAGCAAAGGGTCATGTGATTGATCATTTTTCCTTGCACTTCCCCCCTCCCCCCTTTTTTGCTCCAAATTAATTCAAGATTAAGCCCCTTCATCCTCAAGATCCATCATAGTTCTGAAACATCCAGCCCCTTCATCCTAAAGATCCATCACAGTTCTGAAACATCCAGCCCCTTCATTCTCAAGATCCCTCTTCTTCTCTCCCTCGCTCCCGTTGTCAAGATCCCTTGCTATAAAACCGTTCCATCACAGTTCGGAAACATATCCAAACCCTTCATCCTCAAAATCCAGCCCTAAAGCCGTCCCTTGCCGCCACCATCGTCGTCCCTCTTCTTCTCTCCCTCGTATCGCACGTCGCCGTCGATCTCGCCTTCGAAATCGTCAGGTAGGTCTCCCATCCCTCTTTTTTTTTTTCTTCAGATCTGTTCCGGTTGCCTCCGAAATCATCGATGTTGCTGTGTTGCTCCAGTTGTGATCAGCGAAAGGGTATTTTTTGGTTCAATTGATGGTTCTGGAAAGCCTTTTTTTGAATCTCTGATTCTCACCCTCCATCTCAAGAAATCATCCACTGATTCTCACCCCTTCATCAAGTACCGCTGTCCGCCGTCGTTGTCGTGCCTCGATCAGGTACATTTCTATTGAACACAAATGCTGTAAAAAATGTTGATTTTTTTAGAGCCAAAATCACTTCTCTGATTCTTTAATGGCATCTGTTAAGAGTTAATTCAAGATTGATGGTGTTTATTTGGCCCCCGTTTGTTTAGGCCCCGTTTGGTTAGTGTTCCCAACCAAACCCAACCCAACCTAACCCAAAAATTTTGGATTTGATTTTTGGGAACGCGTTTGACAAACACAAAACTCAACCCAACCCAACCCAAAAAATAGGAATTGATTCTCAAAATCCTAAAGAAATCAGAAACAAAAAAAAAGTAGTTCCTTTTTTGCGCCCAAAAAATTCAACCCAAAGTTCTCAACTTCCGTCTTCACCTGCCGGCCGACCACCACCACCCGCCGCCGTCCGGCGACAATCGCCGGCGGCCGACCGCCGTCTACGGCCACCGTCCGGCGACCTTCCGCCGTCTCCGGCCACCGTCCGGCGACTGTCGCCGGCCACCTCCGCCGACTGTCTGGCCACCGTCTGACACCGCCGCGCCGCCAAATACAAAAAAAAAAAAAATTAGTTTTAGGATAAAATCGTTACCAAACACATTCTGTTCTCAGCACAAAACAAAAAATTGTCGTTACCAAACGCAATTCTGTTCCCAAAATTCTCAACCCAACCCAATTCAACTCAACCCAACCCGTTCCAGTTAGGTTCAGAAAAGTGGAAACACTATCCAAACGCCACCTTAGTGTTTCTGTTCTCAGATTTTTGTTTTGTTTTGTTTTGTTTTGTTTTTTTTTTTTTTTTTTTTTTTTTTTTCTGTCTACAAAATTGAATTGGTCCTGATTTGGGAGCGGAGACAATCTCTGGTCTCCTCATCCTCACCACCCAGCCTCTGTAGTACAGCCAAACAATTTCTCCAAACAAAATCACATGCTCCCTTACACCCCCACCTCCTCCCCCTCTCGCCTCTTCCCTCTCCCAATTCTGTCCCTTCCACCACCACCAGAGATTGCCATAGTGGTCATTCTGTTCTGGAACCTTATAGGATTAACTCCAAATCCTCTGCGCATTGGGGAGAGAGAGAAAGAGTGAAATGGGTAAGCAAGAGAAAAATGAGGTTTTATTTTGGGTTTATTAAAGACGTGAGGGATGAGTTGCAAATGAGTTGGGTTGGGTTTTTGTTTGGATGTACATACAGTAGTTGGGGGTGTTTTTGTTTGGATGGGGATTTTGTTTGGTTGTGTAGTAAGGTGGGGTTTGGATATTTGTTTCGGTGTACAACATGGGGGTTTGTTTGTTGTGTGTATGTTGGGGGGTGTACAACAGGGGCATGGTTTGTTGTGTGCGTTTTGGGGCGCAGGGGTCGTTTGGGTGTACAACAAGGTTGTTTCGTTTTGAGAGGGGAGTGTGGGTTAGGGCGTTAGGTTTGAGAGTAATGGGGAGGGGTTGGTTTGGTTGTACAACAAGGGGCTTTGTTTGGGTGTATAGGGGGTGTTTGGTTTTGAGAACAATGTGCAAGGGGTTGTGTTTGAGAGTAGTGGGCAAATGTTGGTAAAGCAAATTACATTCTCCCCGGGAATCCCCCCACTTAAAATTAGCCATCGATTCGTCCCAAACCAATCCAAGCTCTTTAACTAAGGACAACCTTCAGAAAAATTAGAGGTTTTCCCCCTCCAGAAATAACAGTTGCATCACTTTTTCCTCTTCGTTGACAACCCAATCTAGATCGTGACTTGATAAATTATGGGCGGAAACATGGCCAAAGTAAAGAATTAGTATGGAGTGATGAGTGATTTTTCTTCCTCCATGGAAAGACTAATAGATATTTTTTAGAAAAAGGAGAAAATGTAAGAGGAATGAAAATCAGTAGTGGAAAGGAAAGTGGTAAGGAAATAAGAAAGAGGCAACATAGAATGTGCATATATCTTTATCCTTTTTTTATCTCTTTCGGAGCCCTCATTTTTATCATCCTCCTGCAATAGTGAGATTTTTTGAGTTGACTATATCATCCTTCTTGTTCAGTATCTATCCAAAATTGTTAAATTAGATCTTTGATTACTTGATTAATATTAATTGCATTTTATTGTTATCTTAGAGTTGTTGGTTTGAATGTAATGATATGATATACGACTATAAGTTATTGAAGGACTTGCGATGTGAAATTTTAAATATACTTTGTGCTTGGTGATTTATGGGAGTCATTCAAGGAGTGTTAGTATTATGCGTGTTAACATTAATTAGATGTGTTAAATTTTCAATAGGTTAATGTCTATAATTTTTGTATATTATATTTCAATTTATGTGTGTTATATTTTAATAAGTTCGTAGTGATGCAGTGACCTTGATTCAGTTTGGCTGTCGATGTAAAGATGAGCTAGGGATTGCTTTAAATTACTTTAAATTGAGCATGTATAAAAAATAGTTTTATGAGGTTGGTTCACTAATTATAATTAATTAGTATTTGATTTTCAACTATTATTTGTGAATTATAATAACTTAATAATTTTTAATGCAATTCAAGTTGATTTTCTTGTTTCTTTGAATAGAGAAAGAAATATAACTTATCATATTTTTTTTGTGAACTATTACAAAATGTAAAAGTCAAATTCGTTAATTGTTTAGTTTTACTCAAATACAAGTTGTAAAATTTCTTATTGCAAATCATGATATTAATTCAATAATTTCTTTGATCAAGTGTTTTAGTTTTTTTTTTTTTTTAAACAAAATGGATAACATCACTGTTTATGGAAATGTAAGTTTATACATTCAATTACATTGATTCTTTTGTCTCTTTTACGTGTCGGAAATTCATATTCATATTATTTGATTTTTAATTCGTATGTAAATGGAGGATTGAAAGAAACGGTAAGACATACATTTTTTTTACAGTGTTTGGATTAACCCAATATAATATAGATTGTTTATATCTTCGAAACTCATTGAAATTAGGTACAATTTTTTCGAGAAAGAAACGTGGGGATTGTTATTCATGATGAGTAGGAGTACAATGCAATACAAGCTTCAAAGATAATTTCTATGTGAATGTCACGCACTAAATAATAATAGATATACAATGTTCATTAATACATTTTTTTATTTTATTTTTTTATTATTATATTCATTATAATTGACATATCTATTATAAACTAGCAAAAGTAAAAGGAAAAAAAGAATCAAAATGCAAGTGTAAAGGAAAAAGAAAAGGTGAATGAAACTTCTAATGTGTTATGTCGTTTATAACATTTTTTTTTATGTCAACATGGAATTATATATTGTTTTAATAAAAAATAAATTCTTATAAATTTGTGAGATGTGAATTAAAGATCAATGACAATAGAAAGAAATAATTATTTGCTTTATTATTTTACGTATGTGCATGTCCTTTAAAATTTAGTATGTGATATATTGAAATGATTAAATTTAATTTCTTTACCCATTCTATTCGTTATAAAAGTGTAACTTATTACGTGACGATATGTATTAAAAAATCTAAATTGATTTTTTTTGGATTAAATTTAAAAAAAATGAACTTCAAATATTTTTTGGTTAATGTTAAAAGATATCTAAATTTTTAAAAATGAAGTCAATAATTTTTTAAAAGTTTTGCGACAATCTTCAAGTTTAATATTAAATCTTTTTAATTCATAAATTTAAATTAATATCGTCAAATATCAGATGAGAGTTTTCCTTTTTGATTTTAATTAAAATAGGTAACCATCGAAAACAACATTTTCAAAGCCGCAAAAGCGCAACGAGCATGTGGGGAAAAAGAAAGATATAACCAACAATTTGTTGGAGAGTCATCTACGTCTGCACCAAAACTTAGAATTATTTAGCATCCCGATATTAGTGCAGTGACTTCTTTATGTTCACATACACAAGTATATGTGGATATAAGTATTGAACAAAATACTATGTCAATGAATAGTAAAATTACCACCACCATTAATCTTTCGTCTCTCAATCCTAGATTTGAAGAGATGGATTTTGAGAATTTTTGTTAACTTAATAATAGATTTGAAATCATATTATCTAAAAATGCGTAATTCACACGCATTATTTTTTTTGAAAAAATAATAATTTTAGTTCCTTTATATATGTAGATCAACTACTACAGAAGAATATTTGTATGATGAACAAGATATTGTTTCGTTTGAAAATTCTTCTCCAATTAACCCTCCTTCCCATATAAATTTAAGTCATCACTATCTCAGACCAATAGATGTTATTTGTTTATATTGTTCTACATTATATTAGATGGATGAAAGATTGACAAAGTCATCGCTTATGTGTCCTTTGTTTGGTCCATGTTGTTTGCAAGGAAAAGTTAAATTACCTTAACCCCTTACGCTCCCTTCGACGCTTAAATCGCTATATGATGGTAATGATGAAAAGTCTAAATCTTTTTACCGCTACACTTGAAAATATAATGCAACAAATGCTTTTACGAGTCTTAATGCTAAGTTGGATGAGAGGGTTCTCAATGGTAGGGGTTTGAACACATTTGTGATACATGGACAATTGCAGCATAAGACTGGAGCACTAATTCCAGACACAGGAAGAGATGCAGTTTACTCTCAGTTGTACATTTATGTTCCTGATTCTGCCTTCAATATTCAATGTTGTAGAAATCCTAATTTGAGAAGTGATGTTTTGTAGATCATACAAAAATATTTGTACGAAAATAATACATTTATCGACAAATATTGACTGGCATACACAATCTTAGATCAATTAAACGTAGAAGGTCAAAATTTGCCTGTTCATCTTCATTATAGTGCAACTACAAATCTCTGACGTTATTGTAGACACCGTATTTTGTTCCGCTTATACCTGATTTTTTTTTAATAAATATATATATATATATAGAAATAAAAAAAAAAAAAATTATCGAGTCAATAATTTATGAATTTCGAAAAACAAAAAAAAGAAAAAAAAATTGAGAGTCTCGATTCGGAAGTTTCAAGAATTAATTTAAGCTTGAATTTTGAAAAAAAAAAAAAAAAACTTTATGGGTTAAATTGAAATTTTGAAATAATAAATTAAAGTTCTAAGGTTTAAATTAATATTTCAAGACTTCAATTTGAGTCCAAAGGTTTTCCAATTAGGATTTTTTGGAACCATAATTTTGCCTTTTGAAAGTTTTGGGACTAAATTGAAATTTTAAAATATAAGTATTGGGCCTGGAGTTCAAAATTAATATTTGAAAATATAAATTTAGTTGCAAAACAAATAAAATTAAAGTTTCACAATTCCAATTGGACCCCTGAATAAGCCAATTAAGATAATTTGTTGAATTAGAAAGTTTAGGGGTTTAAATGAAAATTTTAAAAAACTTTAAAATTACGTTCAGACTGAACAGATTTTTGATTCAAAATTTCCTAATTAAATATTTAAAAATTATTAATTCCTTGAAAAATCGAATCAAGCTCCAATTGAGTGTTGGAAAGTCGAAGAAAAATTTTGGGGTCAAAAATATAAATTTTGCAAAGTTTTTATTGAAGTTAATTGATCAAAACGGAAGAAATATTTAGGAGTATATCTGTTTTAGTCATTAAATTTCAGTTACCAAAGGTCAATTTTGAAGAAGTCGTGTGAAATTAAAGAGTTCGAAAAATTTCTATTGTGACCCCAAAGTTTTGGATATTTTCTAAATTCATCAAATTGGCAAGTAATTTCAGATTGTTTTCACAAATTGGACTATCCAATCAAGTATGGGATTACCTAATTTTTTTTATTTATTACCAATTAAAAAAAAAAGTTTTAAGAATAAATTTGTTTCTTCCCTACTAATTTTGAGAAATGACAAGTTGTGGATCCCCTTGGGGGGTGTATGGAAGTCTTTGGGAGTATTTTTAGGCATCCCCAAAAGTGGAAGACATTTTTGGGTTGAAAAATCAAAATATCTTACTTTCTAGATAGTAATTTTGAGATTTAGCAAAGGATTTGGGGGTAGTTTGGTCTTTTGGGTTGCAACATTTTTAGCCTATAAATACCCCTTTCCATTCTTCATTGAGGGGAGATTTTTTATTAGAGATTAAGAGAGAAATTAGAAAGAAAAATTGTTGGGAAGACAAGTCTTCTTGGAGGAAGAAAAGGAAATGAAAACTCTAAACCAAGGTAAATTTCATAACTCACTCATTACACTTTTATTTTTTCAACCGTTTTAAAGGAAGACCTAAAATTGAGAAAAAACTAAGAGGACGTTCTATGGAACACTTTAAAATCGGCTTATTTTCCTGCATTTATTTATTTATTTTTGTGTTTTTTTCTGTATTTTTTTTTTCTCTTATTGTATTTATGCAATAACAAAATAAATAAATAAAGGGCGTTATTATACCGAAATTTTAGTTTGTAAAGTAATTTTATTTTATTATTATTATTTTTTTTGTAATAAAACTTGTGAATAATTTAATGAGTTGACAAAATGAGGACTCCATAAACATTACTTACTTGGCCAGTTCTAGGAAGTAGATAATTCCCTCAATATGTAAATTATTTTAAATTGAGCTAACTTAATATAACTGTATATGTATATATGTATGTGTGTGTGTGTGTTTCCGCTAATTTATGATAAATATAACGGCTGACAAAACGAGGTGGAAAACTCCTTACTTTTGGGAGATCACTCCCCTCGATATGTAGACTAATTGAAATTGACTTAACATAACTGTATATGTATATATATAAGTGTGTGTGTATGTGTGTGTGTTCCTCTAACTGGTGTTAAATATAACTGCTGACAAAATGAGGTGGAAAAACTCTCTGTCTTTGAGAGGTTACTCCCCTCGATATGTAGACTAATTGTAGCTGACTTAACATAATTGTATATGTATATGTGTGTGTGTGTGTCTAACTACTATTAAATATGACGACTGATAAAATGAGGTGGAAAACTCCCTACTTTGGGAGGTCACTCCCCTCGATATGTATACTAATTGAAGCTGACTTAACATAAATATGTGTGTGTGTGTGTGTGTGCATGCGTGTTTTTTTATTTATTTATTTTTCTGAATTAAAGTTAACGAGTTGGCAAATCGTGGAGGAAATTTTTCCACCTTTTGATTCAGCAAGATAAAATGAGAATTATCCCCTTTAATATGTAAATTCTTTGATATAGTTAATATATATAAGAATCAAAAAATAGTTTTTTTCAGAGGATTTCAAAATAAATTAAAACATTCGAACTTAAATTTCTATTGGACTTGATGAGATAAGGTATCGTCTTTAGACGGGCATCTTGGAGTGCCTAACACATTTTTCGAGCGTAACTGACCCTCGAATCTTTAAAGCGAATCTCTGGTCAAACTGTGCTTTTAGAGCCAAAAAGTTTACTTAAGCCATATTTAAATCATAAAAAAAAAAAAAAAAAAAAAAGACACTTCGGTGACCTAGCACACCATTTAAACTCAATGCGAGGTGACGACTCCTTTTTCTAAAATTGGCTTGAGTATTTTTATGAGAAAACTGACGCCTTAAAAATCCCATCTCATCATTCGTTTTCCTAAAACACAAAATTTCTTTCTTTTATCTATCTTTTTGAAAAACAGGGCGCGTTCAGTAATAATTTGCCCACAACAAATGAAATTGCGGTTGTAATTCCGAGAGATGGATTCGAAATGAGTGGAATTAGAAACTTTGTTTTACATTTAAGAGGTGGTAATGAATTTATGCAAATTAATGAATGTCACCCAGCATATTTGCCGTTGCATTACGTTTTTCTATTCCCTTTCGGTGAGCTTGGTTGGGAACCAGAATTTAAATAATGGGATGTCACATTAGATCAACACACCAACGATAGATTAACTTAACAAAAATTTTATAGTTATCTGCTGTTTGAGAGACCAACAGAGTATTCTGCAATTCTTAGAGGAGAAAAACTATTTCAAGAATTTATAGTAGATGCTTGCGCAGTAATTAAGCAAAATCGGTTGAATTACTTTAGGTTAAATCAAGACAAACTGCATATTGAACTCTACAATGATCGTAATGTTATAGCTAATGAAAGGTTGGAGCCAAGACAAGTTAGTCAAAGATTTGCTTTGCCATCATCATTTATTGGGAGTCCCAGACATATGTTTGAAATATGTCAAGATTCAATGCTATAACTCGGTTCAATCGTCACCCTGATGTCTCCCTTACAATGACTGCTAATCCTAATTAGCCAAAAATTATTTCAACTTTGTTGCCTCATTAGAATCCAACAGATTGTCCATATTTAGTTGTCCATGTTTTTGAGTTGAAAAGAAGAGTTTTGATGAAAAAAATTGAAACAATAAAGTCTTTGAGAAGAAGGTTGGTCACGTTTTTACAATAGAATATCAGAAGCGAGGTTTGCCACACATGCACTTATTGATATTCCTTGATGGTCCGGAAAATATTCGGACATGTGCACAAGTTGACAAAGTCATTAGTGTTGAATTTCCAGAACTAATTGAAGATCCGACTCTTTTCGAAACTGTAAAGAAGCGTATGGTGCATAGACCTTGTAGTGCCTGAAATCCTAAGGCACCTTCCATGGAAAATGGTAGATGCACAAAGAGATATCCACATGATTTTACTGAAGAAACTACTATGGGCCAAGATGGATATCCAATTTACCGTTGACGAAATAATGGTAGAGTTTATACTGTGAGGGGACAAGAAGTTGATAATAAAGATGTTGTACCTTACAATCCTTACCTTTTTAGAATGTTCAACTGTCACATTAATGTTGAAGTTTGTTCTGGAATAATATGTGTGAAATATATAGACAAGTACATTTATAAAGGAGATGATCAGATAACAATAATGGTGGGAGAAACAAACGAAATCAAGCAATATCTAGATACGAGATATATTGGACCAACTGAATCAACATGGAGATTATTCAGTTTCATTTTACATGAAAAACTTCCAAATATTGTTCGATTGACACTTCATTTACCTGGAATGCACCATGTGGTATTTGATCCTAATGAAGAAATTGATTCGATTATTTCGCGAGCTCAAAGGCAAGTAATAACACTTACAACTTTTTTCGAATATTGCGCATCACATGAAGATACGCGTGTTTATACATATAAAGAGTTTTCTCAGCATTTTATTTGGGATGAATCTCATAAGGTATGAAAAGTAAGACAACATGAGTTTGCAATTGGAAGAATATATTTTGCATCTCCAAATTCTAGAGAAAGGTTTTATTTGCGATTACTACTGACTGTTGTCAAAGGACCGCAATCATTTGAGTGCTTATGTACATTTAATAATGTTCAACATCCGACGTTCAAAACTGCATGCGTTGCAAGAGAACTTTTAGAAGATGATGGAGAGTGGGTATAATGTTTGCATGAGGCATCAATTATGAGCACGGGATATAAATTAAAGAGATTATTTTATGTCATACTCTCACAATGCAGCCCGGTGGATCCATGTAAGCTGTGGGGTCAATTTTCACCATATGTTTGTGATGATCTGTCTCATAAAATTCGCACAAAATTTGGATTCTTTAATCCGACGGAAATTCAAATTAAAAATTACAGTTTGTATCTTCTAAATAAACTTTTATAAGAATCAGGAAAGAGCTTAGTTGATTTCTCATCCATGCCCAAACCTGTTCATAATTGGAGTACGGTTATTGGTAACAGACTAATATAAGAACATCGACAATTAGAAAACATACCACATGATTTGAATGTCCAAATTAATATTGATCGCCTAAATAATGGTAAAAAATCTGCTTATGATTCAATTATGTCTTCGTTACTTGGTAATAAAGATACATTCTTTTTAAATGGTGGCGTTGGTATTGAAAAAACTTTTTTTGTACAACACGATTGCAACAAAATGTCATAGCTTTGGTCATGTTGTCATTATTGTTGCTTCGTCCGGTATTGCATTGCTACTTCTGCAAGGAGGCAGAACTGCACATTCTACGTTTCGCATCCCTTTAAATATCCTTGAAAACTCGGCTTGCGGATTTAGTAAGCAATCATTGCAGGTAGAATTTTTCAGTGAAACTAAATTAATAATTTGGGATGAGGTCCCAATACAGCTTAGGTATTGCGTTGAATCGGTAGATCGTACACTTCAAGATATAAGAGATAACACAAATCCATTTGGGGTATCACTATTGTCCTTGGTGGAGATTTCAGACAAATATTACCCGTTATACCCAAAGGCGTTTGTCAACAAATTGTGGGTGCTTCTCTTAGACGGTCTAACATTTGGAAATTCATGAAGGTGTTAACTCTAGATCTCAACATACGCTTGAGTAGCACAAATACTGAAAATGATGAGTTTGCCAAGTTTTTATTAAAGGTACTGCTTATTTATTATATGTAGATAAGATTTAAACAAGCTTAAACATTAGTTTTTTTTTTTTTTTTGTTTTGTTAAAGATTGGAACCAATCCACGTGAAATAATAGAATTCCCATCAAACATCCACAAGTGTTAAACACTGTCTGAACTCATCTCAACAGTTTACCAACAATTGAATGTTGTTGGAACTGTTACCCCGACATATGTGACTGAGTGATCTATACTTTCGGCCCGAAATGATGATGTTAGTGCGATTAATTTAGCAGGATTGGATAGTTTTCCTAGAGAAATGATCACATACTTGGCTGCAGACAAATATCAGAAGATGATGAGGTTGATCGTCGAATCACTAATCGTTATCCCAATAAATATCTAAATTCGTTAGATCCTTTAGGACTTCCCCCGTTTAAATTAAATTTGAAAATAGGTTGTCCGATAATGTTACTGAGAAATATTACACCTAACGATGGACTATGTAATAGGACTTGATTGATGGTTGTTTGATGTGCTTCCCGAATAATTGAGGCTAGGATTTTAACAGGGGATAAATTCAAAAATTTGGTATTTATTCCGAGAATATCTTTAACTCCTTCGTCTTCGGATTTTTCTTTTCAAATGACAAAATGACAGTTTCATGTTCGCTTGACTTATGCAATGATAATAAACAAATCACAAGGTCAATCAGTGAAATTTGTTGGGATAGATTTGACTACACCAGTTTTTAGTTACGGATAACTTTATGTAGTCTTATTTAGATGTACATCTTTCAATCGATTAAGTGTACTTCTACCTAAAGACGGGCCTCAATCCACAACAAATATTGTTTATCCAAAAGTTCTAATATAATTACCTCAAACATTGCATTGGTATATTACAATTCCATATTAAGACTATTGGAGAACATTTTAGGCGAAGGTGGAGTAGTACTAACTTTTCTGAGCTCTATCGTCCAATTTTTATCCCATATTTTCAACTTATTTTGTAACTTTACTTTTGTTATTCTTATTTAATTCAAACACCCTTTGAGTATTTACTTGGGGAGAAAATTGGTCGGATCGGTTAGGGATGGAAGGGGTTTTGGGGTTGACCCGAAAATTTTTTAGGGGTCGAAATCCGACTGACCCCGAGCCGAAACCTTTGACCATTTGAGTGGGTTTGGGTGCTTCGGATTCGGTCGGATTTCGGTCAATTTTGAAACACAAAAACAAAAGAAATTTCAAGCAGTGAATCACATATCCTAACAACTAAACATGAAACGCAGAAGAAATTTCAGATCCAAAAAACTAAACATGAATTTTACAGATTCAAATTAAAAAAAAAATTGAAAATAATACAATTCAAACTTTACAAAAGCAGCGGCGGAAAGCACAGAGACGATGAATTGAGGCAGCGATGACCAGAGATTTTAGGTTCTGAGCGACAGAGATATGAATGTCTGAGATGGAGGCTGAACGGAGCGGAGGCCGAAGATATGAGATCGAGGACTGAGAGAGAGAACAAGAGAGAAATAGAGACATGGAGATAAAGGCGGCGGCTGGCCCCGTTTGGTAACCATTTCCATCCCATTCCATTCCCAGATTTTTGGGAATTCTGTTTGGGAATAGCGTTTGGTAATTTTTGTTTCCGTTTCCATTTCATTCCCATTTGAGAATTGTGCCCACTTTTTTCTTAAGAAATGAGAAACAAAAAAAAGTTGTTTTTCATTATTCCCATTCCATTCCCAAAACCCATGATCACTATTCACCTACCGGCCGATCACCGCCCGCCGCCGCCAGCTACCGTCCGCCGCCGCCGACCGGTCATCTCCGGCGACCGTCGCCAGTAACCGTCCGCCGCCGGTCATCTCCGGCGACCGTCGCCGGTCACCGTCCGGCCGGAATTTTTCCGGCCACTTCCGGCAATCACCGGCGACGGCGCCACCGCCATCCGGTCATCGCCGGCGGGAGCACCGCCGTCTCCGACGCCGGAGAACCGTCGCCGGCCGTTGGCGGCCGGTCGGCGACGGCGCCACCGCCGTCAGGCCAAAACTGAAAAGAGAAAAAAAAAAAAAAAAAAAGATTTTAGGATAAAATCGTTACCAAACACAATTCCCTTCCCAAAACAAAAAAAAAAATTATCGTTACCAAACGCAATTCTACTCCCAAAAAGAAAACAAAATTCCCATCCCATTCCCATCCCACTGCTAGAATTGAAACAGAAACGGTTACCAAACGCCACCTGAGTTGCTCAAGAATGAGATATCAAACCCTAACTCCACTATATATACATGGGATGGTTTGTGGTAATATGCTAAGTTTATGGGGGGGGGGGGGGGGGGGGAGGGGTAAATGATAAATTAATGTATTACTATTAAGAAGCGGGCAGGTTCGGGTTCGGGTTCGGTCGGGTATGGTGGGAAGAACTTGAGTTTTTTGTGTCTTATTTCGGGGAGGGCAGGTTGGGTGTAAAAATGAAAAAAGTATATTGAAATTCGACCGAATCCGATCGGGTCGGGTCGGGTGTGGTCGGCGGGTCAGGTGGGCAAGTATTTCTTTTACACCTAGTATTTACCCAAAACTTTTGCTGTTAATATATCAATTGAATTATAGTACGGTAATTCAATCAGTAATTCTTTTTTGTTGTTTGATTATAAAAAAAATTATCATTACTATTTGATTATCTTCATTAGTTTTTGTTGTGATTGGATGAAAATGCTCAACACTGATGATGATAGTATTATGTGAGAACTGAATAATTGATATTATTTCATTATCTTTGTTCCTCATTTTATGTTAAAAATGAATATCATTGTATTTGTTTCTCAGCTATCTTTGTAAGTTTTTATAATTAATATGTTGGTTATTTGATAGTGATGTATTCATTTCAAATTCAGTTGTCTTTTTTTAATTCGTGACTTCATACACGGGTTATATGCTAGTATACAAATAATTTTGCACAACACATTAATATTATTTTTTTCCTATTTTTAATTACATCTCAAAAAGAAGCGCTACTAAAATATGCTTTAAAACAAATACAGGTCTAGAACACTTGTTTAAAGAAAAATAGAAGATTATGTCACAATTAAAATTTAAAACAAATTTACCAATAGATTCCCTAATTAATTGTTATGAACAATCCCTCAATCCTTATCTAGTTATAGAAGTATATAAATTAAAATTAAAATTAAAATTCAAAAATATTATGTAGTTCATATTTGTTGTCTGTGTCACGGTCTAAACTTGTCAAATGCTTGTTCTCACACATGGCCACTCGTCAATGACCTATTTCTTTTATTTTTTACACTAGTTTATGTTTGTTTAATTTCTTTTCATTAATTCTTTTAAAAATATCGCATTATGTATTTTCGAACACGATAACGTCCATTCGTGTCCCTTTTATTTATTTTTCTTAAAATGCTTTGTGAGAGAACATGTCATTGTAAACCTTTCACATCTTATAATCTTCGGTATTAATTCAATTTTTGTTATTTTTGTAATTGTATTTTCACTACATTGTTTGCATGTAATATTATGGTGAATCCTGTTGCTATCAAATATTGTTGCTTTGCCTGTTTTAGATCATCTGATCTCTAGATTTTTGTTACTAGACCGAAGTTCTAATTAGGGCTACACGATCTATTTTTCAACTTCAAAATGCTCGGCCCTAGACAATGTGCATGACAATGTAAAACATGTGCGTCCCTCTCTCTAATTTACTGCCGGAGCACCAAATGACCAAAGCAAGAAAAACCATAAAACCTAAATCACAAACAATTACACCCTCAAAGTTTGCATTTTGGTTACATTTTATACCCTGAACTTTTATTCACAACACACTTAAGTACAAAACTTGTGTTTAAGAGACACAATTGACAAATTTCGATAAAAATCTCAGAGCATGAAACACCAAAATAGCTCAAAAAATCATAAAAATACTATTCTCGATGAGTATTTGGCCAAATTTGAACAATCAAATCTTTTACACAAAATCTACAAATATCACTATTGAAAATTCAAGGTGTGAACTGCAACAAACTACAAACTCGAGGGGAACTTTTGTGATTAAGGTGAACCTATATTATTTATAAGCACTATGCATGCAATTTTCTTGGAAATATTTGTGAAGCAAGGTATAAGAATCTTGTTAAATGAGCAAGTTAAAAAGCTAAAAAAAAAAAAAAAAAAAAAACACCAAAAGTGAAGTTTTTTTGAGAATCCACATACTATGTGGTCTTAAATACAATGCTTTAGAGTAGAGGAAAGGGTATATCTAAGTAGAATAAAGTTTGAGAACAAAAATTTCAAAAGGTGTTCCTTTATGAAAAGAAATAGAAAAAGTGGGGGCCTATTTTGTCATTAACCAAAAGAAATGCATGATTTTAGGAATTGTCATGTCTCTTATGGATGTTATGTTGCTTTTGAATTTTGTGGTGTAGTGGGTGGGGACCTAATAGCACTATGTTTTGAATGGTAGTAGCATTGCAACAAATAGGAAAGAACAATAGGAATTAGGAAGTTAGCATATCTTAAAGGGGAGATTTAACAGCAACAAAAGAAAAAACACAAAAATAATGAGTAAAGTCTCTCTATAGTGACTCAATTCTTAATAAACTTTCTCTTTACTAAGTCGATTCAGTATGTTGTACACTGAGAATGTGAGAGAGGATCCCACGCTGCACAATGAGTAGTTAACAATGATCAGATATGGATTTGTTTATATTTAGATTTAAAAAAAAAAAAAAAGATAAAAATGTTTATATCTTTCTCGTTCTCTATAATTTTTCTCTCCCAGTGACTCAGATGTATATTGTATTAGAATTATTACATTGATTTAGTATAAGATAGAATTGGTTTTATTCTTTTGTACGTTTATTTATTATAAATTTGTATAAGTTACATTTCTTCTCCATTCATTATTTGCAATAAGAAACATTAGCCTTTTTCCTCTCACCTTCTATGATTTTATGTTATTTAACAATCTTAACATATTATACAATGAAACAATATCTCATACTGCACTTGCTGCGATTAGATAGAAAGTTTGTCTGAAAACAACAAATTCAGGTAAAATAAAAAATATATATATATGGATACAACTATGTTTATCTTTCTCTTTATGTATAAATTTTTTTTGTAGTGATTCAATGTCTATTTTACAATGAGAGAATATCTCAAACTGTTAAATGTGATTGGATATAAAGTTCGTTTGAAACAATAAATTTTGGACAAACAAAAATATAACAAGATGCTCTATAGTGACTCAATTATATAAGTATTGTATCATTGTCATGTCTTTCATCATATGTTGCCTTTGAATTTTATGGTGTCATGGTAGGGACACTATGTTTTGAATGGTACTAGCATTGCAACAAATTGGAAATAACAATACTAATTAAGAAGTTGCATCTTAAATTTGACTAGTTGAAAGAAAAAACTACAAAATTGAGTAAAGTTCATCTCTAATGACTAGATTCTTAATAAAGATCTTTAGTGATTTGATTCAGTATGTTGTATAAAGAAAGATTATCCTGCGTGGCACAGTGAGTAGTTGACAGTGATCAGATAAAAAATTATTCGAATACAATATGTTCAGGTCAAAAGAAAACAAAAAAAAATAAAAAATAGTTGAAATTGCTTCCATCTTTCTCCTTACAAAGTTTTTCTCAATGTATATTGTGTAATGAGAGAATATCACACACTGCACCGACCATCATTAAATAAGAAAGTTTATTTGACAATGATATATTCATGTAAAAAAAATCAATCAATAAATAAAACTATCTTTGTTTTTTTTTTTTTGGTATACCTACAAGTGGCCCCCTACTCACACAGGATGAAAAATTATCTCGTTCGAAGTGCATGGTTGCTCCTCCTAACAAGTGTTTTTCCGCAGGCTTGAACCTTTGACCTTACATAGGTCTCTCAACTGCTAGAGCTATACCTTGTTGGTATAACAACATCCTCTTTAATGACTTGATTATGAGCCAGAAAAAAAAAAAAAGAAAAAAAGATTTTTTTTTTCAATCTAATGGTAGAGGAGTGGCGGGGACGGTGATCCCAGGAGAAATGTGAGATACTTTTAAATTGTGTGATTAGTTTACTAATTACACTTTGTTAAGCAACATTCCACTAGATTGGGAGAAGATTCTTATATTTGAACAGTGATTGTAAAAGAAAATCTAGGGTTCTAATCACACTTAACTCCACCACCCAAAAGAAGAATCTCAAACCCCATTAAAATTTTATTAAAAGGACATAGAAAAGAAAAGAAAAGAAAAAAAAAAAAAAAAAAAAAAAAACGCTGACCGAACAGTCCCATATTGCGGCTGAAACTACCATTTAAAACCTCTCACATTTTCTTGCACCGACTGATCCTTTTGCCATTTCTGTGACGAAAATACCCCTGCGTGATGCGCCTCACACTGAACAAGATCTTTGTCTCCTTGTTTTGCGGATCTAATTTTGGTAAACTATTCCAATATCCATGCAGACACTCTGTATAATTTTTATCTCAGATTTCCATTTGAAAAAATAGAAAAATTGCAAAACAATTATGTGCATTTGATTCTCTTCCAAATGAGATGTTAATCGCATTTTTTTGGAGATATTTAATTTGATGTAACTAATGTTACATGTAACATTCAAAGGAACAATGGTGAAATTCATAACATCCGTGTCACATTCATGTTACATGTAACAATGAAATATTACATGTAACATCTGTTCACACGTTGCATAAAATATCCAAGGTGTGAAGTAAGATAATGTTACCTGTAACATCCATGTAACATTATTGAGTATGTGCATCCATGTGACAATTATTACATCCAGGGTGTGGGTTAAAATATAATGTTACATGTAATATTCTTTTGAAAAGAAAATTAAGTTTGTGTCAGTGTGAAATGTTACATGTAACATAAACATTCAGGATGTGGGCAAGATAAAATGTTACATGTAACATCATTTTGAAAAAAAAAATGAATATGTGTGTCCATGTGACAATGATTATATCCAGGGTGTGGATCAAAACTAATGTTATATGTAACATCCTTTTTGAAATGTCATAATTAATGTTGATTTGTACGCTATTGAAAATGCTCTTCATGACATGAATTATAGCAACACCGCAATAAAAGCTGCGAAATATAATATGTTAAGAAAATTCAGCAAAAACTGGTTGTGTTTGGATAATCATAATTAATAGACAATTAATGAAGTGCACTTACACAGATAATCCCTAATCTGGGACATTCTCGGAGTTTGAAATTTCAGCATCCAACAACTAATATTTGTTGGCTTCCTCTGACAATAATGCATCAACATAATGAACCTACATTTGACCATGGAAAAATGGTGAGGATTATTCATTCAACATTTCACTAACAAGCTTCAAAACTATGTATTGAACTCACAAGTCTTTTTGCGTTCTTGTAAAATCTATCCACATCTCCAGGACATCGGAGGTTGATTTAATTGTAGTGTGTCCACTTCTGTTGTCACTTATCACAAACGAGAAGCTTCCAGTTTCCCGTTAATGATGTCATTCTTACATTATTTATTGGGAAATACACATATCTATAGTTGTCGAAAAATACTTCTATAATTTTTGGGTTCAGTATGTCAGTCAATACTTTTTTGTCTCCCTGTGTGATCCACATATGTATATATTGTAAACATTCAAAAGATTAATAACACGCAACATGTACATGCAATCAAACAAAAACATAAAAATGCCTTAAAAATGTAAAAAAAAATTGTAACAGTTTTATTACCCAGCAACAACTATTTATGAAATATGACCGATTTGGTAAATCTTCATCAATTTCTTTTAAATCACTTGCAACCTTTGCTTGTTCTAGAGACATCATCTCCATGCATCCGTTAATGACCTAAAAAAACGTTTAATTAAACACTCTTCATCTGCATAATTTTCAAAAAACACGCAAAAATAAACACACACAGTGTACTATATAAATATGTCAAGTCTTTGCATGTTACATGTAACATCAACCATAACACACCGTTATGTTGATGTTACATGTAACACGCCCCATTTTCCTTGTTAAGTGTAACACGCCCTATCAATGTAACGCGCTATAAGTGCAATGTTATATGCGTTATGTACTGCATTCCATTTTGCATATGATGTGTGTATGTTACATTCCACACTATGAATTGCGTGAATCAACCAGAATCATAAAAAAAAACTACTATATATGTCGATCTGCACCAAAAAATACTGTATCATCCATTCGTAAAAGCATTTTCATACACATATGTTCGATAACAAAACGCTTCATCAATGAAAAAATGAGGTCTTTATACACGTTACTATCGAAACCCTAACTATGATATTAAGATGTCTATAAAATCACTATGATTGGCACAGATCAAATGAGAATAGGTGTTACTTGCTGTTACTCGGCTCGGAATGATACATTAATTGCCTTTCCATAGCTGCTCTGATTCGATCGTTATCGCTGCGTCCACGTCGATTTCTTGATTTTGAAATTCAAAATGCAACTTATATTAGGAAAATTCTGCATGATTTGATATTTATAGTATGTTTCCGCAACTAAAATACTGATTCAAGAATGAAATCTCGTTGCGCGTATAACGGAGGGGCAAATTGGTCACTGGAAATGTACGGTTAACGAATTTAGGACTGATCGGTGCACAGTAAAATCGGTGAGGGACTGATTTGTTCGGTAATAAAGAAACGAGGTTTATTAGTAGAATAAGGCTAATTGTGGGTTCAATTGGTAATTTTCCCAAAAAAAAAAATAATCTAAGGCAGGCTTGATAATATTTTTTAAGTACTCTTTAAATAAAATAAAATAAAAATTTGGTGAAAAGTTAAATATAAAAAATTTATTTGATAGTGTAGAGATAATATTTTAATATTTTTGGTCTTGTATATCCCTGCTGGTTTTCCCAATAATCAATAAAATCCTTTTCCATTCATCAATTATTTGAATTCCCAAAGTGATACATTTTCGATTGGTCGTATCTTATTTGGGATTGAGTAGATCTATGAGAAATCGCATTTTGTTCGATAAATAATATATTAAAGGGGGACACTAGAGCAAAAGAACGAATTGATGAGCCATTTGGGGAATGGAGATAGCACCCAATTCTATTTTGTTATTACAGTCGTTCCGATCAATCTCAAGTAATAACCTTATTCTTCTAGTTCTAAGGTGTTGAGTTTAGTCCCGCAACGAGCGCAACCCTCGTCTTTAGTTTCCATCATTGAGTTTGGAATTCGGTCCCATTTGATATGAATTCTTAAGTAGCACAAGTTCTGGTCACGGACCGACCACAAAACCCTGTTCAATAAGCATGTAACGTCTTGGCGGGCTGCTCTTGCTGGGGAAGACCTCTTGTGTTGAAGACTAGAAAGACAAATAATGCCTCCTAAAATTATTTGTTCCCTGCATTCATCCGTTCAATTCCCCAAGACGTCGATTCACCGTTTTGAACTTAACGAATGTATTATTGCATATCAATCTATTGGAGAACCAGGTTGGGATAGGAACAATATTATTAGGAGCAAAGCTCCTTTATCGATACCGAATTCAAATTTCAAAAAACTCTCATAGATAATTTAAAAAATGGATAGAGTACTAATACAGTTTTTATGAAAAAATACTTAAAATCATATTTATTTTTAAAAATATTTTGTTAAGTACAAATCAAATGCTATTTTAAAAATAATTTTTTTTCCCTTCCTTTCTAATGAGTTCAAAAATAGCAGTAAACGTGATAAGCAAAATCCATAATAAACCTTAAATTTGGGAAAAAGAAAAAAAAGAGAGAACCAACATGAATGTTTTTATTACCACAAAAGTATAGATAATGAACAACAGAACAATAAATGTAGATTTTCAGTTACATTCAAGAATTAAAGATATCACCTTTCTTTCATTGCTGGAAACTGCACCGGAAAAACCGGATTGTACGCTCCGACGAGAGCGGCCCTATCAAAATTCTGTCGAAACGAAGAAATCCCATGAGAAGAAGCAACCATAAAGCTGCTGTCATGAGCTTGGTTTGGCAAGCTCCAGTCATAAATTGATTTAGCCACCCCATTCATGATCGGCTTATTGTGCTCCGACGAGGGTGGTCGTCGGCAGTTTTTTTCCGGTGACGGAGATTTGGGATCGGAGAGATTAACGGTGGTGATATCATGAATGCTTGACCTCCTCTTATCTTTACCTACAGAGAGCTGTCTTATGAAGTACTTCTGAGCATGGCTGGCCACCTGAGTAGGTGTTCTTGTCGTCACGAAATTGCGTGATATATTTCTCCAGTCGCCTTTGCCGTATTTTTTCAGCCCCATCAGAAATTGCCTGAGGTTTAAACAATCCACGAATTTAAAACTTTTGCTCCTTTTCATTCACGCCCTACAGTAGTAATATTTTTTAGAAGTTCAAAATTATTGTACTACATAAAATCACTGTAATTTTTTCAGGTAAAAATTTATAATAATTTTTAGGAAAAAGTACAATTTAGAACCTCTAACTATTGACACATTTCTAAGTGGTCCCTCTAAATTTCAACGTTTCATTTCAGACCCTCTACGTATCATAACGTTTCAAAGTCGTCCATCCGTTAGAGATTCCGTTAAAACTAATAGAATCTTGGGGGCAAAATGATCTTTTCATGTTTTTTAAATTTTTTAATCATTTTTAATTAAACTTTTTTATTTATTTTTTTATATTTTTTTATCTCTCTATTCCTCCCCTTCCTCTCTCTCTCTCCCGCCACCTCCCTCTCCCTCTTCCTCCCCTTCCCCTCTCTCCCTCCCACCCCACCCACCCCCTGCAACAGGGGGCGAACTCACCCCCTGAAACAGGGGGTGGTGCCACCCCCTGCAACAGGGGGCGAAAACACCCCCTGTTGCAGGGGGTGGGGTGGGGTGGGGTGGGAGGGAGAGAGGGGAAGGGGAGGAAGAGGGAGAGGGAGGTGGCAGGGAGAGGGAAGGACAGAGAGGGAGGTGGCGGGAGAGAGAGAGAGGGGGGAAGGGGAGGAAAAAAAAAATTAATTAAAAATGATTAAAAAATTAAAAAACGTGAAAATACCATTTTGCCCCTAAATTTCGTCAGTTTTAACGGAATCTCTAACGGAGAGACGAATTTGAAACGTTATGATACGTAGAGGGTTTGAAATGAAACGTTTAAATTTAGAGGGACCATAGAAATGTGTCAATAGTTAAAGAGTCTAAATTGTACTTTTCTCTAATTTTTATGATGTAGAGTGACTTTTGACTCAATAAAATTATTAGATTTTTCAAAAAATTATTGTTTCGAGTTGGTTAGATGAAGGCTGAATTATAAAATTTAGAATCATGGCAAAAAAAAATATCCTTAAAATTTAGACATCAAAATCTTGATTTTATTTAGGCAACATATGAGAATGCTTTTTAATATTAATGTTTTGTTTAAAAATAAATATACTCAATTTAAAATAGTTAGTTTTGTACTTGGAAAAATTACTTTTTAAAAAAAATGTATATATAAAAGTAACAACATTCAAAAAACAAAAAATAGTTGTTTTTTTGTTAATTATCTTTTATCCCTTTGTACTTTGATCTTGTTTCATTTAGTTACCTTTACTTTAAAAACCTACATTTTATACCCTTCTACTTATGGTAGATTGAAAAACTTGCTCCATTTTTTTTCGATTTCTTACCTTTAAATATAAAATTTAAATTGAAAAATATAAGAAAAAATAATATTTTTTTTCCATATGTAATGTGAATTTCTCCCTCTAATCGAGATGAAAGAAGATGATCTGTAGTTTTTGAAAATAGAGGTGTTAAAATGAAATAAGATCAAAGTACAAGGGAACAAAAGGCAATTAACCCTTGTTTTTTCAACTTCTATACTTAAGAAAGTTAGATATGGAGATCATAGATTGAGCCATTTTCACCCAATTTTTTCCCAATTAACTATGATCGTTTGTTAAATACACTTCTGATTTTTGTTTTTTGATTTCAAGTAATTTTTTTTTGACAAAATAACTATTTTAATATTACAAAAATAACCTGTCTTAGTGTTTTTGTTCCCATATTTCTGTTTTGTTCCCGGAATTTGTTCTAAAAATCTTGGAGCAGAATCATGTTATTTTGCAATCTTGTATACATAACAACAAAAATCAATAAACGTTTTGTTTCAGTTCCCAGATTTTCAGAACATATTTCAGGGAATAGAACAGAATTGTGCCTATATTTTCTACTTTTGTTTTAAGTTTCTGGGAATTTAAACAAAAAATCTTGCAACAAAAACGGTAAAGGTCATGTTTGTTTACTGTTTCTGTTCCAGATATCTGTTTTTTCCCACAGAAAGTTGGGAATGGAACAGAAAATATGGAAACGTAATAAAAAAAATCAATTTATGATCTCCTCCTACATTTTTAGAACAAATTTCTAAGAACACAACAGAATTGTTCCCAGATTACTGTTTCAACTCGAAGTTTTCAGAGCAGAAACAGAAATCTGACAACAAAAACACTTTAAAGAGAGAGAGAGAGAGATTACCTGTGTTCTTCCTCGGTCCATGGAACACCCTTTTTCCTTTCGTGATCCAATGACCGGCTCCTCTTCCCGCCGGGACCACAGAATTGATTCAACCCATTACCATTCATCCACTCCAACGTGAAAGAATCGCCGTCGTTATATCTATACCCCCGCACCGGTATCAGCCCCGCTTCTATATCGCTCACGTCTTCTTCCAATTCCCTGTACTGTTTGATGACGTCACTCACCGTCTTCCCCGGAATCATGGCGGCGACGTTGTACCACCGATCGGGAGTATCTGTGTCGAACAAAGCGAGAGCGTTCTCGAACAGCTTGTTCTCCTCCTGCGTCCATCTCGACCCCTTGTTCTCCTCGAACAACCAGTTGGAGCTCCGAAGATACGCAGAGGGAGAGAGAATCCCCATTCCCCTGTTCATTTTTTTCCAAATTTTTGTGCGAGGAATTACAGCAAACAGGTGGTGGGCATGGCTTGAACTTGAAGGTCTCTCTCTCTCCTCCTCGAGGAGGATCAGTGCAGAGAGGGGGGGGGGGGGGGGGGGCGGAGATTTCAACGATTAAAGACTTATCAGATCAAGAACAATTTGAAGGGAATCTGAGAATTCTTGTGACATAAGAATGAGGTGATATGGGAATCCAGAAAAGAAAAAAAAAAGAAGACTCAACTTTCCAAAGCACAAGGAAAATTCAAAAGAAAAAGTTGCCCTTTTTTGATAATTACAGCCATTAAAAACCTGTAAACAAGATCATCAAACAAAACAAATACCAAGAAATTTCTTACAGATTAAAAAAAATCGAAGCTCAAGCACTTGCGAGTATAAAGCGAATATCAAAATGAATCGGAAGGGGGAAAAGGAGAGGAGAGTGAGGTTTAAAGCAGTGAATCGAAATTGGTCAGCAAAATTCGTACTGCTTATTATAGCATCGTTGAAGATGAGAGAGAGAGAGATCAAGTGCTATTAGTTGTGATTGGCTGGAACGGCTTTCAAGGATTTAGAGAAGAATACACAGAGATATATATTCGATTGAAAACATTTAAAAAAATAAAGATATAGTTTTAGGTGGCCTTCGGTGTAAGGGATTCGAGATGAAAGTAGAATGGTTATAAAAATAGTTATTTTATTTATGTGTTTAGTAGATTGAATTAAATCATATTCCTATTATTAAATATTTCTTAATCTTACAAAATATAATATTAGGGTTTAATCATACATCTATAAAAAAAATAGATTAAATACTAATCAAATATTTAAATTGGAATGAAATTTAAATAAATTAACTATTATATCATTTGAAATTTTAATCAAATTATTATTTTACATTTTGATATCATTCCAATACCACATATAACCTCTTTTGTCACCAAATAAAGGAATGATAATGACAATTTCATTGCATTACCATACTAAATCCAATCATATTGTCATTCCATTCCATTCAATGGTACCAAAAGCAACGTTAGGGTTTAGTTGATGGGAGGTTGCATTAGGGTATAGTTGATGGGAGGTCCAATAATGATATTAAATTAATAAAAAAAAATAAATGAAATAAGTAATTTCACGAAAATATTATGCTTCAATTAGGGGATAAGTAATTTCATGAAAATATTATGCTTCAATTAGGGTCGAGTCGTCAATCGTTGCCACCCAATAGATTCCTACAGCCACATTAGCCACCGCCAGCCGCAGGTCATCAAAACTTTGGTCATCAGTCATCAATTTTTTTATTTTTTTTTAATTACATTCAACTATTTTTTTAGTAACATGTGTTCTCTTCAACTTTGTTGCATTCAATACAGGTTCATCAGGCTATCTTCTTCTCAATTTATTTGGTATTCCTATTTACTTTGTGAAGCGAGGAGGTTTCACTTTGGGTTATCCACAACTAGTCTATTAATTGGAAGAATCGAATAGTAAAACCTCTTTATCTATATGTTTTCAAATCCTCATCCAAATATACTAAAACCAGAATCTTTGTTCTCTATCTCTACACGCACAAGCAATTAGAAACATATTAATCTATGACAACAAAAGCTAGTAATTGACCCCCAATTGCACCCTTAAGATGGTGCCCATGAACACCTATAATAGGCTTACGCATTGCATACCCTTCTTGCTTACAAGTTGCTAAACACACATATAGACTCTGAAATTGACCTTTAACATCAAAATTAAGATTAGAAACATTTAGATGAACAATGGACCTATGGTTGGTTCTCCTACGTTTATGAACGTAGTCTGATCCTCTTGGCTCCCCTCAATAGCCAAAATAGCCTCTTTTTTTTAAGCCCTATAGAATTGAGTTTTAGACATTGTAACATTAAAGATCATTTTGCATAGTGGTCTTAAAAGATTTCGAACTCTAATTTTTTTTTCTCAATTCTAACTTTGTCCATATATTTCTTAGACAACCATTTTGAGTTGACATACTTATTCCGAAAATTCCTAGAACAATTGTGCTTTGATTGATACGTTTTTACTATCAACCTTTTCTTTCCAATATTAGAAGATACAAATATAACCCAATGACACTCTTATTTGCAAACAACCATAACTCCCTTAGGTTCTCTCTTTGTAAACTTAATGGATTTTTCTATTCTAGTAACTTAATCTTTAACTGCTTCTTTAAATTCTTTAAAATTACTGAAAATCATCCCTAACTTGAATTTAATGTCTTCCATGTTGGTTTCAGGATTAAACTTGATGTACATATTTCTTTTCTCATCAGATGATCCATATTGACCATTCATATCATCTTCTTATCCAACACAATCATCTTCACATTTATTGTTACTGTTAGTCTTTTCTGATTCATTGACATTAGAGTTATTTTAATTTTTCAGATTCATTAGTTGTGTCCTTATTAGAATTTGACAAACCACCCCATTCAGCACCTTTATCAACATAAATTTCGAATAATTCATCATCTACATCCATTTCATATTCACTATCAATAAAATCGACTTCAGCTTCATCTTCAGAATCTAAAATTGCAGTTATCTCTACTAATTTACCCTTAACACCATACTCCAAGAACTAGTCAACATCTACATTATCTGGATAAGTATTAATGGATTCCAAGACCTATGTATCGATTTTAATCGTAGCCCCCCCACCCACCCCCCCCAAAAAACAAAAAGATCTTGACCATATAAACAAATAAAAAAATCACATTGTCCCTATATTTTAGTAAGTCATAGTAGAAGATCTTGACCATATAAACCAATAAAAAATTCACATTGTCCCTATATTTTAGTAAGTCATAGTACTATTTCAACCCAATAAGTGACATTTTATCCTTACAAGCATAATCAAAGTAACTCATTGAACCCCTAACATATTCCACAATAGGTTCTTGTTTAAAATAACCCCCGTGAAATACTCTTACTATAAAAAGATCAAAACTAGTCCCTGATACAACATAAACACAACTCTAGAAAGAAAAAAAAAAGAGGGGGGGGGGGGGGAGGGGAAGGTTTGTTTAACAGTTTTCGATTTCATGCATAACATTTGAGATTCATACACATAACAACATTAAAATAATAAAAATCCACTTATATTAAAATAAACCACCACCACATTCAAGAAACAAAACAAAATATAAGTTAAAAAATAAATATTACACATCATACAATGAATCAAATAAAAGAATGATTAATAAAATCAACAATAACAATAACTAAGTCTTTATCTCACTTATATAGAGTCGGTTACATGAATCCATTTACGCCACAGTGATCGATCAAGGGTCATCCTCTCCGTCAAGTTTAATGTCATCAAATTATTTCTAATAGTCTCGTCCAACGTCTTCTTAGATCTACACCTCTCTAGTAGCCCCTGCACTTGAACTAAATCACATGTCCTCACTGGTGCTTATTTGGATCTTCTATGCACATGCCCAAACCATTGTAAACGATTTTCTCTAATTTTCTTTTCGATAAATGTTATTCCTAAATTCTCTCTAATAGTTTTATTCTTAATTTTATCCATTCTCGTCTTCCCACTCATCGACCGCAACATCCTCATTTCTGTCACCCTAAATTTTCAAACATGATTCGTTTTTACCGCCCAACATTCTGAACCATACAGAAGTGCTAGTCTTATAGCAGTTTTTGTAGAATTTTTCTTTAAGTTTCAACGAAATCCTACAATCACAAATCACCCCAACTGCACTTATTCACTTTAACCAACCTATATTGATTCTATACGTAATATCTTCCTCGATTTCGTCATTACTCTTAATCATTGAACCTTAATATTTAAAATGTTTAACCTTCGGCGCCTCTTCATCTCTAAGTTTTGATCACACCACCGTTTCTTCGAGCATTACTAAAATTGTAATGCATGTATTCCGTTTTACTTCTGATAACCTTCAAACTTTTAGACTCTAAAGTTTCTCTCCATCTTTCTAACTTAGTATTAAGACATATTCAACTTTCGTCAACTAATACGATATCCTCCGCAAACAACTTACTCCAAGGTACTCCATCTTGAATATGTTTTGTGTGCTCATCCATCACTAGGGCAAAGAAGTAAAGACTTAAAGATGATCATAAATGTAAACCTATATTAATAGGAAATGCACAAGTATCACCTCCTCATGTTCGAACACTAGTGACTATATCTTCATACACATCCTTAATTACCTCGATGTACACATTAGATACTTATTTCTTTTCTAACACTCACCACAAACTTATCTGGGTACCCGATCGTAAGCCTTTTCTAGGTCGACAAATACCATATGTAAATCTCTCTTCTTTTCTCTATATTTTTTCATTAATCTCCTAAGTAAATATATAGCTTCAGTGGTTGATCGGCTGGGTATAAATTCAAATTGGTTCTCTTCTATACTCGTTTCATGTCTTATTCTATATTCTATCACTCTCTCCCAAAGTTACATAGTATGGCTCATAAATTTTATTCCTCGATAGTTCGTGCAACTTTAAATATCCCCTTTATTTTTATAAATGGGTATTAAAATACTCATTCTTCAATCGTCAGACATTCTCTTAATCCTCAAATTGTCATTGAAAAGTCTAGTCAACCACTCTATCACAATATCTCCCAAACTTTTTCACACCTCTATAGGGATTTCATCTAACGCTATTGTTTTTTCAATTCTCATCTTCCTTAGTGTTATTCTAACTTTCGAAACCCTAATTCTTCTATGAAACCTATAAATCTTATCTGAAGATGAACTAGGTAACTCTAGTCTAGATTTTCCGGTGTCATCCTCATACAATAAATTATAAAAATAACATCTTCATCGTTTTATAATCTCCTCATCCTTCACAAATACATTTTCATCAGTGTCTTTGATACATTTGATACTTTCAATATCTCTAGTCTTTCGTTCATGTCACCTAGCAAGTTTAAATATATTCCTATTTCTTTTTTGTTGTATCTAACTTTTGATATAAATTATCATGCCCTAAATTTTGATTCCTTAATTACTTCTCTTGCCTCCGTTTTTGCATGTTTATACCTCTCGAAACTCTTCCAACTTCGTTATTTTTGTTATTCTTTATAAGCTATTTCCTTATCCAGAACAATTTTTTGGACCTCTTCATTCTACCACCAACTTTCTTTATATCGTGGTTCTTCTTCTCTACAAACTCCTAAACTTTTCTTCTTATCTCTCTAATATGACTCGTCATATCAATCCACCTTTTTGTTTACATCGTCATGTCTCTTCCATAACTCATCATTGCTAATTTTATCCTTAAACAACTCAATCTTTTCGCCTCTTAGATCTCTCTAATGTATCCTTACATACCTATTTATCTTAGACTCTCGTTTCCACCCTTGAAACTTCAGATCAATTACCATTAATCTATGTTGGGTAGCAATACTCTTTTCGGATATGACTTTATAGTCCTTACATATTAAACAATCACTCATTCTAGTAAGGATAAAATCTATCTGGCTATTCCTATGACCATTCTTAAACGTGATAAGATGCTCATCCCTCTTTCTGAAACATATATTTAGAAGAACTAAATCATACATCATTGCAAAATCTAAAATTATCTCACCCATTGCATTCTTCTCCCCAAATCCATAACCACCATGTACTTTCTCGAAAGTCCCCATTTCCTTCCCGACATGTCCATTTAAGTCTCCCCCAATAAATATTTTTTCTTGATTAGGTATACTTTGAACGACTTCGTCCATCTTCTCCCAAAATTCTTGTCTATCATTTTCTTGTAGTCCAACTTAAGGAGCATACACACTAATAACGTTAATCATCTTCCCTCCAATCACCAACTTCATAACCATGATCCTATCGCAATTGTTATTAGAAAAAATTGCTCCCCACCGTGAATAAAAAACCTCGCCGCTGAAAAAGACGCCCACTGCCGAAGAAGACGACCGCCACGAAGAAACAATTGCAGCAGAGCAATTGTTGATCAAAAAAATTGCTCCCCGTCGCCGATAAAGAAAAAAAACACCGCCAAAGACAAATTATCTATTGAAATCCCCCATTGCCACAGAAAAACACGCCCGACTGCCACGTAAAAAACAATTGTAGTGTAGAAATTGTTGATCATAATAATTGCTCCCTCGTTGCTAATAAAAAAATCCAAGCACCAAAGATAAACCCGCTACTGAAATCCTCCACGGCTACTGAAAAGGTGGCCCACCATTTAAAAAGACAATCGGCGTGAAATAGAGAACACAGATGCATCATGTAGAAAGTTTAATGGGTTTTTGCTTCAATTTGAATATGGAAAGTGCAATGGATTTTTTATTTTCCCTCAGAACAAACGATTATCACAGATAGATCACACCCACGCATGGCCAAAGTGGTTGGGAATACACAACAATGATATCAGTTTTTTTTCTTTAAATCAAATTAGCATATGGGATAAAGTCAAAATACTTATTGGTCTTGAGATCGTGTAAAAACATCTTTTTTTTTACCTGAACCCATTTGTATTTCATTGTTGAAAATGAAATTTTCGATAAAAAAATTTTATAATTATTAATTGGTTGCATTAGATAGCTTACATTAAGCATCTCATGACATTAATCTTGCCATATGACATATTCCTGTAGGATATAATAAAAATGGTATATTGTAATTATCCAAATTTAATAGACTAACTATATATTTAACAAAAATTGTACTTTGGGTTCAATGTACTAAAGGTACGACTCCCAAGATAATACTTATATTTGTGTTGTGTGATGTAGAATTGTAGATCATCATTGAAGTTGGTGTTTCCTTGTCACATGGTCTCTTTATTTTATTTTTTTTCATTAAATAATTATTTAATATTTTACTTGAAAATTAGTTTTTTCAGTTGTTGGAAAATGATGCAACCTTAAAAAAATGAATTAGTGGTTGCCTCCACTTTCTTTTGTCAAAGCTGTTTATATTTCTCATGATCTTTTCCCAGGTAAAAAATAAATAAATAATTTTTTTTTTTTTTAATACTGATAACAGTTTAATATCAGTTAAATAATAATTATTATATCTAGGTCAATATATCACTATAAAAAATTTATGTTTTTGTTTATAAGTTTTAGGGATTTTTGACACTTGAAGTTCAACCAAAATTTCAACTCGGTCCCTATGATTTTAATTTGAATATATAACAACTTAAAGTTACTTGATCATCTCACTATAGTTCAAATTATTATGTCCATTATAATGTTAAAACAGAATAGTCACTAGCCGCACTCCTAATTATTTTTAAAAAAAATTATGGACAATTTCAATCTTCTTTCTTTCCATTCTCCTTCTTGATATATATATATATGTGTGTGTGTGTGTGTGTTTTCCGTTGTTGGAAAATGATGCTGACTTAAAAAAATGAAATAGTGGTTGCCTTGCCTCCACTTTCATTTGTCCAAGCTGTTAATATTTCTCATTATCTTTTCCCAGGTAAAAAAAAAATATAGTGAAAACAGTTTAATATCAGTGAAAAATATAATAATAGTTGATATTTATATTTAGCTGAATATATCACTATCAATAATTTTTGTTTTGTTTATAAACTTTAAGGATTTTGATACTTTGTACCTTTGAAGTTCGACCAAAATTTCAATTCGGTCCGTATGTTTTAATTTGAATATATAGCACCTTAAAATTTCTTAATCATCTCACTATAGTCCAAGTTATTATTGTCCATTACAATGTTAAAACAAAACAGTCACTTTCCACACTCCTAATTGTTTTTAAAAAATATATATAGACAATTTCAGTCTTCTTCCTTTCCATTCTCCTTCTTGTCCAAACATTCAAATATACACGCACGCATGCATGCGCCCTCACACACATACACACACATGTTGTAAGGGGGTAAAAAAAGACGTTGAAAACGCCCATAAAATTCTCTTAAAATAGTTGGGTGCACGACAGTTGATTCTTTGTCATTCAAAATTGTAATTTAGTTATTGATTTGAACATGATTACAAAACTTTATGGTGTTCAAATTGAAACTATGGAGACCAAAGTGAAACAATGGTCAAACTTTTGTCATAAAAAGTGTCAAAATCCCTAGATTTTAAATTTCAACAATAGTTTTAACTATTTGGATTAAATTTAAATTTAACACATGTTATATAATAAAAATAAAAATATGAATTTGGACCTCAATCAAGTTGTAGAGGAGTGCAGGAAGTTGAATTTTAAAATGCAATTTTTATATATATTTTTGGCACTAAAAAAAAGGGTAAATAAAGACATGAAATGTGAGGTATGGTGATGTTGGAAATGAGAGTGACACAAATATTTTAAAGTAATAAAATTTAGAGTTTCCATAAGTGGAAAGATTCTTTTCTTCACCTAATTTCTGAAAAAGTGCATATGGTTTAGTGCATTACCTTATTGTACATTAATGGAATAGCAATAGCTCATGTGGACACTTGTACAGCTTGCACTCGCGTATTAAATTAAGGAAAACTCAATGTCCACTCAAAAATGGGTTGAATGTTTATTTGGATGATTGTTAGGGATGGGAAAAAAAACAAGAAAAAACAACGGTTAGCCAGGAGAAATTATACCGAATTGTCCAATTTCAAAATAGGCTAAATAACTTAGTTATAATTTTGATTTTGAAATGAATAGTCGAAACAATTTTGATTTTAGTTTTGATTTTGAGATAGTAACTATGAAACCGAATTACAGAACAGAACAGCAAAATCGATATTTTAGATATATTTTTACCCTTATTTTTTTTTTTATGATATATATACCCTCACTTTTATATATATATATTTTATTTTTTATTATTTTATTGTAACAATTATGGTTACAATGATTTATTTTAATTAGTATTGTATTTTAATCATGATTAAAAACGTTTATTATAACAACTAATAGTTTTGTAGTTTTATTTTGTTTTTTGAAATTTATGTTTTATATTTTAGTTATATTTTTGTTTATATCTATAAAAAAAAAAGGTCCGTGATTTTGTGATTTCAGTTTTTTATAAAATTGAAAAATCTTAAATGGTTTCGCGGTTTTGATTTTGGTTTTGTATAAATTTAAAGAGTTTCGTTTTAAAACCGTTTAAAAAAAACCAGCAGTTTTGATTTTGGTTTTATTTGAAACCAGACTAAAATTGAACCACTGACATCCCTAACGATTGTGTGTGTGTGTGTTTTTGTTTTGTTTTGTTTTTTTTAATTATTTTATTTTATTTTACTACAAGGTGTGTTTGGATCAATTTACGTGTACCTCAACTAATCACCTTACCGGGCGATTTTAAGGGCCCATTCCCCCAGATCGGTCTGGTACAGTCAGGATTAAATTCAAGATTTCATTTCTAAAGTGCTCTATAGGAAAATCAAACTCTGATTGACAAGGAAATGCAACATATCCCCTTGTCAAGTAGACTAACATATCTTGGGTTTGTGGATGATGGTCTCTAAAGTATTGCATTTGTGTGAATCTTGCAAAATTAAAAACATTATTAATAACTTCAGATGAAAAATAAGTTGAATTCAACACGTTACCTTTTAGTAAAGATATTTTCGTCATTTCATTAATTTACTAAATTTAAAGCATTTTTTTAACATTTTCTTAACAATCATACGTTTGAAAAATGAAAGAGAAGTCAGAATCATTGTTAGAGATAAACTTGTTAAATTTAGTGGTGAAAAAATAACGAAAATATTCTCATTAGAATATCTGTTGGGACATATGAATTTTTTAAATTATTTTATAAAGAAAAGTGTCAAATAGGTTTCCCTCTTATCTCTTATCCCACATTGGTTGGGAGAAGAGACAATAAGGAGTATAACAAGGTGTATATGGGATACTTGGGGTGTGCCCCAAAAGGTACCCACATTTTGTGGAGAGGAGATGAACTACATCCCTACTTATTTACCACACACGCGCTGTCGCCGTCGTCTGTCCGACCGTGTCGAGTCGAGTCGAGCGTGCGTGTGATGAGGTGACACTTATTTATTTTTTGGACAAAAATTATTTAATAAAATATATATATTAATTTTTTTTAAGACTGATCAGATTTTTCAAAATAAAAACGCAACATTTGAATTTTCAAAACGCAACAGTTCTGAAATATTTCAAAAACGTCTGCATTATGAATCACAGCGTTATGAAGGTATTATTTCGATTAAATGCCCTGACGTTTTGAATCTTTTTCCAATGTTATGAATTTTCTTGCCTATAAATTCTGAATCCTTAATTTGTTTTGAGACACAGTGGTTGTTTGCATCGGCATGTGAAAAGGAAAAAAAAAAAACCATAGAACACAGTTTGTGTTCTTCAGTTCCAAAATACTGTTTTCTTCTTGAGATCCGAAAAAGTTTTTTTTTTTTTACCTTTAATTTCTGAGCAGTTTGTTTGTTCATTCAAACAGTGAGTGGGTGTTTAGTATTCAGGTCTTTTGCAGTGCAAGAAGATCCTAGATAGATGTGATTCTGGGTTATTTTATCTTGAGGACGACGGGGCTTTTACACTGAGGAGCTACATCCCTACTTGTTTACCACACATGCACCGTCACCGTCGTCTGTCCGACCGTGTCGAGTCGAGTCGAGCGTGTGTGTGATGAGGTGACACTTATTTATTTTTTGGACAAAAAATATTTAATAAAATATATATATTAATTTTTTTTTAAGACTGATAAGATTTTTCAAAATAAAAACGCAACAGTTGAATTTTCAAAACGCAACAGTTCTGAAATGTTTCAAAAACGTCTGCATTATGAATCACAGCGTTATGAAGGTATTATTTTGATTAAATGCCCTGACGTTTCGAATCTTTTTCCAACGTTATGAATTTTCTTGCCTATAAATTCTGAATCCTTAATTTGTTTTGAGACACAGTGGTTGTTTGCATCGGCATGTGAAAAGGAAAGAAAAAACCATAGAACACAGTTTGTGTTCTTCAGTTCCGAAATACTGTTTTCTTCTTGAGATCCGGAAAAGTTTTTTTTTTTTTTTTTTTTTACCTTTAATTTCTGAGCAGTTTGTTTGTTCATTCAAACAGTGAGTGGGTGTTTAGTATTCAGGTCTTTTGCAGTGCAAGAAGATCCTAGATAGATGTGATTCTGGGTTATTTTATCCTGAGGACGACGGGACTTTTACACTGAGGAGCTACATCCCTACTTGTTTACCACACATGCACCGTCGCCGTTGTCTGTCCGACCGTGTCGAGTCGAGTCGAGCGTGCGTGTGATGAGGTGACACTTATTTATTTTTTAGAAAAAAATTATTTAATAAAATATATATATTAATTTATTTTTTTTAAGACTGATTAAATTTTTCAAAATAAAAACGCAACAGTTTATTTCAAAAATGAACAATTACGCAACAATTGAATTTTCAAAACGCAACAGTTCTGAAATGTTTCAAAAACGTCTGCATTATGAATCACAACGTTATGAAGGTATTATTTCGATTAAATGCCCTAACGTTTTGAATCTTTTTCCAACGTTATGAATTTTCTTGCTTATAAATTATGAATCCTTCATTTGTTTTGGGACACAGTGGTTGTTTGCATCTGCAAGTGAAAAGGAAAAAAAAAAAAACCATAGAACGCAGTTTGTGTTCTTCAGTTCCAAAACACTGTTTTCTTCTTGAGATCCGGATTTTTTTATTTTTTTTTTCTTACCTTTGATTTCTGAGCAGTTTGTTTGTTCATTCAAACAGTGAGTGGGTGTTTAGTATTCAGGTCTTTTGCAGTACAAGAAGATCCTAGACAGAGGTGATTCTGGGTTGTTTTATCCTGGGGACGACGGGACTTTTATACTGCTTGCACATTCGTGGGCAGAATCGCGAAACGTCTTAAAGAGAGTGACCTAATCCGCGACTCAACCCAAGCAAATTTGGTAATTTTATTCTTTATTTATTTACTGCAGCAACAATACCATATATGATTACAGCTTATTTTCCATCTAAAATCATTAACAATATTTTTTATTTTGTGAGATTAAAACAGATATAAAATTTGAAGGACCAAATATGTAATTGACAAAACTCAACGTGGCGTCCATGTTAACACACACCTATACTTATAACAAAAATGTAATTTTCTCACTCTAAAATGTCCATTTTTCTCTAAAAACAAATTGTATAGTTGACATATAAATGCGAGTGTGTCGATAATTTTCCTATATCAATTGAAAATTACTTTTTTTTTTTTTTAAAATTATTAGATTTTTCTAAACTAATTCACATATAATTTTTATCCTCTTTTTTCTTTTATTGTTTATTATTTCGAATAAGTTTTAACCCTTTAATTTATATTTACTAGATTAAACCCATGGGGATGCTATCAGGGCTTAATTTGGGATTAATATTCCATTTAATTGGAAGTAATTCTTGCAGAAAAATTGTGAAAGTTATTATTATTTTGCGAAAATGTGATAACTGATAATCACATAAAGAGTAACGGATAGAGATATTGACACACGATATTTTATAGTAGTTCGGTCAGTTACTCTTACTTACGTTTATTCCTCTGAGCTCTCGCAGGGAATTCGATCCACTAAAACCATATTGATAATTTTTCCAAGTAAAAATCAAACTCACACCGATCCTTTTCACAGGTAAGAATCAAATCCTTACAAACCCTGATTAGGTAAGTTCTTTTTATACTTAATTACTCTCTCACCTAGACCAATTACACTTAGGTTTGAGCTACAACCTTACAAAAACAAAAACAATTATTCAAGTCTATTCTCATAAGAGCTTCTACCAACGCTAACGAATAGAATCTCAATTGATATCCCGATCTAGGTGATAGAAGTGATTTCAATATATATCAATTAAAGCATGTGAGAACAATAATCTGGATTTGATCAAATAAGCACAGAATAAGGTAACACTAGATATCACAAATCTTTTTTATTTTTTTGAAAAATATTTTCAATGAAGAATATATAAGATTTTCAAAAATGATTTTTTCATAGAAATATTCAATTAATTTCAAAGGTCAAAAAACGATAAATAATCAAGTAACGTTGTAACACAGGTTTTGTGCACACAAATAGAACAATAATAATAATAATAATAATAAAAACAATCTCACCGAGAATTCCTTTAATGAATGATTTAAAAATGAATGCAATACTTATCGGTTTCATAGGATAATAGAATGCCTTCAACGTAATTTTTCTCTATCAATTTGCACTATCTTGATGTAGATTTTCACAAATATTTTGCCTCTTATAATATTTTAGAAGATATGTTTTTTTCTCTCTCAAAATTTTGATTTTCTAGATATATTTTCTCTTAAAAACGTTGATTATAAATAGTTAATTTGAAAGATAAACTTCCAACGGCTAGTTTGCATAAAGATCCCCCAAACCTCTCCAAATATATAAGTCCAAGTCTCCGATAGCTATTTTGACCATCAATATCTCTTAAAAACAATTCAGATTCATCCACAAAATAATTAAGATGTCAACTCCAAAATATATGGAAATGAGACTTTGACCAGTAAGACCATAAGATCGAAAAAAGTGAGGACCAAAACGCATTTTTCAATAAAACCATTATGAAAATATTTCCAACCAAAAACATTTTGAATCATTCAAAGGTAATTTCGAAATGTTGATCTTAAGATTTTGATGGACAATTAAATGTTATTTTTTGTGGAACTAACAATTTTATTGAGTGTTTCAGTTTATTAGTTCCAGTGAAAAGATTATCATGAAGATATTGAGAAAAATGCTAAATGGATGCTAAAGATATTGACAAAGATAATACATTTTAAGAGATCAAAGAATTTGAAGAACCTAGGGAAAACAACTCAGGTTAAATTTTTACTCTTAATATATCCCGATTAGGATCACACACGGCACAAAATATTTTTACAATTATGTGTGTTTTTTATAGGATCCTAATTAGCTAACATATTTGCTCCTATGTGTAATTGAAGAAGAAACAATTGATTTAAGAAAGATAATTAATTAAAATTGAATTTAAGAATTTAATGGAGATAACCGAGAAAAGAAATAGGTTAAAGGGGAAAAACGTCGAAGAAATTTAGTAGAAATTAATTAAGGAGAGGTGTTCCAGCTCAATCGGTCAACTTACACAAATGGATCGGTCAACCGACGGAATGGAGCTGGGAAGAAGATTCAGTCTCTGAATTGTTCGGTCGACAGGTAGGTCGACTTAAGAAAGTGACACAAGCTCTCTGAATCTCTCGGTCGATAGGTAAGTTGACTTATAGTTAAAATATAAACTCTCTGAATCGTTAAGTCGACAGGTAAGTCGACTTGTGAAACTCTCTTAATCGTTCGGTCAACAGATACAAAATGAGCGATCGACTTATGGCGAAGGAATTTTGGCTTGGGCTACGTCCTGAATTGGGCGGTCAACTGATGAGTATTGGTCGGTCAACCGATGATCAGTTTCAAGATTTGAGATTTTTATAGTTTTGATCCAAAAAGTAACCGTTACTAGCCGTTTTATGGTTAAGATATGTGAGATATCTTAGGGATCTGATAGTTTTTGAGTTATTTAGTTAATATTTTAATATCCCTATAGATATAGTTCAAGTATTTTGGATATCTCTCAATTTGGTTTATGAAATTCTTTCTATCTTATCTAATTGAGATTGAGTATAAGTTTAAAGGACTAAATTGAATGTTTTAAAAGATATAATTAAGTTAATTATACCAGGAATAAGTCTTAATGATATAAGAGGGCTATTAGTATAATTATTTGTCATGAAATGTGGGAACTAACTGTTAGAGGGCTTGTTCTAATCCCCTATAAATAAACCTGCGTTTTTTAGATTTAAAAAAATTCAAATTCATTTTTCAATTTTGAAGAGTTGTTCAGTTCTTGTGCTTTCTAAAAGTTATCATACTGAGAGTATTGTGCGAATTTTCTTGAAAATCATTCTTGAGATATTTTGTAGTGGATTATTATTGATTGTCGATTTGAGGTTTTATTGCTTATCATATTTATCGGTGGATTCTTGGTGAGATTGTTTCAAGTTGATTACTATTAATTGATCGTTTACTATTATCATATTCTACTTGGAATTTAATCTTTGAAATTATTTTTTTGTTTTTAAATTGAAAATTATTTTTGAAACAATTTCTTAAGAAAATCTAATTACGTGTTAAATTGCTTGCTACCCATTTTTTGTTTAAAATCAGATTTTGAAATTCTCACTGTATTTGTATCACTAATATCAGGACATTAATCGAGTTCAAATTTATCTAGGGTAATAGAAGTTCCGAGTGGGAAAATCACTTATCAATTTTGTAATTGGTGAGTTGAGTGTTGGATTAGATATTAATGAGAGTGTCTAATCAAGGGTAGTTGATTTCAATATCTTCTGATAAAGAGATTGAAGTTTTGATCTTTGCCTAGAGTATAAAAAGATTAAGTGTTAATTTTTCCTTGATAGAATTAATTTGAATAATTTTGTAACGGTTCAATCCTTACCGAGTAAATGGATATTTGGAACGTTTTTGTGAGGTTTGATTTTTAGCCTAAGTATAAAAAAATTAGGTTAATTTTTAACCTGTGAAAAAAATAGGGTTATTCCTGAGTCTATGAAAATTAATTGTAAAAGTTGATTACGAGCCTACGAAAAGAATCGTTTTGTAAAAGTTTGGTTCCTACTTGGTTAAAGGGATCATAGTGATTAGTGGATGAGACTCTCCGCAAAGCTTGGGGGATTGGATTAGTCAAGAATAGTTTGGTGAACCAGTATAAATTTCTGGTCTGCTGCATTCTTTTATTTATTTATTTTTGTATTGTTTGGTGTGCACCTAATTGATACTTAATTTTCGTTGCTATATAGATAATAATTAATTTAGGGTAAAAATTAATTATTTTATTTTTGAAGTATTTTATTTGAATTAATTTTTATCTACCCAATTTATCTCCCTCTTGGGTAGCTCACTGGGCCAACAAGAAATATTTAAAACATAGAGTATATACCATTGACCTCTCATGTCATTTTACACTATATCAGATACTTCTCCTGTTATTTTGCAAATACCAGAGATCTCCCCTGTCTTTTTCTCAGATACCACTTACCTTCCTTTTAACAAAATTGCCCTTAGGTTATTTTTAAAAAAATTCATTAGCACCCTTATATTTTTAAAATTATATTTTTTACCTTTAATTTTTTAAATAATTATATTTACCCCTCACCACCACCCAACTCACACCGCCACCGCCCAACTCCCACCACCCACCGCCACCACCCATCGTCGCGACCCACCACCGCCATCCAACGCCACCATCCTTTACTTTTTACACTAACATTTCCATTAAAAATAATACTTTTTTTAACTTTTTTTTTTTAAAAAAAAAAATCAAGAAGAGAAGAAGATCAGTACTTTTATCCCTAAATTTTAGATTGGTCTTAAATTGCACTTTAATGGGTGCAAAGAGTAACTAAAAAATAAAGAGGATGTTAATGATTTTTTTTTAAAAAAATAAAAGAATAAAAATATATTTTTGTAAGGGCATTTATATCTTTTTACATCAAAATATGGGTGGCGATAGGAGGCGGCGGAGGGTGACGGTGGGAGGTGGAGGTGGGTGGTGGGTGGTGGCAACGGTAGGAGGTGGTGGTGGTGGCTGTGGGTGGGGTGGTAGGAGGTGGTGATAAATATATATAAATTAAAGGGTTATTTATGTATTTTAATTTTTTATTATTTTATTATTTTTTAAATAGTGAAGGGTAAAATTAGTATTATAATAAAAAAATTATTATTTTTTAATCAATAAGGAAGGTAAGTGATGTTTGAGAAAAAAATAGGGGAGATCTCTGATATTTACGAAATGACAAGAGAGATATCTGGTATAATGCAAAATGACAGAGGAAGTCAATGACATTATCCCTTAAAACATAAGTATCGAGGCAAAAATATCATGAAATAATGTTTAGATTGTTCGGAAAAAAAAAAAAAAAAAAAAACACCAATCAGTTGACCATTCCCATCATTAGTCGACTATTTGAAGCCTAATGTCAAAAATTTCAAGATCTCAAAATGTTTCGGTCGACCATGTCTCCATGTTAGTCAACCAATTTCAGTTTTCTGAGAAACTGTATCTATCAGCAGCCTAGTCGGTCAAACGATTCCCAAATTTTTCAAGATTTCTGGGAACCTGTAACTTTCAATCGATTGATTTCTTTGTCAGTCGAATGTTTGAGCAATTTTTAGCCTTTATCCAACTTTTCAAAATTCAATTACAATCAGTTGACCGATTTTTCAAATTAATTAACCGATTCTAACTATATTTTTCTTTTCAAACATTATAAGACCACTTCTAAACATATAATTGAATGTATAGGAGCATATAAGACTATTTTAAGTATAGTGAATGATCCTAATTGGTTTAGTATCAAGAGTTTATAAAGGTTAACGTTGTTTTAGCTAGGGTTAACAAAAAAATATAAAATATCAAAAGCTGATCCGCCGATCATGCAAGAATTTAAATTGATTTTTAAATTGTAAGAAAAATCCAATTCTAAGATTTTTACTATATATATAGCTAAACATGGGTCTACCAAATATAGGCAAAATAACATGGGCCTAGGGCCCAAAGTTGAATAATTGAACTGATGAGGGGTCACCATCACAAGTTCCATCAAACCATTTCATGTCCCCCCACCACCACTCTGCGTGCTTGGACCAGCTCTACTAAAATTATTATTTATTTTTGCATAATTTACTTTGCTTAATTATTAAGCATTTATCCTTCTCTACTTACAAAAATAAAATAAAATTATATTTTATTTATTTCTACTCTAAAATAAAATAAAATAAAATATTTTTCCGTTAAAATTAACAAAATATGTTTAAGAATAAATAAAATTAAAATTCTCATCCATTTTATAGATAAAATAAACGAAATTGTTAATTTATTTTAATTTTAAATAAATGAGTGATTTTGTCTATTTTATCAAAAAAAAATGGATGGAAAAATTTAGTTTAATTTATTTTTAAGCATGTTTTATTAATTTCAACAGGAAAAAAAATTAGTTTCTCACTTTTATTTAAAAATAGAAATAGATAAAGTATATTTTTTTTTTAAATAAAAAAAGATAAAATGATAATTAGACAAAATAGAAGGTATGAAAAACAATTTGTCCTTTATTTTTTGAAGGGCATGCGCTACCAGAAAAGCAGGCTCATTGTGTCTCTACAATTTGCTCCATACATTTCTTGCAGTATTCAATTCTAATCCTATGTTGGGCTTGGGATTCAGCCCATGTGATTAGATATTTAACCCGGTCCAAATGGAGGCCCAGATGGCAAAATGGTAAAAAGTCTTGGCCCATAAAAAGGGTTAAAATTGAATTAAGTTTTGATTTGATTTTTTTTAAGGGTTATGTTTTTAAGAGTTATAATTTAATAAGATAATCTGAATTCAATATTTATTTGTTTTTTGAAAATTAAAGATTAACATGTTGGAATATTTTTTATGAGTTAACATTAATTGAATTAATTGTTTTACAAAAACGGGTTAATAGATAGTCTATTATTTAAACAACCCAAATAATTAGTGATTATATTTTGATTTGAGTTGTAGCATTTTTTATGTAAAAACTCAGTTAAGTGGTAAGTGCAGGTTTAGGGTTTCGTTGAAGTCTGTTATGAGAGGGCCCAAGGAGAAACCCTAGTATATATATAACTAGGTTCCCTCCCTAATCTAGATTAAGGGTTTCTTCCCATTGAAAACCTCCACCACAATAATCTAGATCATAGAGAGGAAGACTTATTGTGTATTCCACTGTGACAGTTCAATTTTCTGCAATGGTCGAGACAGGTACGCATTCGATTACCATTCTTTATTGTTGTATCCTAATATTTATGTATACTTTAGTTTATTGATTAATTCCGTATTATTGTAATTATGAGATATAATCAACATAATACCCTTCTAACTAATATATGGTTAATATCTTTCACATGAATCTACTTTATGAGAATTTATTTAATGGGGCTTGAACACTAAATCATCATCTGATGTGGTGCGTGACAACCAATAAATAACTGACACATTGGAATCATAACCCTACAAATCAAATTGAAAACTATGTAACCTTGTAGGGTTGACTTGATATGTGTCAATCTCTTATTGGTTGTGGTGCATCAGATCAACCGATGACGTGTTCAAGGACCAATAAATATTTCCTCCTATTTTATTCGCCCTACAATTCTGCACAATTTTTAAATATGACCTGTAAGGTATTATATTAAGATGTCAATTATTCATTAATTGTGGTGCACCATTTCATAGTACACAAGGATTATTGAGGGGATATTTCATCAACAATTCGTCTATGCTATTTTCAGTGTTTAAGAATTCAAAATGCTATTATTTATCTTTTAACAATATAAATAAAAAATAATTTTACAATATAATTTTCATAATACTCATTTTATTTTTAATATTATATTTTTATCATTTTATAAATTTTATTTTATTTTTTTCCAAAAATTTTGAACAAATAAAAAGAGTCATTTTGAGTCTAAAAACTATTTCCAAACGTGACCATAAAATATGATCCATTAAATAAAGGAATTTTCTCCCAAAACTCCTATATTAAAAATAAAATAATATAAAATAAAATAAAAATAAAAATCTGCATAGACTCCTACTACTAATTTTTAATGACAAAATTACCCCCTAACACTTAAACCCTACGTCTCAGGGTTTTTTCATCATTCTCTCCCTTTCTCCCCCTGATCTTTTTCCTCAAGCCCTACCCATTGTCGCCTCGCTTTATCTCCATTCGTCACTTGCTTCATCTTCGTTTGTCGTCGTCGCCTCGCTGCCATCGTTGTCGCCTGCTTCATCTCTGTTCGTCGTTGTCTCCTTCATCGTCGTTCATCGTTTTCAATCTTCATCGCCATTTATCGCCTAGTCTTCAGTGGTGTTCGTCGCCTGGTCGTCATCTCCTACATCAGTGATCGTCGTCGTCGTCGTCTCTCTTATTGTCGCCATCGCCTGATTAATGGTCTATGGTTATTCACCTCTAGAAATCTAGCCAGATCTAACATAGATTTAGCAAGAGGAAGAATTTGTGAGTAATTTTGATATCAATTTTAAATCTACCTGAGATTATTCATATTTTTAATTTCAATTTCGATTTTGAATCAAGTCGCATCTTATATCTTTTTTTTTGCCATCACCATATCCTTGGGTTCATGTCTAAATCCCCTGCTATTCCTATGTTTCCTCGTAGAATAAATGATTACACTATATACCAATTTCGACACAAAATGAACAGTTCATATGAACCCCATACTATAATCAATCACTCAATTTACTCCCTTCATCTTTTTAATTTTAATTCTCTGAGTAATTTTGATTTTAGAATATGTGATTTTGTGATATGTTTGATTGGTTGCAATTTTGGTGAATAATTTCTTTAATTTTGATGATTTACTTCAATTGTCGTTTGATTTTCGCATCTTGATTTATATTCTATTCATCTGTCTGTCATTTCTTAATTCTTCAATTGGCTACATTTTCAGGGTTCTATAATTTTTAGTGGATTTTTACTTAATTTTTTTAGTAGATTTTCACTTAGAGTTTAAAGGGAATGCATATAAATTTTTCAATGGATATATTAGTGGAATGGTTTATTTTTCAATTTTTGAATTCAATGGATTTATTCATGAGATTTGGGTAAGGTGATGGCTTGTTTGATAATGATTCGATTTTTGAATACTTTGGTTCAAAAGCTAATTTTTTGAGATTTTTAATTCTTAGTGGAATTCTACTTTTCTTTGTTTTTTAGTGGATTTCTACTTGATTTATTTAGTAGATTTCCACTTAATTCTTAAGTGTATTTATGTAAGTGAGTTTTATAGGTATTTAAGGTATTTTAAAAATGGAGGAAAAAGTGTCCGAAAATCTAAAGTACATTTGAATGATTATTGTGGTACAAAAGAATTTTTTGACATTATTTTTTAAATTAATAATTTGTTCTCTAAAGTAGATTCTTTTGAAAAGAAAAAATAGAGTTTTAAAAAATAATTTTGCCATGATTTCTAAGCCAAGGTCAAATTTTGTTTCTAAAATCGATTTACTAAAGAAAAATTTTGAAAAATCAAAATTTGACCTTAATTCTGTTTTAAAAGATTCTGAAAATGATTTTTCTAAGCAAAATGGATATATTTCATCGTCTTATCCTTCATCACAAGTCAGTGACAGTTTTGATGATATTATTAGAAATAATTCTTGTTCTATATCTCGTGCTTTCTATAATAATCAATCAAACTTGCGATGTTATTATTGCAATAGGGTTGGACATTTTAAAGTATCATGTTCATTCAGAAACCCTAAGTTTATATCTAATAAGGACATATCCAAAATGAAATGGATACCGAAAAGAACTGTTGAAATGACTTGTGCAGAATTACATAATATCGGAAGTGGACCTGAAGGAATAAACAAAGAAGTTATATCAAAACTGAGACAGGAAGTCACAAAGGATCTACAAGCGATGCGTGCAAAGTAATAGATACACCAAAGACAAAATGTGAGGTTGCAAATTAAACAAATCAAATCAGGGATATCCATAAACCAAACTAAATACACTAAGGAAGTGTTAAAAAAATATGGCTTGGATGGCGCTAAAGAGTACAAAACTCACATGGTAACGGCTACAAAGATAGACAAAAATGATACGGGCAAAAATGTTAATGAAAAAATGTATCGAGATGTGATTGGTAGCATGTTGTACTTAACTGTTAGTAGACCTAATATTATGTATAGTGTTTGTTTCTATGCTAGATTTCAGTCTTGTCTTAAATAATCGCACTTAACTAGGGTAAAACGAATTTTTCGATATTTAAAGGAGATGACTGACCTAGAATTATGGTATCCTAAAGGGAGTGATTTTAAATTAATAAGTTACTCCGATGCTAATTTTGCTAGTTGCAAAGTCGAGCGAAAAAACACAAATGGGTCATGTCATTTGATAGGACATGCCTTGGTTTCTTGGTCAAGCAAAAAACAAAATTCGATAGCCTTATCCACTACTGAGGCTGAGTATATGATAGTTGGTAATTGTGGTACTCAAATTTTATATATTAAAAAACGGTTAAATGAATTTGAAATTTGTATGGAAGAGGTCCCGATTTATTGTGATAATAAAAATGTTATTTGTCTAAGTAAGAATCCTACACAGCATTCACGAATTAAGCACATAGAGATTAGACATCACATTATTCGTGATCACATTCAAAAAAAAGGAACATTGTTATTGAGCATATTGATTCATCCAACCAACTTGCTTATATTTTTACCAAACCATTAGCGGAAGATCAGTTTGTGAAAATCATTCGCGGTTTAGGTAGGGCTAGACAGAACGATATTTGCCTAGTGTAGTGTTTATTTGTAGTTCCCTTTCCTCACCTTTTGAGATGACAAAGGGAAAAAATTTATTGATATTTATTGAATATCTTAAGGGGGAGTTTATCATATTTTGAAATTTGTGCTTTGTTGAATATCTTATGATTATTTTCATTACTATGCTTTAATAAGTTATAAAACCCGTTCTCGGATTTAGGGGGAGTGTGGTTACATATTACTTTGACAAAAACATCAAAATTAATTGTCATCGAAAAGGAAAAAATTGTTGATCCTAAGATTTTGATGGACAATTAAATGTTGATATTTTTTTGTGGAACTAACAATTTTATTGAGTGTTTCAGTTAATTAGTTTCAGTTAAGAGATTATCATGAAGATATTGAGAAAAATGCTAAATGGATGTTAAAGACATTGACAAAGATGATGCATGTTAAGAGATCGAAAAATTTGAAGAACCTAAAAAAAAATAATTCAGGTTAAATTTTTACTCTTAATGTATTCCAATTAAGATCATACATAACACAAAATATTTTAACAATTATGTGTATTTTTTATAGGATCCTAATTAGCTAATATATTTGCTCCTATGTGAAATTGAAGAAGAAACAATTGATTTAAGAAAGATAATTAATTAAAATTGAATTTAAGGATTTAGTGGAGTTAATTGAAAAAAAAAATCAGTTAAAGGGACAAAAACGTTGAAGAAATTTAGTAGAAAATTAATTAAGGAGAGGTGTTCCAGCTCGATCGGTCGACCTACACAAATTGATCGATTAACCGATGGAATGGAGCAGGGAAGAAGATTCACTCCCTAAATTGGTTAGTCGACAAATAGGTCAACTTATGGAAATGAGACAAACTCTATGAATCTTTCGGTCGACAGGGTAAGTCGACTTATGGTTAGAAGGTGAACTCTCTGAATCATTAGGTCGACATGTAAGTCGACTTATTAAATTCTCTGAATCGTTCAGTCAATAGATACAAAATGAGCGATCGACTTATGGCGAAAGATTTTTGGCTTGGGCTACGTCCTGAATTGGGTGATCGACCGATGGGTATTGATCAATCAACCGATGGCCAGTTTCAAGATTTGAGATTTTTATGGTTTTGATCCAAAAAGTAGTCGTTACTAGCCGTTTTATTGTTGAGATATGCGAGATATCTTAGGGATCTGATAGTTTTTGAGATATTTAGTTAATATTTTAATATCCCTATAGATATGCTTCGAGTATTTTGGATATCTCTCAATTTGGTTCATGAAATTCTTTCTATCTTATCTAATTGAAATTGAATATAAGCTTGAAGGACTAAATTGAATGTTTTAAAAATTATAATTAAGCCAAATATACCTAAAATAAAATATAATGATATATGAGGTCTATGGGTGTTTTTTAGATACTTATCATTTGAAAATTAGCCGTGGGAGAGCTTGTTTCAATTCCCTATATATAGGCTTGCGGATTTCACATAAAAAAATATAATAAAATATGAAGAACTATTCAGTTCATAAATTTTTATAAGAGTCACCATTCTGATATTATTTTGAGAGATCAAATTGTGTAAGCGTCACTAATTTGAGCTGTTTAGCGTTTCAATCTATAATTCTACAGTGTTATTCTGGTGAGATATTTCTAAACTATTAATCTTTATTGCAAATCTATTTTTCTATATTTGCTTGATTGATAAGATCTTGATAAAATCGTTTTCTGAACTTTAAATCGCATAAAAATATTTTAAAACAGATTTTGGTGAAAATCTGGTTTCATACTTATTTGTGTGCTACCCATATCTATAATAATCAGATTTTTATGTTTTCTTGGTGAAAGTGTTCCAAGCTTATTCTCAATTGAGTTGTTTATTATTATTATTATTATTATTATTATTATTATTATTATTATTATTATTACTTGCTTAGATAATTGATATTGTGAAATCGTTTTTGAATTTTAAAAGCATAAAAAAAAAAAAATTAAAACGATTTGTGTGATAATCTGATTACGTGCTCAATTTTGTGCTACCTGCATTAATTTTATAATCAAATTTTATATTCCTCACTTAATTCTATTACTAGTCATTATCAGGATATTAATCGAGTTTAAATTGATTTGAGTGATAGAAGCTCCGAGTGGGAAGAACTTATCAATTTATTGTAATTGGTAAGTTGTGTGTCGGATTAGATACTATTGAGAGTGTCTAATCAAGGGTAACTTTGGGTTTCAATCTTTTCCGGTAAAGAGATTGATGTTTGATATTTACCTAAGTACAAAAAGGTTATGTTACTATTTTCCCGTTGAAAATAGCTTAGGTGTGATTCTTCCTGATTATGATCAATTGTGAGTCATTTTTAAAGGTTTCATCTTTATCTGAGAAAATGATAGTTGGAGTATTTCTGTGAGGTTTAATTCTTAAACCTAAGGTATAAAAAGAATTAGGTCGTGATTCTCCCTATAATATAATTAGATTAATCTTTAATCTGAGAAAAAATAAGGTTATTCTTGAGCTTGGGAAAAAAAAGAAGTTATTCCTTAGTCTGAAAAAATGAATTTCTAAAGGTTGATTCTGAGTCTACGAAAAGAATCATTTTTGTAAGAGTTTGCTTCCTACCTATTTAAAGGAATCTTAGTAGTTTAGTGGGTGAGAATCTCCATATGACTCGAAGAACTGGATTAATCAAGATTATCTTGGTGAGCCAGAATATATCGGTATGTACTGCATTGTTTACTTCCTTTACCTTATTTTGTGTTTTTTGGGTGTACACTTAGAGCTTATAACACTTATCCACTGCCATAAAGAGATAATAATTTATTTAAGATAAATTGATTAAATTAATTATTTGATTTTTGAAATATTATTATTTGGATTAAATTTTATATCTACCCAATTCACCCCCCTCTTGAATAATTCACTGGGCCAACAACCACCATTATCACAACAAATAAATACTATTATCACCGTTACTACCACAATAAATATTTATTATCACCACCGCAACCATAACAGTAAATATTCGTCACCAACACAATCAATATTTATTGCCACCACTAGCAAAACAATAAATACTCACCATCTCCACCACCGACTCAGTAAATATTCTTTATCACAGTAGGCACATCCACAATAAAACTTCTTAATTCACAAACAATCAAAACACACAAAGAAAAGAAAAATCAGATGGAAGGAATAATCTGATTAACTGCCACCAGATGAAATCGACCATTAATAACCAGAAATTCACTAGAAAAAAAAAATAAAAAAATCATTAATAATCCAAAATGAAAAGAACGTCAAGATGTGTTAGGTTGTCTCGGCGGTGTCTAGAGGGTGTCCTTCAAAGCTGTTCGATGTTCTTAGCTGCAGAACACGTTGTACTCCAGAGTGACGCCGGTGGATTTCTTCACCTTTACCTCCAAGAACGATGGCTTCACGGAGAAGATATCGTCAGTGAAACCCAACTTCTCCTCCGATTTGTTGACCTTGCAACCTGACTTCGAAGTCGTCGCTCCTCTTGACGCTGAAATTGACCGTCTTCGCCACGCCGGAGTCACTCCTCTCTCTCCTCCCTCTTCTTCTCATCGAATAATGGCGAGAGCTCCCTCTTTCCGATCTGGGCCATCGCTCCTCCGATCTAGCTACCGCCGGCCAGATCATGGTCTGTGCTGGCCAAATCTGGCCGCGACGGCCAAATCATGGTCGCCGCTGGTCAGATCTGGTCGGCGACAACAATAGAGAGAGAGAGAGAGAGAGAGGAATGGCGCTGGCGGGAGGCGGCCGTGTAAGATAAAGAAAAGACGACGACGGTGGTGGAGTTGAACGGCGGTGGACGAGAACCGTCGACTGCTTTGAGGGAGAACCGTCGGCTGAGAGGCGGATAACAGTAAATATGGATGGGGAAGGAAGAAACGGGAATCACGGTGGTGGGAAGGAATTATAAAATTTAATTTGTTTAGAAAGGATAATTTTGACATTTGCACTTTAATTTATGGGGGTTTATTATATTTTCTTTGGGTTAATTACACTTTATCCTTTGTGATTTGATCCATTTGTATTTTATTCCCTTATAGTTTAAAAGTCGCCACTTATCTCCCCTATGGCCTTGGACTTAAGTGCCACAGTTACATTTTCCGTTAAATCTAGCAGTCAATGGACGGAAGTCAACGGAAATCAGTTAAATAGTATGAAATGACATTTATACCCTTAAAAAAATTGGATAAAGATTATTTTAATATTATTTGAAAACTTAAAGGGCCATAAATGTAATTTTTTCCAATTCATTTCGTCTTCTTCGTCTGGTCTCCCTCACTGCTTCTTCGTCTTCTTCATTGTTACCGGTGCCGTCTTCGTCTTCCTCTGGGTTTTGATTTTCGATTTCGAAATCGAAATCGAAACCCGGTTTCAAAATCGATTTCGAAATCGAAATCGAAACCCTCACGGCGAAGATGAAAACGTGAGGGTTTCGAAATCCGATGATGGCGAAGACGAAAACGTGAGGGTTTCGAAATCGATTTCGAAATAGAAATCGAAACCCACTTTCGATTTTGATTTTGAAATCGATTTCGAAACCCTCAAGTCCGTTTCGATTTTGAAATTGGGTTTCGATTTTGATTTCGAAATCGATTTCGAAATCAAAATCGAAACGGCGAAGTTCGTATGTATACGTATGTGTATGTATATGTATATGCGTGATGTTTATACTGGCCGGTGTGTATGGTTGGGTTGGGAGTGACCGGTGCGGTGGGGGGTGGCCGGTATGGGGGTGGTTGGTACCCAGAAGAGAGAGAGAGAAGACGTCGGAAGTTCGCCGCCACCGTCGTTGGAGTCGTCGGAGTTGAGGAAAATTTTGGAGAAGAAATAAATTTTGACCCTTTTAGTTTTTGAAAATTTTGCAAATAGATCCCTTGAATTAATTAGAACAAAATGATAAAATTATCCTTAATTTCAAAGTAAACAGACACAATTACCCTTAATTTTAACCGTGACACTTAAGTCCAAGACCACAGGAGGATAAGTGGCGACGTTTGAACTATAAGGGAATAAAGTGCAAATATGCCAAACTACAAGGGGATAAAATGTAATTAACCCTATTTTCTTTTTATAAAAGGTGTTTTGTCAAAAGATTTTTTGGACTTATGGCCAATTTTAATTTTTATCTTAAAAATGGAATTATCTCAAATTATCCCTTAAATTAATTAATTAATGGAATTGAGTCAAAAAGGATAACCAAGGCACTAGATTCGGTATCACAAACTAACGACGCGGAAGATTCTTTCTCCCAGATTCCAAATTTTCGGCACTTTCCAACCACATTTTCACATTTGAATTTGTCATTTTTATAGGGGATTTGACACTTTCACCCCCTTAAGTTTTTACTTTGGTCCCCATAGTTACAATTTAAACACATAACACCCTAAAATTTTATTATCATCCCACTTCCATCTAAATCAATAACTCAAAATAATTTTGCAAAACAACAGTCAACTAGCAACTAGCATACACCTGACTATTTTTAAGGAGATTTTATGAGCAATTGTAACCTCTTCTTTTTCTCATTATAACTTTTTTTTTTTTACAAATCTCTTTCTCTCTCCCTGTGTATGTATATATATATATATATATCCTCATGTAACCAGTTTGAATTTGTCTATTTTATTCAAAGATTAGATGAAAATTTTGATTCCATCCATTTTAAACATATATTTGTTAATTTAAATTATAAAAAAAAAAAAGAAGAATTAGTTTCTTACTTTTTTTAAAAAAAAAGTAGAAGCAGATAAAGTGTAATTTTTTTAAATGAAAATAGGCAAAGGGATAATTAAGCAAATTAGAGAAGTTAAAATGCAACTTATTTACCCTATATATATTTATATATATGAGCATTGGGCAAGAGTGAAAATATTGAAATTATTCATAAAGTCTTTCAAAAACAACCAGGAGGATGAGAAATAATGTTTTCCATCCAAAATTATGATGGGGATAATGCCTTGAGCTATAGTGGGATGACTAAGAAAGTTTAAGGTGTTAAATGTTTAATTTCAAACTATGGGGATTCAAATGAAATTTTTGTCAAACTTTAAGGGTACAAAGTGTAAAAACCCCATTCTTATATGATATTATAATATATTTATATTCAAACAAATATACTAAATGTAATTTTTTTATTTCTTTTAATCTAATATTTCTATAAATATTAGGGAAAATTACCGGTTACTTCCAAAATGCGGAACTATTTATCAGTTACTCCCATCGCCTTTTCCTTATACTGATTACTTCCATCAACGCCTTTTTCTTGCACCGATTACTCCCATCGTTAGGAAATCTTACACCAAAAACTCTCGTTTTCAAAAACGGCGAGGGATAAGTTTATGGAAATGTCCTCCCGTGATTCGTGTCTTCCTTCTGAAGCGTCGATCAATTTGAAGACGCCACCGTTGCCTTCCAGATCTCAAGTGAATGGAATGGCAGTAGATGATGAAATAACGTCTACACCCTCGTCGCTGTTTGCCTTCGTTGTCGTCGTTCGCCTTCATCGTTCACTGTAGTTGTTCGACTTCAACAATCTTCTTCATGCTTGGTTCACCAATTTTGGTCAATCGATTTTTCTTACCAAAGTTGTACCAATTTTGCATGGAGCTTGATAATGTCTTTTGTGTGTGTGATGACCAAGCATACCCCTATTCCTTGCTCAAATATTTTATGCGTGACAACTTGCAAACATTGCACTTTGCAAATGATGATGAAGTGCACAAATCTAGAGAGATGGGATCTTACACTTTGCACACGTTGCAATTTACAATTTATTTGTGATAATTGATGTTATATTCAACATCTATAAGTGTTAAATATAAAAAAAATAAAAATTGATGCATATAATATCCACAGGCGTTAAATGTTACATTCAACATCCACATAAAAGATATTCTGATCAGAAAAACATAACATCATAAAAATAAAAAAAAATAAAACAATTGATATTACATTCAACATTAACAGGCATTGAATATTACATTTAACATCCACATGAGAGACATTTTGATTAGAAAAAAATTACATAAAAAAATAAAAAAAATTGATATTACATTCAACACCTACAAATGTTGAATGTTACATTTAATATCCACATGAGGAGTATTTTGGTTAGAAAAAAATAATATAATAAAAAAAATAAAAAATAATATTACATTCAACACATATATGTGTTGAATGTTACATTCAACATTCACATGGGAAGTATTTTAGTCAAAAAATATAAAATGAGTTATTGATACAAAAAAAAAATGTTGATAGGTCTAATTGGTAATTTTTTCGCATTTTAGGAGTTAATGGTACATGCCTCTAAATATTATCAGCACATTTAACACAAAAAATAAAAATAAAAAATAAAATATTGAAATTATAATTTGTATGTCCTCCATCGCAAATAACTTATTTTTCAGGGATTGATTAAAAAAGTTTTAAGGTACACTTATCCTTGTGGGAAATCTCAACACTTGGCGGCTTGCCAAAAGTCATTGCTAAACCTTGTTCCTATGGTCAGCAATCAATCCCATGTTCCACCTATAATGTAATCATAAATTTTGCTATTTGGTCCCATACTTTGTACTAATTATATTCTTACCCCTCTATTTTCTCTTCTCTCTGATTTTTCCGCCCTATGTATGTTTTCTTCCCCAAGTACTCAACATAAAAATTTAACATTTTAATTAAAAAAACAAAGGATGATTGATGATTACTCCTTAATAGCAGTTGTAATCTATTATTAGTCACATTTAAAACATAAATTTTGAATTAATCTCTTAAATTAATTTTTGCTTGCGTGTTAGTCTCGCCTATACTCACGTTTGTATAATATTAGTTAGAGGTTAAAAGTTACAATCAACTATGTTATATATATTTGTGTAATATTTGTTATATCTAATTAATTTATTACACACAAGTTATATACATGTAACTGCGAAAGTGCAACGCGTGTATTGGGTCTTTCGTATTTTTATTTTTTTTAAATGCGTGGGACTAAAACACTTGTAATTGCGTATGAGACTTTTTAAAATTTCAGGGTAAAATAAGGGACTTCCCACATAAATACCCTAAAAAAATTACATCTTAATTCCATTTTTCACACAATAAGTTTTTCCGGGTAAGAAACATAAAAAGGAAAATGTCAGGGATGCAAATAAATTTCCCAGAAAGTGGAGGGGTATGATTGCAAAATAAGAATCTCTGCGGCTGAAGAGTATAAATGAATACACAGCCGGTAGGGCCGTAGGTAGCAGTTTTCGACTTCTTCTTCTTCTCTGGCTCTCTTACTCTCTCTCTCCGCGGGGAGAATACGATCGACATTGGACCCTGCATGCGCCGCTTCTGACCGCACACTCTTTGCTCCGCCACCGGTCACCGCCGTCCGCCGCCACAAAACGAACTAATTTCCGTTCCAAATCCGAGTATATCTCTACTCACCAAGGGTAAGGTTTTCCCACCCTGTTGCATCTGCTATAATATCTATGAATTTCGCCATGTCCGATTATGTGCCTTAAATCATCCAAGCTTTTAATTATATGTTTCGTTTTCTGATCCCTATTGTGGATCTCAATCTGACTGAAGATGAGGATGAACTGATGAATGGAAATCAAAATCAACTATTCCGGCGTTCAACGATCGATTTTAATTTGAATACGAAGTCGATTTCAAAGAAAAAATCATGCGTCTCTATCATTTGGTCCCCCATTTTCCAATTGCAGAATATTCTTGTAAAATATCTTTGATTTAAAAAATTGGGGAAAATATATTATGCTAATTATTGGGTCAAATTCCACAGATTACGCAACTAGCGATTTGATTAAAATATACCTTTATTTGTTTTCATGCTTATCACTATATAAATATATGTATATGTATGTATATATATATATATATATGTGGTTGTTGATTTATATACCACACTTGAGGCTTTATCACTGATATTATGCTGTGGGTAATTTGGGAATCGAAAACACTATGTTCTGTATTTTCCACTTGATTATATTCATTAAGTTGTGCTAATTATTTGCAGGGAAACACCGTTGAATCCGACCATGGGAGAAGAAGACATGTACACTAAAGATGGGATGGTTGATATCAATCCGACCGTGGGAGAAGAAGATGTGTACACGAAAGATGGGACGGTTGATATCAATAAGAAACCTGCTAATAAGAAGAAAACGGGAAACTGGAAGGCCTGCCCCTTCATACTTGGTATAGTTTTTAAGATCCCGTTTGTTTAGTGTTTTTTTTTTTGGTAACAAAAACATATCCGTCATGCTCCAATTTTTGGAATTGTTCCCATGTTTCTGTTTATGTTCCATGATTTTTTGGGCACAAACAAGTGCCCTCTAAGCTTTTCTAGTGTCCAAATCGATTGCGTTCAAAATTTGAAACCGCAATTTAAAACCTCCAAATGGGTACTAATTTAACCTATATAGGATATTGAAACCTTAGGCTCGGTTTGTTTAGTGTTTCTGGTCCCAAATTCTTGTTTCTGTTCCTAGAATTTTTAAATTTATGAACAGAAATATTTCCCAAAAAATTGAGCTTAATCATTAATCTCAAAATTCATGGAATTTTAAGCAACGAAAAGAAAAGTTTTTTTTTTCCCCTTTTCTTCTCGAATTATTCTCACTTAAAGACACAAGGTGGGTAGATATTTTTGAAATTTTTAATGAGATTCCCCTTCAAACCTTGTTGGCCTCAAATATAGGTAATTGATATATATATTTCACCATGGCTGTCTATAAGAAATAAGTATATCTTTTAATTTAAAGTTAAAAAAAAAAATGAAAATGAAAACTAATGTTGTAACCAAACATGCTTCTTTGATTTTGGTCTCGTAAATTAAAACAATTTAAAAACAACTGGCATTACCAAAAACATTTCTGTTACCAGAATTATTGAGAACGGAAACATAATTCGCATCTCTTTTTTTGGGAGTAGAACCAGAAACATTAACCAAACACCGCGTTAATTTTTATTTATTTTTTATTGGTTCTAGGAACCGAATGTTGCGAGAGATTGGCATACTATGGGATGAGTACCAATTTGGTGAACTATCTTCAAATAAGATTGAATCAAGGAAATGTAACGGCTTCAAATAATGTCACGAATTGGTCGGGAACATGTTACATCACTCCTTTGATCGGAGCGTTCTTGGCCGATGCCTATTTGGGAAGATATTGGACCATTGCCTGTTTCTGTATCGTCTATGTTATGGTAAACATTTTTTTCTCGTTAATCTACCTAAGGCAGTGTTTGGTTTCATGGAATTGGAAATTCTTATATTTGTGAACCGTATAGTTTAAGTAATTTGCATATTTTGAATTGGCGTCAAGAATTCGCTTCTAATTAGGTGGTGTTTGGAAGCACAGAAGTTGAGCTTCGGAATTGAGTGTAGGAACGTACGCGTGCAAATTTTTTATAGATTTTTACATGTGTTCATTTCAAATTCCAGTTTCAAGCTCCAATTATGCACAACCAAACGCCCCCTTAATGCTTTTAGCCTTGTGACAAATCTTACTTGGGGTTTTTCTTGCAATTTTTTTTTCAAGTTAAAAAAAATTGTTCCTCTTGTAGGGAATGACGCTTTTAACCCTTACTGCTGCCGTCCACGGCCTAAGACCGTTATGTGATAGCGACGGTTGCCACCCGACAACATCTCAAACTGCAGCTTGCTTTGTAGCCCTCTACCTAATTGCGCTCGGAACCGGCGGGATCAAGCCGTGCGTCTCCTCCTTCGGGGCAGACCAATTCGACGAGACGGACGAGGCAGAGAGCAAGAAGAAGAGCTCGTTCTTCAACTGGTTTTACCTCTCGATCAACGTCGGAGCCCTAATTGCGTCCTCGGTTTTGGTGTGGATTCAGATGAATGTGGGATGGTCCGTCGGGTTCGGGATTCCGGCGATAACTATGGCCATCGCGGTGGTTTTTTTCTTCTCCGGCAGCCGCCTCTATCGGCTGCAAAAACCGGGAGGGAGTCCTCTCACACGGCTTGTTCAGGTGATATTTGTTTCGATTAAGAAATGTCACGTGAAGGTGCCTTTTAATAAATCTCTTCTCTATGAAACTGCCGATGAGGAGTGTGTTATACAAGGTAGCCGCAAGATCGAGCATACCGAAAAGTTCAGGTAATGTGTTTTTAAATTTTTGAATTTTCCATCGTCGATCAGCGAAAATGTGAAGGTAGTGTTTGGTAGCACGGAATTGAAGTATTCCAATTTTAAGATTCTTATTTCTCGCAGCCAAACATAGGATAAACAATTAACTAGTAATTATATGAAAATTGATTTTATAAAATTTAAAATTATAAATTTAGACTATATTTTTTGAATTTTAATTTTTTCATCCATATTTGGTGGATAACTTATTTTTTAGTATTTAATAATTTATTTTCAATTTAATTTTTAATTCTTAGTTAACATTAACTATCCCACTAACTTAACAGTTAATATTAACTATGACACTAATCATGCCTCCCCCCCCCCTCCTACCAGCGAATTCTATCCGTTCCCGGGCTCCGACCACGGGTCCTGACTTTGAGTTGCCAGACCTTTGCCGGATTTCAGCCGTCGATCCACTAGAATTTAATTGCAGTTGCTTTGGCCTCTGATGGTTGGACCACTGCAAAACACCACCACATAAAGTACAAAATTCATGTAAAGCTAACACATTATTTCGATAAATAATGTTAGAAAAAACTATTCATAAGAATTATTTTTTAAAAAGAAAAAAATGGAAAAAAAAAAAAAAGTAAAATTAACAACTTCTTTTTTTCAGATTTTTTGACAAGGCCGCGGTGGACACTGAACCCGACATGGCTAAGGGCACGCCGAATCCGTGGCAGCTGTGCACGGTGACTCAAGTGGAGGAGCTGAAATCCATAATCCGTATCCTCCCAGTCTGGGCCTCCGGCATTGTCTTCGCCACCGTCTACAGCCAAATGTCCACCATGTTTGTCCTCCAGGGCAACACCATGGACCAACACATGGGGCCGAACTTCGAAATCCCCTCCGCCTCCCTCTCTCTCTTCGACACCCTCAGCGTCATCTTCTGGACCCCCGTCTATGACCTTCTCATCATCCCCCTCGCCCGCAGATTCACCGGCCACAACCGCGGCTTCACCCAGCTCCAGCGCATGGGTATCGGCCTCGTCATCTCCACCTTTGCAATGGTCGCCGCCGGAGTCCTCGAGGTGGTCCGCCTCGACTACGTCCGCCAGCACAACTACTACGATCTGAAAACGATCCCGATGTCGATCTTCTGGCAGGTCCCGCAGTATTTCCTGGTGGGTTGCGCCGAGGTGTTCACGTTTATCGGACAGCTGGAGTTTTTCTACGATCAGGCGCCGGACGCGATGCGGAGCCTGTGCTCGGCATTGTCGCTGACAACGGTGGCGCTGGGGAATTACCTGAGCACACTGCTGGTGACGATCGTGACTAAAGCAACGGCGAAGAACGGAAGGGGCGGGTGGATACCGGATAATTTGAACAGGGGACACCTGGACTATTTCTATTGGCTGTTGGCTATTCTAAGCGTGATTAATTTTTTGGTGTATTTGTGGATTGCCAAGTGGTATACCTACAAGAAGGTGACTGGGAAAGCGTGATTGATTTTTATTACAAATAATAAAAAGTTTTAGGTTTATTTTTTGGGGAAATTTAGAATGTCTTATTTAAATTATAATGTCAGATTGGAGAGATTGTTTGATGTGCTAATTACTATTTTTTTAATCCAATGGATGCATTTGTCTTTTTTATTAAATTAAAAATAGCGTGATTTATTATAAGGAGTTGTTTACTCAAAAATTACACTTTAAATTTTATTTATTTTTTTCTGAAAATTGATGTTTCTCAACTTATTTACACAATACAAACAATCCGGAGTTAGGAACTCCGGATACTTAAACCCAGGATTACTAATTTCGAGTACAAAAAAATGGAACTTCCATATACCCTGGGTATACGATGCAAAGATTTTTTTTTTTTTTTTGTCAGTTAAACCTGAGGTTGTAAATCTTGGGTATAACGTGAATTCCACTATTGCTGTGAGCCGACCAAAATGTGTGGGCCCCACTCTCTCTCTCTCTCTCCTCCCTTCTCTCTTCTTCTCTTCTCTCCTTTCTCTCTTCTTCTCTCACTCCCACCGATTCTCTCTCAATTCTATTCTCTCTCTCTCTCTCTCTCTCTCTCTCTCTCTCTCTCCTCCTTTTCTTTATTTATTTTTTTATTTTTTCATTTATTTTTTTTATTTTCCACATTCTTTTTTTTTATTTTTTTTTGTATTTTCTCAAAAATAAAATAAAATAAATTATAAAATAAAATAAAATAACATAAAAAAATTTGCAGGACAGTCAAAATGTCATGTCTACAAGACTCCTATAATACACCGAATGAGGACTCTCCAAGTGCCAACACATTGACACAATTCACCTATGGGGCATGAAACTAGATACCTAACGACCAATACGCAACATAATTTTTTTTTTAATCGTGATAGAAATTTCTAACTACTATTCATATGAATAATGATAGAAAAAAAAATATTTTAAGTTAAGTAAAGTGATAAAATAATAAAAATATTCTTATTAGAAAATCACTTACTGAACGCAACTTATTTTTTGTACAAAATCAATAACTCTACTTTTAATTTTACAAGACTTAAACAAAATGTAAAACTTGAAGAATTAAATGTATAATTTGACAAAACTCAAAGTTCACGTAAACACTCATCCTATACTTTGTGAACATAAAAAAAAAAAAAATAAAAAAATAAAAAAATAAAAATAAAATTATATCAATATCATAATTAATTTTAACTATAATATCAAAAACAAATTAAGATATAGTTAATATCAACTATATAAATTTAATTAGTTCATAATAACCCAAAAATAAAAAATTGTAAAATATTCTCAAAGATTAAAAGGTATAAAGAATGTTTAGGAATGAAAAATGATAACTAACGCCCCGTTTGGTAACCGTTCTCATCCCAAAAATTCACATCTCATTCTCAGATTTTTGGGATTTCTGTTTAGGTATAGCGATTGGTAACCACTCCCATTTTTTTGTTTTCATTCCCATCTCATTCTAAAATGGGAAATGTGCCCATTTTTTCTTAAGGCAAGAGAAACAAAAAAAGGTTGTGCCCAGAAATTTCTCATTCCATTCCCATGCCAAAAAGGACACGCTTGGGATTTTCGCAATTGTTAGTGAGACCCACTTCAAACTTTGGTAGCCTCTTCTTTTTTCTTCTTCATGTGTTCTTCGCGAAGAGTTCTTCATCTTCAACGATCGTCTCCATCCCATCTCCGGTTCATCGTTGCTCGTTGTTGTTCTTCACCTTCACCTTCATCTTCGTCTTCGTCTTCGTTCGTATGCGTTAATGGCATCGTGTTCTTTCGTCTACTTCAAAATCGTTTTGATTTCGATTTCGAGTTTCGATTTGATTTTTGAATCGAAACCCTAATACGAAATTCGGTTTTGATTTAAAAATTTTTCTTGGATTTCAATTTGTGATTGTTGTTCCAGATCTAAGGAAGAGACAATGCGATGCTTGGATTCTTGGATTTGTGATTTCTTGTTTCGATTTCGAAATCGCTTTCGATTGCGAAATCGAAACCCCCTTTCGGTTTCGATTTGATTTTCGAATCGAAGAACAAAATCGAAATTCGATTTCGATTTTCGAATTTGTTCTTGGATTGGATTTGTTCGAATATGTTCTTGGATTTTTTCGAATATGTTCTTCAATTTGTTGTTGGATTTGTTCTTGAATTTGTGATTTAGGGTTCGTTCTTAATTTCTGAGAACAAAAATAGTTACCAAACACAATTTTGTTTCCAGAACAAAAAAAAAAATATCGTTACCAAACGCATTTCTCCTCCCAAAAAGGAAACAAAATTCTAATCTCATTCCATCCTATTTTCATTTGACTGCATGGGATGGGAACAGAAATGGTTACCAAACGGACCCTAAATTATCTAAGTAATAATAATATAATAATTTTCTGAAATTGTATACAGATCACCCACGTAGCATATCCTCTATATACATGAGAAATCATTCTTCAAAATGATAGTGTGTAAAGCTGCGGTGTGTGTTGATTGTCAAGTGTCTAGATTCAAGTTTTATAATTGAGTTGCATCTGTGTGTTGGCACTTGGAAAGTCCTCATTCGGTGTATTATAAGAGTTTTGTAGACATGACATTTTGATTGTTCTGCAAATTTTTTATGTTATTTTATAATTTATTTTATTTTATTTTTGAAAAAATACAAAAAAATAAACAAAATAAAAGAAAAGAAGGTGGAAAATCAAAATAAGAAAATAAAAAAATAAAAAAATAAATGAAGAAAATGAGGAAAGAGGAGAGAGAGAAGAAGAGAAAAGGGTGAGGAGAGAGAGAGAGAATGGGTGGGCCCGCCACTGTCATGAGGATATAAGAGAGAGGTGTATGAGAGAAAGGGTGGGACCCACACCATTTGGTCTATACCCGGGGTTTATAATTTCGGATTTAATTATTAAAAAAAAAAAAAAAATACTCTTTGCATCGTATAACCGGGATTGTTAACCCCTGGTATATGAAAATTCCGTTTTTTTGGAAACCCCGGGTTGTTTGTGTTGTGTAAATAAACTTAGAAACATCAATTTTAAGGGAAAAAAAAATTGAAAGTGTAATTTTTGGATAAACAACTATTGTTATAAGTGGCAAGGTGCATATTGTGTTCAAGATATTTTTATCATATTTCATTATTAGATAATATATATTGTTAAAATTATATCAATTTGTTCCTGACATAATAAATATTCTCCGACAAAACAAACATTCACTAATTTTGCAAAAACCATTGAAAACAATCTCCATTGTATGAAAATCATTGTCGCCGCACCACTACTGTCACGACTATTGTCTACCACCATCATTACCGCATCTAACGTTCACAATCGTAACAAAGTTTGCGAGCCACCGTCGCCATTGCGACCACCACCACCATTGTAATCATTGCGTACCACCATGCTGCCACAACATTCACAATCACAACAAAATTTTGCGAAAATGAAACAATAACAAAATAATCAACAGAAGAAAATAGATTTATCAATTATGAAATTACAAATATATATATATATATATAACTTCAAAAACAATAAAAAAAAAATTGTAAAATGACTTGTCAAATAATGTAACAAAAGTCTAATAAATTTGATTTTGTTCAAATAAACATATCAATTGGAGAATTGCAACAAATATTCTAGCAACCAAAATTCAAAAACCTAATTAAAAAAAAAAAAAAAACTAAAAACCCAAGTTTTACGATTTTTAGATCTGAGAGGAAGGAAAACAATAGTAACATTGCAGAAACTCGCCAATCTCACAACAAAAATCTTGTTTTTTTTTGTTTTTTTTTTGAAGAAACACATTAATCCAAGAACTTAAATCACACAAAAAAAAATGTAGAATTCAAAAAACAACTATAAAAAATTCAAAAAAAAAAAAAATCAATAAATTCGAAAATCATCAAGAAAATAAGAAACATATCAACATGCAGATTCATATATGAAAATCAAATTCAAAAAACCAGTAGTAAATATTCAAAAATCATCAGACATAAAAATCAAATCTAGTAAATATTCAAATGTGGATTTCCAAAGTTGAGAAAAATGACATTTAGATCTAGATCTGGCAATCATTTAAAGAGCTCTTTACACTATTGGGTCCTTAAAGATTCGAAATTATCAACATGGGTCCCCTTTTATCTTATTTACCAAAATGGGTCTTCCTGGTTTCTCACCTTTTTTTTTTTTTTTTTTTAAGAATCCGGCCTTGTGAAGGCTAGATTCTAATTATAATTTGTAATTAAAAATTATAATTTGTATGTATAACTAATTGATTTGCATATTTATAATTTTTAAATATTAAACAAATTTTAAAATTATATATATATGTGTATATATATATATATATATATATAAACTTAATTTGGTCCTCTTATTTTAAGACTTCTTTCCTAATTTTAATATTTTAAGGGGTAATATCGAAAACCCATAAAACAAAAATGATAAATATATATTTTCAATGCTTTATTTAATATTAGGCCAATGATATTGCCCCTTAAAATATTAAAATTTGGAAGAAGCCTTAAAATAAGGGGACCAAATTAAGTTTTTCTTCCATGGCTAAAGACAAGTCAAAAGATTATATGGATTTTGCTTCCTAAATTCGTGCATAATCGAGATTTGAGAGCAAATTTTATTTTATTTTTAACTAATATAATTTAAAAAAAAAAAAAGTGAATTTTCAAATATAAATCTGAACACTCAATACTATATTAAATATTTTTTTTTAGAAGAAAAATTGATTCAAAGTAGTGGGGTGGGGGTGGGGGTTAAGTAAAATTATATAATTTCAGTTAAACCTCTTCTTTTTTTTTTTGGGGGGGTGGGGGGGGGGGGGGGGGGGGGTTTATTCAATGTTTTTCTTATATATATATATAAAAAATTTTAGAATTTTTTTAATACTTAAAATTATAAATTATATATATAAATTAATTAGTTATATATACAAATTATACATACAATTTTTAATTTTTAATTACAAATTATAATTATATATACAAATTATAAATATATAATTGGGGAAGGTGGGGAGTGGGGTGGGGGCTGCCTTGGTGACAACCTCTTTTTAGAATCCGACCTTCACAAGGCCGGATTCTTAAAAAAAAAAGAAAGTGAGAAACCGGATTTCCCAAGGTTTGGAAGACTCATTTTGGTAAATAAGATAAAAGGGAACCTATGTTGGTAATTTTGAGTCTTTAAGGACCCAATAGTGTAAAGAGCCCACACAAGTTAAAATACTTTTATAAAATTTTCAATTTATCACATCACTTATTTTTGTTATTCCACTTCTTATTTTTGTTTATGCTCCAATGAAACTCGAAACAAAACAAAAAATCTGAAAATATTGTTCTTCTGTTCTGTGAATTTCGTTTAAAAAAAAGGGCATGTACGGGGAGGTCCCTTTTTGCAATTTCATTGACTGATCAAACCTAATTGTTTTTTTTTTGCACCAACAACTCCTTTTGACATTTCCCTGACCAAAATACCCCCCATCCAATTTTCACTCCTAATTCTTTCGTGCAAAAAGATCCCCATCCCCCGTCACTATTCCTCTGCCGTCGTCGGTCGAAATCGCCATCGCTGCCGCCATTCGTCTTTCTCCGTCGCCTTCGCGGTCGCTGTCACCGTCTCCGTCCCCGTCGCTGGTCGCCCTTCGATTTCGCCGTTCGTTGCAGCTGTCCTAAATTCAAATGACTCAGATCCGACTTCCCTCGCCGTTTTTCTCACTATTCGTTTTTCGCCTTTCTCCGTCTCCGTTTGTCTTCGCCGTCCGCAGTCGCCGATCGTCCTTCTCCGTCGCCTTCGTTGTTGTCCTTCGCCGTTCATCTTTAATATAGCGTCGACGCTCCACAGCTGCAAAGAAGGATGAAGGCTAGGGTTCCAATTCAGTAACATTTATTACATTTTTATCCTCTTATTTTATTTTAGATTCAAAATTTACTCTCTTTTTTTTACACTTTCCTCCCTTAAACTTTTACAACTGTTTATGCATGTTTTAGAGTTTTTTCAAAAATCATTTTTTTTAGAAATTTCAACAATTGAACCTCATCCCCATTGGTTTAGTTTGTGTTGTTACAAAAATGCCAAAAATTCAAAATTCAAATGCGTGTTGAATGTAACACTGTATGTGTGTTGAATGTAATACTGCTTAATATTCTCAAAAATCATTTTTTTAGAAAATTCAACAATTGAACCTGTTAGTTTCAGTGGTTGTTGAATGTAATATTATTTAACATGTTGATTGTAACATTGTCTAATATAGCCAAAATTCACGTTTCAAATCCCAAAATTGCATGTTGAATGTAACACTGTCTTAAATTCTCAAAAAAATCAATTTAGTACTCACCAATTGACCCCCATTTATTTACATTTTTTACCCCCTTATTTTATTTTAGATTCAAAATTTACTTCTTTTTTTTTTCTCACTTTCATCCATAAATCTTTGTTTATGCACGTTTTAGGGTTTTCCGAAAATCGTTTTTTTTTTTCTAATTTCAACAATTGAACCCCATCCCCACTGGTTTAGTTTGTGTTGAATGTAACCATTCCAAAAGAGCCAAAAATTCAAAATTCAAATGCATGTTGAATGTTACACTGTCTGATCTTGTCACATTAAAAAACAAATATGTGTGTTGAATGTAACGATATCTGTGTGTTAAATGTAACACTGACTAATATTCTCAAAAATTAATTTTTTTAAAAATTCAACAATTGGACCTGTTAGTTTCAGTGGTTGTTGAATGTAACATTGTTTAACTTGTTGATTGTAACATTGTCTAATATAACCAAAATTCACGTTTCAAAACCCCAAATTGCATATTAAATGTAACACTGTCTTAAATTCTCAAAAAAATCAATTTAGTACTCGCCAATTGACCCCCCCCATTTATTTACATTTGTTACCCCTTTATTTTATTTTAGATTCAAAATTTACTTTTTTTTTTTTTACACTTTCATCCTTAAATCTTTGTTTATGGACGTTTTAGGATTTTTCGAAAATCATTTTTTTTTTTGTAATTCCAACAGTTGAACCCCATCCCCACTGGTTTAGTTTATGTTGAATGTAACCATTCCAAAATAGCCAAAAATTCAAAATTCAAATGCGTATTGAATGTAACAATGTTTGATGTAACACTGTCTAATAATTCTAAAAATTCAAAATTTAAAATTCAAATGCGTGTTCAATGTAACAATATTTGATCTTGTCGCATATTCAAAAAACAAATATGCGTGTTGAATGTAACATTATTAGTGTGTTGAATGTAACACTGTCTAAAATAATCTCAAAAATGAAATTTTTAGAAAATTTAGGTGGCGTTTGGTAACTGTTTCTGTTTCCATTCCAGCAGTGGGATGAGAATTTTGTTTTCTTTTTAGGAGCATAATCGCGTTTGGTAACGATAATTTTTTATTTTTTTTTTTGGGAAGGGAATTGTATTTGGTAACGATTTTATCCTAAAATCTTTCCTTTTTTTTTTTTTTTTGTTTTTTTTGTTTTTTCTGTTTTGGCCTGACGGTGGTGGCGCCGTCGCTGGCCAGCCAGCGGTGGCCCCCTGTCGGCGATGACCGGACGGCGGTGGAGCCGGCAACGCCGGCCGGAAGTGGCAGGAAAATTTTCGGCCGGACGGTGACCGGCGACGGTCGCCGGAGATGGCCGCCGGCGGCGGCAGACGGTGACCGGCGCGGCGGCGGACTGTGACCGGCGCGGCGGCGGACTGTGGCCGGCGACGGCGGCGGCGGACGGTGGCCGGCGACGGCGGCGGCGGACGGTGGCCGGCGGCGGCGGCGGCGGACGGTGGTCGCCCGGTAGGTAAATAGTGACCATGTGTTTTGGGAATGGAATGGGAATAATGAGAAACAACTTTTTTTTGTTTCTCATTTCTTAAGAAAAAAGTTGGCACAATTCTCAAATAGGAATGAAATGGAAACGGAAACAAAAATTACCAAACGCTATTTCCAAACAGAATTCCCAAAAATCTGGGAATGGAATGAGAATTTCTGAAATGGAAATGGTTACCAAACGGGGCCTTAGTGTGTTGAATGTAACATTCAAACTCAAACACAATTGAGAGATCTAAGCTAGAACTGTTCTATTCAACATCAAATCTAAGCAAAACATTTGAATAAAAATCGTTTGAATCGACCACTGAAAAATCACACATGGCTGCATATCGAACATGAAAAAATGAACAACAATAAACGATCAAAACACACGAAACCACAACTGAAGACCGCATCAAAACAAGAAACAAATCAAACATTATATCCCCAAACAGTTAAAAAAAAAGATTGATAAAATATGATTACCGGAACTTCAAGTCCACATCACATAAAAAAATACCAATCAAATTACTTTTGCACCATCGTCGTACGCTATGGAACCCTGCATACAAAATCAAATTTGAACCCAAATTCATGTGAGAAATCAACAAAATTTAGAATGCGTATTGAAATGTAACACTGTATAAATATTGTCAAAAAATCAAATTACAAAGTGCGTGTTGAATGTAACACTGTTTAGTAGTATTGAATGTAGTATTGCCTAATATTCTAAAAACTCAGTTTTTAGAATTCAACAATTGTCTCACAAACAAAAAATACGTGTTGAATGTAACATTGTTTTATTTTGTCAGTATTCAAAAACAATATGCATGTTGAATGTAACATTGTTTGTTGTTCTAAAAAATCATTTTTAGAATATTTGTTTAATACCACATTAAAAACACGAAAACGCAAACTGAAAGATCGCATCAAACATGAAAACGATCAAACATAAATTCACACCAGTAAAAAATGATCGATAAAAATGATTACCAAAATTTCAAATCCCCGACACATACAAAAATCAGCGATCAAACCTAAGTCGACGGTGAACAGACAATCAAAACGAAATCAACGAAAGACAAGAAAAATCTCGATATACAAAAAATGAATCGACGTTTTACGAAATCAACGATCGACAACACACAATCAAGAAATCGAAAATCGATCAATCGAATTGAATGAATCTACTTGCATACCTTCACCTTTTGCCCTTCGATTCACTGCCAAACCAGTTTAATGTAGCAAGCTCCCAATGAATCTAGCAATCCACCAGATGAATCTGCGAAAAAAACCAAATGGGATCAAAGCTATAAAGCTAGAATCCTAAATTTTTAGATTTGGAACCCTAATTGTTCAAATCTAAAACAGAAAATTCGAAAAATAAGAAAAAGAAATCGCACGATTTAAACAAAATATGTACAATGTTCGGTGATCGAGCAATTTCATTGTGAAATCATTAATTTCGTCAATGATTTCATCCCTAAAACCCTAAAATCGATTGTTGTAATTTCGTCAATGATTTCATCACTAAAACCTAAAATTGATTCTGCAACAATGAAATCAAAATCGAAAACAGAGAAACCGAATTCGAAAATTGAAAATCGAGATATATATATATATACACATAGAGGGAGATAGTTTACACATATGGTAGTTGGCGACGACGACGATGGCGGTGGAAACGGCGACGGCGGCGATGGCTGATAACAGTGGGTACGGTATTGGCAATTGCTGCAGATGACGAGGAGAAGACGCACGAGAACGGCGGTGGAGAAGATCGACGATGGAGAAGAGCGACAAATGGATAATACGCACGAGAATGGCGGTGGAGGGGAGCGACGATGGATAAGAGTGCCGATTGAGATGAGCGACGATGAAGGCGAATATCGATGGATAACACACGAAAAATGTAGGGTTAAACATCACAGGGGTATTTTGGTAATTTGACATGTCCGATTTTTTAAATTTGGGACTAATCAGTTCAAAGTTTGATCAGGATGAGAGTTTTGGGTTCAGTTTTATTTAATTGGTATTAAGTGATACATGGAAAGTAAAAACAATACTTGGGGGTAATTGTTCCTTAAAAAAATTAAATTGTATAATATATATATATATATATATATTTTATTTTTTCCAATTTTTTGACAACATAAACAAAAATCTCGAACAGAATAACTAAGGTGGCGTTTTTCTATTGTAATCTTCGCTTTTACCCTCGAAAAAAAAATTGGAATAGAGAAAAAATAAAATACTTTTGACACCGTTTGTTATTTTTTTTTTTTTCTTTCTAAGAAAAGAAATATTTATTTATAAAATTAACATTTGTTTTGTAATTAAAAAAATATTTTTAAAAATAAGAAAAAAGTAAAACATGATTTTAAATATTTTTGTCAAAAAAAAAAATAGTTACTTTTTGTTTATTTTTCAAATATATTGAATTTTTTTTTTTCTGAAATTAAGAAACCATTTATAATAATAATACTAAGATATAATTATCACACTATTAAACATTATTTTTTACTTTTATTTTTAAGTAAAAGTATTCTTTCCTTATTTTATTTTTTTAACTTTTAAAAGGTATTTAATAAAAACATTACCAAACAACATCTAAATTAATTTTATTACATTTAAAAAAATAGAAAAATACTTTAAAAAACATAAGCAATGAGTCCCTTTGTTCCTTGAATTTTTTTTTTAGAGAAAATTTAAGAAAATATAACACGTATTTGAATTTTTAACAATCCAACTTACATAAACCTAAATTAATCATCTCTCCGAAGTGATCTTAAAAGTACACTCCACTCCACCATATTAACATGGTGCATTCAAAATTTTATTCCTCGCATATTTTTCAAAAAGATCGAACTCTAACAAGCAAATAGGATACCTCTCGTGAGTTTGAGCAGGAGTGCACTCAACTCATACCAGTCACCATCACTCAAATAACAAGATTGTGTAAAGCCTTAAATATCCAAATGGATAACGTAACATAAAAAGAGAATGAGAGGTTCAAAACCGACTAATTTGTGAATCATAAACAAACTTCTCTCTCCTCTCTCTAAAAAAAACACAACATGATTTCTCTCAAAGCAATACAAACCTCCTTCTCTCCAACTAAACAGGCCCTATTTCACATAAACACCTCCAGAAATAAATCCTTCCTCTCTCTCTCCAAATCCAAATCCACCAACAATTCAGATTCGGATCCAGAATCCAATCCGCCGCCGCCGCCGCCGCCCAAAGGAGATCTTCGTAAGCAAGAAATTCTGGCACAAATCGCAATGCTTCAAACCCAGAAAGTCCGAGTTACCGATTACTTGGACGAACGATCCGCTTTTCTAACCAATTTCGCCGAAAAAGCAAACGCGGAGTTCGATAAGATCGGCAAAAACGCCCTCAAAGAAATCCAAGAAGCCGGCACAACGGTTCGTCTTTTCATCAAACTTCCCCTTTACCCGTCAAATTTCTAGGCCAATAATTAAGACATTGTTTGGCAACACTTATTTTATTTTATTTTAAAAAAAATGGGTATATTTAAATTCCCTTAAAAAAAACAATAATTTGTGGGTGCCTCTTTTCCCTGACCAAAAAATTGCCTTTTAAAATGCGTTACCAAACGGTAGCTCAGTTTTTGTTCATTTTGTGGGCAGATGATGGAGAATTTAGAAAGCCAGATGCAAACCTTCGAGGAATCAGCCGAGATGAACAGGCAGGAGATCGAAGAGAACGAGAAAAAGCTATTGGATTTCGAAGAACAGATCGAGATCGGTAGAAACGAAGGCCTGTTCTTCAAGAGTTTGGGGAAGAGAACTCCTGTTGATAAAGAAAAGGCCAAAAGCGAGATTAATAAGATCAAAAAAGTTACCAAGCAAAATGAGGGGTTAAAAATTAGGAAGAACATTTACCTTGCACTGATCGGATTGGTAGTAGTAGCTATTGTCGATTCGTTGATCTCTCAGTCATCTGACTGGCAAAAATCAACCGTTCTTGCGGTGATTTTAGTGGGTTTAGTTTCTCAACTAGCCTACGAGCAAAGAATGTTGTCAGAAACAGACAGTACAGAGCAAGAGAAAATTGAAGAAGATAAATAGTGTAAATGCCTTTTCTTTTTCACTAGTAGGTTTCCTAATAGCACTTAGGTAGCGTTTGACAGCACGAAATTGGAGTTTTAGACGGAATTGAAAATGAATGCATGTAGATTTTTACATTTTTTTTAATGGGTTCAATTTGTAATTTCAATTCAGAGATTCTAATTCCATGAAACCAAACGTTAGCTTAGGTAGGTTTGAAAGCATAGAATTCAAGCCTCAGAATTGGGTTCAGAAATGAACGCATTACAAATTTTTAAAAAAAAAATCACATGTTTTTTTATACGGTAAAATGTGTCTAGGCCTGGTGTATTCAGAATTAAATTCAAGATTTAATTCTTGGAGTTTTTTTCAGGAGAGTCGAATCTTAATTGACAAGGAAATGAGGTATCTCCCCTTACCAACCGGACTAACACCTCTTAGGTACATGAGCTTGTTTCTAATTTCAATTCCAAAACTCCAATTTCCGTACAACCAAATACTACCTTATTTGAAAATATACATAGGAATGTAGCATGAGATATAACCCCAGGCAAGATCTTGCTACTTGGGGCTAATACATCAAACTCTTTGCTTTTGCATCACCATCTGTTCTTGGTGATATGACTATAACCACCAAACCCATGTTGAATCTGATGCTATATAAATTATAATGAAATTATACGCAGTGGCAGACTCGGGGTTGGGGGTTAGGGGGGGGACATCAGGTGCGGCCGTACCCTCAAATTTTCAATTAACACGACCTATTTCATTGTAATTTATATATAAGTATGTAAACTTTAATTTATTTAAAAAAAAACACCCAAATCGTGTGTCCACCACTGCTTTTTATGTATATAAAAACTATGTATTAACAGAATCAACCCAAGACAATGGCATGCAAAGTGGTCACAATCACATATAGAAGATACAAAGAAATGGATACTAATCTACTTAAAACATCGAACATCTTTTTGAAAAACAAAAAACAGAAAGGTAAGAAATCAACACGTATTCGTATATCAGCAAATCAATGGCCCTGAAATTTTACTCAAAAATAAAATCGCAAAGATCATCGGTATATACCTTCTTGTCAACAAAAGGCCGTCCACCGGCAAGCTATGCATATCATGATAAGCCTTTATAAACTTGAGGATTTGGTTTGCATACACATTTAGCCAGCTGATCAAGCACAATATCCTCTTATATTATCATATGCCTCTTTGAAGACCCATTAACAGCATTGAAGTACCCATATTTAACATGACCCATGAATAAAATTTCCGAAAAGTATTGAATTTAAGGCTTGTTATTGTTGTTGAATCTTCAATCCACCATTGTTTTGAAGGAGCTGCCAAAGAGCTGTTTCTTCATCCATCTTGCTATTCTCAATACATGGTTGAAGGAAACCCAATAATCAAAATAGTATAACACATCACTTCCATGCCCAACATTCTCTCAAGCATTTCGTCGAACGAATTCAATCCATTTGGATAACTCCCCATTCTCTGAAAGCCGATTGGCCATAGTTCAACAAATATATAACATAAGAACTTACTTCGTAGCACTTGCGTTAATGGGTTTGAATCAGTTCGACGATTCGATTGACATGAGAGAAGGGTTTCCAGACGGCGGTGGTAGACGGTGGGATCGTCGGTTCAGCCTCGGAGGTGATTGCAGAGAAGAAAAGGGAGAAAAACTGACATGAACACTTCCCTGCTTTCCTAGAAGCTATTCTTGGGATAGTCTTTGCGTATATTTGGGCCACCATGAGGGGCAAAAATGGAGCTCTATGGTGCCAAAATGGAAACAAATTAAGACCTAATTCGACTAAAGAGAAATACCTGCAAGCAGAGAAGACTAGTTACTAATCCTCCTAGGGCTAGGGGCCGTTCCATTGCACCGTGCTCTCCTTTCGTTTGAGAACTTCGTCGGCGACGAACACGAAGCTTTCCCCACCCAAAGCCGATCTCCATCTTAAGGGATAATCTCACCTTTGACCCATCTGTTTCAAAGGCAACATAAATTGACCGTGGTTTGTTTGGGTATGTACAATTTTATTTTATTTTAATAATTTATGCACTCGTTTTAAATATTTCGTTTTTGTTTTTTGTTTTTTGTTTTTTGTTTATGTTATTTACTTTTTTTTTTTTTTTTTTCTATTTTATGATTTTCAATTTCTTGCTTTTGTTTTTATTTTTTCATTAAATTTATAATTTTTGTTTTCAATTTTATTTTTTATTTTCTTTTGAATTTTTTATATTTATTTTTATTGTTTTTTGCATTTATTTTACATTTTACATTTTTGTTTTTGTTTTTCACCTTTTTTTTTTTTTTTGTGGTTTTTTTTGCTTTCGAATTCTTGTCTTGTTTCTACTTTTTCGCTTTTGATTTTCAGTTTTTCTGTTTTCATTGAATCTATTTTTTTTTTCATTTTCTATTTTCCCTTTGTTTTCTATTTTGTTTTTGTTTTTTTATTGTATTTTTTGTTTTCTGTGTTTAGGTTTTTTTTTTTTTTTTTTTTTTTTTTAGGTTTTTATTGTTTAAAGTTTATAACTAAGAAATATTATAATTTCTATTTTTCAAAGAAATTAAAAAATATGTTTGTTATTTACTTTACTTATTTAATTTGTTAAGTAGTTAGTTAATTTAATTTGTTAGATTATTGGTTTAATTTATTAGTTAGTTTGTTAATTTAATTTATTAATTTAGTTGTGTAATTGAAAACTGTGCACTTTGGCTCCTCAAAGTTTGAGTAATTTATATATGTGTGAGTAAATAAAAATAGAAATATAACGTGATAATATATTATTTTTAAAAATTATTACTTGTTTTAAAAAAATTATTACTTAATAGAAATAGAAATATAAAGCAGCTGGAAATTAACTGCAAAGCAGCTGGTTTTTTGACCTCTACAGTTGCTTTGACAGTTGTTTTTTTACCGAAATTTTGCCTATAAATTCTCATATTTCCTTCCTCCATTTGCTTCTATCCTCTTTCCTCTTCTATTTCCCTCCATCCTCCTTGAAGTGAAATCGCTACTATCTATTTATTAAAAATTTCGAATCTTCAGGTAAATTTAATTTATTTGTTAATTTAATTACTATATTTTTTACTTATTTTATTTATTTTTAAATTAGTCAATAATTTAATTTTTTTCAAAGACATTAAAAAATAAACTAATTAAGTAACTAACAATTTTTTTTCAAAAAATAATTTACTATAATTTCTATTTCAATTTATTTTTTTCCACATGTGTAATTTGTCAAATTTTGACGGGACAAAGTGCACATTTTTTAATTAAATAACTAAATTAAAAATTTAAACTAATTAACTAAGTAATAAATTTTTAAAAACAATATATTATCACGTTATATTTCTATTTTTATTTTCTCACACATATATAAATTACTCAAATTTCGAGGAGCCATAGTGCATAGTTTTCAATTACACAATTAAATTTACAAATTAAATTAACAAACTAACTAAATAATTAAACAAGTAATCTAACAAATTAAATTAACTAACTACTTAACAAATTAAATAAGTAAAGTAAATAACAAACATATTTTTTTAATTTCCTTGAAAAATAGAAATTATAATATTTCTTAGTTATAAACTTTAAACAATAAAAACCTCAAATAAAAAAAATATCTAAACATAGAAAACAAAAATAACAATAAAAAACAAAAACAAAGGGAAAATAGAAAATGAAAAAAAAATAAAAATAGATTCAATGAAAACAGAAAAACTGAATCAAAAGCGAAAAAGTAGAAACAAGACAAGAATTCGAAAGCAAAAAAACCCACAAAAAAAAAAAAAAGGTAAAAAACAAAAAGAAAAATGTAAAATAAACACAAAAAACAAAAAAAATAAATATAAAAAATTCAAAAGAAAATTAAAAAAAAAAATTGAAAACAAAAATTATAAATTTAATGAAAGAATAAAAACAAAAGCAAGAAATTGAAAATCATAAAATAGAAAAAAAAAAAAAAAAAAAAAAAGGTAAATAACATAAACTAAAAACAAAAAACAAAAACAAAATATTTAAAATAGTAAAAAAGAAGAAGAAAAATAAAGAATAAAAAATATTATAATTAAAAAAGGAAAATATAAGATCATAAAAACCAAAATATAAAAAAAATGAAAAATAAGAAACAAAAAGCAAAAACGGAAAAAATCAAAACGAAAAATGGAAAACAAAAAATAAAAAGAAATTTATGTGTGAATGAAGTGGGTGGAAGAAAGTTAAGAAAATTACATTATTCATCCTCATATTTATGGGGTCTCAACTGAAATCAACTGCAAAGCAGCTAGGGGATGGTCCCGGGATTACCAATTCCAGGATCATCCAAACTAAAAAATAAATAAAAATTCAAGGTCTCGGGATTGGCAATCTCGGAATCTCAGTTCCCGGGATTACCAATCTCGAAATACCTGCATTAGGTAATTAGGTTTTTTCAAACATATTGTTAGTATTTTTTATTTTTTTTCTATTTATTAGGTAAAGAAAAAAATTAAGAGAAATATATTTAATTAAATTATTATTTTATCCTTTAAAATTCTAACACATATATCTTCTTTTTTTTTTTTTTTTTATGCTTATATCTTTCTTTCACCTTTCTCCTCCACCTTCTTCTCCGACGACTCAGGTTGCTCGAGAGGCCATCGATGACGGCTACAAGTCTACAACTACAATTATCTCTCTCTCTCTCTCTCTCTCTCTCTCTATTCCCTTCCTTGCTATGTCGTCCAAATCCCACCCCCAATCCCTGTCGTCCCCCATCTCTATCTGCCCCACTATCACACTAAACCTTGCCATCGTTGTTCTTGTCTCCTCTACCTTCTTCTTCTTCACTTTCACTTCTTTTGTCCATGTACATACATATACATATGTGTAGGCTTGAATCTGTAGATCTAAGTATATGTGTGTATGTGTGTGTATACAGAGAGAGAGTGTGTGAGAGTGAGAAGAAGAAAAATGATGAGGATGAGGAAATGACGATGGCAAGAGGTGGGGGGGGGCGAAGGGGCAGGGGGTAGGGATAAGGGGAAGGCAGGCTTGGGGATCGTAAATGAGTTGGGAAAGAGGGGGTCCTAGTATATATTAGGACCGGGAAGTCCTTCACAAGATGAACTTCTGCCTCGTTCAATTAGTCCTCAATTCTTGGAGAATAATGGTTGGGTTCATCCTCCTATGCCATAAGAATGGCATCACCCCCACAGTCCCCTTGTTGCATCACTTCTACATGTGTGGGAAGACCGCGAAATCCGACTACAGTTGGTGGCACTTTCGCACGTGACAACTAGAAATAAAGTTGGTGCTCGATTGTCCAGACAACATGGTGGAAAAACCAGCGGCTATGAGTGAGAAGGGATTGAGAGCTTCCTGCCGAAGAGGTAAGGGTCTTCTCAGTCCTGACTCGATAGAGAGTTCCCAGTAAGCCTATCTAATCACGATAAATTAGAATTAATTTTGTTATGAATATCATATGATTTTGACAATAATTTAAATAAATATTAAAACTATCACTAGAATATAAATAATAAAGTTCTCAAAAATTATAAATAATAAAATAAGTAAGGAAAAGTAACTGGCATGTGAGTTCAAGGAGGCACGAATGATCGTTGGCCTAAAATAATGATTACCTCCCTATGTAAATCATCTGACGGTAATAACTACTCCAAGATACAAACGTTACTTAAAAGCACGTCCTCTCGGGGTTCATGTTCACCGGAAGACTAATGAACCATCTTTATCAAATTACCCTTGAATATAATATAGAGATATGCTAGTAGGTGGGAGAACTCTTAGGATACTTTTCTATATCTCTCAAAGAGTAGGCAACCCCTTTATATAGTGTAAAAAATTATAGGAGTTACAAGAATAATAATAAACACAATAATTGATAATAAACACAAAAACAAAAACTAAAAATTAATAATAATAATAATAATAATAATAATAATAATAATAATAATAATAATAATAATAATTGTCAAATAAAAACTAAAATTTTAATAAATAAAATGGAGGTTTTAAAATTTTTAATTAATGATTTTTAAAGAAAAAGAAAACTAATAAAGTTTATAACAATCCCCCACAAACTGCAAAACCGTTATTCAACATATATAGAAAATATGGGCAACTTTATACTGTGCAATAGGTAAAGGTGTTTTCAAGACTTGAACCTCACTTAGTATTAACAGTTTTCCTTTGAAGAATCATAGTGAATTATGTCTTGAATTAGACCCTTTTAAGTTAAAGTTCAACTGTTACACACACAGCATCGATATTTAGACATGGTTCGCGAGTTAGTGCTATTAATGGCCATGCACCTTTGATCTTGATTCTCATGAAAGTTATTAGGGAACAACCTCATTCCCATAGTCGTGGCCTCACGACAACTTTTACTTAGGTAAGTCCTCAAGGGTATATGTGACCTATACCCTATAGGAGTTTTGCTTCCTTGGTCTCATTCAAGGTTAAAACCTTTCCTTAATATCACACTTCATTAGTACTATCGCCATAGGGATGAGCATAAGAATATCTCTTGAGAATATCCTTATAATATTAGGTGTTGGTCAATAAGTCACGCAATATATTATTTCTACCCATTGAACCTCCTTCATGGGGTTTCCAATTACAGAGGTTTACTTCCCTAAATGACTTCCTTGTGGGCTTAAACCCATCTTCCTTGACAAATTTAAGTCTGCATTCCTAGATATACCTTTAGTCAAATGATCGGCAATATTACTTTCTGATCTCACAAAATTTAGTAATATTATATCTCTTTTCAACATACTCTTAACAAAATTTTATCTTCCTTATATATGTTTATTCATTTTCTTATTTGTATGAGCTTGTTGGACTAAGTCAATAACAACTCTATTATCACAAGGAATGGATATAGCAAGAATAAGTTTATCAACTAAAGGTAAATCTAAAAGTAAGTTTTTAATCCATTTTGCTTCCACACATGCGGTATCAAGTGCTACAAGTTCTGCCTCCATTGTACTCCTTGAAATAATAATTTGTTTCTTAGAGCCCCAAGATATAGTAGCTCTTCCTAATAAAAATACAAACCCAATTGTAGATTTCACATCTAGACTGTCTGAAATCCAATTTGCATCACTAAAACCTTCAACTACTCTAGGATAACCTTTGTAGCATAAGGTGAAATCTAAAGTTCCTCTAAGATATTTACAAATCCTTTCTAATGCTATCCAATGTTCCTTACTAGGGTTGTGAGTATATCTACTCAATCTTCCAACAACATAAGAGATATCAGGTTTAGACTTATTAGATAAATATAAAAGTGATCCGATCATCTGGGAATACTTCAATTGAGATATTGGTTGACCTTTGTTCTTTTTTAGATTTACACTAGAATCATAAGGTGTGTTAACAGGTTTTACATAAAAATACTCAAACTTCTTCAACATTTTCTCTACAATACTTGACTGATCAAGAGTAATACCGCTAGAGGTTTTCTTTAATTTCATTCCTAAACTCACATACGCTTCTCCCAAATCTTTCATGTCAAAATTCTTAGATAGGTATAACTTAACATCCTCTACAATCTTGAGATTAGTTCCAAAAATAAGTATATCATCTACATAAAGACATAATATAACACTACTCCCGATATTTTCTTTGTAATATAGACACTTGTCATGACCATTAATTCTGAAACCATATTCTAAAACCACCTTATCAAATTTTTCATGTCATTGCTCAGGGGCTTGCTTGAGACCATATAAAGATTTTGCTAACTTACAAAAACTTAGTTTCTTGACCCTTAACAATAAAGCCCTCGAGTTGGTCCATATAAATTTCCTTTTCTAAATTCCCATTTAGAAAAAGCAGTCTTTACTAATGAGATTGATAGAATATGACATACTCTATTTCATTCTATAAAATTTTATATATACAATCTCCAATCAAAAGTCAAAATGCCTACATATGGTAACTAATTAATGTAATCAATATCCTATAATACAATTAATCTAATGTAATCAAAGGGTCTAAATATGGTAAGCAATTACTATAATATAATACAATTAATCTAACGTAATCAAAAGGTCTAAATATGGTAAGCAATTAATCTAATTAATTGGATTATTTTTATCATGCCCCCGCAAGATGGAGCACTGTGAGGTGATTCCAATCTTGTTCACTAATTGTTGGAAGCGCGAGCAGGAGAGAGATTCGGTGAGCGCAACAGCTAATTGATCAGCAGAAGGAACATGAGCAACTCAAAGAGAGCCCCCTTGAACTTGTTCCCGAATAAAATGATAGTCAAGAGCAACATCTTTCATGCGAGAATGAAAAATCAGGTTGGAGTATAGATTTGTTGCACTAACATTGTAACAATAGATAACCAGTTGTTGAGGTAGAGACACATGAAACTCGGTGAGTAGAGAACAAATCCAGCGAATTTCAGGCAATAGCTTGGTACTCAGCCTCAGTAGAAGAGCGGGCCACCATCCTTTGTTTCTTTGAACTCCATGATATTGGATTCCTACCAATGTAGAGGACATAAGCACTTGTGGAGGTAAAGTCATCCTTGTTTCCTGCCCAGAATGCGTCTGAGAAAGCATAAAGTGACAGTGGTGAGTTACGGTAGAGAACAACACCATGAGCAATAGTACCACTGAAATATTGTAGGAGACGCTTTGTTGCTTCCAATGATCAGTCTTGGGGCAGTGCATGAATTGTGATATCTTGGTAACCGTGTAAGTAATGTTCGGTTGTAAGAGTGATAAGTATTGGAGACTGCCAACAATAGCTCTGTATTTGGTTGGATCAGATAGGGATGAGCCGGAGTGAAGAGTAAGAGTTAGAGTAGTGGCAAGTGGCATAGACACGGGCTTTGCATCATACATGTAAGTACGAATAAGGAGATCATGTATATATCTCCGCTGAGAAAGAAAGATCCATGTGGATGTGGAATGACTTCAACTCCAAGAAAATATGAAAGTGGATCAAGATCCTTGAGGGAGAATCTGTTGGACAGAAGATGGATGAACTTTTGTACCGCAGCATCATTGTTGCCTGTGATAATGATGTCATCAATGGTAGACCAATAGATATATCATGATGCCTGAAGCATTGTAGACAAATAGTGATCTGTCTGAATGAGAGTTTTTGAAGTCTGAGGTGAGAAGAAACTGGCATAACTCATGGTACCATATACAGAGGGCTTGTTTGCGAACATACATTGCTTTTCGCAGTTTACAGACATGATGAGGATGATCTTTGTCAACAAAGCCTTGTGGTTGCGTCATAAAGACGTCCTCAGAGAGAGAGCCTTGGAGAAAGGCATTATTGACATCAAGTTGTCGCGGTGACCAACCACGAGTGATGGCAATAGAGAGAATAAATCATACGATTGTTGGTTTGACAACAGGATTGAAGGTGTCATGGTAGTCAACACCCGGGCGTTGGTGAAACCCCTCGGCAACTAAACGTACATTGTACCTGTCAACAGAATCATAAGATAAACGTTTAGTTAAAAAAAATTACTTACAACCAACAACATTTTGGGACGGATGAGATGGAATAAGGTCTCATGTCCCATTCCGAACAAGAGTATCATACTCATCAGACATGGCCTGACGCCATTTGGGATCTTTGATGGCCTGGGTCATTATACAAGGTTCAAGATCCGGGTTGGTGGAAAGTTGTGTAGTGAGATTGAGTTTTTGGATTGGTTTGTCGATATTATTTTTGGATCGAGTAACTATACCTTGATGTGGAGGAATAATGGGTGTCGGGTCTGGGGGTGTGGAGATTGGGTTATGGGAGAGTTGGTTTCAGAGGGTGGGGTTTGGGGTGGCTGTTGAGTGTCACGGTGTAGTAAAGATAGAGCCGCGACGCTGAGTCTCAGGTTTGATGAGAGAGAGGTGTTTTAAGATGGGAGAATGATTGTGGTGGTTATAGTTGTGGTGTCTTGAGTGGATTTCGCTTGATGGACAAGTTTGAGAGTGACAGATAGTATGATGGTAGTTGTAGATGATGACTTAGAATGGATCCAAGCATAAGACGTGGAAGAGGAAGGACGAGGAAGATCGGGTTGAATGGTTTTGAAGGGCATAATCGACTCAACAAATTTGATATAACAAGATGTGTAGAGACAAAAGGTTACGGGATCAAGACAAAGATAGACACTTTAGGTGGAAGAGTAGCCAAGGAAGACACAAGGAGTGGAACAAGGAGATAGTTTGTAAGATGAATATGGACGCAACCAAGGATAACATAGACAACCAAAACTTCGAAGTTTGGAGTAGTTGGGAGGTGTGCCAAAGAGCTTTGCATACAGTGATAGAAGTTGGAGTGTGGGAGTAGGTAGCCTATTAATGAGATAAACAACAGTGGAAAATGCATATGACCAATATGTCAAAAGCATGGAAGCATGTGAGACAAGTGACAAGCATGTTTTATATGACGATGACGACATTCAGAATACTCATTGTGTGCAGGAGTTTGTGGACGTGAGGTTAAGTGAGATATCTCACTAGAATTGAGGTATGATGAAAGTGCGTGATATTCTCCCTCATTGTCAGAATAAAACGTGATGATTTTTTGATTGAAGTATTTTTTCACCACTGATTTAAAGCGAACAAAAACGTCATAGACATCATATTTTCTTTTAAGTGGATAAAGTCATATGTATTTTGTAAAATGATCAACAAAAATAACATAATATTTAAAATCATCAATGGAACGCACAAGAGAGGTCCACATATCATAAAATATTATTTCAAGTGGAGAATGTGAAACAAATGTGAAAATGGAAAAAGGTAACTTGTGAATTTTATTGCACTAGCACGCATTACATTTGAAATTTAGGGATGACAGACTTGTGACTTCTAATTGAAAGCAGAGATAATATGCCTAAGAATTGACAATAACAGATGACCTAAGTGATGATACCACTCAGACGAAGTGGTCTTAACATTGGAGAAAGCTACCAATGGAGAGGACTTGATAGAACTGACTGGCCATTCATACATACTATCCTTAGTCTGACCTTGTAAAAGTGTTGCACCCATGCGAAGATCCTTCACAAGAAAAGAAGAGGGTAAAAATTCGATGGATGTATTATTAGATTTACAAAATTGAGAAATAGAAATAAGATTTTTATGCATGGTAGGAACACAAAGCACATTATTTAGCAAGAAAGTATGTGAAGAAGTGTGTAGAGATGTAGAACAAGTATGCAAAATAGGGAGACCCATGCCATCGCCAATCATAACATTGTTAGCCCCAGAATAAGGAACATGAATGGAGAGATTACTCAGGTCGGTGATAACATGGTACGATGCATCACTATCAAGGAGCCAATTCAAGCAATCAGAGTTGTCAGTTATTACAACATTAGCACGTGGTTGCCAAGAAGGATTGGTGCACTGTTGAGATATCGAAGAAGGACATCCAGGTGGTGGTGGTTGAAGTTTGGGTTGCATTTGTCAGAACATTAGGTATTGTGGGACCATGTGGCCCTGATCACGACACCATTAGCAACAACCAAGATATGGTTGCAGTAGGTTGCGTGTACCACGTTGAGATGTGGGTGGTGTCGAGGGCGACCATGGGGTTCGATTGTTGCGATTTTGTGGATGCCAGTTGGTGGGGCGAAAGGTGGCGATGTATGTAGTCACCGGTAAGGGGGTTGGCATGAGAGTGGTCACAATAAAGGAGAACTCACGATTGATCAGTTTCTCATGCAATTTATCCAATGAGATGGGGTTATCTCTAGCGTTGACGGCGTCGATCACCAGGCTGTATTCATCACCAAGCCAATTGAGGATCTTTTCAATGAGGTCCTCGTGATCAAGGGGTTTACCAAGGGACGCCAGTTCATTGATTTTAGATTTGATGGACTGCATGTAGGTGGTGATTGAGTCCGACCCCTTGGTGATCCGTTTGAGTTGATCTTTGAGCTATTTGATATGTCCACAAGATAGGTGATCTTGGTGATCCGTTTGAGTTTATCAATTTTGTATCTAACTAACTGGACCTTGTGATCACTCAAGCTCAGCTGAGTAGAGAGCAGTGATCAGGGAAAGGCTTTTTGCTCTGTCCTTACAGATGGCGCCAAACTGTTAGTCCATAAAACTAGAACACACCTCGAGTATGGTCCAGTCGGATGACAGGTGGGTCCTCTTACTGAGGTGGATTCGTCGGTTGAAAAGTCCTCGCTTAAGCTGTTCTGGGTCCTGGGAGGACTGACCTGCTATGTTCAGAGTCCTACTCCTCAAGGAGTGTACCTGCAGAAGGCTCAGATTGGGGTTTGTCCTGGTAAAGCCCCCCGGGCGTGATAATCAGTGCTTAGAGAGAAAATGTACAGAATATAGTAAGCAAACAAATGAACTCGCGTGTAATGTAAGTTATTCAAGCGTCCCTTGGGCTTACATAGCCCCCGATATATATAGGCGTTAGAGATGATTAGTCAGGCCTAAACACGATTAATTAGCCGAAACTCTGTGTTTAGCCGATAATCTAGGACGTTTAAGAGATAATCATTGGGCTTGGGCTTTTAGGCCCATTTGGTGAAGCCCATGGGCTTTTATTAGGCTAGCAGTAGTGAGCTGGTGAAGGAGCGCGGAGATCCGTGGAGTCTTGGAGAAAAAACAAGGTGAAAAGGAAAGTCGGTCGAGCTGAGCGGCTGAGTCCTTAAAACTAATTGCCGAGGGCACAGCGCAGAGTTTAGAGCGGCACGTTCCTGCAAGGCTTCTAGCTCATCTCTAGGTGCGAATGAGATTACAGGGAGGATCTGTAGTCGGCGTATGCTCCAGCGTAAAATTGTGAATTTCGGAATACGTCCCTGTCATTGCGAGGGTTGACACATGACTGGATCTCATGTGCTGACTCAGAGGTGCCCAAAAATACTCTCATCAGAAATTATATTTTCTTCCTCATAATATTTGTATTTTATACTCTTCATAAAATTGATCAAATACCTAAGTTTTTTTATAGCAAGACCCGTTTCGTAAAAACATAACAGAAGTTAGAAGTCATAAAATATAAATAAATAAAATAAAAATCACAAAATTATAAAATGACGAAATTGGTTTCTGACATCAGAGCTAAAAAATCACAAAAATATCAACATATTGCATGTTTTTCAAGTTTTGTAAAATTACTATGAGTTAATAGATTGTATGGATATAAATTTTATATTTTTTTGAATAGTATACGAACTTAAAATTTTAATCAATGTATTCTACATTGGCACAATAAATTTTTTAAGAATAAAAAATTATTAACTACTTTAAAATAACTATAATTTTCATATAAAAAATTACAATAATTTTTGTCGCGTACAATGATTTTTAACTTTTTGAGATAATTATTGATTTTTTCTTAAAAAATCACTACACAAAGTGTATTAAATAAATAGTGAATCGTAAAATTTGAATTTTAAAAAAAAAATAATTTATGAAATGTTCATCAATAACTCGTATTGTAAAAAAAACTTTTATTTAAATATAAAATCACACTACTTGAAATATAAGAAATTTTTTAAAATTCTTTAAACCCATTATAGTTGTAACAACCCGGTTTCCTAGGACGGCCATTGGGTTTCTCCCTTTGGAAAATTAATATTAAAACTAAATAATCAATACTTCATTTATAAAATAGAAATCTGGAAAATTTTACAATTATGATGATAATTGTAATTATCGAATTATCGAGTTAATTTTATAACAATAAATAATAAATACAATTATTACAAATAGAAATTCAAATATAATTATAATTTTTGGCGTAACTCCATTTTCGTCGACCCTGAAATAAAAACTAAAGAGTTATGCGCCAACACTCAGTAGAATTTCAACCTCTCTAATACGTGTATCTAATTAATATAACAAATAAATACATAGACATGTATCACACATAATTTTCACATAATCATAATTATGTTATGGAAATTAATAATTATGATTTAATAACATAAATAACATAATAGAGAGATTAAACATATATATATTAAAATGGTTAGAAATTCTACCTAAAATTCGAGCCGAAATTCGAACCAAAATATTTTTCTCGCTAAAAAACGTTCCAAATATATAATCCTGTAATTTTTCTCATATATATAATTAAGTTTTGATCTCTCCTTAATGTTGATATATATGCTTCCTATATATGTTGATCACTTTCCATATATATATATATATATATATATATATATATATATGCATACACATGTAACACATATATTAATTATTTATATACTTATCTAAATATATGTGGTTAGAAATTGATGTCTTCCTTAAGAAGGCATCAATTTTTATTATTATTATTTTATTTATTTATTTATACTAATTTTCTCTCTTAAAATAAAATAAAAATATATTAATTATATCTCAAAACTTTTAAAATTATATTTCAAATAACACAATAGTCCCAAAATTTTAAAAAGTCAATTTAAAATTATCATTTAATCCCAAAAAATTATCAAATATTTATTTATACCATAAATTTTTATAATATACAAAACAACCTAAAATATTAAACTTTTATAAAATAATATTTTCAAAAATATAAATTTTCTAGATATTACATTTATGTTCCTTTCTGGGTGTAATGTAAGACTATTTCATGAATTCCTTAACGGCTCGTTTGGTTGAACGGAATGGAATGAGGGTGAAATGGAATAGAAGAAGTAATAGAATGAAAGAAGGAATGTAATAGAATTATCAATATAATTACTATTTCATTCTCTTGTTTGGTTGGTATGGAATAAGGGAATGAATAGAATAGTGAAATATAGTAAAATTCTCATTATGACCTTATGAAATTATTATTTCATTATCTTATTTAGTTGGTATGAAATGAGTGAAGAAATGGAATGAAATATAATAAAGTTCTCATTATGCCATTATTACAAAATTTTATTATATTTTACTATTCCATTCCTTCCCTCATTTTGTTATATTTCACTATTCCATTCAATTTTAAGTTTATGTTCTCTAATTTCTGTTTTTATTCTCAATTTTCAATTTCTATTCTCTAATTTCTGTTTCTGTTCGCAATTTTCAGTTTCTGTTATCTAATTTTCTATTTTTACTCTCAATTTTCAGTTTATGTTCTCAATTTTTTATTTTTGTTCTCAATTTTCAATTTTTATTCTCAATTTTCAATTTCCGTTCTCAATTTTTTGTTCTCTAAATTTCTGTTTTTGTTCTCAATTTTCTGTTATCAATTTTCTATTTTTGTTCTCAATTTTCAGTTTCCGTTCTCAATTTTATGTTCTCTAATTTTACGTTTTTGTTCTCAATTTTCAGTTTATGTTCTCAATTTTCTGTTTCTGTTCTGAATTTTTTGTTCTCAATTTTCTATTTCTATTCCCAATTTTCTGTTATCTAATTTCTATTTATGTTCTCTAATTTTTGTTTCTGTTCGTAATTTTTAATTTTTATTCTCAATTTTCAAGGTCTTAAATACAATGGTTATTATATAATTTAATATGTTGATTCCATTAGGTTGGAATCTCATTCCATCCCATCTCAAATGGAATCTCATTCCATCCTATTTCATTCTAATGGAATCACAAAAATGATTTCATTGGAGAACCAAACAACGGAATAGGAATCGAGGGCGGAACGCGATTCCATTCCGCCCTCGATTCCGTTCAACCAAACATGCCATAAGAATTTAAGAAACAAAAAAATGTTGATTCATATTCATTCCCACAAAATTATTCCCACTACCATTCCACCAGCCACCACCACCCACAGGCCACCACTACTCCGCCGGACATTACCACCACCCGCTGACCACCATACATTTAAAGAAAAAAAATATTTACAAACAAACGTGTTTCTGGTTTCTGTTCTCATAAATTAAAAGAAATATTTTCAGGACAATGGTTGTTACCAAACATGTTTCTATTTTAAAAATATTTAAAAACATAAATATAATTCCCATCCCATCCCTGATGAGGATGAACGAGCACCATTAAATGATCCACTATATGTGCCAGTTGAGCTTATTACTAGGGTAAGATCCAAAAGATTCAAAGAAGCATTTAATGGATTAATTCAAGAGATTTTGGTTAAATCTATAATAGTAAAGCCTAAATTAGACTCAAATGACAATCAAATCCCAGTCCACCTCATCAAGGCAAGCGAATGAGTTTAAAATGTAAACCTGTATGGGCTTATGATGAGATCCATGAATTTTTACTTATTTATTTTATCAATTAGTGTTTTAATTTTATTTTAGGTCATTTATTGGCTTATTTGTAAGGCATGATTGCCAAGTAGTCTTTTCCTTAAATTAAAAGTAGTTAGGAGGGTTCTTTATTTCTTTGATTTTGTCTTCCACATTGCTAGGAATTCTTCTAAATATGTGGCAGCCTATTTTGATAGATATATCTAGGTCTTGGTTGCCTATTTAAGAGGCATTGTCGTCTTGAGAAAACATAACTTTGATATTGATTAATGTAATTGAGAGGGTTTTTCTCTTAAATTCTTTAGAGAACTTTTTTGAACTTATCAAGATTTATTATGGCGTTCAATTTCTATATCTTTAGTTCGTGATTCTTTATAATCATTGGGCCAAGATCATTTCTTATACCATTGGTTCGTGTTTTGTTCATAAACGTTGGATCAAGATAATCTATCCAAATTTCTGTCTTTTGTTTTTTGTTATAAAATCTTAATTTAGATTGATCTTAGTGAAGAAACCCTAAGTTGGTTTCGGATCTCACTAATTCTTGGTGAAGTTCGTATAATTTGGTAATTAGAACAAGGTTTTAAAATCATATTTTTATCTATTCGTATTTTTCATTATTCGATATCTATTTTTATTTCCAAATTGTATCGCCAAATCTGGTCAGATTTTGATTAAAACAATGTGTATTCAAATTTGGTCAGATCTCGATAAAAAAAAAAAAAAAAAAAAACGCGGTGTATCTTTAATCTGGTTAAATCTCGTTTTAAATGTAGTTGAATTTTATCATTTAAAAAAATAGAAAAAAAAATCAGATTAAAAAAATCCAACAGTCCATTTTGAGATTTAATTTCTTCTTATTCTATTCCATAAGCTTATCCTTTGTGTTGTTCTTGTTCGTTCTGCCTTTTTTCCTAAATCTCATTCTTAGCAAGTGAATCATTGAGTTAGGATTGTCACGTGAAATTTTTGATTGGGATTGGTTAAGTTCAATAAAGAATTAAAAGAGTTAACTAAGGAATAAAAAAAAAACAAGAGAGTGTGAACTCATAAGAGGGTAAAAGACGAATTTGAGTGAAATACGAATGTGAGTGCCAACAATCTTGAAGGAAACACATTAGGGAATGTTTGTCAGGTTTACTTACTTTGTTTTGCAGGTTATCAAACATGTCTCAAGAAACAAATAAAAGCTCGTCCGATGAAACACATGAGGCAATAGACTTTAAACTCTTCTTTAAGTCCTTGAACCAAAAGTTTGAACGGTTGAAATAATGATTTGATGAAGTGTATGAGAGAATAGACAAAGTTGAGGCTCGTTCACAAAGGGAGCATCTACCTAGAGCTCCTAATATGCAACAAAGAGAGAGAAATCTACTTAAGTATGAATATGAAGATGATTATGGGGATGACCTACATAAAGATACTCACATCTCGAATGCAAGCTTAGGCAGATTTGGACATGTATACAGGAAACGGATTGATAATAACTTGGGAAGTATCAAGATAAAGATATCGTCGTTCCAAGAAAATAATAATTCCAAAGCATACTTGGAGTGAGAGAATAAGATGGAGTTAATATTGGAGTGTCACAACTACTCTGAGGAGAAAAAGGTAAAACTTGTTGTAATAAAATTTCTTGACTATGGTATAATTTGGTGGGATCAACTTGTGAAGGAACAAGAGGAGAAACCATGACAGGCTTATCGAGACATGGGCGAAAATGAAGGCCATCGTGAGGAGATAGTTTGTCCCTAGTCACTACTATAGGGACTTGTACCAAAAGTTACAAGGTCTTACTCAAGACTATCGGAGCGTGGCCGACTACCATAAGGAAATGGAGATCGCTATGATCCGGACTAATGTCGAGGAGGATAGAGAAGCTACTATGGCAAGATTCTTGAACGGGTTGAATCCAAAAATTGCCAATGTGGTGGAGTTGCAACACTACGTAGAGTTGGAGGACATAGTGCACATGGCAATAAAGGTAGAACGACAACTTAAAAGGAATGGAATTTGGTCATTTCAAAATCTGAGATCCTCTATTTTATGGAGGCTGAATGGGAGACAAGACGAAGGGGTTGTTTCAGAATTCAAAGCCGAACCACCGAAAGGGAGATATGATGTGTCCAATAACAACAAAGGTAAAATTGAAACTCAAACTCGTAATCAAGATATTAAATATTTTCGTTGTTTGGGAGTAGGTCACATAACTTCATAATGCCCAAATAAGAGGACCATAATAACACGAGCTAATGGAGATGTGGAAATCGAAAACGACAGTGATGATGACCAGATGCCTCCACTTGAGGATGCTTGTGATAATGATATGGAGTATCCGGTGGAGGGAGAGTCACTTGTGGTAAGGCGTTGCCCAAGTCACGGAAGATAGCATGGAACAACAAAGGGAGAATATTTTTCATACTAGATGTCGCATCAACAACAAAGAATATAAGGACGTGTTTTCTAATGATGTGCCCAGCGGATTGCCACCTATTAGAGGGATCAAGCATCAAATGGATTTTGTGCTCGACACAACAATTCCTAACCAACCAGCCTATAGGAGTAATCTGAAGAAGACAAAGGAACTTCAAAAGTAAGTTGTAGAGTTAATGACCAAATGACACGTAAGAGAGAGCATGAGTTCGTGCACGGCACCGGTGCTACTTGTGCTTAACAAGGATGAAACTTGGTGAATGTGCGTTGATTGCCGAGTTATTAACAACATTATGGTGAAGATTTGAGGACGAATCTTTTAAAGAGAGAGGGAATTATGAGAATCAACGAGCACCATCAAATGATTCGCTACATGTGTCAATTAGGCCTCTAGGGCAAGATTCAACGAAACATTTAATGGATTAATTTAAGAGATTTGGGCTAAGTCCACAATAGTGAAGCCTAAATTAGGCTCAACTGACAATCATGGTCTAGTCCACCTCATCAAGGCAAACGAATGAGCTTAAAACGTGAACTTAAATAGGTCTAGGATGAGGCCCACGAATTTTAACTTATTTATTTTATTAATTAGTCTTTTAATTTTATTTTAGATCATTTATTGGCTGATTTGTAAGACAGAATTGTCAAGTAGTGTTTTCCTTTTTAAATTAAGAGTAGTTAGAAGGTTTCTTCATTTCTTTGATTTTGTCTTCCACATAGTTAGGAATTCTTTTAAATATGTGGCAACCTATTTTGATAGAGTTCTCTTGGCTACCTATTTAAGAGGCATTGTAGCCTTGAGAAAATAACAACTTTGATATTGATTAATATAATTTAGAGGGTTTTTCTCTTTAAATTCTTTAGAGAACTTTTCTAAACTTATCAAGATTTCTTATAGCGTTTAATCTTTGGTTTGTGATTTTTTATAATTATTGGGTCAAGATTATTACTTATATCATTGATTCGCGTTTCGTTCATAAATATTGAATCAAAGTAATTTATCTAAACTTTTGTCTTTTGTATTTTTTTGTCATAAAATTTGAATTTAACTCGACCAGTAACGAAGAAACCCTAAGTTGATTTCATGTCTCAATAATTATTAGTGTGATTCGCATTATTATCCCAACATCCCATTTCATCTCATCTCAATTATAAAAATAAAAAAGCAAAAACATTAATCAAACGCCACCTTAATCTTCCTTCCTAAACTCTTCTCCCCATCCAAAAACACACACTCCTCTTCGCCTCTCGCTCCTGCTTCCTCTGCTTCCTTCGACTCCATCCAAACAAGTAGGGGCACGAATGTTATTTGACAAGAATAATTATTTCCTTTTTGTTTTTTGTTTTTTTCCATTTAATTTCTCTCTTTGTATAAAGCCATCAAAAATAAATTTGAGGGGCTTGTGCTTCCCACAGTTCTTCTCTCTTTCTCGCTAGAGAGAGAGAGAGAGACTGCCTCAGTCCTCAGAGGGCATCAGAAAACCCTAAGTTAATCGAGCTCCTCATCATGGATTCCTTCTCTGGTTCTAGCTTGATCGGCGTCTTTAACTCTATGCTCCTCACAATGCGTATCTATGCATGAGCATAGCTATCGTTAATGGATCCGTGTTAGAACTTTGGATGATTATCCGCTGAATGTGGATCGAGTTTTGCGATTTCTAACGAGTTCAGATCAACGGTTCATATTCTGCTTCTCGTTTGCAAAGAAACCCTAGGTTCATGGTCTCTCCTTAGACTCCACTTCTTATTTGTTCAGCTTAATTAAGAGCCACGATTCGCATTTTTCCGTAATTATCTTCACCTTGAATGTGGAAACTGTTGTGAATTTGATCCTGCCAGGAAATCTAGGCACCGTAGCTTACTAGTTTTTGCGTACTTTGAAAAGGTAGGGTTTAGGGTTTAGTGTACATTAGATTTTAATTTCGAGGATTATTTAGCTGCTTCGGTCGATGTATTGATTAGTTATCCCCAGGATTGTTGATCTTGAGCAAACACCTATGGCGAGACAGAGGAGCTGAACAGGGCGTAGGTGTTCACTCGGGGATTGTTGTGGCTCCGCAATTTTGGTTGATGATTTCCGAAGCAGGACCTCGATGGGGGTGTCCTTCTCGGGTTATCAGTCTTGTTGAGAGGTTGTGACGGCAATGCTAAATCAATATACTGAAAGGTGTCATTGGCAGTGTTCTGGTTTCATTTTCTATGCTTGTTGGTTGGAAAATATTGGTTAGTTGACCTCGTTTTGATTCAGTTTTGGCTGGTTTTATGTGGTTAAGTTTTTATCAATGAATGTGAAGTGGGATATTACAATTAATGCTTGTCGTAGTTCATGCTCATGAACTGCTATATTTGTTCATCTACATAAGGAAGTTGGGGTTTCACACACCCCTTCTTCTTTTGCATCATGAGCTTTAAGAAACTACCTGATGGTATCGAAATTCAATCAAAAGTAAAAAATGGCATGCTCTGTCAATTCCTCGCAGGTTCCTGCGAGACGAAGTAAGATGTTGGCTGGGGTTTTGCCTTTGTAGCTGATTTCAATAGTTGGATTAAGACTAAGTCATGAATAGCCTGGAGTATGTATGGCAGTTTTTGTGTACCTGTGAAGGAGGTTTGGGCCCTCAATCCGATTTGGAGTATAGGTTCCTACAGCCCTCAATCAATTGGCTCCCTCAATCTGATTTGAAGGAGTATAGGGTCGAGGAATCAATTGGCTCCCTCAATCTGATTTGTATAGATTTCCTTTGATTCCAAGGATCCTGCATCCACAATAATTGTTTTTTGATTGTGAGAAACTTCACAGGCATGGTCATGCCAGGATCACCCCATTTCGTCAAATTGGGGCTGATGATTCCTAAAGTAGGACTTCTTTGGTGGCGCCCTCAGTCATCGGATTATCAGTCTTGTTGAGAGTTTGTGATTGTTGGGTCATCTATATGCACAAAAATAACCCTCATCGGAATCAATTCTGACGGTAATGCTGAATCAATATGCTGATCCGTGTGGTTGGAGAATGATGATTATCTGTCATCATTTTGAATATTTGATTCAGTTATGGGCTATATTATGTGGTTAAAACGAATGTGAAGATATAGTTGTTGCTAATGGATTGATTTAGAACTGTTGACGACTATCCATTGAATATCGATGGACACATGATAGTTCTACTGAATCCAATTCATGAGTTTTTATAGTCCACTTTCTGTATACAAACCCTGGGTTTATTGTTTGCCTTTATCCGTTCTCTTGTTTGATTTTTTAAGAGTTCTTTTTCATCTTTTCCGTCTTCAGCTTGGATGTGTGGCTTCAAGATAAAATTTTGCACTACTTTTTAGAGAACAATCATGATTAACATAGTTTGTATATTGCTTATAATGTTAGAAAGTGTAATTTTATATGAGTTTTGATGACAGGGTTCAATCGAAGATACCAAATTAAGACCGACTTGTTCTAAAAATGAAGACGTGTGTAACGAAGAGAGCAAGGAGGGGATCAAACAATGCTTCAACCTCTGCACAAGAAGGAGACACCGCTGTACAGAGAAAATCTGTATTTGGAAGATACTCTGATAGTGAAATGTTGTCTCAGCTGAAAGTACTTGCCATGGATCCTTGCAAGTCAAGAGTATCATCGGATTCGATTCAGCCTTTGTGGAATCAGACTCTTAGAGTTAGAAAAGTTGCGGCTCTTGGTGATGCTGAATTTCCTAGAGTAAGCTTTCCCAATTTTTTCTTGTATTTCTTTGAAGTTATTACTGTTTATATAGCAATTAGCGAGTATTTTAGTGATTTATTGCCTTTAAAATTTCGGTATTTTCGTGCACATGTCAATGTATAGGGGTCTTAGATTTCTCTCATCTCCAAAAGTTAGCTCATAAGGTGAGGTTTTCCCTCATCACACTTATAACTTAACCCTCAACCTCTTCCACATCTAATGTGGAATAAACCCAACAATCTTCTCCTCACACATCGGGTTTTTGATCAGCTAACTCTCAACTAGTCTCCCTTTGTGGCTATTAGGTCAGAATTGTTGTAACCCGTTGGGGTCTGATACCAGGGTAAGGTGGTCTTGAGCCTTTCTCAACTCTAAAAGTGAGGTCATGAGGTGAAGTTTTCCTTACACTTATAACTTGAGCAGCAACCCCTTACACATCTGATGTGGGATAAAACCAGCAATCTCCTCCTCACACATTGGGTCTATGGTCGGCTAACTCTGGACCAGTCTCTCCCTTTATGGTTTTTGGGTTAGAGTTGTTGTAACCTGCTGATTTCTGATACCAGTGTAGGGTGGTCTTGAGTTCCTCTCAACCCCAAAAACTAGTTCATGCTTTTCCTCACACTTATAACCTGACCACCAGTCTTTTTCACATCCAATATGAGATAAACCTAACATCAATTTGGTATCCAGTAACTGTAGAACGGTTTTAAAATAGAGGTTTGAAATGGTTAGATGGAAATCTTTGGAGGTGTGAGTGTGTAAATTATGGAAATCATTAGGTCCTCAAGTGAATTCCTGGAATATAAGATTACTTGAGGGTAATGGGTTAGTGAATAGCTTCTTGTTTGTGGGTTGTTCTGGACTCCTGGATTCTCTTTTTGGTAACCCTGAGGAGTGAAGAAGAGAAGAAACCCCATAAATAGGATGACAATTCAACCTGAATCAACGGGTAATCGAATGGTTCGGTTTTGAAATCGATTAAATGGTTTGGTTACCGTTTGGTTTCAAAATTGAAAATTGAAGCGGTTTTTATTTTGGTTTTGGGATAGTAACCGTGAAATCAAATCACGTAACTGGTATTTTAAATATATTTTTATAATATATATTTTCTTCATTTTTTTTATTTACATTTTGACCCCTAGTGTGTATTTATATGTTATAGATATATACAATGTTTCGCGGTTTCGGTTTTGGTTTTATTTAAAATTAAAAAATATTAACAGTTTAACCGTTTTAATTTTGTATAAAATTAAACGATTCTGTTTTAAAACTTTTTTCTAAGGTGGCATTTGGTAACCGTTTCTGTTTCTATTCCAGCAGTGGGATGAGAATGGGATAGGATGGAATGGGAATTTTGTTTTCTTTTTGGGAGTAGAATCGCGTTTGGTAACGATAATTTTTTTTTTGTTTTGGGAAGAGAATTGTGTTTGGTAACGATTTTATCCTAAAATCTTTTTTTTTTTTTTTTTTTTCTTTTCTGTTTTGGCCTGACGGCGGTGGTGCCGTAGCTAGCCGGCTGGCGATGACCGGACGGCGGTGGTGCCAGCGACGCCGGCCGGGAAGCAATGGCGTCGTCGCCAGCGACGGCTGGACGATGACCGGTGACGGTCACCGGAGATGGCCGACGGCGGCGGGGGAAGGTGACCGGCGGCGGCGAGGGACGGTGGCCGGCGGGCGGCGGCGGACGGTGGTCGCCGGTAGATAAATAGTGACCATGTGTTTTGGGAATGGAATGGGAATAATGAGAAACAACTTTTTTTTGTTTCTCATTTCTTAAGAAAAAAGTGGGCACAATTCTCAAATGGGAATGAAATGGAAACGGAAATAAAAATTACCAAACGCTATTTCCAAAGGTGGCGTTTGGTACGCGGGATTTAAGATGGGATTGGAATGACTATGGGAATGGTCATTCCATTCCTATGTTTGGTACATAGGATTTAATCACATTCCTATTACTAAGGAATCCTTAATCCCAATTATATAGGATTAGGTTTTAATCAATAATTGGCCAAAAAACGAGATCAAATACTAAATAAATATTTAAATTCAAATGAAATTTAATTAATTAACTATTATACTGTTTGAAAATTCAATAAAATTATTATTTTACCTTTTGATGTCATTCCAACACCACATGTTAATCCTTTTTGTCACCAAATATAGGAATGGTAATGACCATTCCATTCCATTACCATACTAATTCCAATCCTATTGTCATTCCATTCCTTTTCATTCTATTCCAACGTACCAAACGTAGCGAAATAGAATTATTAAAAATTTGGGAATGGAATGGGAATTTCTGAAATGGAAATGGTTACCAAACGGGGCCTAAAAAACCAACGGTTTTGGTTTGAGTTTTGGATTTGTTATATGCCTAACGGTTTCGGTTTTGGTTTAGTTAAATTTGCTCAAAATCGAACCATTGTCATCTCCACCCATAAAGAAAATTGCTAAGGTACCGTTTAATAACTTTTTTTTATGTACTTTTTATAATTCTTTTTTTTTTTTTTTTTTTTTTTCCAGAGAAAGCGAATACTGAAACAGTTTTTGAAAGAAAAGTTCAAAAATGCCCCCTCAATGGTTTCAGAGATACCCGATCAACAAAATGGTATGAATTTGAGTACAAGACAGTCATCCGGCACCTCGTCCGCTTCGTGCTTGCTCAATTCAGTTGACTCTGCCGAAAGTTATAGCCGGAAAACCCTGGTCAACTCTTACAGCTCCGGCAGTATGTTGACGTTTGAGGAGCCTTCTCAAATGAAACGAGGAATTTCGGTCGAATCCGACGGATCAAACCCTACAAGCCCGGTGAACCAACAGTTGGATTCAGTTTTCTCGGTTCACGGTTCAAACACCAAACCAAAGAGAAAGAACCTTCAGGAACCTCGCCGGTCGATCCGACTATTGAACTTCATCGGCGATCATCTTCAAAGAATGACCGTTCCGATTGGGCCGGGCTTCCAGGCTGACGTCCCGGATTGGTCTCCTCCGACAACGAAGAAGAAGAATAACCGTAAAAATAATGATTCTGAAACTTTAAGGTGGCTAGGAACACGGGTTTGGCCCTTTAAAAGCCGAAAAATGAAGAAAACAACAAGAAAAGTCGGAAAAGGGAGACCTGACTCTTGCTCTTGTCTCTCTCCAGGATCAACCGATTGCATTAAGAAACACATTTCAGAAGAACAACTGCTTCTAAAACGATATCTGGGTCGCCTTTTTTTCAGTTGGAAGTTCGATGAGATGGGCGAAGTTGTATCAAAATCATGGACTAAAATCGAGGAGCAAAAATTCGAGTCGATTTTCAAAAATTATACGCAATCAAAAGGAAATAATTTAATGAAACGTGCGTCGAAATCGCTCCCATCCAAGTGCAGGAGAAAAATCTCGAGTTATTACTTCAATGTCTTTATCCCCAGACGCATGAGCCTTCAGACAAGATCTTCCTTAAAATCGTTTAGTAGCGACGATGACATGGCGGAGGACGATAAGGACAATAGAGGTGATGGTCTTGGTTCTAAGGGTGTTAGGTCACGATTTTTGCGTCTTAAATCTTGAATGATACAAAACGTCTTTATATAATGGTGGCAATGTTTTTGGACATTGAGTTCTCCTTTTTTTTCTTTATTCAACTTGTGTTTTAATGCTGTTATTGGATTAGATTTACTTCTTCTGTTACAATTGTTGTTATTCAGTTTTATGATTTAGTCGGTTTTCTGCACACCCCAATTTGTAACTTACTACACACCCCAATTTGTTCCCTGATTTATGTTACTGATCTCAAAATTTTGGGACCAATGTACGAAAACGTGTTTGGTAAATGGATTTGTTCCCAAAATTTTAGAAGTATTTTAGGAATATTTCTTGAATCCCTTAGAATCTAAGATATACCTATTTACTCTCAAAAAACTATTCCAACCACCACCCCGTCGGCCACCACCACAGCTGACCCTCTTGCCACCATACATTTAAAGAAAAGAAAAAAAACAAATGTTGCAATATAACATGTTTCTTGTTTTTGTTCTTATAAATTAAAAGAAATAATTTCAAGACAATGGTTATTATCGAACATGTTTTTCTTCTTGGAATATTCCAGAACAGAAATAGAATTCTCGCCTAATTTATCGGAAGCAGAAACACAAAAAAAAAAACACTAACCAAACACCACCTAAGTGTTTCGTGTGTATATGTTGAGAATTTACCAACATAATTTATCTCTTCCCTAAATCCGCGTATTGTGCAGATCTAAAATTAGTAACAGTGAAAAATGGTGCTTCTCATGCTGCTTATTATTATCATCATCATCTCCCCCCCCCCCCCCCCCCAACTATTGTTCGTTAAAAAAGGAGGTATATTTTATGCTCTTTTAGTTAAATAATATTCGAACTGTGGGAGTTGATGTTTGTGCCTTTCCAATTAATATAGATTTGCATCAATGATTGTCTCTAAATTCTTATCTTTTGTGTCTTAGTGATTGATAAATTCACAAAATATATTCAAGATGGCCATAGAATATTTTGTTTGTAGATAATATAATACTAGTTGATGAACTAGAAGTTGTCTTAACATTAAATTAGAACATTGGAAAGGAGTTTTAGAGTTTAGGTGATTAAATATTAGTAGAATTAAGATAGATATATGCATTCCAATTTTGGAAATACTAAAAAAGATAACGACATGATAAAAATTGGAGATCAAGAGGTTCATAGGGTTGATAATTGTAGATAATTAGGTTCTGTACTTCAAGGGAATGGAAAAATTAAGGAGATTTAGAGTAAAGACAATATGGTTAAAGTCAAGAAGTGTAGTTGAGATTATTTGTAATTATAGGATATCATTGAAATTGAAAGGAAAATTCTACAAAATTGCAATAAGACCGATGATTTTCTATGGTTCAGAATGTTGGATGGTAAACAATAATCATGTTTAGAAAGTAGGTCATGTTTGATAAGACAATTCAGCATTTAAAACTGAATACATTAAATACTTATCAAATTAAGTGCGTTTGATAACAAAATAAAGCAACGACTTAAAATATAAATATCACTTTAAAATTGTTCAAAATTTTAACTGATGTGAGACTCACTTATTTCTCAAGCTCTTCTCACTTAAAATCAATAAATATTTATCCAGCATAACCGTCATTTGACATCAATATAATAAATTATTACAAAAAATATAAATAAACAATTATAAATTGAGAAAATACTAAATTTAGAAAAACAATTATAAATAAAAAGATAATATTTTAGAAAAATAAAGTTGTAAAAATTATTTTAGAGAAAAAAATTATACATAGATAAATTTTTTTGAAGTTAAAATTATTAAAACAGTAAATACTTAATATATTCAGTATTTAATAAATTCAACACTTAAAATTTAGCAATTACAAATTTAGACACTTAAAATTTCAACATTATCAAACATAGCCAAAATATAGCATCATGCGAATTTCAAGGCGAATTAGTGGCAAGACAATAATGAATGAAGTTAGCAATGATTTATTAGAAAGATGTTAAGAATAGAACCCATTGAAGAAGAAAAAATTAAGATAAAATCGTTTATATATGATGGTTTGGACATGAGTATAGAAGACCTGAGAATGCACCAATTTAAAAATGTGATTTAATTTTGACGAATAGTGCTCGAGGAGAAAGATTGAGTTAAGAAAATGTGGGATGAGATAATTAAGAACGATCTGATAGGTTTCAAGTTAACTGAGAGAATAGTCCTTGACATTTTGTATGGTGTAAAAGGATTCATAGCCAATCTTATTTATGTGAGATAAAAACTTTGGTTTTGTTGTTGTATCATGTGACCAGAATAGAATATCTCTTGATATACTGATATAAAAATTGAAAATAATTTCTTTGGCGTTCAAAATTTACAATCAAATTTATTTTTCCACTTCAATGAAATCCAAAACTTATATTTGGTAAGCAATGCCTAGTTAATTATTAAAGTAATCAACTCGTAAGATTTTTGTACCTATAGTATTCATTTACAATATCAAGAAATACACGAAAACAATTACAAATAAGGGTATAATAAGCACATGGAAAATAAACCAGACATATTTTACATTTGAGACATGTTGAACTATTAGATAGATATTTAAGGGAGAAGATTAAAAGATTTTAGAAAATATTTTTAACCATCGGATTAGATGCAAGAGCTAAAAGCATGTAACTCTCAACAAATAAACAACAGCTAGTTTAATTCATAAAACTCTAAATAAATTATGTAAGTACATATTTTATATTTGAGATATTTTTAGCCATTAGATGATTAGAGAAATTTTTAATCGTTGATTTAAATTTTGTGAAGAAATTAAATAATAAACGACCAACAAAATATTTTTTCATAATTAATGTATTTGAACTAAATATAGAACATTCAAGATTAATTTAATATATTAAATTTAGTCCATCTAGACTCAAGTTATATACTAGTAATTTTATAGATAAAACTACTCTCTAGGAATGGGAAAATAGCAGTAAAATATTAGAGCTTTTTACACTTTGCACCTTTGAAATTTTTCCCGAAATTTCACTTTAACTTCTGTCTTTTCGATTTGAACATATTGAAAGCTAAAATATCCAAATCATCTCACTTTGATCCAAATTGTTAAAAAAATTTAACTGAAATCGTAGCAGGTGAGTTTTTTGGGGGGATAATTTGGACATTTCATGTATTTACATTTTCTTCAACCTTATTCAGCCCCTTCTCTGCCGAAAACCACCGCCGACAGCTCTCTCTCTCTCTCTCCGCCAATGACCTCAACCCACCACCGACCCTACTCTCTCTCTCTCTCTCTCTCTCTCTCTCTCTTCATTCTTCTTCTTCTTCCTCTTCTTTCTCTCTCCCTTCCTCTCTCTCTCTCTTGCAGCGGATCTAAACCCACAAGAGAGAGAGGGAGAAAGAGAGAAGGAAGAGGAACAGAAAGAAGGAAGATCAAGAGCAAAAAGCAAAAAAAGAGAGAAAGCAGGGGTGGCGGTGGTAGTGGGTTGGGGTGACTAGCTGGTGGTGATGGTGGGTAGCCCAGGAAAGAAGGAGATAAAGAAGGGAGAAGAAAATATAAATAAATAAACAATCTAAAATACACCCAAAAATTCATGTGTCACGATTTCCATAAAAACTTCACATCAGACGATTTTGATACTTCAGGTTTCAACGTGGTCAAATTAAAAAGACAAGTGCTAAAATGGGATTTCGGTAAAAATTTCAAGTGCAAAGTGTAGAGTGTAAGAAGCTCAAAAATATTATAGACCAAACTACATCACCCACGATAAAAAGTATTCAAATGTAGAATTTGTGATCCAAAAAAGAAAAAAGGAAAAGTGGAGCAAGAAATTATGTACAAAAATGTTAATAAACAAGACAAGAAAGTGAGCCTCTTTGTTGGCAGGCCCAGGAATATCACTTTGCTTTCAAGTGGGCCCCAACCCAATTCATGACAACCCAAAGATTTGAGGTGGGCTTGACATGGCCATTGGATTTCGAGCCCTCTTTATTGTTATTATTTTTTTTGCTTTTTCTTTTTCAGACCCATGAAAGAGCAGCAGCATGTTGGGGATGTTTTTTCTTCCTTAACTTTTTGACTTTCAGGGGCAAATCTTTTATTTTTTTAATTAAAGAGCCCTTTAAAAAAAATAGAAAGGGCCAAAAACACAAACCCTAATTCACAAAAAAGCCCTTACAATTTGAGAGTTAATCATTGCCAACCCTTTGATTTTCTCCCATTTAAGTTCCGGTTAATTTGTTACCATTTTTCCGGACCATCTCGACTACCCACCCCTCTAGATTGGTCCTTTTTCAACCTAAAAAACACAAACTATAAGTTGCATTTTTATTTTTTTTTTAAGGTAAGATGTGTCCAGATTAATTTACGCACACCGCGACTAATCATCTTCCTAGGCGATCTTAAGGACGAAATCCTCCATATCAACCTGATTCATTCAGGATTAAATTTAAAATTTAATTCTTGAAATACTCTGCAGGAAAGTTGAACCCTGATTGACAAAGAACGGAGATACCTCTCCTTACCAACCAAACTAACACTTCTTGAGTATATTAGATCGCGTTTGGTAGTACGAAATTCAAGTCTTGCACTTAGAATTCAAAATAAAAACATTCAATCGACGCAACCAAACAGGGCATAAGTGGAAAATGAAGGAAGAATATATTAAGAAATAACTCCAATTTTTTCCCCCACAAATTTCACCAATTTATCCCCTTCACCATTTTTTTTTAAAAAAAAGGGAAAAAAAACATGACACTAAACCAATTACAATTATAGAAACACCCCCAATTCATAAGTTAAAAAAAAAAATGAAAATTGTACAAAGGATGCAAGGAAGAATTTCTCTCTTCTGGGCAAATTCCGGTTACATAATCCGATTCGAAAGCATTTTAAGTACTGATTTTTAGGACATTATTTCGCTCGACCTCATCAAATTACCTTAAAAATTTCTGGGGAGAAAGAAACGATTGCTCGAATTATGACAGCCAACCTTGTACCTAATCAAAGAAGCATCTTCTGCATATCGAAGAAAGTCCAAGATCATACGAATCCGCCTGCATACATATGTATTCACAATTTCAGTACATTAATTAGACAACAAAATAAGCAGTTTTTCGAATTCTAGTTTAGAACATCGCCAAATGAGACCTAACGTTTCGACGGCCATCTCAAAATGCGCATTCATGCCTCTTACGTAGAGTTTGGTAGGGCACCGAATTCAAGCTTTGGAAATTAATGCCCATAATTTTTTTTCGGATTTTTTGTACACATTGATTTCTAATTCGAATTTCATGAAAGCAAAAACAGCCAAACACTGCCTTAATGAGAATATTACCTTATTTTCCTAAAAGAAAAATTATGGCAATGTTTTATCTTTACATACGTTAATCAACAACAAACAAACAAACAAATCTTTTGTATCGATTCATACTATATACGACAAATAATGTTGTATCTATATCGATTTATAAAAGTCTCACTGTGGAACAAAATCTAACAATATATAGTTGCAGATGAAGCAAATTATGCAAACAAATATCAAGAATTCAAAACCATGCTAAAAAATGCATACTGTAATAAAAAGACAACCTTTGGTCGTTTAGTAGAGCCGAAGAACGCTTCTAGCGATCGAATGCGAGTTATTCGGCTTATTCTTCCCCGATCCGCCTCTCCAATTGCTCCTCATCGGCGTCAAATAGAACCTCAAAAGCCCGTTATCGACATTATTAGGACTATACCTCGCACTCCTGTTTCTCTCCAACACAAACTCCTCTCTCTTCTTCTTACCGTTCATGTTTATGTTCATGTCCACATTCGATTTCCTAGTACTACCCCCAAAAGATCCTCCATTGTTGTAAGAATTCCTCCAGCTAACACTACTGTTACTCCGAAACACTTTCCTATGCAAACTCCCTTTCCCTTCCAGATTTCCTTCCCTCCTCAGCTCTTGCCATGACTCTGAGAATGATCTCTCCACCCCGTTTCCTCTGCTGCTATATCTCTCGTCTTCTTCCTCCTTGTTGCCGCCGTTTCTCCTGTGGATGAAGCCCCATATGTTCCAGGTCCACCGGCGGGATTTCTTCAGGCCCTTCCGATCTTCGTTTCCGATTACGGAGGCGTTATCTCGAAAACCCAATTCGAATGTCTCTGAACAGTCGTCTCTCATTGAATTTGAATTTGAGTCCTTCAAGATTCTCTCAGTGAGCATGGTCTTGGATCCATGGAGATTGTCGATTGTTGTTGTTGTTGTTGTCGCCGTTGTTGTTCCGGGTGATATTTTTGCGTTGGAATTACCTGTTTTGAGTTCGTCGATTTCTGCCACCACAGCGGCGGCGGTTTTCCTGATGGAACTGGATCGATCGAGGCTCTTCCTTCTCCGGGAGGAAGAATCTGAATAATATTCTCTGGTTTGAATAGACCCACCTGGGATTGTTTCGTCGTCGTTGGCGACGGTCGTCGGTTCTTCAACCGGAATCTGTGAGTCGGTGCGGGAAACCTGCACCACCGGAGCATCTTCTACCAGGGAGACCATCGGAGGGAGACGCGGGGGAAAAGTCCGGCCGATCAAGTAGCCGTCCCAGGAAGCACGCGGCTCGTCGAACGAGTAACGTGGATCGTCGAACGAAATGCGACCGGCGTCGAGCGAGAACCTTGGGTCCGTGTCACAAGAACGCCGGCCGAACCCATAATCTGCAATCTCCGACTGAGTCTCGCGGTAGTGCCTGGAAATGGGCTTCGCCACCGGCAACGCCGCAGAGTCGCCGCCATCGCTCCGCTTCTTCAGCTTCTGCTTGTGTCTCCATTTTTGCCACTTCTTGCTGAACACCGACGCTGCGGACCAGAAACTACCGGCAATTTCCTTCAAGTCCCTTCCGGAAGTCTTCTTCGACTGCGAATCGAGATCTATGTGATCTTTCATCGTCTTCACGTCAATGCTAGTCTCTTCTTCAGCAATCTCTCCTGCAATTTCTTCTATTTCGTTGCTAACATTCGGCTCTTCCACAACCCTAATTTCATCGTCGTCGTCGTCATTCTCGTCAATTTCTCCGTCCTCCTCTTCTTCTTCTTCGTCTTCTTCTTCGTGCTCCTCTTCTTTGGACTCGAATACTGGACCAGGGACGAGAGAAGATACCGAGTTCAAGTTTTGAGCAGGTGCTACTTCAATGGAGGGTTGAGTATGGGAAGGCTTATTTTTAGCTTCGTCGTCTTGGTTGAAGAGGAACCAGAGTGTGCTACGAACCCTAACGTCACAGGACTTACGCTGGGGCTCGAAGACGCCGGAAAACCCCTCGTTCTTGGAAGCGGAAAAGGACTTGGTACGGCGGAGCTCAGGGAAGAATGTGGAGGAAGGGGGTTTCGATTTGGTTTTCGATTCGCAGGCGGCGGCGGCGGTCGATGTGGAGGTGGGGATTTTGCTGAAAATGGCTTTAAGGGCAGCGGCGGCGGAGGATGAGGACGTCGAGGGGCGGCGAGAGGAGGACGAGGCAGCGGCGTTGGACGATTGGTCTAGTGTGGAGAGGCGTTCGCAGAGGCATGAAGGGCAGAAACCGGTGAATTGCTCGTCGGGATGGCGGTCGCATGTGAAGGAGTTACGGTGGGGCTGAAGCGGTTGTGGAGGCGGTAGTTGGTCGGCGGTGGGATTCATAGCCGGCGGCTGTGGTGGTGGCGTGCAATGCGCACTCTGCTCATGTTACAGCGATCCAGTACGAGAAAGAGAGAGAGTATATGAGAGCTTCGTTGCTCCAACGGACAGTGAGAGAGACTGAGAAATTGGAGAGAGAGAGAGATTGATGAGAAAAGCGAGAGAAAACAAAAGAGAAATAAATTTCACTTTTCCGTTGGGATGCTTTACTTTCATACGGACACTCCATCATTAAAAAGACTATTGTACCCTTCATTAGTTACCAATCCCAAGATAAAATAGTATCAATTTTATTTCATTTTCATGAAAATTTAAATCCCTAATCAAAAATAAAAAATAAAAAATATATATACACACTAATTTAAAAAAAAAAAAAAACATGTGCTATTTTTATGAAATAAATTCAGCTTTAATTAAGATACAACATAGTGGCTTAAATAGTAAGGTATGTTTGAGTTAAAATAATTAAGGGATCTCTTGAAGGTCAGATATTCGAGTTTACGAAAAAATACTTGATGAGAGAGTCTATTTGAATTAAAGTAATTAAAATATCTCTGTAAAGTCAGAGATTCGAGTATGCGGAAAAATATTTGATGAGAGGAGCAGTCACGCACCCCGAATGAGATTAGTCTCACATCCTGTGTGGATGTAGGGATACTCATGGATATACAAAAAAAAAAAAACTTTAATTAAGATGAATCCCATAACTTTCATCCCAATTGAATAAAACATTTTTCGTTCTTTTTATTTTAACAGAACACCACTACTATAGTTCACATGTTTTATTTGTAAGTGTATATATCCTTTTGTTGAAGTAGTGAGTAGTTGAGCTTTTCATTGATTAATTACCAATGTATTATATATAGTGAGGTTTTAATTGATTAATTAATGGTAATGGGTTAAAGCTTAAGTATTTTTGGACTTTTAGGATCCAAATAAATTACACAATATATAGTATGGGTATGGCATTTAGTTTTATCAAATTGTACATTTAATCTCTTAAATTTTACATTTGATTCAATCCTGCAAAATTAAAAACGTATTTAATAATTTTAAAAGAAAAATAGATTATGCTCAACACTTATCTTTTTAATAGGGATATTTTGGTCATTCATTACTCTATTAATCCTAAAATATTTTTCACCGACAGCAATGCAAATTTTTCTATCTTATTTTTCAAACGAAACGTCGTTAGGCTTTTGTTTTAGGCTTAGTAAAATAATGAAATAACGAAAATATTTTTATTATCCAATATCCCTCCAAAATCACTAATAATTTTATGAAATTAAAATAAATGTAAAATTTGAAGGATGAAATGAATAATTTAGTAAATTTGAGTGCTTAAATTAATAAAATTGAATTATTATTTTTAAAAAATTTTAAAATTATTTGATGTGTAAAGAAATAAATTTTTTTAAAAATATATTATAAAATTCACAACCACCTAAGTTTTTTATTTATCTAAGATAAATAATAAAATCGGAGTCCATCAAAAATGTTTTTTGATGATGTTTAATGTATAAGATAATTTTTTTATATACTCTAGAATGTCTCTAAGTTTAATCTCGTTCGGAGTGCATGATTATCTCTTTGAAAAAATATTTTTTTGTAAGTTTGTATTTTTGATTTTTTAAAAATTCTTTAATTATTTTAATTCAAGAGAATTTTATCACTATATTGAAGTATACTATATTGGTAAATTTATGAGATAAATGATGGGTTGTAATTAAAAATAAAAAGAATTTTTACTATTTGCTTCTTAAGGTTTCTTTATCTTTTTTAATTAATTAATTATATATATATCTGTATTTTTTTTTTTTAGTGTGCTTTGGATTTTCAAAGATTCCCCGTCGAGGAGAAAAAGCAAAAGTAAACCACGCCCTTCTCTCTCTAGAGACAAACATACTCTCTCTCTAGAAAGTAGAGAAACATATATTATGAATGAGTAGGAGAGTGTCCACCTGTTCACAGTCTAATTTCGCTTTCCTTGCTTTTCCTTTTTTTTTTTTTTCCCTTTGTTTGGGGTTTCTTTTTGTTTTTCCGTCATTCCTTTTTCTGTCTCTTTTGTATTTACTCGCCAAATCTATTTTCTTTCCCTTCCCTCTTTTTCCACTTCCACCGCTTCTGGGATTTTTATCCATTCAAGCTTCTTATGGAATGGAAGGATTAAATACCATCATAAAATGCATGTCATGCTAAGATACCCTTTTTTTTTTAGGGTAAGAGCCAAGATATCGAAAACTCTAGATTTAACATGATCATTAGTATGAATATTCTACTACTATTATACTGTTGTGAATGTTCATATTATTTCAAAATATTTAATATAATGGTTACGATAAATGTTGTGAATTATTGTGAATGTTTACAACACCTAATGTGAATATTTACATTTGAGACTTCTGTTAGCGGCAAATATCAAATTGTTAATGTAAAACATTCAAATATTACACTCCATTTTAACAACCATAATTGTATTGTGAACATTCACATTCTCTTGTTATAATTACTGTAACGTTAAATTTTAGATGCACTATCACATTGTGACGTTGTCAGATTTTGCATATGTAAATGAATATCTCATTTAATTGTGAACATTTACACTGTTATGTACTATTATGAATGTTCGCACTATTTTGAAATAATAACTCGTAATGTACTATATTTAACAGAATTATCAGTGCGAACATTTACACTGCTATGGTACTATTGTGAATGTTCACAATATTCCAAAACAATAACTCGTAAAGTAACCAATTTAATAAAATAAGAATCAATTATACAATATTGCCAATTTTTTGCATTACCAAATCTAATTCATGAGTCTTCAAAATCTATGAAATTTTTGAAATAATAATCTACTTTGAGAATCGAAAGAAAAAAATAAGGAGAAGAGGAATTTAAACAATTATTGGGGGGATTATTAATTGCAATTTAACCTCAATGTGAGGCGATTTCATCAAATCGAGAATCCACCATCATCATCACCTTGAACTCCTCGAAGCTGATCATACCATCGCCGTCGTCACAAACTCAATGTTTGACTTCCTGCCGAGAATTTGGTGGAGGTGTTTGAATGCGGCCACCGACACTACTAGGTCATTGGTGCTCTGGTTGATGTGGCAGGGCACTGTGATGAAACAGAGCAAATGCCTCATGTCAAATTGGAATATGGCCCAAAACACGTTCAACACTATGTTAGGCCTTATGGTGAAAAGTGTCCAACTAAATTATTGCATCGCCACCGATTCCATGTTGCTGCCCACCACCAACGGTGCAAAACCAGAGCACCAGGAAATGTTGTTTGAGTCCAACGCTTGGGCTAGCTGGTCGATTTCTTCCTGTTCGAACCCTCCATAGTAATCTTCATTGTTTAAGAACCTTAACAAGCATCGTCAACAACCACATGAAAGAGAGAGAATAAATCCCTATACAAAATCCACATGTTTTTTTAAGTAGAAATAAAAGGAAAATAAAAATGTTAACCTGGATGAAGCGGAGAGCATGACGATTTTGGACAAGAGATTGGGACGAGTTATGGAAGCCAAGACACCAACCATGGTCGACAATGATTGTTCAACTCCATCACCTCGTTGAAGAGTGAAAAATTGATAAACAAAGAATAAATTCAAGAATAGAAAATACAAAAACTAAGAATGTCATTTCCATGCATTTTGTCGACCGTCAAGGACTAATTTCAACACATTGTTTCCGAGGTGTTTTTCCCCGAACAAAACTTTATATTTGGTTAATTCCCTATAGTAATTTTTAATATATAGTAAAACAATAAAAATCTCTAATTTAATTCATAATTTATCCTATTTTAATTTGAATTTACTGTAAATCTCTTCATTATATTTTCTCGTATGTTTTAGGATCTCCCACCAATTATTCTTAAAAACTATTCAACATAGATATTAAATTAAAGAAGATGAAAGAAATATTTAAATGATAGTTTTTTTAAAAAAAAAAATTAAATTGGTTGTCAACATTCACAATCTACATTCTTTTTGTTTCCACTTAGTTTTCCAATTGAAGATTCGATTTTATCTTTAAAAAAAACGACGGTTAATTATGTAATTGTAGAGAATAATAGATTTTACAAAAAATATGTAAGGATTATTTAAAAAATTAATGTTACTAGAGTCTATTTTTTAATGTAAAACATATTATGTATAAGGACTATATAATAAAATTTTATTATAATTTAGATGATTAAGATGTAACATTGTGGTTAATTTTTTTTGTTTTTAAACAATAAGATATGTCAGACTCAATTTACATATATTTTGATTAATCATCTTATCGGACGATTTTAAGGATACATTTTCTTATATTAGTCTAATTAATTTACGATTAAATTTGTAAAATGTTTTTCAGGAGAATCGATTACTGGCTGCCAAAAAATAATGGTTAAATCTTGTTACTAGTATTAATAATGGAGTTTGTAATGAATTTAGGGTTGTTGTACACACACACGAGGACATGAGAAATGAATGCAAGTTCGAGATAAGGGAGGGTTGAATTAATGTTGGGGGAGTGATTGATGGGCCTACAGAGGGCGTTCAGACCCGCCGCTGAGTCACGAGATAAGCCCGCCGGCTTCGAACTCCGTTAATCGGGTCGGGCCCACTACTTTCGGTCCTAATTCACGTGGGCCCATTTACTCTCCTCATTTATTGCCATCAGCCAAGAAAATACACACACACATATTAATATTAAAGTGTATTTGTGCATGGAATTAGTCATAAAGTCATATTCTGTCCTCAAACCTTTACCTTTTTCTTTATTTTGATATCCAAATCAAAGGCTTTTCTGCCCTTAAACTTTGATTATTTTTTCAATTTAATCCCTATAATCTCAATTTAGTTCCGTAATCGTCCCACTTAACTCCATTATAATTTTAGATGATAAACAATCAACTGTCGTGCACACAACTATTTTTAATAAATTTTCTACAAATCTCTCTCTATATATATATATTGTAAAAATCGGGACATATTTTATATTTTAGATATTTTGAATTATTGGATCAACTTTAAACCCAATGGTTGAGATCAAACACTACTTTGAATTCTTATAGAGACTAAAGTGAAACCATGACTTAAATCAAAGTTAAGAATACATTCAAATTGAAACTATAGAGGCCAAAATGATTTTTTGTCAAACTTTGGGGATACAAAATGTCAAAAAAACCAACCCAAATATCTCTCTCTCTCTCTCTACTTTCTCTCTCTAGGGTTTGTCTTTCCATGGTTTTGTTTGCTTAATCAGATGATCCACCAAACAGCTACTAAATCCAAAGTGGATACAACAAATAATAATAATACTATAGTGGAGATAAAAGATTTGAGACAAAAATTCTCCTTCCTTTGGCCTTGTGGGGTCCATATTACTTCCACTTAAAAATTTAAGACAACATTTATATATATATAGATATAGATATATAGATATTACATATATATTTGTAATATAGATGGGTGTGTATATATATACATATATTAAGAAAATGTTGCTTTCAAATAAATAAATGCATGGTTCATTTGATTACTAAGATTTGGTGGTGTGACATTCCACATTAGTCCCCACCTAAAACCAAACCATGAGAATATCATTGATGTTAACAAATTTGTTGTTTTCTATGAGAGATGATGTATTTCTTTCCATGAATCAGAGTTTAACTCTTTTAAAAAATACATCAAAAATTAAATTTTTAGTTTGATGCTGAATGCACTAGACCGATGTGCGAGAGTGCGCTCTTGAGATCGTCTGAAAATGTAATTAGTTGAGATGCGTGTAAATTAATCTAGACACACCTTATCGTAAAACAAAATAAAAAATATAATTTTTTTGTACAATATTTAATATGGATACTAGATCGATGTAACATAGTGTGCCTTTAAAATCGTTCAAATAGATAATTAGTTAAGATGTATGCAAAATTGGTCTCAACACATTTTATCATCTAAAAATAAAAATAATAATATATGTTGATACGGAAAATATTTTATTTTTTCAGAAGAAAAAAAATCTTGTAATTAATCTCGTATTTGATTGTATGGAATTGAAATCTTGAAATTAAAATAAAAAATGAATACATGTAAATTTTTTGGATGTTTTCTATTAAAATTCCAATTTCATGACTCTAATTCTATGTTCCCAAACAAGTTTTTTTTTAAATTGTAACATAACTAGGATTATCTGTATCTGAAAATACTATATTAATTTTTTTAAAATTTATAAATTTAAAAATATAAAAAAATAATTAATTAAATATAAATTTTAAAAAGTACAAAATATAATTTAATTTTACCGTCTTAAAATGTGAATATGAAAATCTTGAATGGGATTTTTCCAAAAATAAATTATAATTTAATATCATTCATCTATTTCTTGTCGAATGAATCTAGAAAAAATATTTTTTTAAATATTTTAATTTATTATATATTATTAAAAAGAAAATAATGTGATGAGTAAATATATGAATAAATATAGTGAATCTTTCTTGGAATATATAAAATATTGTTGATGTTTCAAAGTGGTTAATATCTCGAATATGATCCGGTCTGATGACATGTATCATTTTGCTGAGATGGAGTTGACTGTTAAAATTGTTTCATGTGAGTAGTACTGAGTCCTAGGAAAATTGATATGTCGTGTCCAGAGTCATGTTTCTTAGGGAGTGGTACCTACAGAAAGTTCGGGTTGGGATATGTCCTGGCAAAGCATGCGCGTAATAAAACGTACTCCGGACTTACATAGCTCCTGATATATATAGACGTTGAAAATGATTAGTCGAGTTAAAACATTGTTAATTATGTAAAACTATGTGTTTAGCCGATAATTTGAAGTGTTTAAGAGATAATCACTGTGCTTGGACTTTTGGGCTAATTTGGCGAAGCCCGTGGGCCTCTGTTAGACCCGTGGTGGTGAGTTGGTAAAGGAGTGTGGAGATCCGTGGAGTCTTGAAGAAAAAGCAAGTTGGAATAGGGAGCCAGTCGAGGTGAATGGCTGAGTCCCTGAAGTTGGTCATCTAGGACACGGCGCAGTTCAAGGCGGCACGTCCCTGTGGGATACCTTACTCATCTCTAGGTGCAAGGAGATTCTAGGGAGGAGCTGTGGTCATCATATGTTCTTGTGTGGTGCTGTGAATTTTGGAATACGTCCATGTCATTACGAGAACATACACGTGATTGAATTTCAAATGCTTAATCTACAGTGTCCAAAAATACATTCATCTAACATGTATTCGGATTTCATTAGTATTGTTCCAAGCGTGCAAAACCCAAGATCATCACACTTTAATTAATTATATAATTTCCACATTTTTTTAAAGCTTAATTTCAATTTTTTTTTTCTTTTTTTCTTTTTATTAATTTTATGAAGATTCTTATGCTCAGAACTGAAGATTTCTGACTGAAAATTTATGCACTGAGAACAAGCTAGCTTTATTTATTTATTTATTTTCTTTTTGTTCTTTTCATGAGGAAGCACAACATTCCATTTAAAAATAGAATTAATGAATAAAAAATAAAAATGGTTAATTGCCTTTTACACTCTTGTACTTTGATTTTGTTTCATTTTGTTCGTTCTACTTCAGAAACCTACACTTTACTCTCTTCTACTTTCAATAATTTGGAAAATTAGCCTTTTTTTTTTTAACTTAACAAAATATGTAAAAAAAAAAATAGTGAAATTAAATATCTAATCTAAATTTTATATAAAATGTATAAAATTATCCTTACTTTAATTTTAATTTAATTTTATTAATAAAATGAGTTTTTAGTCAGCAATCCACAAATTTCAAATTTTTGTACAAGCAGTCCACACGCAAAGGTATTTTTTTTTTTCAAAAATCCAAAATTACTGAATTGCATGAAAGTCATTGTGTAATTTTTTTACATAAAAAATTAAAGTAATTTTTGTAGCATACAGTGATTTTTGATTTTTTATAGAGTTATTGGGTTTCTCAAAACATTATTGTATCAAGTGAGTTGAATGAATATTGAATTGAAAAATTTAGGATCACTGAAAATAACCTAATAATTAGAAAAAAAAAAAAAAAAAAAAAAAAAAAAAGAGATGGAGAAATAGAACTACGGGGACAAAATAGTAGTTTTCTTTTCCTTCCATTACCATTAAATAGAGAGAAATTTAGGGGAGATGATTGTTCACTTTTGGGGGCTGGCGAAAAGTTTACAAATTAAAATTTTAACTCATACAGTGTACGTTTTATAATTTTTTTTCAGAAATATAAAATTACTGTAAAAAATCCAAAAATCAATGTACACCATACAAATTAATTTTTTTACATAGAAAAATTACTTTAGCTTTTATGTATTATAGTAATTTTAAATTTTTGAAAAAATTATTATAACACGTAAACTGAATAGATTAAAATTTTAATTTTGTGAACGGTTGATCAATTTTATTTTTTATTTTTTATTTTAAATTAAACAAATAAAAGTGAATGATAATTTAATTTGTATGAGAGGAATAGAGGGAGAGGGATTGGGGGAAAATAATAGGTGGAGAAGGAAGAGGCACGCGAACAGGTAGATTCCACCATGTTTGCAGAAGCCAATTATGTCAAATAATGTTGCCTTACCCCCATCATTATTCTCCATAATTACTTCTAACATTTTCCAACTAATTACCATATATATATATATATATTAGGGTTGGAGAATAAAGTTGATGTTTTCACTTCTCACTCGTAGTTTCAGAGAAATTTTACTTTAGTCCCTACACTTTTAATTTGAATATTTAAAATCCTAAGATATCCAAATCGTGTTAAATGAGTTCAAATCGTTAACCCTGTCATTTTTTTGACTGAAATTATCCATGTGGATGATTTTCATGCTTGACTCATGACTGATCGATTTTTGTCAAAAATGATGACGGGGTTAATAGTTTGGGCTCACAAGATTTTGATATTTTAGGGTTTAAAGTGTTTGAATTGAAATGATAGGGGTAAAGTAAAATTTACCCAAAACTTTAGGGGTACAAAGTAAAAGGAAAATCAATTTCTTAATGCTGATTTTTAGGTGTTTGGAAAAAAAGAAAAAAAAAAGAAAAAAAAGAAAAAGAAAAAGAGATCCCATGATCTCATCATTTCAAATATAAATTAATGAATGCAAAAGGACAATTGAGATAAAAGTCTTTTACCACCCCCACAACAATGCACTAAAAAATATAGAAGTGATTTTTTTTTTTTTAATAATTAACAAAAGGTTAAATTGCATTTCATGCCTCTACATTTGAGTACAATCTCAATATTTCCCCTTAATATTCTAATTTAGGTTTTATTTTTGTCTCTAATTGATTCAATCGCCACGTTTTAACCATCCTAATTACCAGATCAACAACACGTGCATTATAACTGAGAAAAAATTTAGCAGAAAATTTAACACGCTGATACATGTATTGCTACTTTGTCAATTAAGATGACTAAAATGTTTTGACTGGACCAATTATTATGCGAAAATCAAATTTCAGAAAGTATAGTGCAAAATTAAAATATAAAGGAAAAAATTGACATTTCACTCAAACTTTAAGGGTATAAAGTGTAATTTGGCCTTTAAAGAAAACAAGATGTTGAATGATAACCCCACCATCCACAACATAGCCTTTGTTTTGGACCCCAAACGTGCCTATTCAAAACCATATTCACATTATGCCATGAAATGTTTTGTTCTTTAAAATATCTATTTATTTGTAAGTAGAAAATAGTTTCTAGAGATTGGAGTTTTTTAATATAATTTTTGACATGAAAAAAATTATTTAATATGTTATAAAAACAATTAAAAAAAATATTTTACAATTCCAATCAAACAAAACGTTGAACAGTGTGCAAAGTTAAAATTTTTATCAATACAATGCACGTGTTACAGTAATTTTTTCTAAAGTTCAAAGTTATTACGCTCATATAAAAATTACTGTGATTTTTATGTTTACAGTTATTTGGACTTTTTATAAAAATATTGTATTGGGAGTATTGGATGAATAATATATTGTAAAATTTAGGGACAGTGGTAAAAAATCCAAAAAAGAAAAATCTATGCAAAATCTAAAATCCAAAAAATCACTTGAATTTATACCATGATTGTTACTTTTTACCCTTGTTTTGTTTGTTCATTTTATTTTATATGCACATTATCCCAAGCTTCCAACGGCTAGGATTCAATTGATTAGGTGATTTTTGGCAATGATTCAATCCTAAATAGTTGATCCAACAATCATATTTTCTTTTCTTTATTTAATGTTCTTGCCGTGTAGCTTGTCATAGGGTTAAATACACTTTACTTCCCTATACTTTGATCGAATTATATTCTATACTATTTTCGTCAACACTTACTCCTGTATTTTAGTCGATTCTACCTAACCCAACGTGCAGGTACAAATGTTAATTAATATTAAATAATTTATTAATCTTGATTTTGTTAAAATATGACTATTATTTTAACAAAAAAAACGTAATTGTTGCCTTTTAATATAAATGACAAGAGATAAATATTTACGAAAATACTATCAAAATATAAAATACAATTGCATGACATGAGATACCCCACCCCCGTGGGATTGTAGCTTTATAAAGTATAAAGCATGATTATATATACTTGTATATCTGGAGGAATCCCAAGAAAGGATTTAGAGTTTGGCATGTTACTAAAGCAAGCAAGACAAATGCACAAAGATGTATATATCATTTCTAACCCTAACCCTACCTTCTTAGGGATTTACAAATATTCCAAACACATCTTTATACTTGGGTACTTACTATTCAGTATTTATAGTATTTGGGTCTCTGCCGATTTATATTTAAAAGGAAAAAAATAACCGAAAATGGTGCTTATAGTTTTTCGTCGTTGAGTACAGATATAAATTCAAATAATGTAAATATTGAAAAATAAATGCTAAAGTTGTATAGAGCTACTATATTATATTCTTGATTTTTGTTTTTTCCCTCAAAAGAATAAATTTTTTATATTATATTTGCATGAAAATCAACAGAGGAATTGGTATTCAAGGTGAAGAGATGGGAGGAAAAGAAAAGATGGAAAATTATTTTCTTTTCCCTTGCTTTATCTTTTCTCCAAGATAAAGTGGAGGGAGGCCCAAAGAGTTGTGGTTGGAAAGGGTGTATTCATACAAGAAAGAAGAAAGGGAAAAAAAAGAGTGTTTACATAGTAAAGATCCATTTTTTTATTAATATTTGTCTTCTCTTTTACTCCATTTTTAGAAAGAATGGAATATGATTATGGAGCAGGTCGGTCGATTTGTGGAGCGTCTACATGGGTCCTGTATTTCATGGATAGTCCATGTGAATGAGTGCATCTTTTGATTTCAAGAATCATGTCTATTCATTAGACACCCATTGAAATTGACACACCTTTTGAAATTTTCCCTATAAATATACATTAAAATCTCTAAGGTTTCTAATTCCTATCAGAATACAAAAAAATTTGAGTGGCTTTAGTTAGTGAATGTGTGGATATTATCGAAAAATACTCTAATAATATTTTCCTTGTCAACGAAAGAAAAAACGAAAAACGGGTTGTAAACAAGTGTTCCGAATCCGAAAGGTACGCTTTTATTTTAATGTTTCTGCATAAGGCTACATATATATCTCTATATATGGTGCAATATTCATCATTAATGGATGAAAATTGATTTTTTTTATTTTGTAATTGTGAATGAAACAAGATGATAATAATTAAAAAAATAATTAAATTACCATTTTACCCTTAAAAAATGAATAAATCAAAGACGTATTGGTCTTGGTCCAACGCAAACAAAACCCAAAATTAATTTTTTTATGTGCATCAAGTAGAAATATAATAACCTAATAATAATAATAAACTCCCTAAAAAATAATTCCTCAATTAATTTTCTAGATCAATAAATATAGTTGATTTTATCGTATAACCTAATAATAATAATAAACTCCCTAAAAAATAATTCCTCAATTAATTTTCTGGATCAATAAATATAGTTCATACCGATCGGAAATTATATAAATAATAATAATAATTTTACAAAATATAAATAATAACAATAATAATAATAATTTTATGGATAGAAAATATGTGGCCCATAGCGATGATTGGGCCGAAAGAAGACCACGACATGAAGTTACGCTTGTTTAAATGGAAGCCCAGCCAATGCCCTATCATCCTAAATTCATTTCACTTTTTAAAATAAATAGAACTAAATTTTTTTTGGTAGGATAGTTGTGCCAGATTTTCGATATAATCTCCCTTCTATCATTGACACGTGTATTGTGAAATTCATCACAACTGTTAAAAGAAACCTTCTTTCACATGACAAGTTCTGAATGTAAGATATATTGAAAAATCTAGTATAAGTTTCTTACCAGAGTTTTTTTTTTTTTTTTTTTGTATTAGAACACTTGTCCATATTCACATGGTTTAGTGCTTGTTCTGGCACATGAGCGCTTGCCCGTGAGTTTGTAATCTATTTCTTTTGTTTTTTAGACCAGTTTAGTTTCTTTTTATTACTTATTATGAAAGAATATCGTTATGCCTTCTCGACATAATGACGTCTATTGTTATCACTTTTAGATTTTCACTTAATGTACTTTCTAAAATAATATGTCATCAGAAACATTTCACACCTTCTAATATTTTATTATTAATACAATAATTGTTATTGTAATTATATACTTACTAGAGTGTTTGCATCTACTATTATAGTGAACCTTGTTACTCTTAAATATTGTTGCTTACATTCTTTTATATCATTTGATCTCTAGAGAGTCTAAACTTGCTATTAGATCCAAAATCCACTTAATTTTGCACTGTCTTTTTTCTAGCCTTAAAGATTCAGCCCGTGACTCATTTCATATTGCACTATTCTCAAATTTTAAAAGGGTGCACGTATAGGTTACACGTATTTAAAAATAAGGAATATATATAACTTAATAAAATATTTTTTTTTCATTTATATTTTTTTTCTCTATGTTAAGATAATTGAGAAGAGAGAAACATGAACATGTATTGATATTATGCAAATGAGATACGAGAATACAAAAATATATACACATATTTATAGGGGAAGTGGGGGCTAAAGTTTTGCCCTAATGGGCCATGTAGGCCAAGCCCATATAATACATTAATATCCCTCCTCAAACTCAAGGCGGTTAGTGAAAAGTGAACTTGAGTTTGGAAACCAGAGAGTGAAAGCGTCCAGATGGATGAGTCTTAGTGAAAATGTTTGTTATCTGATCAGATGAACTGACGAATTATAGACAAATCGTATTCTGGAGAATGTGATGACAGATGAAGTGACAATTAGTTTCGATGTGTTTTGTACGCTAGTGGAATACATCATTGTGAGCAATCTGAATAGCACTCTTGTTGTCATAGTGTAGAGTAGTGTCAGCAGGAGAAGAGATGCCCATGTCTGCGAGTAGCCATCGAAGCCAGAGAAGTTCTTGAGTTGCATCAGCTATGGCATAATATTCAACTTCAGTACGGGAGCGAGCAACCGCAGTTTATTTTTTACTACGCTAGGAAATGAGAGAATAGCTCAAAAAGAAACAGTAACAGTGATTGAACATTTGTCGGTGGGGTCTCCAGCCCAATCGACATCAGAATAAGTTTGTAAGACGGGAGTAGATTGAGTTGAGAAATGAATCCCATGAAATAAAGTACCATCAACATACCGAAGAATGCGAAGAACAATTGAGTAATGGGTGGTCTGAGGAGTGGACAAAAACTAGTTGACCTGATGAACGGTATAGACCATGTTACGGCGAGTGAGAGTAAGATATACAAGACTTCCAACCAATTAGCGATATAGAGTGGTATCCTAAAGAAGTGAATCATCAAATGGGGTAAGTCTGACATTCGGCTCGAGATGAGTAGTGGCAGTGTTTGAGTTAGTGATCCCAGCCTTGAAAATGAGATCCGAGGCATATTTGGCATGACAGAGAAAATATCCATCAGAACGAGATGAGACTTCGAGGCCAAGAAAATAGGTGAGCACGCCGAGATCTTTCATCTCGAATTAACCACTGAGAAATTTTTTGAGTTCAGAAATACCACGTAGATCATCTCCAGTAATAACCATATCATCCACATACAGTAAAAAAATGATGATACCGTTGGTAGTATGAAGAATAAACAGAGTCGAATTATGAGCACTAGGTGTGAACCAAAACTGATGAATAGTAGTGCTGAATTTAGCAAACCAGACACGTATAGCTTGTTTCAAACCATATAGGGCGCAACGAAGATGCTAAACTTTATTTTGAGAGACAGCCAGGCCGAGAGGGGTATGCATATAGACTTCCTCAAGAAGATCGCCATTGAGAAATGCATTTTTTACATCCATATGAAAGAGAATCCATTTTCGAATAGTGGCGACAACAAGAAGTGTATGGACAGATGTTAGTCTCGCCACTGGAGCAAATGTCTATTCATAGTCAATGCCATATTCCTGAGCAAATCCCTTGGCAACAAGTCGGGTTTTATATCGTTCAACAGAGCTATCAGAAAGTGTCTTGATCTTAAACACCCATTTGTACTAATTAGGAGTTTTTCTAGGGGGCAGATCAACAATATCCTAGATATGAGTTTTGTTGAGGGCCTGAAGTTCTTCGTCCATTACTTTCTACCAAAGAGGATTAGTACTAGCCTCCTTACAAGATTAAGACTCATGAAGATGAAGTATAGTGGAAAAACAATGAAAATCAGAAAAGTAATATAGAGGATGAGTTACCCTAGTAGAGCGGTGGGGGTGATCTGGGCCGTGGGTCTCAAAGGAAGGCAGTACAGGATTATCGGCCACAGGAGAAGTTTCAGGTATGGTCGCTAGAGTTGGAAAGGTGAGATCAGCTGGTGGTTCTCGAGTGAGTTCAGTTGGTGGTTCTGGGCTGTACTCAAGATAAGGTGCAGGGCTGGGCTCAACAGGTGGTGCTGGAGTGGACTCAACAGTACCTGAAACTGTATTATCTGGAAATAACTCAATGGATGGATTAGTAAAGAATTTAGAGTTGGAAAAGGTCGACATGTCGAATGACCGTAAGGAAGAAAATATTTGATATTCCAAAAAAAATGACATGTCGCGAGATATGAAGGGTTTTAGAAATGGGATCTCAACACCGATACCCTTTATGTTCAGTGCCATATCCAATAAAACAACATAGACGAGCCTTTGGTTTCAGTTTGTTGTGTTCATGTGGTTTGAGAAGAACAAAACAAGCGTAACCAAAGACTTTGAGTTTAAAGTAATAGGGAGGTTTATCAAAAAGACACTCAAATGGATACTGGTTTCGGATTGTAGCGGAATGGACGCGGTTTATTGTGTAGACGGCTGTGAAGGCAGCATCATCTCAAAAATACTCAGGACATGATGAAGAAATAAGGAGAGCACGAACTATGTCAAGAATATGTCTATGTTTGCGTTTGGCTTGTCCATTTTGTTGGGATGTACTAGGACACGAGCGATGGGTGAGCGTGCCATTTTTGCGAAACAGGTTAAGAAAAACACGATCCTTGTATTTCATTGCATTATCTGAGCGGAAAACTTTGATATTTCTAGAAAATTGAGTTTGAACTATAGTAGAAAACTCAGGATATATTTGGAATAGTTTGGATCGATGTTTTATAAGAAACAATCATGTATATCAAGAGTAGTCATTCACAAAGATAACAAAGTAACAACAACCACCCATCGAGGCATGAGGAGAAGACCCCCAAATATCAGAATGAATTAGATTAAAGGGTGCAAGAAAAATAGATTGACTCTCTTTGAAAAGTAGAGCTGATTGTTTCGCAAGTTGGCAATGGATACATTTAAAGGACTCGTGCTGAACTGAACATAACTGATCGCTAGAGATAAGCGATTTGAGTTGGCTAGATGAAGTGTGGCCTAAACGAGCATACCAAATTTAGGATAGTGAGAGAAAGACTGGTGGTTGTGGAGATAAGGATGAGGAAGATGATACTGGCGATGGTGGCGAGGTTATATAGGTTGATGAAGGGACATATGGTTGTGGTGGTGGTGGAGTTGGAAATGGAAGGTGTAATGCCCCGATTTTAAACATACGAATAATTTAAGTCGCGTTTTAAAAATATTTTGAAAATATCGGGGTGGACTACGATATTAATTGTGAATTAAAATTTTAGGGGTTAAATTGAATTTTTTCATAAACTTTTAAATTTTAAGAAGGGTTTAATTATTATCCTAACTAAAAATAAAGGAGGTGTAGTGTAAATTATATATATATAGAAAGAGAGAGGGAGTTGGTAAAATTGTAGGGAGGAGAGAGAGGCCACATGGCCGGCCATTGATAATTCACTTTTCAATATATATATATATATATATACTGAGGGGAGAAGGATCGAGAAGGTGAGAGAGAAAGAGAGAGAGAGAGCCGGAGGAAGTGTGGATAGTCGAAGGTTTGGGTTCGGCCGTCGGTGGCGGGTTCTCGTGTTCGTCAGGTGTGTATGTGGGCTATTATGCCTCTGTGTGAGTGTGGTTAGTGTTTTGCCCAACTGTTCCGGTGATGGCGGTGCCTGATTCGTTTAAGTGTGGGTGTGTGTCTGCTCATTTGTAGTGTATGCGTGGAAACAAGGTGTGTATGTGTGTGTGGTAAATTCGGTCGGAGTTGGGTCCGACGGTGGTGTGCTATAGGGGTTGTGTGTGTGTCTAATATTGTTCGTGTGTGTGTTTTGTTTATGATGTGTGTGTTGTATATGCTGTGGGAGTGTAGTTGTGAGGTTTGGGTGTGCTGTATTGTGTGGGTGTGAGCTTATGGTGAGAAGAGACGAAGAGAGGTGGCTGAGATCTCAAAACAGAGCAGGAGGAGGAAGACGATTACCGCCTAAGCGGTGTATTTTCGCCCAGGCGGTGAAAATGCAGAGTGCAGTTGAGGGAAATGGAGAAACAAACACTCGTTCGCCTAGGCTGTGGGACATCGCTTAGGCTGTGGGGAGCAGAATCAGAAATACATGGAATTTTAGGGAAATACACGATCGGTTAGGAACGGGTAACCTTTCTAATTTACTCTGTGAATTCTAAATTTAGTTTTCTAACCTTAGAATAATAAAATGAAAATAATAAATCCTGAGATTGTTTATAAGAACAAAGTTTATAAATAGTAAACCGTAACAAAGCGATACTAGTTGAATAGTTATATTTTGTAATAAAAGATGGAAATTAGGAAATTAAGGAAAATAGGATTTCATGGCGTGATTAGTTTGGTTTATACAAAAATATTAATTTAGGCTCTGTCACCGTTAGGTTCACAGGCACCGGAGTTCGGATAGGGGATAGTCGGTTAAAGTTTACGAAAGCGGATGTCAGATAAGTGTACTGTCTTCTTGCCAAATTATTCTATATGTATATATGATGGAAAATGATTGTATTTAAATTAGATGATTTCAAAATAATACGGATCAAGTAGGTTTTTGGAGTGAGTTGGTAAAACGATCTTTTTGGGAAATTATCGTTGGATTTTGGGTGAGTTGGCGAAAATGTATTTTAGTTAAAATATGGTGGTTTTAAAAGAAAGTTGAAAAAATGAGTTTTGTTGAATTTGGTGGTTTTAAAAGAGGACAAAAAATATTTGGTTTCCATAAAAATAGAGATGGGGGAAAATGGTTGTGTTAAAATTAGACGGTTTTCAACCAAAAAGTTAGAAATATAATTTTCGGATGTAAAAGTTGGTTTGTTAAAAAGAGGTGGACGTTGGTGATTTTGACGATATTAATGAAGTGGTGGTCTATATTATGGTATGTCCGGAGGGTGGTCCGGCAGATGGATAATTATTTATGATTTAGTAATGATATTATTGAATTGACTATACCATAGTTTATGATGTCCTATCCGGAGGGTGGTCCGGCAGGTAGTGATTCATATTATGGTCTGTTTGGAGGGTGGTCCTACAGATGGATATTTATCATGGTGGTTTATATTATTGGCCTCCGGAGACGTCCGATTGGCGGTGATCTGCGCAGTTAGGTCCGCTAGGAAGGCATATCCTATGGATGGTTACGGTACCGTTGCAACTCCCGATCGTGAGGTTAAAACGATCACTATGGCTTAGCCGATGGGTATGGGATTGAGATGTATGTTTGAGTTGGGGTGTTTTATATATATATTGGGTGACTTATTATTGATTTGGTGTTTGAAAACTGAATTATACTACTTTACTTTCCTTGCTTATTTGATACTGGAGATTTTACTAACTCTATGTGGTGTTTATATTTATTTACGCTTGATCCATTTAAATGTTGTATTATTTAAAATGTATTGTTGTTATGTTAAAAATGGTTTTTACTAAGAAGGCAGTACACTCGCAGGTGAATCCTTTAGGAGACGGTCCCTTACTAGCATTAGGTGAAGTCATCTGGGAATAATTTGAGTTGAACTGTCAGAGAGGAACAATAAGATAGTGAAAGATTATGCATATGTTGTATGTTAAAATTGTATAGAACATTTATTGGAAATTTGTAATGTATAAGAAGATATAAATGTAATAGGTGATGTCATATTGCCGTCACGCTGGTCCTGGGATGACAGGTGTCCGGGACGGGTCGTGACAGAAGGTGCAAACTGGTAAGTTCAAATAGGCATTCAATCTTACGACCAGTTCCAAGAGTTTCTTCTATCCGAGGATCTTGCACACGACAACCATTTTTAGAAAATATAACTTCAAATCCTAATTCACAAAGTTGCCCAAGAAACAAGAGATTTTAGGTGAGTTTTGGAATCAAATATGTGTCAGGAATAGAAAGATAGGAAGTAAAAACCTGACCGGTATGGGTAACAGGCATTTGAGAACCATCAACGGTATAAATATTAAGGATATTCATCGATGAAAGTTTGGTTGAAAAAATATTGAGATAAGATGTCATGTGATTACAACAGGCAGAATCAAAGAACCAAGAAGATTTACTTGTAGTAAGTGAGAGAGCAGGAGAAATGTTTGTACCATTACCATTTTTGGAGAAGGCATGAAAGAGGAATGAGGCCAAATCTGTAATAGACATGGTGACAATAGTAGAAGTAAGATCCGAACCCTCTTTGGTTCAAGTTTGCAGAAAATCGATAAAAAAAAGGCCTGAATCGATCCGAAGAAGATTATTTCACAAAAATTGGTGACGTGGCAGGGGATGGATGACTGGGCGCTGGTGTCAAACCCCACCCCGGACACCCATCACCGTGGGACCGGTGTGACATCGACACAACCTCACCAAAATCACAAACACCAGAAACAACCATATACATGCATACAGATGTATCACAAACATATATATATATATATATATATATATATATATATATATACTCTCAAATTCGGGAAACATCAGTCCCTACAAAAAGTATCGTAACGATAAAGATACATAACATCTAAACCTCTCAGTGTTCACCTCTAGTAGCACTCCCAAGATACTCTTTCCCTATCGCACATTCGGATTCAACCTATTGCCAATAGGGGACGGATGCCTAGTTAATGCACCTGCGAGTATACTGTCTTCTTAGTAAAAATATTTTTATAATAATAATTTATTCTACAACATCTAAATGGATTAAGCGTAAGTATAGAAACAACACGTAACTAGTAAAATTCTCCATAATATAAACAGTAAAAATAAACCAATAAATATAAGTTCCATTTAAACTCATCTAGTAAAATAATACCAATCAACATAATAAATAATATATCACCCAATATAAGTAAAACATCACATCTCAAACACCACTCCACTACAACACACACTGGCTAGGCATAGTGATCGTTTTAACCTCACGATCGGGAGTTTGCAACGGTACCGTACCATTCGTAGGATATGCCTTCCTACGAATACCCATCACTCCGCCGAAGCAGATAATCACTGCGCAATATAAATATTTAACATCACTCTGCCGAAGCAGATAAACATCACTCCGCCGAAGCGGATAACATCACTCCGTCAAAGCAGATAACCTCACTCTACCAAAACAGATAAATACTATGACATCGTCCAATCAATAACATCGTCAAATCAATGTCATCACTCTGCCGAAGCAGATAAATACTATAGTATCGTCAAATCAATAACGTCATCATCAAATCACAAATCAATAACATCGTCTAATCAACATCGTCAAATCTCAAACATCACCCTCTATTTCCAAAACTGATTTTTAATCCAAGATCATATTTCTTATTTTTTTTTTAAAAAAACGTCTGATTTCACCAAAAACTATTTTTCCACCCTTTATTTTTAGAAAACCAGGTATTTTTCACTCTCTTTTAAAACCACCAAATTTCAGCGAAAAACTATTTTCAATTTTCTTTCAAAATCAACACAATTCATTGAAAATCTATTTTCTCAACTCAACCAGAAACCTGTTTGATCCATATCATTTTGAAATAATTTAATTTAACTACAACCATTTTTCATCATATATATATATATATATATATATAAATAGTTTGGCAAGAAGATAGTACACTCACTTGATAATTCGCTCTCAAAAGCTCCACCGACTATCCGCTACTGATCCTCCGATAAATGTGAACCTATTTGTGATAGGGCCTAAATTAATATTATAGAGAAAAAAATAACCTACTCGTGCAAATGCAAGCCCTAAGTTTCGTAATTTCCCATTCCCCTCATTTTATTATGTAAAATTATTATTCGGTTTAATTTTTTTATTTTGTTAAAATTGTCTACATAAAAATTTAGTAATACAACGGTCCCCACGGTTACCAAATTTGTATGCTAGAATTTAATTTAATTGAAAATAATATTTAATGAAAATATTATCCGCTCCGAATCGTTCACGGGTAGCGAAATGAGTTTAAATTTTTGTTGGGGTTAAAAGTGAAATTTTCCTTTTTCTCTCTCTCTATTTTTTTTTTTTTTTTTTTCAGCCGGACCGCCGGCGACGCTCTCTCTCTCTCTAACTCTCACACACACTTATAGCCTCTGCTGGCGGACAACCCACCTCCATTCACAGCAGGTCTGACCGTCAACACCACACACACACTACACACACATTCGCCGGACGTACAACCACACCCAGTCACCGTCGACGACACACGCGCGGCGACTTCCTTTGAACGCACTCTCACTGCCGGACCAACACAGACCCACAGACAGTGACTGAACAGCGTATACACACACGGCGCTCACACACACACACATGCATGCGACCTGACCGGCGACACACACACACACACACGATTTGATCACACCCACATACTGTCAGCAAACAAAACAGAGCACACACCGCCGAAACTTTACCGACCAAAATCGCAACATCCATGCATGCATACACTCACCAAGAATAAATACACAATTAGGTACCAAATCGGCGATGACGAACGACAATGTTTTTACAGGGTTAACGATCTCGCTCCACGACCGTCGATCCCGCACCAAACCGAATGGCAACGATGAATCCATCCTACGATCACCAGAGAGTAGTCGACGAACGGAGAGCGGAACACACTCAAACTACCCCACACACATGCACGCTAATTCTCCCCACCATCACCGGAGGAGACACCACCAAGAACCCCCTTCCGTTTCCCCCCCTCTCTCTCTAGAATTTCTCTAAAATGGGTTTGAGATTTTCTTGATTAATTTCTCTTGCATGATCCTATATATATCTTGCATGATTTTAGTGGAGAACGTTTTGATCTTAGCTTGCCACGTTGCCACTTTCGTTTCCTTGCTCCGGCCGATGCTCGTCGTGCACACATGCACAGGATGAACAAACATGTGGGTACATGTATGTGTTTAAAAAAATCTTTAATTAATTACCCTTTTCTCCCCCAACTTCTTTAAATTCTTAATTTTTCTCAAATTCAGCTTTAAATTTTTTTTCTAAAATTTTCAATTTCACCCCTAAAACTTTTAATTATAAGGTTAAAAGTCAATTTGAAATTTTAAGTTCTAAAATTAATATTTTCAAAATTTTCAATTTGATCCCTAAACTTTTTATTTGGATTTTTAATTAACAAATTTTTCCCCCAATTTCCTGATGCTCTAAAATGTAACTATTAATGACGTACATGCTATGATTTAGGTCTTACAGCTGGCGTGGCGGTCAACGGAGATGTGGTAAGAAGTCAACGATGTCGTGGCAACGGTCAATGATGACGTGGCGGACACATGTTGATGACGTGGTAAAAAATACCCCAATGATGCTGACGTGGGGATGGCGTGTTGCTGACGTTGATGCTGAATAGGCGCTTACTTGGCAGAGATTAGGGCTGACGTGGCATCCAAAATTGTTGAAAGGTAGCGGTGGCGCGTGGATCTCACATGAAGAAACACAAGCTGATTTGTTTCGTGCGTGTGGGCGCGTGAGGTATAGTACAGGGCTGATTTTTGCTTCGTTGGATTCGTCTTGTCGAGACAGTTCTGATGGTATATTGTGAGACGAATTTGGAGCCCTAGTTGAGGCAGTAGAATCCAAAATCCGAAACAACGAAGTATGGTGGTACTATAGACTGTTTGAGGTAAAATGAGGGTGCGTCTAGGGTCCAGTGGCGGTGATGTTGGTGGCGTTGTGTTCGTCTTTGTAAAACGAAGACGGTGGTGTGGTGATTGTTGATACCAGAGCAAAAATGAAATCTACAATAGCAACGAAAGTCTCGGGAGAATAAGAAAGGCAGTGACAGAGGCTTTAGGGTTACGAAAATTTTAGGGAGAATAGATTTAGGAAAGACTTGCTCTTGAGACCATAATTAGATAATTGAGAAAAGGGAAACATGAACATGTATTGATATTATACAAAAAAGATACAAGAATACAACGATATATACATATATTTATAGGAAAAGTAGAGACTATGATTTTTTCCGAATGGGTCACATGAGCCAATCCCATATAATACATTAACACTCCAAATTCAATATCTGCTTCAAATATTTTACTCACACCCTAAATGACACAAACGCAAAAATATATTTCACTAGAACACACCACAAAAAATTGAAACAAATAAAATAATATACTATGCATGAAGAACATTAAATGTCTAAACCTTCAATTGAATGCATGTGCACTTCTTCTATTTTCTGTTTTTTCCATTATGATTTTTCTTTAATCTTGACTAATTTTTAATGGGCTAAAATTATACGCCTAAAATACTCGCTCTCCAGTAGCAAAGAGGTTCCAAAACACAGCTGAAGCAAAATATAGAACAGCGGTGACTGTTAAAAACGCTTGAAAAGATCCCAACCACTGTACGAAGTATCCTGTTCCGATTGTACTGACAATAGCTGCTAATGTTCCAGCAGAATTTGAAATACCTGTTTATCGTTAAAAAAAAATTATTTTTATCATTTTAATTCTAATTATATCATTATGTTAAAACAAATTATATAAAACTCGAGATGCATACCATGGAGAAAACCTGCATACTGAGGTGCAATATCCTGTTCCAGCAACAACAAAAGCCAAATCAAATATCGAGAGAAAATAAACAATTTTACTAAGCCATCGTTTGATAACGTATTTTTACGTACTTTAAAAAAAAAAATTGCATGTACTTTTTTCGAAAAGTAAAAAATAATTTTTGTTTTTGTTATTCTTTTAATTTTTATGCTAAGAGATAGATAAATATTAAGGTGGCATTTGGTAATCGTTTCTGTTTTCATTCTAGCAGTGGGGTGGGAATGGGATGAGAATTTTGTTTTTTTTTTGGGAGTAGAATTTCGTTTGGTAACGATAATTTTTTTTTTGTTTTGGGAAGGAAATTGTGTTTGGTAACGATTTTATCCTAAAATCTTTTTTTTTTTTTTTTTTTTTTTTTTTTCTTTTCTGTTTTGGCCTGACGGCGGTGGCGCCGTCACCGGCCGGCCGGCGGTACTCCGGCAACGGCCGCCGGCGGTGCCCCCGCCGGCAAGACTGGATGGGGTGGCGCCGGCGATGACCGGACGGCGGTGGCGCCGGCGACGCCGGCCGGAAGACAATGGCGCCGTCGCCGGCGACTGTCGGAAGTGGCCGGAAAATTTCCGGCCGGACGGTGACCGGCGACGGTCGCCGGAGATGACCGGCGGCGGTGGCGGGCGGTGGCCGGCGACGGTCGGTGGACGGTGGTCGGCCGGTAGGTGAATAGTGACCATGGGTTTTGGGAATAAAATGGGAATAATGAGAAATAACTTTTTTTTTTTTCTCATTTCTTAAGAAAAAAATGAACACAATTCTCAAATGGAAATGAAATGAAAACAGAAACAAAAATTACCAAACGCTATTCCCAAACAGAATTTTCAAAAATCTGGGAATGGAATGGGAATTTCTGGGATGGGATGGGTTACCAAACGGACCTAATGTACCATCTATGAATGTTTTTTTAAGTTTAGAAATCATTTATAGTGATAATTCTAAGACATTATCTCTGCATTATCAAACATGTTGTTGATATTTTGTTTTTATTTTTAAGAAAATATATTTTTTCATCAAAATATGTTTGAATTTGTCTTTCAAAAGTACTTAAAAGGGCTTATGAAACAGTACGTAAAATTAATATCAATTTATTTTTCTAAATTTTACCTGCATATTTAAAAGAAAACCGGCTTGGCTGAAAGAACTGAAGCTAAGCGCTATTGTGATGAATACAGACGCGATCGTCGGGGTTTTAGCATAGTTCAAACACAGCAACGACACTCCAGGACCGATGAAACCAATCGACTGTCATGATCACATATATCATTTTTTTCAAAATAAATAAATATATAAACAATCAACACAGTATATATATATATATATATATATATATATATATATATATATATATTATACTTTTTTTATTTTTTTTTGTGATTAGTTCAAAAAATTAAAATTTTAACCCGTGCTATAATAATTTTTTCACAAGTTCAAAATTACTGTCAACATTTCAAAACTGCTACAAAAGTTACAGTATTTTTTTAATAACTTTGGACTTTCAGAAAAAAATTATTGTGGTACGGGCTAAAATTTTAATTTCGTGGATTATTTATCAATTTTTATTTTATTTTGGTAAGAATTATGATTTTTATTTATTTTTATACATCCTCGTAGTTTACCTGCATGATTTTTCGGACAAGCGTTAATCGATACCCTGCTTTGATTAAGAAATCCGACGACGCGCCGGCAATGTATCCGGACACCGCCATTGTTGCCCAAGGGATGGCGCTGAACCAAGCCGCTTGCTTCAGGTTCACATTAAATACCTATTTTTCACCCCCAAAAAATAAAATAAAATAAAATAAATTATCGAAATTGAAAAAAAATAAAAAAAAATTAATTATTAGTAATTGAGGTAAAAATTACTCACCGTTTTGAAATAAACAGGCATCCACGTGAGAAGAACGAAGTATCCCTGTAATTAACAACATATATTAAATTGGGAATGAAGTTTATTTTATTAATGGATAATTGGGCGATTAGCCCCAATTAGCAGGTGTAATTTGTCCAATTTAAAACACATATTTAGATTTCATGTTAGTCTCGCATATGTTCACGCACTACGTGTGGAGGGTGGAGAGAGTTTGTTGAGTAAATTTGTATTATGGTGAATATTAGTTACATGTATTTGTATAATATTTATTAAATTTAATAATATTTTATACACAAGTTAGATATATGTAACTGCAAGAGTACAAGTATGTCTATTGGACCTTCCACCTTATTATAATGTGCAGACTAAAATACAAGTTACAATTTGATAGATGACGTTTTTAAAATTAAGAGAAAAATTAAAGGATCTGTTACCGAAACACCCTTTTATTTAAGAGAATTTTTTAGGTATTATTTTATAATATTTTTGAAGGTGTTTTTGTGGCAAATTCCTTATTTTACCTTTAATTAAAAAAAAATCTTATACCTAATTGCAAGTTTTATCTTAATCCCGCGTATTAAAAAAAGACAGAAGACCTAATACACGCACTACATTCTCATAGCTATACGTATCTAACTTGTGTGTAAAATATTTATTATATCTAACAAATATTATACGAATACCTGTAATATAGTTACATGTATTCTGTAGTTGTAACTAATATTACAAACATACATATAATTACACAGATTTGATCACACAAATGACACCCGTTATTTGGGATTAATCACCAATTATCCCTATTTTTTAAATATATTTTTTATTTTTTGCACTCGAAAAATAAGAAATAAAAAAGGAAAAAACTTACCCAGTTGTTAGTGATGTTGGCGACGATAATAGCCCATGTCGGCAATTTGGAGAGCAGGAGGCGTAGAGGAGGAAGCTTGCCTTTGGTCGCCGGAGAATCCGATTTTCCGGCTTGAATCAACCGGAGCTCCGATTTGGTAATGGAATTGCTGTCTTGCGGGTCGTTGGTGACCTGGGTGGCCCATATCGTCAGCCATAGCACCCCAATAGAGGAGAAGAGAAAGAAAGGCCCCGCGACTCCAATGGATGACATCATTATCGGAGTTAGTATCAATCCGACGACGTTTCCGAGATGAAATCCACCCATTGATATTCCCACCGCCGTGGCCCTTTCATGGTTTGGAAACCACCTAACCCAAAAAAAAAAAAATTAAAATTAGTGAAAATTATTTTTATAAAGTTTAAACTCGTTTATATTAAAGGTCGAATTTCAATTTTAAGTGTTAGAAAGTCTTATGAATCTACGTTATATCCACGTTATATCCAGACGCAATTTTTCTATATATGCGAAAAACCGGACAACTTTAACTAGCCTATCAATACATATAATATAATGTATATATATAATATTTGAAATACATGCGTCACATGTGCAAAACAGTTATAAGAGACAAGGTCGGGCGGGCCATGACTTGTGCTACTGTTTAAAGCCATGATTTTTGCTTGGGTAAGACCATATTTGTGTAAGGTCAGCATTGCTATTGTTTAAAGCCCGAATTTTGGCTTAGGCCGGGCTTAGGGCCTTGCTAAATCTTTTTATAAGACCTACTAAGGCCCGGTGTGACCCGAGCCCGACCATGAACAACACTACTTGGAAAAGAAAAGAAAAGAAAAGAAAAATTACCTTGATAAGAGGATGTTCATGGAAGGAAGAGCAACTCCTTCGGCAAGTCCAAAGAAAGCACGAACCGCCAAGAGACTGGTGGTGGAGTGATTTGCCGCCCACGGCGTGAGGAGAGTAGCCAAAGACCACAACCCCACACCCCAACCAATCACTCTTTTTCCGCCGTATTTGTCCACCAATGCCCCACCCACCACCGACGAGAATATGTATCCCCATAAAAACGATGACTATACATACGTCAGTAAAAGAGAAAAATAAGCGAACTTTCCTTAATTCCTTAAGAATGAGATCAAATTAATAATAATAATAATAATAAAAAAATTCAATAGTTTTTAAATTCCAATTCAAATTTCATAGCTTGAATTCCTTGCTACCAAACCTTACGTCACTTTTGTTGAAGTAGGTATTGACTAATATGTGCTCACATATACTAATTTTAAATATATTAATCATCAAAAGTAGGTATTAACAAATATATTAATCATCAAAATATATTTTGTTAAAAGTCATTATTAAATTTTTCAACAAAATCTAAAACAACAGTTAAAAATATTTATAACCATAAAAAATGTCTCACAAAATATCTCATGATTTATTGCATAAATTATATAAATTAACCATGAAAATATCTTTTGTTTAGAGTTTGTTATTTAATTTTAAAAAAAAATTTAAAAATCAATGATTGAAAATGTCTCCAACCATCTAATATTAAAAATATCTTAAAAATTTAAATAAATTAGAATCATTACATAGATTGTTATACGTGCACACGCAGACACACATACACACACAAGAGGGTCACTAAGCACCTGTTTGACAGAATATTTTACAGTCATAAACTGAAAAATTAATTGAACGTGTAGTGAAATTGGAAGCTTTTGAAACTAAATCTTTTTCTCCATTAGAAGATGAATTTAAAATAGAAATTCAATTTCTTCTCAACTTCATTAAAATTCAACTTAGTTTGCTATTTGTCAAATAAATAAAGTAAATAAATAAATGTTGCATTTGTTGGTGGTAGATGCATGTCAACATAAAGCACCCAACCCCACCTATTTTCTTGCCGGTTGCCACCAACCAACCTTGTGCAAAATTTAATACAGGGGTTAAAAAAAATTATATAAAATTTTATGGGTTTTAATTGAATTGTTATAAAACATTTGGGGTAGAAAATGTAAATTTACAAAAAGGAAAATGACATTTTTGCAACGCGGATCCGCCGCTTATGGTCCTTCGGGAGGAAGAGTAGTGCCCTTCATATGATTCTAATTTTGACATGTGGCATTGTAAAAAGATGATGTCTGCCGCCTTAGGGTTTGTACTTGGCTATCAAAGGTGGCGGCCGACCAACAAGAGGTAAAGTCCGTTTTGAGTTAGGATTCGAATCTCCGAAAAAATAATTATTGAAAACGACAGTCATGCACTTGAACGAAATTAGTCTCACATATTGTGTGAATATAGAAATACTCGTGATTTTATTAAAAAAAATAGTCGCGGTCGATCAATAATTTAATTTTCAACCCCCTATTTCTCAAACAAATTAACATTACACCTCTCAATATTCTTTTATACACTGTTTTCTTGTGAAAAAAAAATTGCAGGTAGGAGAACGAGTCGAAACTAAAAAAATTTAGCTCAGAGAGAGAGAGAGAGAGAGAGAGAGAGAGGGAGAATACCTGGACGATGCCAAGAAAGGAGCTGCTCCAGCCGTGCTTGGCGGCCAGGGGAACGACGGCGACCGACATGACCACCCTATCGGCATTGCACAAGCACATGACGCACGCCATTAAAGCCACCACCTTGAACCTCTCCGGCACCGCAAAACTACCTTCTTGTCCTCTTCCTCCCACGAAAATCCCCCTCTCTATCCCCTCCGCCGCACACCTCACCATTCCTCCTCCTCTCTTTTTCTTCTCTCTCTCCTTCCCACAGGTATAATACTCTGTTTTCCCTGTTCTCTCCAACCCACCACCACCACCACCACCCAGTGATAAATTCGCCCATTTTTTATGAAAATTTGGTCGGAATCCCAGATGGGTTTTCCTTAAATTGATCGAATTGAAATGGGCTTTGAATAGATTTGGATAATTTGGGAAGGAAGTTTGTAACCGAGCTTTGGTTGGCGTAACGGCCGCCATGAGAGAAGCAACTTTTCCTCTGTAACTATTGGTATACACCAATGGCTAATGGAGTTCTTTAAATGGCCGATAACAATTAAATACAGTTGATTTGGAGGATTTAATAGAAAATAGCGATAGAGTTATTAGATTGGGTTTGCTTTGTGGTTGTTGGGAGGAATTAGAATAAGGGGTGGGGGACCCACGAGTTTTAATGTTGTTGTCAACGAGTTATCAACTATTTCCTTATTAATCAGGATTTGATTTTTAAAAAAAATACTCCAGTAATTAAATATTAAATTTAATTCTGAATATATCAGATTAATGTGAAGGAATGTGCTATTAAATTATCTAGAGAAGTAATTAGTTGAAGTGCACACAAATTAATTTGGAGAAATAATACTTTATCGAAAAAAAAAGAGGGGGGGGGAGGGGGCGCAAAGGGTACAGGGGTTTTAAGGGTATGTTTGTCAATTTATGCAGGTAGAAACAAGAAATTGACTGAGAAAATCCTACGTGGCAAAACGTGTGTCTTGACTTGGGGCGTTGTGATCACCAACCACCGTCACGACTGCAAAGCGCCACCTACCACCGGATCGATACATGTATTTTTACCGGCAACCGGGAATTGCCCGTGCACTCTGGGGGTGCGGAAGTCAAGCACGTCGTCAACTAATATTTGCCGGCAAGAATTTGCCAGGAAAAATGGCCATGTCCTATTTTGTACTTTTCATTGAATTAAGTCGTCGGTCATTTTAATATCATTGTTGTTGGCATCAGGAATTGATCCGACCAGAACTATAGTCCGGTTATCCTTCGAAGAGGGTTGAAGTTATTCTCGAAATAGCAAATTGGAATCCTGGGTCCAAATTGGACGTGCGTTGTCCGGCCTGTCGTCCTAGTCGTTGTTTGGGCTGAGCTCCGATCTGTTACCCGCACACAGGACGGGCCGGGATATTCCCGGCGTGCCTCCTCCGGCATGAGAATAAGAGCTTGGGAGAAGAAATCAGGTCGTTTGGAGATTATTACCTCGACCTGTTTAGGCAATCTGTGGCGGATTTTTTCTCTCTCAAATGTGCTAGCGAAGCCTCCTATTTATAGGCAGAAGAGTGATTAGAGTTCTGCAAGATTAGGGTCTTAAACTCGGTTTAGCGCTAAGTAATCAGGCGCGTGAGCGACACGGTGGATTAGAGCTAAGGGCAGTTACACTATAGATAGTGAAGCCCGTGGGCCAAGCCTGTCAAGAGAGATAGGTCGGCCTCCGCAACGAGTGGCAGGTCGGGTTGGGCCCGTCGGCCTGCCCTTTGCAGCGATACTCCGATGATATCACTGCTTGAAGATCCGAGTGCTTCATGTTGACCGACCTAAGTAGGCGTCTCGGGTTGTATATTCATCGGACTACCTAAGTCGTTGCTAACGTGGCGCTAGTGACGTGGCAAAATCTGGCTCAGGCGGTGAACACGTATACTTGATTAAACCACGTATACTTGAACACGACTAAAATCATAATAATTAAATTAATTTTAACAAATTTCATTGATTTTCCTTCTAATTTAATTATCGTGATAGCAACATGACAAACGAATTGGAAATTGAGAAAAATAAAAAAATGTTTTCAAATTGAGAAAAAAAAATACGTGATAAAAAAAAAGTAGGGAAAAAGACTAAACAAATAAAAGAAGAAGAAATTGAACAATGAGAAGAAGATTTAGGGTTAGGATTACTTTATTTTTATTCTCTCTTGTTTTTATTGTTGTGAAATGTGAAGAAGATTTTTGTTTTTTAAGTTTCACATTATTGTTTGTTTTTGTACAAGCATCAATATTTATTTTTTTATTTTTTAATATTATATTTATTTAAAATAATAGTTATTGTTAATGGTACTTTAAAATTTTCACTCGGTTGGGATCTCCATGTTGCTTTCTTCAAATGCCGAGATCTTTTTTGTTTTTTTGGGTATAAACTTTCGGTATCCGATAATTACATTAGGTTTCGACTAATCTGAATCGAGTCGGGTCGGACTACAAAGACAGTAAAACTCTCCTCACAAAGTTTTAACAGAGTTGCAATCTTAAGTCTCGAATCAAGGATCTTGGTTAAGTTAAAATAATCTATCATCAGCTGATTTATGCGTTCGGTTGTAAATGACAAGAGATCTGATATATTATTTTTAGAAAGATAGAGTCGAAAATTATAGAAGGCCATAGCTAATGTTTTGAGCAATTAATCAAGAGGGTTAGTTGAATGTTTTTTGGTGATATTATAGGCCGCGAAACATAAGTTTCCTCTTAAAACATTGAAATACTCGAAAAAATATGGTAGAAAGGCCTAAAAGAATGAATCATGAAAATGATGACACCTAAAAGTACTCCAATAGAATAAATAAAGCATGAATTTTTCAATTTTTTTTTGGACCGTCTCTATTGATTTGAAGAGAATAGATAAATGAGATTATATTATAATAAAATTTAAAAAGAATTGTGTTAAATTGTATTTTTATATCTCTTAAGTTTCATATTGATACTTTATTAGTTATTTTTTTTTTTTTTAACATTTATAAATTTGAAAATCGATGTAATGTCTTCATGCAGGGGAAATCCTTAGGTAGTGTTTGGTTGGATGGAATCCATTTGGAATAGAATCACAATTCCACTACTAATTTCATTCTCTCGTTTGTTTAAATAATGGAATAAAAAACTTCGATTCCACTAGAATAAAAAATGGTGGAATGACATTCCTTACTTCAAGGAGTGGAACGACACTCATCATTCTATTGGAATGAATTTTTGTAATTTAAAAAAAATATCAAATACAAAAACTTATCGAGAACAAATATTTAAAATATATTTTTAGAGAAAGAATAAATAAATTGATTGTAAAAAAATGTAAAGAGAACGTGTCTACATATAAAAATTTGAAAAAAAAAAATACTAGATATAAAATTATGTAAATAAATTATACATTATTAATATATTACTGAGAGAGTCAATTCTAGATAGATAATGTTATTAGGAAGCAATTGAGAGAGAAAAATGTGCTAGGGAGTAAAAATTGAGATTATAAATTTTGAAGAAATGAGTAGTTAGAGAGAGAAAATACACTGAAAAGGGAATGTTAATTTTTAATGTGCGAATTTTTACCCTCATTAATATATAGACGACTTCATAATTGTTTCAGTAAGTTTTTAGGAAAAAAAATACACTATGAATCTATTATTTGGTATATTTAATGACTTTGACCTCAAAATCGATATATATGAGAGAATTATCATTCTATTACTTTAAGCATATAATAGCAACCAAACAAAAGAATTGATAAATAGTGATTTTATTGGTAAATCCATTTTAATATTTCTCTTATTGTATTCTATCTCGATTCTATTCCATTTAACCAAACGAGTCGTTACGACATGTTTGGTTGGACAGAATCGGGTGTGGAATGTAATCGCATTCTGCCCTTGATTTCTATTCCGTTGTTTGGTTCCCCAAGGAAGTCACATTTTGTGATTCTATTGGAATAAAAATCAAAGGAATGAGATTCCATTTTAAATGAGACGGAATCAAATCCAATCCAATTGAATCAAAACTAAAATTACAAAAAAAAAAAATCGTCGATGATTCAGCCCAATCCAGAAATTAGAGAACAGAAACATAAATTGAAGAACTAGAAAATTAAGAATAGGAACAAAAAATTAAGAACAGAAACAGAAAATTGATATCATAAACTAAAAATTGAAAATATAAACTGAAAATTAGAGAATTGAAAAATTGAGAACAAAAATTGAAAATTGAGAATAGAAAATTGGAGAATTGAAAATTGAGAACATAAATAGAAAATTAGAGAATAGAAAATTGAGAACAAAAAATTGGAGAAAAAAAAAATTGAGAACAGAAACTGAAAATTAATAATACAAATTAAAAATTGAAAACAGAAACTGAAAATTGAATAAAATAGTGAAATATAATAAAATGAGTGAATGAATGGAATAGTAAAATATAATAAAATTTTATTATAATGGCATAATGAGAATTTTATTATATTTTATTATTTTATTCATTCCCCCATTCCATACTAACTAAACAAGTAAATGAAATAGTGATTCTATTGACAATTTTATTCCATCCATTCTCTCATTCCATTACTTCTTTTATTTTATTCTACCATCATTACATTCTGTTTAACTAAACAAGCCGTTAATGTCTTATATAGTTCTAAATCTGTGCACGAGTACATTTTTTTTTACTGTAATTAAGTTTAGGAAAAATTAAATTTAATCCTACCAACCCATGTATTGAAATTTCATTTCAAATGGGTCAAAAATAATATTCAAAACTCAATCATTGGAGCCTCCAATGATGATTTCATTAACGTAGTGTGCTACTTGTTTTCTAATTTCCACACTACTATGGTCGTCACTATCTTCACATTTGGTGTCCATTTACGTGGCAACTGTCATTGTTAAATAAGAAATATGTCCAACTCAACTACCAATCCAAGTTGTGTGTTAGGTTAGAATTGTAACATTCACACTTCGGGTTTTTGTTAGGCAACATTGTCCTTTACCCCCCTCTATACTTTGATTAGTCCTCATTCAATCCCCACAAGGAGAAATAGATATCCATAGGCTGCAACAACATCATCAGATGTTGAATTCAACATTAAGCAAAAGATATAGGTTCCAAACGTAAAATACTGAATGAGAAGAATCACATCTCAAGAAAGACAGATTAAAATGTCGTGGATACGGATGTTGGCATGTTTAGTAAAAAAATTTAGAATGTGAACGACAATCACAACATACTCAATTTAAAGCCGATGATGATACACGGTTTGATTTTTCTATTGAATTGTGATGAAAGAAAAATAAATAAATTTTGGACGAAAACCAACCTGAATCCTTGAGGACGGCGAGATCGTCAGTCGTATTAGGATTTTTGGTTTTCATAGAACTCTTGGTATACACCATTGTTTCACAGTCAACAACGAAAAATGTTCTTCATTGAGAAGGGTTTGATTGATTAGGTAAGTTTATTCATTACATTAAATAATCATTTAAATTACAATTTATATGTTGTTCCAAAAAAAAATTAACAACTGACACCTGAAATAATGTTTTACACACCATAACAAAGAAAAATAGCATCGCGTTTTATTCAACATTCTAAATATAGTTTCTGGGCAAAAAAGTATATACAATTACAAATTTATACAATTTTGAGATTTTACAAAAAAAGAAAAGAAAATTGTTGTATATATTATTGGGTTTATCCACATCAAATGTGGAAGGAGTTGGTGGTCAGATTATAAGTATGAGGGAAAATCTCACCTCATAAGTTAACTTTTGAGATGAGAGAGGCCCAAGACCAATCTCCCCCTCCAGCTCATGTGGGGAAATAGAGGAGACCTGCTATCTCTCTCTCTCTGCAACTCTCAAGCTTCTGTCCCAGAAGAATTTTTGTCATCACATCTGAACTATTCTTATTTGTGTTTATCTTCTTGAACTGTAGTAACTTCATATCCAACACATCATGAATCTTATGGGACTACAGACGTGAGTTAGTCTCTTCAAATTTCAATTTGTAAAACCATTTTTTATTTAAACTTCTCTTACTTTTAAGAAATTATACTAAGTCAAAAATGTAGTTCTCTTGCAAAGATTTCTTCTCTTTTTGCATGGTTTTACTCTACTCATTTTTGTTTTCACTCGATACGGCTTCTTCTTAGTTTTATAGCTTTCCTCCATCTGTAAGCATCACATACTCATTAATCTTGTATTTTTATAGAAGTCCTTTGATCCCTATTGGACATTCTTAATTGAATATCAACTAGAGGAGGTGGAAGTGGTTGCTCGTGCACTATTTTATCACCGACATGTGCGTCATTGATAATCTCACAGGGCTGCTCTTCTGGTGGATCTGTTATGGGTATTGAAACTGAATCTATGTTGACTGGATACTCGGCAGATGATTTTGGTTTTACACCTTTCTCGACATCCTCGATAGTCTGATCTTCAAGGAAAATCATGTCCCTGCTACGTATCATTTTTCTATCAACTGGATCCCACAATCTGTAGCCAAATTTCTCATGCTCGTAATCCAAGAATATACATTGCTTTGTCTTGTCATTAAGCTTATACCTCTCATCTTTCGGGATATGAACAAATGTTTGACATCCAAATACCCTCAAATGCTTGTAGGAGATGTCATTTCCAATCCACACACTTTTTGGGATATCTTCCTCCAAAGGAATTGATGGAGACAAATTGATCAAGTCAACTACGGTTCTCATTCCCTTACTCCAAAATGATTTAATCAACTTTGCATGAGAAAGCATATAATTGATTCATTCACAAATAGTCTGGTTCATTCTCATGACAACTCCATTATACTAAGGAATCTCAGGCACACTTTTCTCAAATCTGATATCGCATTTCCTGCAGTATTCTTCAAATAGGCCTCTGTATTCACCACCACTATATGCACGCACACACTTGAGCTGCTTTCATGTTTCTCTTTCAACTTTGGCGTGAAAATGCTTGAACACGTCCAATACCTATTCTTTAGTTTTTAAATAATAGATAAACATTTGTTTGAGAAAAATCATAAAAAATGTAACAAAATATGAAGTACCACCAAATGTTTTATCTTTAATGAAACAAACATCTATATGCACCAAATCCAAATGATGATGTCTTCTAGATGAATTCAACTTTTGAAATGCAACTCTATGTTGTTTACCGGTAAACAATGCATGCAAGTTTTAAGAGATGTACCTTTTATAACTGTCAAGAGTTGTTTCCTGGCGAGCATGTGAAGGTCTTTTTCACTTGGGTGACCAAGTCATCAATGTCATAACTCCATAAGGTTGCGTTTAGGTAAGGTACTTGACAAATTCAAGGGATTTGTAAATGATGGGATTTCAAAATTCTAGATTTTGAAATCCCATAATTTACAAATCCCTTACTTGAATAACTATTTTAGTTGAAGTATTTGATCGTATAATTTTATAATTTTTTTTGTTTGGATAGGTGAAATATTTGTAAACGGAATTTTCAAATCCATTGAATTTCATACTTTGTACCAAATGCTCAAAATACACAAAAATTTACAAAATTCATAAAATAACAAAGAACCCTAGATCTATATGGCAAAAATCACTGCATCCAGATAGAAATTAGAACCCTAAACTTGAATAAATTCACAAAATGCACAAATTAACAGATAATCAATATCCACATAACAAAGATCCCTATATTCAGTTAGAAATTGGAACAAAAAAAACCTACATTTACAAGAAATTGAAACCCAAAAACCTAGATCTAAAACATGAAGAAATTTGAGTCCTAAACCTAGATGGACATAATTGAAATTTGCAGCAGCGATGGATGACCGAAATTTGCAGAAGAAGTTTAAACCCTAATTTGAAGAAGAAGAAGACGATTGAACGATGACGAAGGACCAAACAATCGAACGACGAACGATCGAGAGATGGAAATTTGCAGTAGCGAGGATGAGGAATGAACGATAGAACGACGCGAGAGCTCGAACCTGCAGCAACGATGGACAATGGCGACGGTAACTGACGGAACAAAGGTGGATGACGACGATGAATAAACACGGTGAGATCGATGTAAAGGCTTCGAAGAAGAAGACGATAGATGACGAAGAAGCGAAAAAAAAGAAGAAACAGAGCAGATCGATGGACGACGATGACGACGAAGTAGAAGAAGGAATAAATGGACAACGAAGAAGCAGAAGGAGAAGGGTCCTGAAGATGATGAGGATCGATTTCCCAAATCCTTCGATGAATGGATTTGGCAAATGACGCCTAAATCAAAGTTATTTCAAAATCCCTAATTTTGCCCTTTTTTTTTTTTTTAAGATAAAAAGGATTTTACAAATTCATTTTTATAAATATCCAAATAAGGTATTTGTCAAAAAGAGATTCTAAAATCCCTTACCTAAATGAATTTTTTCCCTCAAATTCCTTACCCAAACACAACCTAAAAGAATTCTTAACTGCATTGACCTCCCCTTTAGCTAATCTTGCTTGCATCACAAAAAAGCTACTTAGTTTACTTCCTCTAGCCAACATCAAATAACCTCTGGTGAGTTTTTATTTTCCTTCACCGAAATGACTATTGTAATCTTTGTCATCTAGCTTTCCGACGGAGATTAAATTGAGCCGAATATCTGGAACATGTCTAACATCTTTGAGTACCAATTTGCAGCCAATACCGGTTTCTAGATAAATATCTCCTATGCCGATAATCTTGGATGCATTGTCATTCCCCATCTTTACATAGCCAAAGCCATCGCTAGTGTAAGACAAGAAGAAACGAATATGAGAAGTAACAAGAAATGATGCACCCGAACCAATCACTCAATTATTTTCTTGGCATGCAAGGTTGACACAACCATTTTTATAAAGAGTTACAATATATCTCCATTAAAAACAACTGCATTAGTCTTCTTATCTTTTTTGTTCTTGGCAGTTAGATCTTTAGGTTTTTTGTTTTTTTTTCAAGAATCAACAATCTCGAATCATGTGTCCTGACTTGTTGTAGTGGAAACACCTGAAGTCATTTTTATCTTTTGATCTACCTTTTGATTTGTCAAACCCCCAATTATTAGGAGGATTGCTGCCTTTAATTCTCTCCCATCTTTTTTGATTTTCAGTGATTAGTGCCTGCGATTCTGAGGATGATCCCTACTCTTTCTCCCTTGCCTCTTCATTAATGAGATTGTCTTTTACCATATGCATCATTAACTTTTCATATGGCGCCGAATTACTAAGTGATATTTTGAGCGTTTTCCAACTGTCAGGTAATGTGCTAAGAAGTAGTAATGCTTGCACTTTATTTTCCAAAACAATTTTCATAGTAATCAATTGATTAATAAAGCCTTGAAAATTATTCATGTGATTAATTATATTTTGTCCATCCCTACAAGTCAAGCGAACAATTCTCTTAATCAAATTAGTCTTATTCAATCTAGTTTTTCGTTCGTACAAGGACTCTATTTTTTTTTTCCACAATTCATCAGTCTTGATTTCATTAATAACATGTTGATACACACTCTGATAAATCAATTGACGAATGTAACAAACTATTTTTCTATGCATTATCTCCCATTGTTCATTACTTTTGTCACTTGATTTACTCGTATCACCTTTTAAAAACAATTACAAATCCTTACAATGAAGGATATCTATCATTCTAGATTTTCAAATTACATAATTAGCCCATGTCAATTTTACCATGACTCCACCAATATCTTCCATTTTAAATCATACAAATAAATATTTTCCTATTAACCTGAAGTTCTAATACCACTTTAATGGAAAAATTCACCAATTAATTAGATTTTATTTTCTATTTTTATGTGATTAAAATGCAATTATCGATTTTAACACCCACAATTATTAACCAAGATAAACACAAGTAATAACTAAAGCGTGAAACACAATTTTTACTTCAAAAATCCCAAGGCGGCGAAAAAACCACGGGACTGAAATCCGATTTCAACTTTCACTGTCACAAAAATAATGGGATTACAATCGTGTACACCTTCAAGAGAAAAACCTCTTGGATCACCACTTAAATATCACCGAAATCGGTGGATACAACAAGAAACGATAATTACGGGTTTAGAGAGGAATATCGAATCACAAATTAGAAGAAGGTTACCAAAGATCAACACTGATAGAAACGAAGTACTTGATATCAAGAACAAACTCCAGAAATTTTAGCCAAATTGGAATCTGAATCGCCGTCCGATCGTCAAGCTAAAGCTTGCTCTCTCTCCTCTTCCTTCTCTCTGTGAACCTTACTGCTGCAGTATCTTTTCTCTGCCCAAAGAACTCCTGGACGCGTGTTTCTAGCTTTCAAAAGGTTGCTGCCTTGGAAAGTCTCCAAAAAGGTTGCTACTCAATTACCTTTTTAATCATTCCCTCTTGTAAACAAGAAAGCCCTAATGGGCTTGGTCTTGTTATTTGTTACTACTAATAATGGGGCCTTTTTTTTCTTTCATTTAATTAAGCCCAATTATTTTTATTTTTATTTTGGTTCGTTTCTTTAAGAAAATATTAATGGGCCTATACTTTTTTTTCTTCTCATTTAAGTTAAACCAAATTGGATTTTAAGCTAGGTCCACCTCATACGGACGGGACGTCTGGACCTAACCAATAAATGTTGAATTCAACACAAATTATACTAAAATTTTACACAAAAAAAAAAAAGTTATAAAATGTTGAATTCAACACAAAAAAATTTCATGTTAAATTCAATATAAGATTAAACCTGAGTGAAAACATGGTGAATTGAATATTATTTTGTAAATATGAGAAACATGAACACAAATACAAATATGCATGAAGGTGTGGATATCAATGATTATGTTGGATTATTATATGAAATTAATATGGAATTTTAACGTATCCATTCCTAATTTTTAGGAAAGAGTTAATTTTGGTAAGTGGGCATACGACACTTATGGAAGCTAATAGTAGTTACAGGGGCAAATTTAAAGGATTGTATTGTAACCCGTTAAAAAAATTAGTTCATTCGGTAGATTTAGCTCCCTAATAGAAGCGGCGAGTAAATGCGACATTTTAAAATACTATTATCATTGAAAGCGAGTAAATAACTATTGTTGAATCGGCGAGTGATAAAACCGCTAAGAGAGGGAGAAAGAGACGCAAATAGATAAAAGAAGAGAGAGGGATGATGATAGAGAGAGCAAATATAAAATATCATTGTTGCCTCTTATGACAAGTTTAGTTTGACCCATTTTTTTAGAAGTGTTTCTCTTTTTGAAAAAGAAATGGCAACATAAATGTATTTGGTAATCATTTTTTTTAATAAAAAAGTCACATGTAGGCTTCTATTTTCTGGGAAAAGTAAGGAGAATAACGCTTTTAAAAGGTAAAAGAGATTTTTTTAATTGATAAAATCTTGTGAGACAAGATTAATTTTTTTTTAATTAGAAAATTGTATTTTTTTTGTATTTAATGATATGTTAATTTTTTATTTAACACATGTAATATACTTAATATTTTTATTATAAATATTTTAATTGTAAAATTTTGTGTTAATAATAGGTTTAATACAATTTATGTATATGTATCTTGTTTTTATACATAGTTAATATTAAGAATAAATAAATAAATATAACATATATTTACTTTAGTAATTTTATAGTCTTTTCATATTTTTACACAAATATTTATCAAACGCTCATCACGTATTTATCTTTTTCAACTACTGTGTTTTTGACCGATTTACCAAAAACTCCCACCTCTTTTTCAACAGATTTTTTTATTAACAATTTCTTTTCAAAAAATCACATGACCAAACTAAGCCTAATTGTCATTTTTTTTTTTTTTTTTTTTTTATTATTTCAATTTTACTATTTGATTATATGCTTTTGTTTTGAAATCTATTTAGATCTTTAAAAGTGAGTTCCGACCGTTTAAAAGCTAGGCTCCAAGTCTCTTGGGATGTTATATTAAAATAAAAAATAAAAATTGGAGTGTCGGTTGTCAAAATATCACACTAATATAATTAAAAAAAATGTACTAAATATATAACTAAAAATATATTTAAATTAACTAAAAAAAATACACTTAAAAAATAAAACTAAAAAGTATACTAAAAAAAATAGTTATATATAACTCAAAAATAACTAAAAAATAGTTACATATATCTAAAAATTACACTTAAAAATAATTATATATAACTAAAAATAATTTCGACGATAGTTGGCCAGAATTCGACAACCAAAAGTAAGAGGCTCGATGGCGCAGCAGCGACGGGCGACAATGAAAGGTGGCACCAATGGCCAGCGATGTAGACTTAATTGAAGGCATTTGACTAAGGGAACATTAATCATTGGATTAAAACATGAGATAAAAAGTAACAAAAAATAATTTAAAATTAAAATAAAATAAATTATAAATTAAATCATCTAAATATATTATAAATTAAAAATAACAGAATTCTCTCGCAGTTCGGTTCAACCTGCCCAACTGCACCGTTAGCTGACCCGTTTGGTAACCATTTCGTTCACATCCTATGCAGTAGGATGGGATGTGATGAGAATTATGTTTCTTTCTTGGGAACAAAATTGGCAACAACAATATTTTTTTTTTGGGAACATAATCGCGTTTGGTAACGATTTTATCCAAGAAATTAAGAATAAACCCTAAATCACTATCAAGAAATCATGAACCCTAAACTCCAAACGAAATTGAAATCATAAACTCAATCGAAATCGAAATCCTAAATCTCAATTGAAATCAAAATCGAAATTCCCAATTGAAATCGATACCGAAATTAAAATTAAAATCGAAATCGATTACAGCTTAAAATCGAAACCCTAACCACGAAATTGATTTCGATTTCAAAATCGAAACATCGTCATGGATAGACGAAGAAGACGAAGCACGAAATCAATTTCGATTTTGTGGTTAGGTTTCAATTTCGAAATCGAACATCGCCATGGATAGACGAAGCAGGAAATCGATTTCAATTTCGAAATCGAAACATCACCATGGACAAACGATAAAAGACAAAGCAGACGAAGAAGACGATGGCATGAAACAGACGAAGAGGAGGACAGAAGAGGAGGAGGAGGAGGAGGAGGACATACGACGGGAAGAAGGAGGCGACAACGAACCACGCGAAGAACACAAAGAACAAAGAAGAAGAAAAAAAAGAGAAAGAAAAGAGGACTTACAGAATTTAAAGAGGTGATCTTAATAACAAATCAAAAAATGACATCCATCTCTTTGTTTTGGGAATAGGAATAGGATGGGAATGATAAAAAATAATTTTTTTTGGTTTTTCACTTCTTAAGAAAAAGTGAGAATGTTTCTTAGTTTTAAGATGTAAATTGGAATGGAAACAGATTTATCAAATGTTATATTCAAATAAAAATTTCAAAAATCTAAAACTAAGATGAGAATTTTTGGGATGGAACTATTATCGCACGGGTAGGCCGAGTCTGTAAAAAGGTTTAAGGATAAGCGACCACGTGGAACAAGAAACACGGGAGACTGTGACACATAGGATGTAGCAACCCCATCTCGGCATACTCTGTTTTCTTACCCGGGAAGGAAATTTTACACATAAATTGTTCTTCATCGCAAGTTCGGAGTGCGGCAATTCATCGATTGCGCTGAATTTCATGAACAAATATGGAAGAACACAAAACAATGGATCAGCCTTTGCTCTCAGGTAAACACGCGGACCACTATTCTGTTGTATGCTTAGCATCATCGCAATCACTCGTTCTTTAATTTACCTGGAAATGTCAGTTGTTGACTGATCCGTTTTTTTCCTCCAATCGCTTAGAGACTGGCGAAATCGGAGAGAGAACGAGCGATCGATTGGGTTCGTATCAGCATGTTGGAAGGGCGGGTTCTGTAATTCCGACGGTCGCTTTATCCGGAGCCGATGTTAGCGTTGATGAAATTCGAGTAGCAGCAGCTGTCTCTGATCGTTATCCTCCTTCTCTCCATTCCCCTCTGATCAGCCCTCCCGAACCCTATCACAGTGGTAATTCATACAATCACTTTGTTATAATTCATGACTATAGATTCGTATTTTGTTCTGATAGCTTGAGAGTTTCTGTTTAATTGAAGGTAGTGTTTGGAAGTGAGAAAATTAAACCCTCGGAATTGGAATTGGAATTTTAAGATTTTTACGTGTGTTCATTTCTAATTCCAATTCGGTGTAACCAAACACTACCTACGGGATTTTTACTAATTTCTCTGTTTTGTACAACACCAATGTACGGATCGTTAGATAAAAAAGATCAATTTAGTGGTTCAAACCTTGTGTATGTGTTTGCTTGATTTCATTACATCTAGAAAATGTATGTATATGTTTGCTTGATTTCACACACACACACACACACACACACAAATATATTTATATTCATCTCTTCCATGTAATCCAATCATATTAAGGCATGTTTCTCACACACGCACATATATATTCATCTCTTTCGTAGCATGCATTCCCATCTGTGTTGCAATTGATTCGGTAAGCTACGTGTCCGGTGCATGGAGAAAGAACTGCTTTCGCTCCCCCAAACTGATTGACTCGTTGCAACCTTCCGGCCGCCCAATGACCTATAACTCTAGTCACTACTCCCACTTGGGCTAGGAAGTAAGCCCCACAACCCAAAGCGGCGAAGAACAACTAGAATTTGCTAAAAAAGGCGCTAATATATATATATATTCATTTCTTCATGTAACCCAATCATATTAAGGCATGTTTCTCATATATATATATATTCATCTCTTCCATGTAACCCAATCATATTAAGGCATGTTTCTCATAAGGCAAACATTGAACCTTTGTTGCAGAACAAGGTGCTGTTTATCAGGCTGGATATGCAGGTGACTTCAGAAGAACTAGTAATGAAGTTCAGAGGTAAGGTTCGATCTTCCTCTTTTATGGGAATTGATCGTCTTGAGACTTATTACATGGATTATGTTTGTGGCGAATACGAGTTTTAAGGGTTGTCCCACTACTCGGAATTTGTTCTGCTTGAGAATTTTTATATAGTGAAATATTCTTATTTTTTGCTCTGGTACCCTCTTCCATTCAATTTCCTACGATCCTGTTTTGTTTGGGCTATCCTATTTTAGGAATTATGTTATTTTTGATGAATTGATTTATATATTTTTCATCATTTTCCTATGATTTAATCAAATGCAAATATTTTATTTGAACAAAGAATCGTACAATTGTTTTTAAGTTAAGTTAAAATTTGAATCAATAATTTACTCTAATTACACGAGAAAATAAGATTTGAACTAGAACTAAAATGGGTGGCTAGTTAATTTAAGTGTTTTTAATTCTTGTAACCAAACACTAAATTATAACGATTTATAAATTGACTAATCAAAAAATAGTACAATTTGTGCATTGAAGGACGTAGAAACCCAATGATCCTAAGTCACTCTCAAAAGACTCCTTGAAAGATGAGGATTACCCCTAGACTTATATATGATTTTTTTAATTCAATAAGCACGGGATTTCTCTTTCGAAGTTGATAGAAATGTGTGGCTTTGTCCCATCTTGGTCTTTGAGTAGTAGATATTGTTGCAGGAACAGAAGTTTATACTTTATACATGTGGTTTAGTGACTGGTGAGAGTAACTCACAGACTCTCTTCTTCGAGTGTTCTGGAATGACATATGAAGCGAAAATAAAAAAAAAGAAAAAGAAATAATAGTAGTATAATAATAATAATAATAATAATAATAATAATATCGTGAGTTAGGGGATCTCATTATACCTTATTTTACTTATCTGAAGTGTTAATATCTTTCATTGGAAGAATCCAGTGTTTCCCTTCCTGTCCTCTTAGAACAACCGATTTGATTACATGCCAATGGTGTTTCACTGCTTGCTGCACAGAGGTGAAGGTGGTCATTACACATTTGTACCAGAAGCGCCCAAGCTTTATTAGCCGATTCTTAATCTCTCATATAGAATATGGGGTGATATTTTATTTATTTATTTATTTTCTCCACCATGATTTCTTTCCATCATCACAGGCACATACATACGTGCGTGCGAACAGGCGGAGCCACTTGAAGGCCAAGCTGAAGTTTTATAAAATTTTACTTAGTATCCTATAAGTTAAATTCATACTGCTTTGTTAATTTATATTTGATCTCGAAATAACTTCTTTTTTTTTTTAAATTCATTTAAATATTTATATATTTAAATTAAGGACTTGTTTGATAACGACTTAATTTTTAAGTGCTGAAAATTTAAGAAGGTTGTTTGATAAAATTGTGCTGAAAATTTAAGTGTTGATTTTTTTATTTATTTATTTGATAAGTACAAAATTTGTATGCTGAAAATTATTTAATTTACATAACTACTTTTGAATCAAGATAATGTGAAAAAAAAATTAAAAAAAAATTGAAAACAAAACAATAAAATGAGGGTGCCATTTTTAAAAATAAATAAATTATATTAAAATTAAAAATAGAAATTAACCAAAAAATATGTAAATATTATGTAGTTTGATTGCTTAAATTAAATTATAACAATAATTTAAATATAAAATAAAATTAAAATCATAAAATAATCCAAAATTAATCTAATTCTCATTAATCTTAACTCTAATTAAACGCTCATAGGGGGATCAAGGGTAAAATGGTCAAATTTTTTTTTTTTTTAAATGGGAACTAATGGAGTGCATTAAGCAAAATGAAATAAGTGAAGAGATCTTGACTTAATTCTTTATTTATATTTTGACTTAATTTTTAAGTTATCTTAATTAATTAAGTGATATTAATTACATTTATCAAACAAACTTAATTAATTAAGTACTTAATATAATCAGTTTTAAGCACTTAATTTTTTTATCAAACATGCCCTAAGTTTATTTTATCAAAATCAATTAAAATAACCTCATCATCTTAATAGACACTGGAAGTATCTTTTTCTAAGAATAGACTCCTTTACTGATAATTTTTTTTTTTCTTATTGATTTTTTAATTGGGTAAATTTTAGTGATACCCTCTGTTATTTAGAAAATTTGGATGGACATCCCTTCTCATTTTAGAATTATCATTCACATCTCCTATCATTTGAAAAAATTCAATAAGGACATCCCAAAAGTATGTCCTAGTTCTAACGAATTAATAATACTAGATTTTTTAAGACTCGTTTGCCTTTCTGTTATTTAAGGTATTTAAAATAAATGATACCAAAATAAAATGATAAAAGTCAGCAGTTTTTAAGTTTTAAAAACTTAATTTATTTTATCAAAAGGGCCTTTTGTTTTTTGTGCCCCCGCTTGGATGAATTCCTAGCTCCGCCAATATATGTGTGCGTGTGTTATGTTTAGAGTTGAAGAATTTGTATAATCATGTTAGTCTAATGAGTTTGGTTGTTCCCTGGTTTAAGCTAACGTCTTCTTCATTTTCTTACAATATGCAATGTAGGCACATTTTGGATGAGGTAGAGATACGGGAGTTGCTCATCGACCACGTTGGTCATCGTTGTTGTTGGGGAAGTCGTCCGGCACGAACCTGGAAGATTCATTCGGTGGAAGATTGCAATGTATACGTGGGAACTCTGGAGACTTTCATGGAGGAGAGGGAAACAGTAACTGAAACGGAGCCATACTTTGGCGGCGGTATTGATGGAAAGGATAAAGGGCCTGAACTTGGAATATGGGAATTGGACTTGAGATCTGAGTTCCCCGTCCTGTTTATACCTTACAAAGAGTACCGCACCAAAATCCCCCATTCTGAAGCTATTCACAAATGCTCAGGTAAAAGATTCCCGAAAGGGATAATAGCCTAATAGGGTTTAATTTACAAACAATTTTTCTAAATCTTCATTTTATATATTTCAATTGAATATTGGGTGCCTCTTTTACTTGTGGTTTGTGTGCTCTCACACATATGCGCGCGCATGTGTGTGTGTTTGTGTTTGTGAGATAGAGAGAGTGTGTTTTGGAGTGGCAGTTTAGGTAAAGATTAAGGGTATGTTTGATCGGAAGGAAGGAAAAAAGAAGCGAAAGGAAAAAGAGAGGATAATATTTTTATTCATTGTCAAAGGAAAATTATTTTCTCTAGTATTGTTTGGTTATGAAAGAAAATAAAAGGAAGAAAAATAATTCACTTTAATGGAATTTACTATTTTACCCTCCTATATTACAAAAACAAATTAAATATTCTATTATCAAGGGTATAATTGTAATTTTTTTCTCCTCTTGAAAAGCTGTCCCTTAATTTTCTTCATTTTCCTCTCAAATTAGTGAGGGAAAAAATTTACTTAGAAAATTGTACATTTTCCATCCTATTTCCTTTTTTTTTTTTTTTTTTTTTTCATTTTCCATTCATACCGAACAATTTTTCTTCTCATTTTCCATCCTATCTCCTTTTCATTTTCTTATCCATCATTTTTCCCACCCAACCAAACGCACCCTAAGAACTAATACTGGCCCTTTGTTTTTAGATAATTAAACATTAGGGCCTAGAATGTCTCCCTACCAAAAAATTGAGCTGATCTACACTATACATAAAGGGAGAGCAGGGAGTAGGTAGTCGTTTTTGGTGTGTCACATATAACTACTTTTCTATTTTTTTCGTTCCATTTTAAAAAAAAAAAATCTAAAAAAAATCTAAAATAATTATTATTACATTTAAAAGTAAATGATACAAACACATTGTTTGTGTCATGGACGGTAGTATGTATTTGTTAAATTTGTGCGCGCGTGCGCTTGTGTTTGTGTGTTTACAGTAGACAAATTGTTATTGTAAATTGGGTCCCTCTTTGTTCATGTTTTATGATTGTAGCGTGCTCTTTAACTTTTACATAGCTTTTTGAGTATTGTTTTCCATGCAGCGAAAGGTGGGTTTTATTGATCCCGGACATGTTTTTTAATGCCACTTACAGGTTGTGGTGGGCGAGGCGAAATCGTGTGTTCTACATGCAATGCAAATCAAGAGGCTGGATTTTACAAGGAAAATCAAATGACTCAGTGCTCTGCTTGTCATGGAAGGGGTCTAATTGCTCATAGAGATGGATCTGACACTGTGTGAGTTTCTTTTTTTTTTGGCTGTTTTCTTTAAATTGGAAATAGAAATTGCAGAATATCAACTTAGGTAGCGTTTGGTTGTATGGAATAGGACATGAATGCTCGTAAATATCAAAGAATTTTACATTCGTTTAAATTCAATTCCAATCCCAATTCCAAGGCTTGAATTCCGTGCATCCAAACGCAACTTCAATATATATGTGAATGAACTTTCTTGTGTTCACAGATGTGCCAAATGCAATGGTAAGGGAAAGCTTCCTTGTGCGACATGCGGATCTCGTGGGCTAATCAAATGTGGGACATGTCAAGGTGGTGGCTCGCTGTTGACACGCAATATCGCTATTGTTCGTTGGTGTGTATGCTTTCTCTCCCCCCCCTCCCCCCTTTTTTGTAGGTGGCGATTGTTTGGAGCCTGTTATGTTTCATTTTCAAAAAAAGTTGAAGTTGTTTGGTTTTGTTTTGAAAGAGTTATTAAAAAAAAAGGAATATTAGGTCAATAATTTGGTAAAAATTGAAAACTAAGTGATTTGATCGATTTAAGATACACGATGTTGAAAATAAAAAACATATAAAATGATATTTGTTGGATGAATATAGAGATAATTTGTAGAAAAAAAATAAAGATATAGAGAACAAAGTTGAAAAATTATATTTATAAAATCACAAGAGCTTCAGTAATGTAAATACATAATTTCATTTTATTTTATTTTATTTTTAGGAAAACACTTTTGACTCGAAAAGTGAGTGCTACGAGTGGAGCAGCCTCGGTTCCAGACGAGGTCTTCCACAAAGCCAAAGGGGTGCAGCTATGCAACACCCAGGCCTACCAATGCACCCCTGCTTTCTTTGCTGACTCCTATTTCCTCAACAATTTCTCTTCTCAAGTTATTGCGGAAAGGGTTTCGGTGCCTCCCACTGCCAGGGTCATATGTGAGAGGCATGCCATAAGTGTCGTCCCTGTGACGCGGGTGATCATGGCTCATCGAGGTAGGTCCTTCAGCTTCTATATTATCGGTTTTAGCTGCGAGGTTTACTTGAAAGATTACTACCCTGCTAGGTTTTGCTGGGGATTTTGCCCATGCTTGGAATGGTTGAAGTTGTAGTAGCTTCACTTCTCTCTCTCTCTCTCCCTCTCGCACACACACACACACACACACTGAGTGTGAGAATGTATATTAGTTCATTGTTAATGTTGTACTTAATGTTATATAAAGTCCAAGTATGTCCGTTCTGTTTTGGGTTTGAATTTCTCTGTATATTTTCTTTATAAATTGAAGAGTTTTCCCTGTATTGTTCATTAAAACAGTTCTCTCTCTCTCTCTCTCTCACACACACACACACACATGAGTGAGAGAATGTGTGTTAGTGTGTTATCTTAGAGCAACTCCGACGGGCTCACCATCTTTGTAGCAAAAAGAAGTAACTGCGATTTGTCTAATCAAATGAAGAAAATGCATCTCTAACGAGCTCGCCATTTGCCTCGCCAAATTGTTGAGCTCCGATTTTGCGAGTCATTTCTACCTATAGTCCACAGGCGAGGTAAATCGTTCGCACTCAAATTTTAGAACCATTTGGTTATTACCTTTCTCGTCTCCGATTTAGATCTTGGATATCAATCGTCGATCTCTCTCTGTCTTTGTCTGCTGCTGCTCTGAAACGACGACGGCTTAGGGTTAAAAATGACCTTTGTTTAGAGAGGAAAAAAAAAAGGGGGAAAAGAGGAAAAAAGGATAAGAAAAAGAAAAATTACCATTTTTTTTTAAACTCACGCACCCATGAGAATCGAATCTTAGACCACCTGCCTGGGGAGGGTAAGCTTTATCACTAGGCCACCCGTGATTCTCAATTACCTTTTTATCCCTGAAGGTTGCATGTGCAGGTCGCATGACGGAAAATCGTTAAAATTAATTCTTTTTTTTTTTTGATAAAAAGGTTACATAAAAAATCGTGTGTAAATTGGAGAATCACATTGAAAAATAGAAAAATAAATAAATTGGAGAGTCACATACAAAATACGCTGCAAATTGGAGGACTAAAAGAGAATAATGTGTAAATTTTTAAAGGCAATTTACCTAAAAAAAATATTGGGAAGACAATGGGACTTTAACTACCATGATCTTTGAAGATGACATCTATACATTGATATGTTAGTGGGATCCCATGGTCTACAAAACTAATGGAATCATTTCGTTTCTATGTTCACACACGAGCATATATTTGTTTAATATTTTTATTTTAATTGTAAAAAAATTGAAAAAGTAAATATATCAAATATATATATATATCTGTAATCAAAATTTAGGATAAATATATTGTTGAAAATATAATTTATTTATTTATTTCATTTTTTTTATTCAATTTTTTAAAACAAAAATGTCATAATTATAACACTAAACAAATGACTAGCACATGCAAGTTGTTATTTTGTAATTAACATTGAAAGTGTATAGTCAAAGTCTTTAAACTAGTAACTACTATTGAAGCATTCTTGCTCCCAAATTCAACTATATTTCTTTTTCATATCTCACACATTCATTTCTTGAGAGTGCTTAGACTATTAAATAAGTCAAACAAATTACTCTATTTAATATCATATGGTTTTAAGTTGAAACCTCCTAATATGGTATTAAGAGCAAAAAATTTGTGAATTTGTTTATCTATATTTTTTAACAATGATTTATTGTTCATTCACCTTCACAACAAGGCACTGTTTATTTGTTCGCTTCTGCAACTATTTTAAGATTTTCACATTGATTTTCATCGTCAAAACTACAAATCAATTGCAATCCATAATCTTTGTTGGGCTCATTAGCTTGTACATTTCAGATCGACCATCACCACTACCGTCACTTTGTCTTCCTTCATCCACTTTTACAGCTTCACTACCCCCGCCACTGTTTGTCCCTTCATTGCAACTTAACTACCCCCACCACTGTTTGTCCCTTCATCCACTTTCCAACCCCATCATCATTTCTTAATCATTATCTTACAGTTTGTGGTACTCCCAATTAGGTCATGCATCTATCATTCATATTCGTTCTTTAACCTCTAGAGGGAAATTAGGGTGTGTTTCTTCTGATAATGTTGATTGTCTTATACGTTAACTAGCTAAACAATCCACATTACCTTTCTCTACTAGTGACTTAGTCTCAAGTGCACAATTTGACCTAATCCGCTCTGATTTTTGGTACCCAGACCTTTTGCTAGAATGGGGGATCGAGATACTTTGTCATATTTGTCAATGATTACTCTCGTTACACCCAATTTGGGGACCTGCACTTTCTGCTAACATAGGGTGATTGAGATACTTTGTTATATTTGTCAATGATTACTCTCGTTACATCTAGTTATACATTACGCATGAGTGTTCAGTACTATCCCAAATTTACTCAGATTTTGTTTTCATGGTGCAAGCTCAGTTTCTTGCAATATCAAAATCTTTATATCTCAATAATGCTATGGAATAATCTTTCATTGCTACCCTTCAAAATCATGTCAACCTTCTTCGCAGATCTTGTCCTGGTACTTTTCTCCAAAATGGCCTACGTCAAACGTAAACATCGACATATCTTATATATTGTTTGTGCATTACTCATCTCATCCCCTTGCCCTGAGCTTTTTTGGAAAGAAGTTGCTTTCACAGTTGTCTATACCATCAATCGAATTCTTTCATCTATGAATGTTCACTCAATATGTTACATTAGATATTTCAATTCACTTGAAATTCACTTAACATATTTCACACGTTCTATGTGAATATTCACTCAGTATTTAAAAAAAAAAAAATTCAATTCATTCAAATTTTGCTCAACAATCGTTCATGTGTTCTATGTGAATGTTTATTTTAAAACAAAAATTTCAGTTCATTTAATATTTCGCTCAACAATAGTTTACACGTGAATGTTCACTCAATATTTTAGAATTAATACATTGGTGAATAAACAAAAAACTCCGCAAAAATCAACAAAAAATTCAAATGAACATTCACTGATCTAAAAATTCATGGCGACAATTCTAAACGTTCACGTGAAAAAAAAATCAACTAAAAAATTGACAGATTTAAAACATTCATACGAATCAGTTCTGAAACAATGATGAATAAATTTGAAATTATCCAATCCAAATCTGAAAATTTCAGATTTGAGTTTTTAGATCTGTAAATCTATATCTGAGAAAAATAGATCTGAAAAATTCATTTATGAGTTTTCAAATAGAGAGAGAGAGAGAGAGAGGAATTAGAGAAGGAGTGGTCTTGGATAAAAAACTGAAAGAATTTCCATGTATGAACATATGCGAATAGACCAAAAAAAAAAATAACGAAACGAAGAGAGAGAGGAGAAAATGGGTGGTCTTGGATAAAAACCCACAAGCAAGTCCATGGATGAACATATGCGAACAGACAAAAAATAACGAAAGGAAGAAATAGAGGAATTAGAGATGGGGTGGTGTTGGATAAAAAACCAAAAGTAAGTCCATGGATGAAAATATGCGGACAGACCCAAAAAAAAACGAAAAACAAGTCCATGGACAAAAAACAGGCCAACACATGCTAACAGACGAACATATGCGACCAGATTCTATTCGCCGACGAACAAACGCGAGGCATGGAGATCTTCTTCATGGACATCTGTGGCGGCTAGAGAGAGAGAGTGGTAGGCTGTTGCGGCTGGTGAGGTGAAAGTGAGATTAAGATTAAGATTTGTAAATAGTTGCTCTAATTTATAGAATGGTATAAATGTCTATTTGCTAAATTGATCAACGGTCAAAAGACTAAATAATAATAATAATATTTCGCAAAAAGACTACAACACGACATAACTGCTTAAAAAGATTTTTCATTAAAATAACTCTTAAATAAGGATTAAACAATAAAAATCTAAAAAAAAAAAAAAAAATCCCCTATTTTTATTACAAATAGTTTTTATTGCTTTTAAAGGTCCAAATTATTGAAAAATAAATTAGTATTTCAATAATTCTCAATTTTTATTTTTTCCCCTAAAATTTTTGAAACAAAATTAATGTGATAACAATAACACTAAACAATTTCCAACTATAAATGTCACACACAATAATTTTATTATTACACCAAGTCCACTCCTAACCTATGGAAAAAAAATAAAAAAACTTACAAGTCATGTCAAATCTATAAATCTATTCTATCAATTTCCATATATTTTATATTTGAGACATTTTGAGCCGTTGGATCTACTTCAAATTTAACGGCTAAGATCAAACACCATTTTAAATTCTTATAATCTTACTTCATATAATATCTCTAACAAACTAACACCCTATCTCAAAATATATAACAAAAATTTCATACTCATGCTTCTAAAACAGTTAAATAAAATTATATTTTGTAGTCTTTAAATTTTATATTTATATTAATTGGTTTTTTATTTATAATTTTTTTACACTTATAAATTAGAAAAATCAATATATTGCCCAGTAATAAATTTGAGTTTTTCATAAAATAAAATAATAATAAAAAAAACAATAAAAAAAACTATGACAAAATCAACATGACCATCAACCTCACATCTCTCTCTATGGTAGTGTAATTAAATAGGGAAGTAAATATATATATGACATCAAGTTTTATTATTGTTCTTGAACTTCAACGTAAGACAATGGGAGTGGTTAATTTGTAATTATCATTTGTAAGTCTATAGTCAAAGTAAATGCTATTGAAGCATTCTTGCTCCCAAATTTAGTCCTGTAAATTGTGCGTGCTTAAAAAAAATTATAATATATATTTTTTTTAATATTAAAACATGAAATATATATGTATTATATGACTGTTTTGGTAATAATATCTGAGAGTTGAATCATAAATTTTAATGAGTAATGATGTTTTATAAATACCGAAATTACAAATTAATTCTTATTAATATACTATAAAATAACAGACAAACAACCATAAATTAGGATTATTTTACCGATTTTTGCAAGAGACATTCTTCAAACTAATTGTTTATATCATATCATAATTTATTTTCGGTTGGAATGCACCGGAAAAATCAATCATATATTTGTACATTAATTAGAAAAAATTATATATAACTAAAAAAAATAAAAAAATAAAAATTGAGTAGGACACTCATTATTTGATATATAAAAGAATAAAAAAAATAGTAGAACTCACTAAAATGCTTGAAAAATTCATCCTCAAACTTCATTAAATCATTCTCTCTCCTTCCACTTTTACGTATTAGTATTGGATTTCCACTCTCATTCTACACATCATGAAACCATGTAAACTGACATAGGCATCGCATTTTTTTTATATAAAGAAAAATTATAATTTATTTGTTTTTTTTTTTTTACTGAATATAAATTTGATTGAATTATTCACTTAAATATCAATTAGATGTTAATTTTAGATGAGATTTTTATTATTTAGTTCCCCTTTCATAGACGGTGTAGGAAAAAGACCTTTTAAACTCTTCCCTTAACATTTAGATCTTATAATACACTCAATTAAGTTTTTAGTCATTTGACAGACAAAAAGACTCCGTAAAAGATAATTATACCCCTGAAACTTTCTCATTTACGTTAACCTTATCTCCCTTTTTATTCCTCTCATTCCACAATCCACGTTCACTCTCTTTATCATTTATCCTCTCTCCCACTCTAACATCTCTCTCTCTCTCTCTAGATATCAAACCCCTAGTCCAAACGATTTCGATGCCCCTAGTCCAAATGATTTTGATGTCAGTGAGGTTGACAGAGACAACAATGGCTTGGCTCGTGAGGTCGACGGAGATGATCCGGCGATGGCTTGGCCTGTGAGGTCGACGAACCGCCGATGATGTGGTTTCGGGGTTCACCCTCTCTTTCTCTCTAAACCCTAGTGATGGCTTGGCCCATGAGGTCGACGGAGACGGCGACAGAGGTCGACGAATCGTCGGTGATGTGGTCTGACTTCTTTCCTTCTTGTTCACAGTAGAGATATGGGATTTCGCGATTTTCTGTTTTTTGTTGTTCTTGTTTGGGTGTTTGAATTGGTGCTGAAAACCCTAACCTTTAATTTTTTTGATTTTTTAAGCTAATTTGTTTGTTCAAATGGCGAAATCGCGGTTGTTCATCGCGATTTTGGATTCGTGGTTAACGAAGTGCTGTTGATTTGGTCCGTCGTTCTTTCGTAGCACAAACCGCTGTATCTCTATGTTGTTGATTTTTTCTTAGAGTTTATTTGGTTGTTCTTGATTTTTTTTTAGGAAATTTTGAAATCTGAATTGGAAAATTTTCAAATCTAAATTAGATTTTGTTGTGGCGTTCAAATCTCGTTTATTTCGTGCCGCTCATTCTAAGGTTTGTTCAATATTTTTTTGATTGTGTTGAAATATAGATTGATTTTGCTCGATGGTGGTGGAGGTGGATGAGGTATTCATTTTTTACATTAACGTTAGTGTTTGTGTGATTTTTTTACATATGTTTTTTTGGACAACATGAATATGTTAAAATTAGCACAAAAGAGCTCCAAAAAAATATGCATTAACATTAACGTCAGTGTTTGTTTTGATTTTCTCATATATGGGTTTCCAGACAACGTGACTGCGTTAACGTTGACACAGACGACCTCTAAAAAAAATGTGTATTAACGTTAATGCAAATTCAACCCAAACATACATTCAGCTCAAAGGGACAAAATACCACATATGGTAGTTAACGTTAACGCCCACAAGACAAAAGTATACGGTAGGATGTTAACGTAAATATTCAAGCAAAATACGTTAACAAACAGAACTTCCAAAAAAATAAAATATGTTAACGTTAAAACCCACAGTCCGATGATAAAAATTGCGTTAACGTTTAATGCACACAAACATATGAGAAAATATGCGGTAACGTGAAATATATAAAAAACAAATATGAAAATGAGTTAACATTAACGTGAATTTCAAATAGTAGTTTTGTAATATAGACAAGATTTGACAAAAAAAACAAAGGCAGGGTGTATTGCTGAAAATGAGTAAACGTTAATGCACACAAAACAGATGAGGGATGATAAGTTAACGTGAACACACAAAAAGAACATGGAATGCAATACGTTAACGTGAAATTCAATTGGAGTTTTGTAATATAGGTAAGGTACTTTGTTGGAATAGTTTACGTTAAATTAGGTGGTAAAAATGAGTTAACGTTAACGTAACACACACAAACAGATGAGAAAGATGTGTTAATGTGTAAAAAAAAAAAAAACATGAATGCAAATAACGTTAACGTGAATTCAAAATATAATTTTGTAATATAGGTATGGGGTATTGCTTGAAGTGTTTTATGTTAACATTAACACATCTGCTGTCCAATTTTGTCTTATTGTATATGACAAAATGACAGATTCGTAAATATTTGTGAACAAAGTAGTCAAAATGCAGAGACTTTTTCCTAAAAGAATCTTGGGGTTTGAAAACTTAATTTATGGTGTTAGGAGGTCAGATTCCTCCATAGCCTATCTACAGAGGACTAAAAAAAAAAATTCCCAATTTAGATTTGATCAATTTAAGGCAACTAAAGCAGCATTTGGTAACCGTTTCCATCCCAGAAATTTTCATCCCATTCTCACTTTTTGGGGATTAAATTTGAGCATAGCGTTTGGTAATCCATCCCACTTTTTTGTTTCCGTTCCCATTCCATTCCCATCCCAGAATCCATCCTATTTTTTTTTGTAAAAGAACGAGAAACAAAAAAAAAATCATTCCCAACCATTCCCATCCCATTTCCAACCCAAAAACCAGTCGAACACGATAAAAAATCATCCTCATCTTCGTCCAAAAACTATCCTCGTCTTCGTCTGCTCTGATTTCATCCTCCACCGTTGACGTCGTCTTCGCCTTCCTCCTTCTCCATCGTCGTCGTAGTCGTCATTTGCTCATTGTCGTTTGGTCGTCGTCTGGCTCTTCGTTCATCGTCGTCTAGGTCATCTTCGTTGCTTTCGATTTCGAAATCGAAATCGAAATCGAAACAGGATTTTGGTTTTGAAATCGAAATCGAAACAGGATTTTGACTTTGAAATCGAAACCCTAATTGAAATAGGATTTCGAAATCGAAATCGACTTTGATTTCCTCACTTGATTTCAATAATAAAATCGAAATAGGGTTTCAAAATCATTTTCCTCCTTCGCGAGTTGTCGTTCACTGCTTGTTGTCTGGTTCTTCGTTTGATTTTGAAATAATTGTCTTCGTTGGTTTCGATTTCGATTTCAAAATCAAAACCCTAAATTGAATGGCGAACAAAATAGGATTTCAATTTGGGTTTCTTGAACGGTGAACGAAATAGGATTTGGATTTGGGTTTCTTGAACGGTGAACAAAATTCCCAAATTTCTTGAACGCCTGTCAAATTTCTTGGATTTGTTCTTAAATTTGTGGTTTAGGGTTCGTTTTTGATTTCTTGGATAAAATTGTTACCAAAAGTGATTCTGTTCCCGGATAAAAAAACAAAAATTTGTCGTTACCAAACGCTCTTCTGTTCCCAACAAGTAAAACAAATTCTCATTCCATTCCATTCTATTCTCATCCCACTATATGGGATGAGCACGAAACGGTTACCAAACGGGCCTTAAAACATTGTTAGGGATAAAAAAAAAAGTAATTTCGTATTGACAAAAGAAAAGAAAAGAAATTACTGGACATTCCTATATGTACACGATTTATTCTTAAATATACACTCCTATTTAAAAATAGATTTATATAATTTTGACATTACCATTTTATCCTTCATAAAATAATTTTAACTCTTTTTCTTTCCCCATTTCTTTTAAAAAAACTTACATTAACCCCCTACCCCTAACCCTCGCTAATCACTCCAAAGGCCCAAACTGTTTTTCCTGCCTCTACAAGTCACCCTAACAACGCCAATCACCTTTACCCTTGTCCACGACCATCCCAGCACTTTTTTTTTTCTTTTTTTCTTTTCTCTCTCTCACTCTCATCTCCCCCTCTCTCTCTACACACACACACACACACGAGTTTGTGTATGGGTGTATGTATGTGTGGGAGTAGCTCGAATTCGCAGATTATTCGACCTCGAATATGCAAATCCGAGCTCAAATCCACAAATACAATGCTCGGATGTGCGGATCCGAGCTATACACTCACACACAGTGAACGTCCGAAAACCCTAGGAACTGGTCCAACTTTACATAAAACTGGTTTAGAAGTGCCTGAACCGATCAATAAAAGCTTACCACAGTGAACCGATGACATGGCAAAGAGCAGTGAGGTGGAAGAGTAATTGTTGACGTGTCGGTGATGTGGCAGTGGGTCATCGCAAATGTGATGATGATGTGGTAGTGGTCTCTGTTGAGGTGTCAGAGGACGTGACACGATCAACTGTTGACGTGGCACCATCAACTGCTGATGTGGCGCTGACATGTAGCTGGCCTGGTAGTGACGTGTCGCTGACTGTGCATTGGCGTGTAAGAAACGTGGCAATGGATAACTGGTGGAGCGTGGATTTGACACGCGGGGAGCATGAGGAACCATATAGGGTTTCGATTTTTGTCTTTGTAATTGTCTCGTTGATATGGTTCTGATGGTATGGCCGCTGATGGATTTTGAGCACTGGTTGTTGCCGTGGAGCCCAAAATCTGAGACGACAAAACTTAATTGTGCTGTAAGCTTTGGGTGGCGCGTGAGCGCTCGTCGATTATCTGGTGGCGGTGGGTCTGATGGCTTTGTGTTCGTCTCGTCGAGACGAAAATGGTGATATGATGATATTTAAGATTGGAGTGGTGGTAAAGTTTGCAGTGGTCAACAGAGATCACAGGAAAAATTGGGAAAAACGGCACAACGGAAGGCTTATTAGGGTCAGGGTTTCGAACGTTTTAACAAGAATCGGGTTAGGAAATATTGAATCTTGATACTATGTTAAGATAATTGAAAGATGAGATATTGAGAGAATATGGAGTGGTATATTGATATTCAAAAAACAGTACATTACAGAAATTTACACTAGGAATATTTATAGGGGACTAAGGGAACTCTAGGGTTAGGGTTTTAATCTAATGGGACAAGCCCATATATTTTATTAATACTCTTCATCGTTAAAACCCTACCACCGTCATAAGGATGCAAAGTGAATGAATGATAGATGGAGTATATTAACACTCGTAATGTTAACAGTCCTTTAAGGACTCCCATAAATCACCAAGCACAAAGTACATTTAAAATTCCACACTGTAAGTCCTCCAATACCTTATAGTCATATATCATATCATTACATTTAGACCAACACTCTAAGATAACAATAAAATACAATTAGTATTAATCAAGTAATCACAAATCTAATTTAACAACTTTAGATAGATACTGAGCAGGAAGGGATGATATGATCAATTCCAAAAATCTCTCTATTGTAGGAGGAGGATGCAATTGAGGGCTCCAAAAGAGAGAGAAAAAAGGACAACGATACATGCACATTGTGTGTTGCCTCTTTTTCATTTCCTTACTACTTTCCTTTCTACTACTTAGGGATTTTCATTCCTCTCATGTTTTCTCCTTTTTTTGAAAAATATCAATTACACTTTCTATGGAGGAAGAAAAATCCCTTGTCACTTTATACTAATTCTTCACTCCGGCCATGTTTCCTCTTTGAAAAACACTTCTGCCCTCTCTTCTCAAGTATCTTCACTTTGGTTTTCCAACCGCCGCCCATGATTTACTCAGATTTTGTTTTCACGGTGAAAGCTCAGTTTCTTGCAATATCAAAATCTTTATATCTCAATAATTCCATGGAATTATCTTTTATTGCTACCTTTCAAAATTATGTCAATCTTCCTTGCAGATCTTGTACTGGTACTTTTGTCCAAAATGGCCTAAGTCAAATGTAAACATCGGCATATCTTATATATTGTTTGTGCATTACTCATCTCATCTCCTTGCCCTCAGCTTTTTTTTGGAAAGAAGTTGCTTTCACGGTTGTCTATACCATCAATCGAATTCCTTTATCTATCATTGGAAACTTTTCTCCTTATGTGTGTTAGCATTGCGTATTCGGTAACTATAATCTCTTGAAATTATTTGGGTGTGTATGTTTTGTCCTCTTCTAACCTAACGAGCATTATCAACGTAAAATCTTATGCCCAACTAGGTTGTTTTATAGGATATGAAATTGAACATAAAGGATATCGTTGTTTGGATCCTATTTTTAACCATCTCTGTGTTTCCGTTACGTCATCTTTTGGGAACACACGAAGTTTTCTTCCATATCCAAGTTTCATTTGTCCTCCACTACCAACCAGTTATATTTTATAAATCCATTCATAGACTTATTTCTAAATCACCTTAGCACGAGTGTCACTGAGCCCCAAATATTAACGTTGCGTTTGGTACACCGAAATAAAATGGAACGGAATGAAATGTCAATAGGATTAGAATTACTATGGTAATAGATTGGAATTACTATGGTAATGGAATGGAATGATTATTACCATTCCTATGTTTTGTGACAAAAAGGATTAAATGCGACATTGGATCGAATGATCATTCTAATTCAAATGTTTAGTTAATTATGGGAATAAATCAAGAATTGATATATACAATAAAGTTTTCACTTAAAAAATATACAATTTGTTTAAATAGAGAATATTAAAATATAAACCAAATGAAGTTTTAGATAAGATATATATATATATATGAGAGAGAGAGAGAGAGAAGAAGAAGAAGAAGAAAGGGTGGTGGACAAGGGGGCAAGTGTGTGTGTGTGTGAGAGAGAGAGAGAGAATCTAGTGCTGACGCGGGATTTTTGCTGGAGAAGATGGTGTAGGGAGGAAAGAAATGGGATAAAAGTATAAAAAAAAAAAAAAAATTAATGGATATATGTGTTAAAAATTTAAAGGGTAAAATAGTAATTTAATTATTTTTTCAAAAGGTTAAAAAAATAATTTAATTAAGTTTAATTAAATTTTATTCTCATTCCAATATTTGGTTAGTGTTTGGTCTTATTTTTTGGCTGATGAAGAAATAAAATATAATCTCATGTAATTATAATTAATTAATTAATACCAAATTTATCTTGTAATTGGTTAATCAAATATTTTGTGGGATTAGAAATCCTTAATAATAGGAAAAAAAAAAATTTGATCTCATGTACTAAACATAAGAATGTATAGTCATCCCATGGCCATTTCAATCACTTGTCGAATCTCATGTATCTAACATGCCGTAACTGAAAAAATAAATATTTATTTTATAAAACAAAAATATAATATATTAACTTATTTTTAAAAATAAACTTTCAATAAAAAAAAAAAAAAAACTAACAATTTTTTCAATTAAATATTGTGGGACATATCTTTTCATTCCCTCTTTAATTTAACATCTAAAAATAAATAAACAATATTGGGAGGCAATGGGACTTTACAACTACCACGATCTTGGAAGATGACATATACATGCATTGATATGTTAGTGGGATCCCATGGTCTACAAGACTCAGTGACTCATTTCGTTTCACACATAATATATAGCACATATTTGTTTAGTATTTTTATTTTAATTGTTAAAAAAAAAAAAAAACGAACATAAATATTACAAAAATATATATTTCTATTATAAAAAAATAGAATAAATATATTGTTGAAAACGAAAACCACCTCTAAATGTCATCACGTACCAAGTCCACTCCTAACCTATGGAAGGAGCTATAAGCACTTCATATTTTAGTAAACCTCATGTCAAATTCTAATAAATCTGAGTTTTTAATATAATAATAATAATAATAATAATAATAATAATATAACAATGACGAAATCGACATGACCATGAACCTCCTGGAGGAATTTTTATCTGAGGGATTGATTTTGGAGACCAATAAGATTCATGTTGAAACAAATGAATTTTAATTAAAATTTTTAGAATAGAAAGTGCCAAATGTGCAATTTTCTCTAGTCATTTTATCCCATATTGGTTGGGAGAGGTGAAATTAATGAGGATATCTAGAGGTATGTGAGACACTTGGGGTGTGCCCCAAGGGGTACCCACATTTTGTGGAGGAGAGAGGAGTTACATCCCTACCGGTTTACCACACACGTGCGCGCGCCACCGCCGCCGTCCGTTCGGCCGAGTCGAGTCGCGCGTGTGATGAGGTGGCACTTATTTACTTTTTAGAAAAAATTTATTTAAAATATTTTTTCTTAAAACAGTTTAATTAAAAAAAAAAAAACATTTTAATAGAAACGTTTTTTTTTTCAGAATTTATTTATTTTTTTGAATGTTTAAGAATTTAATAAAAAAAAACTTTTAAGAATTATTTTTCGGTTTCACAATTTTCCCCTATAAATACAAGTTTTTTTTTCCTCAGTTTTAAGAACGAAAAACAGTGTTCTGCTTCTGTTTCTGCTCTCTTCTGTTTCTGTTCCGAACTGTTCTGAAACAGTTTCGGTTTTCACTGTTTTGTTCTTCCGGAATTGTTCCGATCTGTTCCGGTACTGTTTCTTCAGTTTGATTTTGGTTTCCGAGTAGTTTGTTCGTTTTGCGAATAGTGTGTGGGGGTGTTTGGTTTTCGGGACTTCTACAGTGCAAAGAATATCTTAGACAGAGAAGAATTCTAGGCTGTTTTATCCTGGAGACGACGGGGCTGATACACTGCTTGCACGTTCTTGGGCAGAACCGCGAAACGTCTTAAAGAGAGCGACCTAGTCCGCGACTCATCCCAAGAAATTTTGGTAAACTCGTTCTTTATTTATTTTCTGCTACAACAATTCATTACTAAGATCTTGATTTTCAACCAATTTCGAATCTTAATCTCTCTCCAGACGATGTCGAGAAGATGTCAATTTCGATGAAGAAGAGTTTCAGGTGGTTTCCTATAAAAAAGAGAAACAAAAAGAAGTTGCAATCCCAATCAGAAGTGTTACAAGAAAATCAATAGGAAGATCAGTCGGAATAAGTTATCACTCTGGTTATATGGATTATTTTTTGTATTGGGATGAGTGACCTTGATTTGATTTGTTTTTACTTTTCATTTTATTTTTTATCTTATCAATTTTGGTCTATTCCCTTGATAAGTTTTTCTGTTTTCTTTTATTTTCATTTTAAAAAAAAAAACATGAGCATGAACCTCCTCCTCTAGAGTAGTGTTATTATTTGGGGAAGTAAATCTATGACATCAAGTTTTATATTATTGTTTAACTTTTACACAAGGCAAGTTGTTAATTTGTAGTTATCATTGTAAGTGAACAGTCAAAGTCCTTGAATTAGTAAATGCTATTGAAGTATTCTAGCTCCCAAATTCAATTATATTTCTATTAGCATTCCACGCACGTGAAAATGTTAGATTTTTGTCTTACATCGTTTTTTTTAGATTGTCCTGACCATTATATAAGTAAAATGAATTATTCTATTTATCACTATATAATTTTAAATTGACTTAGAACCTCCTAACATGATATCAAGAGTCAATAATTATGAGTTTGTTCATCTTGATTTTTTAGTATCAATTTATTGTTCATTTACTGTCACAAAAAATCAATATTTATTTGTTCGTTTCGCAACTATTTCAAGATTTTTCTTGTTGATTTTTATCGTTCAAACTGCAAACAAATTGCAGATCTAAAATCATTGTAAGAAATTTGATTTCCAACAAGACAAGCCATACCATCTTAACCTCGTCCACTCTCATATGCCATCATGAGCTTTTGCAACTTCGCCGTTGTTTCAAGGTTTTTTGCACCTCTTCCTCTTGCCCAAACTGAAAACAAATTGTATATCCATAGTCGAAGATAATTCCAACAAGACCAAGCAAACGGTCATAGCCAACCTCACGAGCCACCTAAAGATTTGGTGGTTTTGCCACGATTCCTCACGTGCCACACTACACAGTCAACAACGTGTCATATCCATATTCTCACCATGTCACTGACATGTAAGTACCACTTCATCGATATGTGATAGTCACATTATTGTTACGACATTGCTATGCCAGCACACATAGCAACCACGACATTGCCATGTCAGGATTATCGTTACCCACTTCACCCACCATATGTCATTGTTATGTGTCTGTCACATCATTGCATCTCACTACATTAGTCCTAGTTGATTCAAGATATGTTTGTTTCACTAGTTCAACTTTTCTTTGTCTAGATCACCATCTTTTAGACAAATTTTCTACAGTTTTTAATCGGTTCTTGACTTTTTTAACCCTCCTATTTCTAATTCTGGGGTTGATTTTTTCATTCGGTGCCTCAATAATATAGTTTTATTTATATTTTTGATTTGATTCACAATATCTTTTTGACTGGTTTAAGGGTTCGTTTTTCAATTCTTTGTTATTTTAGATCTATTCTTGTTTTTTTTCACCTGTCTCATTCTATTTTTTTGGAGTCATTTTTTAATTTGGTGCCTCTACAATATAATTTTCTTTATATTGTTGATTTGGTCTGCCATCTCTATTTGATCGTTTCAAGGGTTCGCCATTCAATTATTCTCTAATTTAGATTTGACCCTTGATTGCTCTTGTGGCTTCAGTTTTACCATATGGTCAAATAATATATTTTTCTTTATATCATTGATATGATTTGTTGAATACAAGTAGGATGTCCAAGCCTGACTCTATAGCTGTTGTTTCTAATTATGCTCCATCCCACACTACAAGTAGTTCTTATTTTTTTATTCTATATGTTGTAACCAAATGACTTTTTAACCTAATATTTTCTCGTCAAAATTATCTGTTGAGAATGATCCTATTATTCACATCGTTGACGGATCCCATTCATAAATAAAAAAGAATTATTAAAAGTGACTTCAATAAACAAAAAAAAAAAAAAAAAAAAATTGGACAAAAAAATTATTAATAGTAATTTGAAAACAAAAAAAATGGAAAAAAAAGGGCAAAAACAAAATATTAATAATGTTTTAGAAAAAAAATAGGGTCTTGACAAAATCGGCTGCTAGAGAGTCGATTTTTCTAAACAACCAAGCCCCAACCGTTTTCTTAATCCACCATATCAACGCCTCATGAAAACTCCAAATAGTTAAAATCGGATATTCAAATGGCGCCTTTTATTTTATTTTATTTATTTATTTATTATTTTTAAATCTTGGCCGATTTTCATTTTTCTGGGAAAAAAGTGAAAACTTGTGCTGACACTCAAGTATTAAACTCGATTATTTATATTTTATATGTAAAACACTCGCTTAAATGCATAGATGTTTTTAAAGAAGATTTGGGCCATTTTATTTTTATTTTTTATAAAAAGAAAACAAAATCGCCACCCAATAATGAATTTAAAATAGGTGTGCTGGATCACCTATTTTTATTACTATTGATGTCTGAAATTGGTACATAGCAACAATATGGTACAGCCGGAGGACACGTGTCTTTTCCGTGCTAAGATGGAGTTGGAGGAATCCAAAGTTCAATCCATTCAAGTCAAGTGGTCAAAGATGTCCAGAGTTCCGAGGTCGCTATTTGTTCGATCTGGGCTGAGCTCTGAGCTGGTACCTCCACAAATATCTACCAGGGTGTTACCTGGTGAAATTCCTCTGGTGTGAGAGTAAGAGCTTAAGGGAAAAAAGTTTATAAATATGTTTCAGGAGGGCAGCTGAGCATTAAGTGATATCTTTGGGCATTAATGACCCTTTCTTTTATAGGCGAGAAGGACGATTAGCATCGCAAGATTAGGAGGCCTAAGCTCGGATAATTACCATAAGCTTGGCGCGTGGAGAGATTAGGCCTTTGGGCCCGGGCTTTTCAATCATTTGAGGAGAAGCCCATGGGTCGGCTATGTACAGATGAAGAGAGGCAGCCTGACCCATGGCATTAAGAAGATTTCCTTCCGTCTTTTTGGAGGCGGAGGGGGGGTTGTCCCCGCTCTGCTTGGTATCTTGAGTTGGGTAGGGGGTGATTCAAATATGAGTCTGCCAAATTGGGTTGTCAACCTCGAGGACTGCCGGCCTGTGGATTGCCAACCCCAAGAGGTGCCGTCTTGAGGAGGTGTCGGCTGTTTAGTAGATAACCGGTCTGAGGCTAGTTGTGGATTGATGACAATGCCTGAGGCTGGGGGCGCTTTTCGTTAATCCTTCATGTGGCGTGTTGAACCGATGGTAATAGATCACCTCTGCTCGAAGAGAGGCATTTGTGGTGGAGTTTTTTCGTCTCAAAGAATCCTTAGGCGCACTTGTTTCCCAAGGAGCAACCCAGGATGGCCTGGAGGGCTGAGCTCAGCATCCTGAGCCCGGAACAGTATACTCAGCCTGGCATGGTTATTCAACCTGACGATGTCTGTAGTCCCTTCTTGGTCATGGCCAGTCAGAACTAAGTTTGGTCATCTGATCGGCGAAGTCTTCAAACACTACGTATCGTCACCCGGGCCCTTATTTAGGGTTTTTATAAACGTGACCGTCTTAAATAGGGAAAGTAAAGGATGACCGAATTTTACACTTATCAATTACAAATATTTTTTATTGCTTTTTAAAGGTCCAAATTATTCAAAAATAACTCCTAAATAAACTAGTACTTCAATAATTCTCAATTTTTATTTATTTTTGCTAAAATTTTTGAAACGAAATTAATGTGATAACAATAACAGTAAACAATTTCCAACTATCAATGTCACACATAATAATTTTATTGTTACACCAAGTCCACTCCTAACCTATGGGGAAAAAAAAAATACTTACACGTCATGTCAAATCTATATATCTATCCTATTAATTTGGATATATTTTACATTTTAGACATTTTGAATCATTGAATCTACTTTAAATTTAACAGTTATGATCAAACACCATTTTAAATTCTTATAACAACTCATCTCAAAATATCTAACATAAATTTCACACTCATATTTCTAAAACAATTAAATAAAATTATATTTTCTATCCTTTAAATTTTATATTTATATTAATTGGTTTTTTATTTACTATTTTTTACACTCATAAATTGAAAAAAAATCAATATATTGCCTCGTAAAAAAAAAGGACCATCAACCTCACATCCCTCTCTATAGTAGTGTACTTATTTAGGGAAGTAAATGTATATATTTGACATCAAGTTTTATTATTGTTTTTGAACTTCAACGTAAGACAATGGAAGTGGTTAATTTGTAATTATCATTGCAAGTCTATGGTCAAAGTAAATGCCATTGAAGCATTCTTGCTCCCAAATTCAACTCTACTAGTTTTAGATCCGCGCATTGCACGACCTTACAAAAAAAATTATAATAAATTCGTAATATTTGATCATTAAACACATCGATATCATTTGATTACTTTGATAGTAATATCCAGTAGCAAATGCATAAATTTTAATAAATAGTGAAGTTCTTTAAATTTTAAAATAAATATACCATTAATAATTACATAAATAATTAAAAAAACAAGAATAAAATAATATTTCTACACATTAATTTTTACTAATATACCAACAAATAATAAGCAAATAACAGTAAATTAAGATTAATTTTATAAATTTTGCAAGTCAAAAAATTCTTATTTAATTAATTTATATTGTATCTTCTTTTTTTTTTTTTTTGGATGAGTAGAATTATTATTTGAATCACAATTATTTTTTGAAGTAATTTAAAATGTGAACCTAAGAATTAATCATAAATTTTTACATTAATTAAAAAAAATTAAATATAGCTAAAAAAATATTGAGTGGAGCCTCTCATTATTTTATATATAGAAAAGGTAGCCCGGTGCTACAAAGTTTTAACTATGCGCAGGGTCCGGGGTAAGATTGGACCACTTAGGACCCACCAAAAAACTTAAAAATTGTATTTTTAATCTCATCAAAACGTTCTCTCTCCTTCCACTTTTAAGAATTAGATATAAATATAAATATATCTCTTAATTTTATTTTATTTTTTAAATTTTAACTTTTATTTTGAATTTTTCTTTTCCTTTTTTATTTGTGGTAATAAAAAAATAAAAAATAAAAATTCTATAAATTTTAATAAGGAATTATGTTTTATAAATATCGAAAATAAATATACTATTAAAAGTTACATAAATAATCATATCTAAATTATATTTCTACAAAATTTTTTTTTACTAATATATATTATAAAATAATAAAAAAATAACCATAAATTAAGATTACTTTTATTAATTTTTGCAAGTCAACAAATTCTAATTATATATATAAAATATTAAAATAAATTATTTTCAAAAAATTACATAATTAACGAAAAATGACGATTTATAAATGTCAAAAATAAATATATTTTTAAAAATTACATAAATAATCATAGTAAAATAATATTTCTAAAAATTATTTTTTACTAATATATTATAAAATAATAAACAAATAGCCATAAATGAAGATTATTTTTATCAAATTTTGCATGTCAACAAATTTTAATTTTATATATAAAGAAGTAAAAAAAAAATAGAATCCACCAAAAGAATTGAAAAATTCATTCTTTAATTTCTTTAAAACCTTCTCTCCTTTCACTTTAGTATTAGACATAGATTTCCATTCCCATTCTACACATTGTGAAACCAAGCAAACTGACATAGGCATCACAATTTTTTTTTTATATAAAGAAAAATTATAATTTTTATTTTATTTTTTTTACTAAATATAAATTTGATTGAATTATTCACTTAAATATCAATTAGATGTTAAATTTAGATTTGATCAATTTAAGGCAACTAAAACATTGTTACGGATAAAAAAGTAATTTAGTATAGACCAAAAAAAAATTACTGGATAGTCCTATATGTACACCATTTATTCTTAAATATACACTCCTATTTAAAAATAGATTTATATAATTTTGAAATTACCATTTTATCCTTCATAAAATAATTTTAACTTTTTTTCTTTTCTTTTACCCCTTTCTTTTCAAAAAACTTACATTAACCCCCCACCCCTAACCCTCGCCAGTCACTCTAAAGGCCCAAACTGTCTCTCCCGCCGCTACAAGTCACACTAACACCCCCACGACTGCCAGTCACCTCTACCCTTGTCCACAGCCATCCCAGCACATCCTATTTTTCTTTTCTCTCTCTCTCACTCTCATCTCCCCCTCTCTCTCTATACGCACACACATGTGTGTGGGTGGGTGGGTGTAGCTCGAATCCGCAGATTATTCGACCTTGAATTTGTGAATTCGAGCTCAGATCCACAAATACGATGCTCGGATGTGCAGATCCGAACAATACACTCACACATAGTGAACGTCTGAAAACCCTAGGAATCGGTCCAACTTTGCATAAAATTTGTTTAAAAGTACTTGAACTGGTCAATAGAAGCTTATCACAGTGAACTGATGACGTGGCAAAGAGCAGTGAGGTGGAAGAGTCATTGTTGACGTGTCGGTGACGTGGCAATGTGTCACTGATGACGTGCCAGTGGGTCATTGCTGATGTAGCGATGATGTGGTAGTGATCTCTACTGAGCTGTCAGATGACATGGCACAGTCAACCGTTGAAATAGCACCATCAACTGCTGATGTGGCATTGACATGTCGTTGATTGTGCGTTAACGTGTAAAAAACGTGGCAATGGATAACTGGTGGAGTGTAGATTTGATACGCGGGTTGCAACTTCCGTTTTGGTGCACGTACGAGCGCGTGAGAAACCATATAGGGTTTCGGTTTTTGTCTTTGTAATCGTCTCGTCGATATGGTTCTGATGGTATGGTCGCTGATGAATTTTGGGCACTGGTTGTTGGTGTAGAGCCCAAAATCTGAAATGGCGAAGCTTGATTGTGTCGTAAGCTTTAGGTGGCACGTGAGCGTGCGTCGATTATCTGGTGGCGGTAGGTTTGATGGCTTTGTGTTTGTCTCGTCGAGATGAATATAATGATACGATGATATTTAAGATTGGAGTGGTGGTAAAGTCTGCAACGGTCAACAGAGATCACAGGAAAAATCGAGAAAAACGACACAGGGGAAGGCTTATTAGGGTCAAGGTTTCGAAAGTTTTAATAAGAATCGGGCCAGGAAACATTGACTCTTGTACTATGTTAAGATAATTGAAAGATTGAATGTTAAGAGAATATGGAGTGATATATTTATATTCAGAAAACAGTACATTGCAGAGATTTACAATAGGAATATTTATTGGGGACTAAAGAAACTCTAGGGTTAAGGTTTTGACCTAATAATACAAACTCATATATTTTATTAACACTCTTCATCGTTAAAACCCTACCACCGTCATAAGGATGCAAAGTGAATGAATGATAGCTAGAGTATATTAATACTCATAATGTTAACACTCCTCGAAGGACTCCCATAAATCACCAAGCACAAAGTACATTTAAAATTCCACATAGCAAGTCCTCCAATACCTTATAGTCGTATATCATATCATCACATTCAAACCGACACTCTAAGATATCAATAAAATGCAATTAGTATTAATCAAGTAATCAAAAATCTAATTTAACAACTTCGGATAGATACTGAGAAGGAAGAGATGATATGATCAATTCCAAAAATCTCTCTATTGCAGGAGGAGAATGCAACTGAGGGCTCCAAAAGAGAGAGAAAAAAAAGACAACGATACATGCACATTCTATGTTGCCACTTTTTCATTTCCATAATATTTTCCTTTCCACTACTTAAGGATTTTCATTCCTCTCACGTTTTCTCCTTTTTCTAAAAAAATATCAATTACACTTTCTGTGGAGGAAGAAAAATTCCTGGTCACTCTATACTAATTATTCACTCCGGCCATGTTTCTTCTTTGAAGAACACTTCCGCCCTCTCTTCTCAAGTATCTTCACTCTGGTTTTCCAACCACCGCCCATGATTTACTCAGATGTTGTTTTCATGGTGAAAGCTCAGTTTCTTGCAATATCAAAATCTTTATATCTCAATAATGCCATGGAATAATGTTTCATTGCTACTCTTCAAAATCATGTTAACCTTCCTTGCAGATCTTGTCCTGTTACTTTTGTCCAAAATGGCCTAAGTCAAACGTAAATATCAGTATATCTTATATATTGTTTGTGCATTACTCATCTCATCCCCTTGCCCTCAGCTTTTTTTGGAAAGAGGTTGCTTTCATGGTTGTCTATACCATCAATCGAATTCCTTTATCTATCATTAGAAACGTTTCTCCTTATGTGTGTTAGCATTGCGTATTCGGTAACTATAATCTCTTGAAATTATTTGGGTGTGTATGTTTTGTCCTCTTCTAACCTAACGAGCATTACCAACGTAAAATCTTGTGCCCAACTAGGTTGTTTTATAGGATATGAAATTGAACATAAAGGATATCGTTGTTTTGATCCTATTTTTAACCATCTCTGTGTTTCCGTTATGTCATTTTTTGGGAACACACGACGTTTTCTTCCATGTCCAAGTTTCATTTGTCCAACCAACGATATTTTATCAATCCATTCATAGACTTATTTCTTAATCACTTTAGCACGAGTGTCACTGAGCCCTAAATATTAACGTTGTGTTTGTCACACCGAAATAGAATGGAACAGAATGAAATGCCAATATGATTATAATTACTATGGTAATATATTGGAATTACTATAGTAATAGAATGGAATGGTCATTACAATTCCTATGTTTTGTGACAAAAGGGATTAGATGTGCCATTGGAATGACCATTCTCATTCAAATGTTTAGTTAATTTCGGGAATAAATCAGAAATTGAAATATACAATAAAGTTTCCACTTAAAAAATATACAATTTTTTTAAATTGAGAATTTTCGAACATAAATCAAATGAAGTTTCAGATAATATATATAAGAGAGAGAGAGAGAAAGAGAGAGAAAAGAAGAAGAAGAAGAAGAAGAAGAAGGGGCATTAGACAGGGGGTAGGTGACAGCTAGTGGTGTTACTAGAGGGGGGTGGGGGTGGTCGTACCGACGTGTGGGTTGGTTAGGAGGGGTATGTGTGTGTATGTGTGTGTGTGTGTGAGAGAGAGAGAGAGAGAGAGAGAATCTGGTGCTGACGCTAGACTCTCGTTGGAGAAGATGGTGTAGGGAAAAGAGAGAGGGAATAGAAGTGTAAAAATAAAAAACAAATAAGGGATATATGTGTTAGAAATTTAATGGGTAAAATAATAATTTAATTATTTTTTCAAAAGGTAAAAAAATAATATAATTAGGTTTAATTAAATTTTATTCTCATTCCAATATTTAATTAGTGTTTGGTCTTATTTTTTGGTTGATGAAGAAATAAAATATAATCCCATGTAATTAGAATTAATTAATATCAAATTTATCTTGTGATTTGTTAATCAAATATTTTGTGAGATTAGAAAATCCTTAATAATAAGAATAAAATTTAATCTCATATACTAAACATAGGAATGTATGGTTACTCCTATGATCATTCTAATTACTTGTTGAATCTCGTGTAACTAACAAGTCGTAACTGAATAACTAAATATTTATTTTAAAAAATAGAAATATAATATATTAACTTATTTTTAAAAATAAACTAACAATTTTTTCAATTAAATATTGTGGGACATGTCTTTTCATTCCCTCTTTAATTTAACATCTAAAAATAAATAAACAATATTGGGAGGCAATGGGACTTTACAACTACCACGATCTTGGAAGATGACATATATATGCACTGATATGTTAGTGGGATCCCGTGGCCTACAAGACTCATTGACTTATTTCGTTTCACACATAATATATAGCATATATTTGTTTAGTATTTTTATTTTAATTGTTAAAATAAAAAAAATAAAAAAAACGAATATAAATTGATGATGTCAAAAATTCTCTGTCACGTGTCAAGTTTCGCACATACTAGAAAGTCTTTTGTTTTCCTTCTCTATTTGCGAAACCGTGAATTCTAATAGGGGACACCAGTGTGGTGTCAGTCAAAGAACCCCCGGCGTGAGAATAAGTTAATCTGAATATAGTGAGAATAAATTGCACACTTCAATCAGTGTCTGCATTATCAGTTACCTTCTTCTCTTTTTATAGAGTAATTAGCTTGTTATCATATGAATGGAAAGATCATTCAGTTACTCGTATCTCCCTGTCGTTACGTATGATGGTCATTATCCCCGTAATTATGGGGGAATCTTTGTAACGGTCCCCATTACTCACAGGTTGTTACAGTCAATTCAGACTTATTCTAACGTATACAGGTTTGATCGAAACTCTGAGATAACTGGTTTCCTCTTTGGCTGTTGACACCTTGGGCTTATACATACCCAAATATGGGCCTTATCAGGTGGCTGCCCATATATTCATAAAGATCACCAAATCAGTATTTGAATCATGAGCTTATACTGCCCCAGCCCACTTGACATGAGGGTTTACCTGACTCCAATTCGGAGCCCATATAACGAATCCTACTCGTTTAGGATTTTATACCTAAGTCAGTTTGGGGTGAGAGTTTTACACACATCAGCCCTCCTAACTTTCGCGATGATTCAGACAAAGAGAAACGAAAGATTACTTCTTCCTTGAGTAAGTTCTTTCTTTCATCCCTTCGATTCTCGACATTTTTCTTTGCATTTGGGTTACTATTCATTGTTTTGCAAAATGTCATCAAATCAATCAATAAACTCTATCGAAGCGGGCTCGTCGTCAAATCCTGCAATGGAACAGACGACGACTGCCTAAGCTACTTCGCATTCTAACCTCAGTATAGATCTAGGGGCAAGTAAGTTCCCAATAAAATGGCTTTCAGCGTTTAGGGAACAATATAATATTCCTTCATCTGTATCGATTAGGGTTCCATCTGAGGATGAACGTCCTCAAGATTCCAGAGAAAATGAGGTTTGCCTTTATCTCTGGATGTTTGAGTATGGACTCACTCTTCTCTTTTCCTCACTTCTCTGCAATCTTTTTCGTCAAATGGAAATTACTCCATCTCAACTAACTCCAAACAGTTTTCATCAAATTATGAGAGCCATAATCCTTGCTAGACTGAATAACGTTACCCTTTCCGTTGACACAATTAGAAGCATAAGCCAGCTTAAATACCTCGCCAAAATTGATGGACATTACCTTTCTATTCCCAAAGAATTTTCGTTTCTTATAGACCTTCCAGCTAAGGTCAAAGACTGGCAGCTATGGTTCCTCTTCTTTTCTGGAGATTGGGAATTCTCTCATAAGGAAATGAGACAGTCCTTAATAGTGCCAAAGTGCTTCAGCTCCTCAAGTAATGATATACCCAACAGTCTATTTCTTATCTAAAATTCTGCTGAAGTAGTTTTTTATCATATTTATTGATTTATCAAGTGCAGGTGATAGCGCTTGTCGAAAGCTCGGTCTCACTCCAAAAATTAAAGGAGATTTGGATAAGTTTCTAATCCCTAAAGACCGCTTTTACAGAGAATTTGCATATTGGCAATTTGTCCGACCTACAATGGATCCATCTCGTCTTTAAGAATTAGCTGAGCTTCAGATTAATACCCAAAAAAGGAAAAGGCCGGCAAAGAGACTTGCCAAAAAGACAGATTAATCATCATCCCAACCTCTTTGCACCGTTGCTGGTAGCCAGACCATCCATCAAGCCCTTTCTCATGATGATCTCGAAGTAGCAGTATCGGATGATGACTGCCAACCTCTCATCCTTCGCAGAAGAGGGGTTATTCCTGTTACAGTTCTATCATTGATTCCAACTAATGAGCAAGCTCAAAGTGAACCAACTTCCGTTTCCAGATCAGCTTCTCTTTCTAGATCAGCGGATGTCCCTGTCGCAAAACCTCCTATTATTGATCCTCCTGTTGTAGATCCTCTTGTAGCTAGTCATCAATCCTCCCCAGTCCCTGCTTCTAGCCAAAGAGCTAGCCGAGGAATGACTAAGCAGCAAATGTGCCAACTTATTGATGAAATTGGTCCTTCTGTTCTAGGTCATCATGCTATTTTCGACGATGCCATTAAATTTCTGTATGATCAATCCTGGGACAAAGGCAAGAAAAGGAATGAAGGCAAGAATAAGCCCGAAATCGTTCGAATAGTAATCTATGCCCTTTTCCATGTACTTGCACTATTTTAATCTATCTTTTAATTTCAAATAATCTGATTGTTCGATCTCATCTAATAACAATCTGATCATATCAGTGTATGCATATGTCATCCGCTCTGGTTAATTGTGGTAAGGACGAGAATGAGCTAGACACCCAACTGATGCATCAAATGATTGAGCTCAACAAAGTTGAGACTAAGGTACAAGAGTTGAAAAATGAGAAGTTAAAGCTTGCCACCGATCTTGCCTTATTCAGATCTTCTCAAGAACAATTCAGGGCCGAATTGCAATCTTCCAACGAACAAAATGAGGCTTTTCAAAAGAGTAATGCACTTATCTACTCTGAGAATAACGAGCTTAGAACGTCGATCACTGTGATCAGAGAAGAAAGCACATCTCTTAGAGAAGAATCCCTCAATCTTTCAGAGGAGCTTGTCTCAGCCCGTCTGATAATTGATCAGAAGGATGCCGAGATTAAAGAAAAAGATGCTGCCTTTAAGAGAAATCATGATAAGTTCCAAGAGGAAGAGGTTTCTTTTCAAAGGTTTCAGTCTGAAAAAAGAGCAGATGTCTGCTGAGCTGTCAGCTGCACAGGAGAAGGCCAAAAAAGACATTAACAACCTCTGATCTTCTTTAAGAACGAATAAAAAAAGCTTCAGAAGGTCGACTTTGCTTTCTGCCAAAGGCTGGTGTCAGAGGAATTACCTGAGGCTGATCTCTCCTTCCTGGATCTTGATGACGAAACGAAGGAAGTAATCGAAGAACATCAAGAGTTACCCAGTTTAGCAGTCGAGGTTCCAGTAGAGAGCTCAACACGGATTGTTGATCCTGATAACAATGACTGATATCTCAGCTGAACTTTGGTCAAATCAACCAATTGTCACCAATCTGCATCCTCCTTTTCCATTAATTTTCATATCTTTTCATCATTATTTTTTGTTGGCCTGTAATTAACTTTATTAATGACCATATCTTTAACCATCATGATCTGTAACTGAACAGTTACTGCCGTTACGATTTTAAAGATTTTTTATGATGATTATAGTACGTTTTTATCAGCACATGTCACCTCCTCATTTAATGTGTGCCTTTTTCGATGCTTCAACTATCTTCCTCTATGCCCCTTGCTCAACTATTTAAAGGTACCACTAGTTGTTCATATTTCAAGAAACCTTTCCTTGCGCCAATATCCATACTTCCAAAAAATTCCCTTGACAGTCATGGGCTCCAACATCTGGATTAACAGCCCTTCTGCCTATTCAAGAATCCAAGTTGAGAGACACAATAAGATTGAATTAGGGGAGCATTTTCATTCTTTGATGCAAACAGCCATGAACGCCAAAGATGAGTATCCACGCCTTCGTGCCATGGATGAGGCTTCTGCTATTTTCGCTGTAAGACCCCGACTTTTCAAAATACGAATAATTTAAGTCGCGTTTTAAAATATTTTGAAAATATCGGGGTAGACTACGATATTAATTATGTGAATTAAAATTTTAGGGAGGTTTGTGTAATATTACAAAAATATCTTCATTTATATATATATATATATATATATATATATATAGAGAGAGAGAGAGAGAGAGAGAGAGAGAATGGAAGATTGGTGAAGTGGTAAGGGAAGAATGGGCACTGTCCGGCCGGTTGAGCACACGTACACACACACACACACACACACACACACATATATATATATATATTCATACAAACAAAATCGGGAAGAAAAATCCAGAACCGAAGAGAAAGAAGAAAGAGAAAGGAAGAGAAAGAAGAGAGAGGAGAGTCGCCGACGGTGGGCTTGCGGTGTGGATGTCTCGTCTCCGGTAAGTGGGTATGTATGTGTTCTATTTCCGTCCATCGTCGTGTGTATTGTTGTGTATGTATGTGTATGAGCAATATGTGTGTATGTGGGTATGTTGTGTGTGTGTGTGAGTGTCGCCGTCGGTTAGTTGGCCGACGGTGAGTTAGTGGATTCTGTTGACGGTGGGGTGACAATCGTATGTGTTTCCTGTTTTCTGTTATAGCAGGGTGTGGTTGTGTGTACGTGTTCCGACAGTGATGGAGGTGCCTTGTTCGTATGAGTGTGGGTATGTTCTTCCGGTGGGGTGTCGCCGACGGTGGGTTAGAGAGAGAGAGCTCGCTGGTGGTGTGAGTTTTGGTTGGCGGGGTGTGTGTGTGTCTGCTCATTTGTGGTGTATGCGTGGAAACAGGATATGTATGTGTGTGTGGTGAATTCAGTCGGAGTGGGGTCCGATAGTGGTGTGCCATAGGGGGTGTGTGTGTCTAATGCTGCATGTGTGTATGTTTGTTTCTGATGTGTGTGTTGTATATACTGTGTGAGTGTGGTTGTGAGGTTTGGGTGTGTTGTATTGTGTGGGTGTGAGCCGATGGTGAGAAGAGAGAAAGAGAGGTGGTTGAGATCTCAAAATAGAGCAGGAGGAGGAAGACGATTACCGCCTAAGCGGTGGATTTTTTCCCAGGCGGTGAAACTACAGTGTGCAGTTGAGAGAAAGGGAGAAGCAGTCACTCGTTCGCCTAGGCAGTGGGACGTCGCTTAGGCGGTGGGGAGCAGAATCAAGAATATATGAAATTTTAGGAAAATCCACGATCTGTTCGGAACAGGTAATATTTTCTAATTTATTCTATGAATTCTAAATTTAGTTTCTAACCTTAGAATATCAAAATGAGAATAATAAACAATGAGATCGTTTATATGAATTAGGTGTAAATCGTAAATTTTAACAACGCTAAACTAGTCGAATAACATCTTCATATATCAAAACGAGGTGAAGGGAAAATTTATGAACATAGGGCTTGCATTGTACAATTAAGTTATTTTCTCTATAATATTAATCTAGGCCTTGTTACAAATATGTTCAAAAATTGTCGAAAGTTCAGTAGCGGATATTTGGTGGAGCTTTTGAGAGCAGAATATCAGGTGAGTGTATTGTCTTCTTGTCAAACTATTTTTATATATACATGTGATGAAATTTGTGTTTACTTCCACTGTATGATTTCAAATGATACTGGATCAAGCAAATTTTTGGAGTGAGTTGGTGAAACGAATTTTTGGAGAATTGTATTGGTTTCTAAAAAAAAAGGATATTTAATAATTTTCGTTGGATTTTGAGTGAGTTGGCGGAAATGGATTTTCGTTAAAATATGGTGGTTTTTAAAAGAGGATAGAAAATATTTGGTTTTCATAAAAATAGAGAGGGGGAAAATGGTTGAATTAAAAATTAGACGGTTTTCAATCAAAAGTGAAAAATATGATTTTCGGATTTAAAAGTGGGTTTTGCGAAAAAGGGGTGGACGTTGGTGATTTTTAACGGTATTGATGAGGTGGTGATATATATTATGGTCTGTTCGGAGGGTGGTCTGGCAGATGGATATTTATTTGTGATTTGGTAATGATATTATTGAGTTGACTATGCCATAGTTTATGATATCCTGTCCGGAGGGTAGTCCAGCAGGTGGTGATTCATATTATGGTCTGTCCGGAGGGTGGTCCAGTAGATGGATATTTATTACGGTAAATGATATTATGTGGTGATTTATATTATTGGCCTCCGGAGACATCCGGTAGGCGGTGATTTGTGCAGTTAGGTCCGCTTGGAAGGCATATCCTACGGATGGTTACGGTACTTTTGCAACTCCCGATCGTGAGGTTAAATGATCACTATGGCTAGCAGGTGGTGTGGTGATGTGGTGTCTTAATTTAGTATTTGGTGATTTATTATATATATGGTGATTGGTCTTATTTTATACTGGATGGGTTTTAAATGGAATTTATTTATACCGCTTTACTTTCACTGCTTATATACTGGAGATTTTACCAACTGTGTGGTGTTTATATATTTACGCTTGATCCATTTAAATGTTATATTATTTAGAATGAATTATTATTATTATTATTATGTTAAAAATAGTTTTTACTAAGAAGGCAGTACACTCGCAGGTGAAATAGCTAGGAGTCGGTCCCCTACTGGCACTAGGTAGAGCTATGTGATGGAGTCTTATGGGCGTTTGAGAGAAGTTGTCAAAGGCAAACCTATAAAAGGTTCATGGATAAATACTTTTAGTTAGGGAAAAATTTCGGGACGGGTGTGTCCCCCATAATAGATGGTTGTATTATTAAGTGTGTAAACTTTGTCATTTATTAGTTTATTTGGGTTTTTGGTGATATCATGTTGTAGTCACGCCAGCCTCGGAATGACGGGTGTCCGGGACGGATTGTGACAATTTTGGTATCAGAGCCTAGGTTATAGGTTCTGTCGACTTGTCAGTTGTTGTGCCAGTAGAGAACCATAAGATAGGAAGACGTGTCAATCGTCTAGTCAGTAGGGGACATAAGATAGGGTGTTAATAGGTTAATTAGATACGTGAGTATTAGTTCTTCCATTACATTAGTTAGTGCATTGGCTCTGTGCTTGGAGGGTTGTTTTGTTGGTGGGTAGTGATGCGACAAAATGGTGATATTGTCAGATGGTGGATTCGGGTGGTGTTGTGTTATTAGTAGTGGTCATGAGTGAATCGCGAGTGTGGGAGTATTAATAATTGTAAAATATGGGATTTTAATTGAGCAACAATTATATGCATATTGGGTGGTGATGAGATAAATATTGGTAGCACCCAATAAGTCATCCAATAAGTCGTTATTAAAATATTAGCTTGTATAACATAACACATTTAAGTTGGAATATGAAATGACATTCAATAAGTATAATATTGCCTTCTAGGCAATATGAAAGACATCTTATAATGATATTAAAAACAAAGAGAGTTACATTAGTTGAAAATTAAAGATGTGGAAAAACTGGGACGAGAAGGTAGTATGTTCTAGATTGACGGGAAAGTAGAGTAAAAGTTTATGAAACTTGTAATTATAGCAAGCGTAATAGAAAATGATATGTAGAAAATAGTCGAGAAATTGAGTCTGGATGAAAATAAGTGCGCATAAATAGAGTTCGTTTGTTTGAGGTAAAGCTAAAGTTTAAAAAAGAATCGAAGGGCGTATTGTTGGGAAGGAAAAATTAGTACCCCAGTTGGTTTGATAATGAGTCCGAGAGATCAGAAAAGTGTTAAATAAAGGATATCATGATACGGTTTGTAGGTATTGGGCACTAGTCAGAATAAGTTAGGTGGTAGATATTTTAGTAGCTAGGAATTTTCCCCATGTAGTTTCTAAAAGAAACATTAGGGTGCTAGTAAGCGTGATTAGTAACCTTAGTTGTTGTAAAAATAAGTTCTATAATTTTAAGGGGTGAAGGTTCGGCTAATTAATTTGGCTAAATATAGTCGTGTTGATAAAATGCAGGAATCTGGGATTTGGAATTTTTAACTTTGGGGACTTTAAAGGTGGTCGCTACGGTGTTAGAAATTAAAAAAATGGCCGAATAGTGGAAATGTGAGTAAATTAGCTTTTGGTTTAGGAAGTCCCTGTAGAAGAAGCCTTGTGACGGCCCTAGGAAACCGGGTCGTTACAATAATTTGGATTATTAACTCGTGATTTACGTGGACCTGGTGTTTTATCCAGGAAGATCCAGTATGGTACTTATCGGTTAAAATGGATGGTTTGTTAAATCGACTTGCAAAAGATCAGGATATTAGATTGAGGGTATTATCAGTTGAAGGTTAGAGACTATGACGTGGTGAAAAACGGTGACTCGGTCGAGAGTAGAGAAGAGCCTGTAGAACATTTCTAGAGTGTGTTACAAATGCTGAGAGAAAAGCAAATTGTATGCTAAATGCAATAAATATGAGTATTGATTTATTTGAGTGGTAATTTTAGAGCTAGTGCTCTTGAGGCATAGTATTTAAGAATATACAAAGGGAGTCGAAGTGATGGGTTGACGAAATATGGAGAAGGTCTAGAACTTGTGACTGGAACTTGAAACCTTTTGGAGCTAGTAGTGATTGTATTTGTTTTGATGTTTAGCGACATTTTCAATATGATGGGATTTGTGCTTTAGTCGTAGGGCTGGCTATAGCAAAAATTTTGGGTTGGAAGTTGGTAAGTTGGTTGTCTATATTAAATTATGGGTTGAGTTGAGACCCTTATAAGTTTAGTGTGTGGTTGGTCAGATGGTAATGCTGTGTGAAAGTTTGTTTCGAAAACGACATTGATTTGAGAGTCGGACATCCAGCTAAGAAGGTTTTGTGATACCATAGGGATTTGACTGTAGAACTGATATGTGTGTCCAAACGAATGATGAAGTTGTGAGGTTTTGGAAATAAAAATGTGTAGGGTTAAAAATGACAATTAACGGAAGAGACCTTAAAAGAGATGAATAGAATAATATATGCAATGCCCGGTGATGCTAAATTATTGAAATTGTGTAAGTATTTTTATTAGTTTGTAAAGGAAATGGGAAATCGCAATATTTGTAGTTAGGCGTTTGTTATTAAAGTTAAGAGGGAGTAATAATATCCAAGTGGGTTATTGTAGCTTCGATCTATTCCAGAAGGAAAGGGGGAAAGTAGCTCGAAGAATTTTTTTTCCTGATGCATATGTTAGTACACATGTTGATGGGATCGTTCAAATTGCATGATACATCAATTCAATGCAAACGGTAAATCTAGTTAAGTTAAGATAATCATTCTTTTGAAAGTGAGAAGGATTTATTTCTCTTGGTAATTGATTAATCGGTTATTTGGGAAGTTGGAATTTCAATGCTAAAATCATAAGTATGGTCGCCGTGTTGTGATCTGGATGATAATTGTTATCAAAGTGAAATAAGCCGTCAGTGTATGAACAGTCCGTGGGGGAAACTGTAGTGTCAAAAGCTGATAGTTATTTGAATATGCGGGTTGAATTTTTCATACTCCTTTAGTTGCCCAAGTGGAAGTTGATACCTTGTTCCAGTCATGGATTAACGGTGTATCAGGAAATACGATTCAAGTGTTGAAAGATATGTTGAGGGGTTGCATCATGGAAGTTTCTGGTAAGAGAGATGATCGCGCAATGTTAATAAAAATCTGTTTATGTAACTATCTTGTCATCAATTGTGGTGGTATCGCATAAAGCGCTATATGAAAATGATATAGGATTCCGGTCTGATAGATTGCACTAAGATAGAAAAACGAAACTTTTGCGAGATTTAGAAATAGCCTGATATGGCTACATTTTTTTTTATTGGAAATTAGAAGTTATTGAGATGTCATGGGACAAGGAGAATTTGAAATATCCTTGAGATGATATGTATTCATGATATAATATTTTACAAGTTAGTAGCTAGTAAATATTTTACAAATTAGTAGCTAGTAATTATTTTACAAGGAGAATTTGAAATATCCTTTGTCATTTGAGTCGTATATATATACGTGGATATATGTTTAAAGCATGTTAGGCATGTGGAAACTAACTTGGAACACGTGACCTTATCAGGGACTTGATTAAATGTGGAGGCATGAAGGGAATTCTTATAGATAACTCGTTGGATGTATTTGGATATGTAGCGAGGTGGTTGGTGATATCTATATGTGGAAGGACATTGTTATGTTTTGGAGGTAATTTAAAATATATTTATGTGATTTTGGCGTGGTGCAAAAGATTTATCGGTAATATTTGGAATGTTTGTAAGAAAAATGAAATTCTAAGGGAGATACTGAATTGAAAATTTTGAGCTAATTGTGCTTATTAGACTGCTTATGCAATTGGGTGTAAGTGTTGTTAGTTTAAATATAAAACGGTGATATCATGGCAAACTGGTCGACTGAAAAATGTGGGAAGAAAATAAATAAGTGTTGGTTACGGAATTTTTTTTTTTAGCCAGAATGAATAGGCTCAATCAATTGAGATTCTCTAACCGTTGGTTGTTCGTGTTTAGCGTGATCGACCAAGTGCACCCTATTCGTTGGGTAGTGGATATAATATCGATCACTGTAAACGGAGGTATTGTAATAAATGAGTATATTTTGACGAAATAAAATTATTATAAATTTTGGGCGACTTGTAATTATGAGACCCTAAATAGGAAACAGTTGTTCTAAAATCACGTGAGGTGAACATAACCATGTGATGCAACTTTGTCATACTAGTAGATTGACGAAAATTTTGGGACAAAATTTCTTTTAGGAGGGAAGTGTTGTAAGACCCCAATTTTTCGAAATACGAATAATTTAAGTCGCGTTTTAAAATATTTGGAAAATATCGAGATGGACTACGATATTAATTATGTGAATTAAAATGTTAGGGAGGTTTGTGTAATATTACAAAAATATCTTCATTTTTATATATATATATAGAGAGAGAGAGAATGGAGGATTGGTGAAGTGGTAAGGGAAGCATGGGCACTGTCCGGCCGGTTGAGCACACACACACACACACACACACACACACACACATATATATACATACAAGGAAAATCGGGAAGAAAAATCCAGAACCGAAGAGAAAGAAGAGAGAGAAAATAAGAGAAAGAAGAGAGAGGAGAGTCGCCGGCGGTGGGCTTGCGGTTTGGATGCCTCGTCTCCGGTAAGTGGGTGTGTATGTGTTCTATTTTCGTATATCGTCGCGTGTGTTGTGTGTGTATTGTTGTGTATGTATGTGTGTAAGCAGTATGTGTGTATGTGGGTATGTTGTGTGTGTGTGTGTGTGTGTGAGTGTCGCCATCGATTTGTTAGCCGGCGGTGAGTTAGTGGATTCTGTTGACGGTGGGGTGACAATCGTATGTGTTTTCTGTTTTCTGTTATAGCAGGGTGTGGCTACGTGTACGTGTTCCGACGGTGATGGAGATGACATGTTCGTATGAGTGTAGGTGTGTTCTTCCAGTGGGGTGTCACCGGCGGTGGGTTAGAGAGAGAGAGCTCACTGGTGGTGTGAGTTTTGGTTGGCGGGGTGTGTATGTGTCTGCTCATTTGTGGTGTATGCGTGGAAACAGGGTGTGTATATATGTATGGTGACCATGGTCCTTATAAAAATTGCAATACTTAGAGCGATTCTTCCGATTTGACTTAGTGGTCTGTCTGGGGGGCCATCGAATTATATTTGATGTATGAATCTTCTACAATATTCGTGAGATCGGCATGCGCAACCTAAGAAGGCCTGGCTCCTGGCGAACTTCTGGCCTAAAATTTGAATTCGTTGTTTGGTCTTTATGCCTATCAAACGTGCCAGATTTTACCTTGCCAATGTGTTTCTCATTTTGCTTGAGATGATCCCGAAATGTTCCCCTATCTTCTCTAACCAGTTTCACATCTTCTAGCTTCATGTAAGGCTTGGATTTTTCTATCAACTCTGTCATACTTCGAGGGCACTTTTTGGTTAAGGAATCTTGAAATCGGCCAGGTCGTAACCCTGACGTAAAAGCATTGATTACAAGGTTTGTATCACAACTTTCGATGCATGTCAGCTCTTCATTAAACCGGCTCATATACTGGCGCAACGTTTCTCATTTTTCCTGACGCAAAGCAAGCAGAAAATTTGGTCCTTTCATTAACCTCTGACAGGTTATGAAGCGGTAGATAAACATCTTTCCAAACTCATTAAACGATGTTATATAGTTCGCAGGAAGAGGATGCAGCCATTCAAGAGTCGATCCCTTCAAAGTGGTCGCAAAAGCTCTGCAGATTGTGGAATCGCTGGAATTATACAGTTTCATGACATGTTTGAACTGACGGATATGGTCAACTAGATCAGTTCTCCTATCGTACGTTTCAAACTTCGTTGGATTGAACTTTTCAGAAAGTGGGACAGCTAGTATCTCCGGAGAGAAGGGCATCTCAGTTCCCTTCAATAATGTATCTAGCTCATCCAGAGGTTGAACTCTCTCCACTTAACTCCTGGTTTGTCGATGTGAATCAATAGTCTTAGTTTGAATATTGGTCCCCCGTTTTGGTTGATGGCTGGCCTCCCCATGGGCAGGCCATTCCTCATAAGATTGAGGATCAACATGTCATGGAGTCTCTACCTCCTCCCTGACTCCATGAGTACTCGTATTAAACTACAATCTGTTATCAGCAATTATGCTAGCCATGTACTTGATAGTTTCTACCATCTCGGCCATTTTCGCGTTAAGAGTGTCTATCTTTGCATCCATATTTACTGCAACGGATGGCAGATTAGATGGAATCTCTTCACGCTGCTCTAAACGAACATCTCCGTGCTGCTCCTCTGATACATCTAGGTCTGACGGTGGTGGTAAGTCATTATTCTGACTTGTCACCGGTGCCCTAGCTTGCAATTGCCTCATATCTGCAACGTAAGATTTTATGTTCGTTTCCCATAGACGGCTCCAACTGATGATGTCAAAAATTATCTGTCACGTGTCAAGCTTCGCACGTACTAGAAAGTCTTTTGTCTTCCTTCTCTATCTGCAAAATCGTGAATTCTAATAGGGGACACCGGTGTGGTGTCAGCCAAAGAACCTCTGGCGTGAGAATAAGTTAATCTGAATATAGTGAGAATAAATTGCACACTTCAATCAGAGTCTGTATTATCAGTTACCTTCTACCCTTTTTATAGAGTGATTAGCTTGTTACCATATGCATGGAAATATCATTCGTATCTCCCTGCCATTACCTATGATAGTCATTATCCCCGTAATTATGAGAGAATCTCTATAACGGTCCCCATTACTCACGAGTCGTTACAGTCAATTCAGACTTATTCTAACGTATACAGGTTTGATAGAAACTCTGAGATGACTAATTTCCTCTTTGGCTGTTGACACCTTGGGCTTATACATACCCAAATATGTGCCTTATCAAGTGGCTGCCCATATATTCATAAAGATCACCAAATCAGTGTTTGAATCATGAGCTTATGCTGCCCTAGCCCATTTGACATGAGAGTTTACCTGACTCCAATTCGGAGCCCATATAACGAATCCGACCCGTTTAAAATTTTATACTTAGGTCAGTTTGGGACGGGAGTTTTACACACATCATAAGTATAACAAAAATTTATATTTCTATTATAAAAAAATGGAATAAATATATTGTTGAAAACGAAAACCACCTCTAAATGTCATGCACGTACCAAGTCCACTCCTAACCTATGGAAAAAGCTATAAGCACTTCATATTTTAGTAAACCTCATGTCAAATTCTAATAAATCTGAGTTTTTAATATAATAATAATAATATAACAATGACGAAATCGACATGACCATGAATCTCCTGGTGGAATTTTTATTTGAGGGATTGATTTTGGAGACCAATAAGATTCATTACTAAGATCTTGATTTTCAACCAATTTCGAATCTTAATCTCTCTCCAGGCGATGTCGAGAAGATGTCAATTTCGATGAAAAAGAGTTTTAAGTGGTTTCCTATAAAAAAGAGAGAAACAAAAAGAAGTTACAATCCCAATCAGAAGTGTTACAAGAAAATCAATGAGAAGATCAGTCGGAAGAAGTTATCAGTCTGGTTATATGGATTATTTTTTGTATTGGAATGAGTGATCTTGATTTGATTTGGTTTGACTTTTCATTTTATTTTTTTTATCTTATCAGCTTTGGTCTAGTCCTTGATAAGTTTTTCAGTTTTCTTTTATTTTCATTAAAAAAAAAAACATGACCATGGACCTCCTCTTTTCTAGAGTAGTGTTATTATTTGGGGAAGTAAACCTGTGACATGTTTTATATTATTGTTTAACTTTTACACAAGGCAAGTTGTTAATTTGTAGTTATCATTGTAAGTGAACAGTCAAAATCCTTGAATTAGTAAATGCTATTGAAGTATTCTAGCTCCCAAATTCAATTATATTTCAATTCACAATCCACACACATGAAAATGTTAGATTTTTATCTTACATCGTTTTTTTTAGATTGTCCTGACCATTATATAAGTAAAATAAATTACTCTACTTATCACTATATAGTTTTGAATTGACTTAGAATCTCTTAACATGGTATCAAGAGTCAATGATTATGAGTTTGTTCATCTTGATTTTTTAGTATCAATTAATTGTTCATTCACTGTCACAACAAATAAATATTTATTTGTTCGTTCCGCAACTATTTCAAGATTTTTCTTGTTGATTTTTATCGTTCAAACTGCAAACAAATTGCAGATCTAAAATCATTGTAAGAAATTTGATTTCCAACAAGACAAACTATACCATCTTAACCTCGTCTACTCTCATATGTCATCATAAGCTTTTGCAACTTCGCCGTTGTTTCAAGGTTTTTTGCACCTCTTCCTCGTGCCCAAACTGAAAAAAAATTGTATATCCATAGTCGAAGATAATTCCAAAAGACCAAGCAAACGGTCATAGCCAACCTCACGAGCCACCTAAAGATTCGGTGGTTTTACCACGATTCCTCATGTGCCACCCTACACAGTCAACGACATGTCATATCCATATTCTCACCATGTCACTGACATGTAAGTACCACTTCATCGACACGTGATAGTCACATCATTGTTACAACATTGCTATGTCAACACACATAGCAACCACGACATTACCATGTTAGGATTATCGTTACCCACTTCACTCACCATATGTCATTGTTATGTGTCTGTCACATCATTGCATCTCACTACGTCAGTCCTAGTTGATTCAAGATAGGTTTGTTTCACTAGTTCAACTTTTCTTTGTCTGGATCACCATCTTTTAGACAGATTCTCTACAGTTTTTAATCTGTTCTTGACTATTTAAACCCTCCTATTTCTAATTCTGGGGTTGATTTTTTCATTCGGTGCCTCAATAATATAGTTTTATTTATATTTTTGATTTGATTCACAACATCTATTTGACTGGTTTAAGGGTTCGTTTTTCGATTCTTTGTTATTTTAGATCTATTCTTGTTTTTTTTTTTTACCTGTCTTGTTCTATTTTTTTGGAGTCATTTTTTAATTTGGTGCCTCTACAATATAATTTTCTTTATGTTGTTGATTTGGTCTGCCATCTCTATTTGACCGTTTCAGATGTTCGTCATTCGATTCTTCTCTATTTTAGATTTAACCCTTGATTGCTCTTGTGGCTTCAGTTTTACCATATGGTCAAATAATATATTTTCCTTTATATCATTGATATGATTTGTTGTATACAAGTATGATGTCCAAGCCCGACTCTTTAGCTGTCATTTCTAATTCTGCTACATCCCACACTACAGGTAGTTCTTATTTTTTTATTCTATATGTTGTAGCCAAATGACTTTTTATCCTAATATTTTCTCGTCAAAATTATGTGTTGAGAATGATCCTACCATTCACATTGTTGATGGTTCCCATTCATAAATAAAAAAAAGAATTATTAATAGTGATTTAAATAAACGAAAAAAAAAATGGACAAAAAAATTATTAATAGTAATTTGTAAACAAAAAAAAAAATGGAAAAAAAAAAGGGCAAAAACAAAATATTAATAATGTTTAAAAAAAAAATTGGGTCTTGACAAAATCGGCTCCTAGAGAGTCGATTTTTCAAAACAACCAAGCCCCAACCGTTCTCTTAAAGTCTTAATCCACCATATCAAGGACTCATGAAAACTCCAAATAGTTAAAAATCGGATATTCAAATGGCGCCTTTTTTTTTTTTTTTTAAATCTTGGCCGATTTTCATTTTTTTTTGGGAAAAAAGTGAAAACTTGTGCTGACACTAAGGTATTACGTCATTAATATATATATATAATATTAAAAATAATCACATGTGAAATAAATTACTATTTTCTATCTAAAATTATAATGAAAATAATGATCACTTAGATTGCTGCAATGTGATAATTATTAAACTTTAAGCTACTACGTGTTCAAACTAAAAGTATGAGGACTAAAGTGAGATTTGGGTCAAACTTTAGAAGAATAAAGTGTCAAAAGCTTTTTCAATTATATACCTTGTATGCAGCCGCTCCTTCACAAATCCTCCCAACCCTAGCGGCATGTTTGGTTGAATGGAATCGAGGACGGAATGGAATCGCATTCCGCCCTCGATTCCTATTCCGTTGTTTGGTTCTCCAATGGAATCATTTTGTGATTCTATTGGAATGAAATTGGATGGAATGAGATTCCATTTGAAATGGGGTGGAATGAGATTCCAACCCAATGGAATCAATATCTTAAATTACATGATAGCCCTTGAAAATTGAGAACAAAAATAGAAATTAGAGAACATAAATTGAAATTAGAGAACAGAAAGTTGGGAATAGAAATAAAAAATTGAAAACAAAAAATTGAGAACAAAACTAAAAAATTGAGAACAGAAACTGAAAATTGAGAATAGAAACAAAAAATTGAGAACATAAACCGAAAATTGAGAACAAAAACAGAAAATTAGATAACAGAAAATTGAGAACATAAACTAAAAACTGAGAACAAAAACATAAAATTAAAGAACAGAAAATTGAGAACAGAAACTGAAAATTGAGAACATAAACTGAAAATTGAGAACAAAAATATAAAATTAGAGAACGAAAAATTGAGAACAAAAACAAAAATTGAGAACAAAAACATAAAATTAGAGAATAGAAAATTGAGAACGGAAACCGAAAATTGAGAATAAAAACAGAAAAATGAGAACAAAAACGAAAAATTGAGAACAAAAACTGAAAATTGAGAACAAAAAATAGAAAATTAGAGAATGGAAAATTGAAAAAGGAAACTGAAAATTGAGAACAAAAACAGAAATTAAAGAATAGAAACTGAAAATTGAGAATAAAAATAGAAATTAGAGAACAAAAACTTAAAATTGAGTTTAATAGTGAAATACAATAAAATGAGGAAAGGAATAGAATAGTGAAATATAATAAAATTTTATTATAACCAACCAAGAAGAGAATGGAATAATAATTTTATAAGGACAAAATAAAAATTTTACTATATTTCACTATTCCATTCTTTCTTTCATTCCTTACCAACCAAACAAGAGAATGGAATAGTGATTCCATTCACAATTTCATTCTATTCCTTCTCTCATTCCATTACTTCTTTCATTCCATTTCACCCTCATTCCATTCCGTCCAACCAAACATGCCGTAGATGTTTCAAAATCCTGACAACCCTAGATGTGTGCAACCGCTCCTTCCCAAATCCACATCAAGTATCTCTCTCTCTCTCTCTCTCTCTCTGACACTGCAATCCCAACAACGAAGGTACGAAGGATGTGGGTGATGACGATGCAGCTAGGCGAGGGTGTGAATGGCGATGGTCGGTAGTGGTTGATCGGCGGTTGGTGCGGCTAGCGATCATGCCCAGTGAAGTTCGGCTATGGTTTAGATGGCTCTGGTCTGTGGTGGTTGATCGTCGGAGGTCGCACGAGCAAGGACCCTCGTCGATCAAAAAAACGATCTGTGGTGGTTGATCGTCGGAGGCCTGTGATGCTTTGAACAGGGGAATGAAGAAAAACCGGATCGGTTCACTGGTTTGCGATTGAACCGGTTTGAATCGGCCGATTGAACGATTTAACCGATTAAACGGTTTTTAGGGTATTTCCGGACAGGAAACATGGCCGGTCGACGGTTTGACCGGCTTGTCCGGTCCGATTTTTAAATCATTGTATCAAACTCGTTTATTTATATTTTATATGTAAAACACTTGCTTAAATGCATAGATTTTTTTAAAGAAAATTTGGGCCATTTTATTTTTATTTTTTATAAAAAGAAAACAGAATCGCCACCGAATAGTGAATTTAAAATAGGTGTGTTGGATCACCTATTTTTATTACTGTTGATGTCTGAAATTGGTAGACAACAACATTATTGTACGGCAAGAGGACACATGTCTTTTCCGTGTTGAGATGGAGTTGGAGGAATCCAAAGTTCAATCTATTCAAGTCAAGTGGTCAAAGATGTCCAGAGTTCCGAGGTCTCTATTTATTCGATCTGGGCTGAGCTCTGAGTTAGTACCTGCACAAAGACCCATCGGGATATTGTCCGGTAAAGTCCCTTCAGAATGAGAGTAAGAGTTCAGGGGGAAAAATGTTATAAATATGTTTCAGGAGGGTAGTTGAGCATTAAGTGATACGTTTGGGCATTGATGACCCTTCCTTTTATTGGAGAGGAAGACGATTAGCGCCGCATGATTAGGAGGCCTAAGCTCGGATAATTACCATAAGCTTGGCGCTTGGCCAATGTGCAGCGCGTAGAGAGATTAGGCCATTGGGCCCGGGCTTTTCGACCATTTGAGGAGAAGCCCATGGGTCGATTATGTACGAATGAGGAGAGGTGACTTGACCCACGACATTAAGGAGATTTTTTTTCGTCTTTTTTTAGGCGGAGGAGGGTTGTCCCAACTCTACTCGGCATCCTGAGCTAGGTAGGAGGTGATTCACATATGAGTCTGCCAAATTAGGTTGCCGACCTCAGGGACTGCCAGCCTGGGGATTGTCGACTCAAGAAGGTGCCGACTTGAGGAGTCGGCCGTCCAAGAGATAATCGATCTGAGCCCAGCTGTGGGTTGATGACAATGCCTGAGGCTGGGGGCGCACATAATAATAAATATTTTTTATTGCTTTTTAAAGGTCCAAACTATTCAAAAATAACTCCTAAATAAACTAGTACTTCAATAATTCTCAATTTTTTTATTTATTTTTTCTAATTATTTCTAAACAAAGTTAATGTGATAACAATAACCCTAAACAATTTCCAACTATAAATGTCACACATAATAATTTTATTGTTACCCCAAGTCCACACCTAACCTATGGGGAAAAAAAAATACTTACAGGTCATATCAAATCTATATATCTATCCTATTAATTTGGATATATTTTATAGTTTAGACATTTTGAAGTATTGGATCTACTTTAAATTTAATAGTTGAGATCAAACACCATTTTAAATTCTTATAATCTTACATCATATAATATCTCGAACAAACTAACAATTCATCTCAAAATATCTAACATAGTTTTCACACTCATAACAGTTAAATAAAATTATATTTTATACCATTTAAAATTTATATTTATATTAATTAATTTTTTATTTACTATTTTTTACGCTCATAAATTAGAAAAATCAATATATTGCCTAGTAATAAATCTGAATTTTTCATAAAATAAAATAAGAAAATAACAATAATAATATTTCAAAAAAAAAAACTATGATAAAATCAACATGACCATCAACCTCATATCTTTCTCTAAAGTAGAGTTCTTATTTAGGGAAGTAAATATATGACATCAAGTTTTATTATTGTTTGTGAACTTTAAGACAATGGAAGTGGTTAATTTGTAATTATCATTGTAAGTCTACAGTCAAAGTAAATGCTATTGAAGCATTCTTGCTCCCAAATTTGAGGAGAAGCCCATGGGTCGATTATGTACGGATGAGGAGAGGTGACTTGACCCACGACATTAAGGAGATTTCTTTCCTTCTTTTTGGAGGCGGAGGAGGGTTGTCTCAACTCTACTCGGCATCCTGAGCTGGGCAGAGGGTGATTCACATATGAGTCAGCCAAATGAGATTGCCGACCTCAAGGATTGCCAGCCTGGGGATTGTCGACTCAAGGAGGTACCGGCCAAAGGAGTCGGTCGTCCAGGAGATAATTGGTTTGAGCCGAGCTGTGGGTTGATGACAATGTTTGAGGCTGGGGGCTCTTTTCGTTGATCCTTCATGTGGTGGGTTGAACCAATGGTAATAGATCATCTTTGCTCAGAGAGAGGCCTTTGTGGTGGAGTTTCTTTGTCTGGGGGAGTCTTTAGGCGCCATTGTCTCCCAAGGAGCAACCCAGGATGGTCTGGAGGGCTCAGCACGGCATCCTGAGCTCGGAACAGTATACTCAACCCAGTAGGGATATTCAACCCTACGATGTCTGTGGTCCCTTTTCGGTCATGGCCGGTTAGAGCTAGGTCCGGTCCTCTGATCGGCGAAGTCTTCAAACACCACATGTGGTCAACTGGGCCCTCATTTAGGATTTTTGCACACATGGCGGTCTTAAGTAGAGAAGGTCAAGGGTGACCGAATTTTACGCTCATCAATTACAAATAGTTTTTATTACTTTTTAATGGTCCAAATTATTCAAAAATAACTCCTAAATAAACTAGTACTTCAATAATTCTCAGTTTTTATTTATTTTTTTTATTTTTTTCTAAACAAAGTTAATGTGATAACAATGACCTAAACAATTTCCAACTATAAATGTCACACACAATAATTTTATTGTTACCCCAAGTCCACTCCTAACCTATGGGGGGAAAAAAATATTTACACGCCATATCAAATCTATATATCTATCCTATTAATTTGGATATATTTTATATTTTAAACATTTTGAATTATTGGATCTATTTTAAATTTAATAGCTGAGATCAAACACCATTTTAAATTTTTATAATCTTACATCATATAATATCTGGAACAAACTAATAACTCATCTCAAAATATCTAACATAACTTTCATATTCATAACAGTTAAATAAAATTATATTTTGTACCTTTTAAAATTTATATTTATATTAATTAATTTTTTGTTTACTATTTTTTATGCTCATAAATTAGAAAAATGAATGTATTGCCTAGTAATAAATCTGAGTTTTTCATAAAATAAAATAAGAAAATAATAATAATAATATTTAAAAAAAAAAAAAAACTACGATAAAATCAACATGACCATCAACCTCATATCTTTCTCTAAAGTGGAGTTCTTATTTAGGGAAGTAAATATATGACATCAAGTTTTATTATTGTTTGTGAACTTTAAGACAATGGAAGTGGTTAATCTGTAATTATCATTGTAAGTCTATAGTCAAAGTAAATGCCATTGAAGCATTCTTGCTCCCAAATTCAGCTATATTTCCATTCCCATTCTACACGTTGTGAAACCATGCAAACTGACATAGGCATCACAATTTTTTTTTTTATTTTTTTATTTTTTCATTTTTTTTTATATAGAAAGAAAAATTATATATATATTTTTACCAAATATAAATTTGATTGAATTATTCACTTAAATATCAATTACATGTTAAATTTAGATTTGATCAATTTAAGGCAACTAAAACATTGTGAGAGATAAAAAAATAATTTAGTATAGACAAAAAAAAAAAAAATTACTGGGTAGTTATATATGTACACAATTTATTCTTAAATATACACCCCTATTTAAAAATAGATTTATATAATTTTGAAATTACCATTTTATCCTTCATAAAATAATTTTAACTCTTTTTTTTCCCCTTTCTTTTCCAAAAAACTTACATTAACCCCCCACCCCTAACCCTCGCCAATCACTTCAGAGGCCCAAATTGCCTCTCCCGCCACTGCAAGTCACCCTAACACCCCCACTGTAGCCAGTCACCTCTACCCTTGTCCACGAGCATCCCAGCACCTCCTCTTTTTCTTCTATCTCTTACTCTCATCTCCCCCTCTCTACACACACACATATATGCATGTGTGTGGGTGTAGCTCGAATCCGCAGATTCGACCTCGAATATGCGAATCAGAGCTCAGTTCTACAAATACGATGCTTGGATGTGCGGATCCGAGCTATACACTCACACACAGTGAACGTTCAAAAACCCTAAGAACCGATCTAACTTTGCATGAAACCAGTTTAGAAGTGCCTAAACCAGTCAATAGAAGCTTGTCACAGTGAATTGATGACGTGGCAAGGAGCAGTGAGGTGGAAGAGTCACTGCTGATGTGTTGGTGACGTGGCAATGGGTCATTGGTGATGTGTCAGTGTCGTGGCAGTGGGTCACCGTTGATGTGGCGATGATATGGTAGTGGTCTCTGCTGAGGTGTCGTGGCATGATCAACTGTTGACGTGGCACTGTCAAGTGCTGTATGGAGCTGACGTGCAGCTGGCCTGACGATGACGTGTCACTGACTATGCATTGATGTGGCGATGATATGGTAGTGGTCTCTGTTGAAGTGTCGTGGCATGATCAACTGTTGACGTGGCACTGTCAAGTGCTGATATGGAGCTGACGTGCAGCTGGCCTGACGATGACGTGTCGCTGACTATGCGTTGACGTGTCAAAAATGTGGCAATGGATAACTGGTGGAACATAGATCTGACGAACGGGGTGCAACTTTGGTTTTGGCGCGCGTGAGAAACTGTGTATGGTTTATGTTTTCGTCTTTGTAATCGTTTCGTCGATATGGTTCTGATAGTATGGACGCTGATGAATTTTGGGCACCGATTATTGCAGTAAAACCCAAAATCCGAGACGGCGAAGCTTGATTGTGCAATAAGCTTCAGGTGGTGCGTGAGCGCGTATCGATTATCTGGTGGTAGTGGGTCTGATGGCTTTGTTTTCGTCTCGTCGAGACGAAGATGGTGATATGATGATATTTAAGATTGGAGTGATGGTGAAGTCTAAAGCGGTCAACAGAGATCACAGGAAAAATTGAGAAAAACGGTGTAGCGGAAGGCTTATTAGGGTCAGGGTTTCGAAAGTTTTAACAGGAATAGGGCCAAGAAACATTAGCTCTTGATACTATGTTAAGATAATTGAAATACGGAATGTTGAGAGAATATGGAGTGGTATATTGATATTCAGAAAACAGTACATTACACAGGTTTACAATAGGGATATTTATAGGAGACTAAGAGAATTCAATGATTTGGGTTTTGATCTAGTAAGTAGGGATGGTCATGGGCCGGGCCGGGTTTTGACTAGGGTATTACACAAATATGTTAGGCCCTAGCCCGGCCCGGCCCTATGATCGGGCCCTAATTTCATGCCCAAGCCCTGCTCTACAAAAAAAAATTAAGCCCAGGTCCGGCCCGACCCTATAATTTTTTTTTAAATTTAAAAATTAAATACTAAAATTACAAAATGACCCCTCAACTCTCTCTCTATGAAGATGAATGAAATTAGGGTTTGCTAAATTATCCAGCTGAAATCGAAAATTACAAAATGGTCCCTCAACTCTCTCTCTCTCTCTCTCTCTCTCTCTCTCTCTCTCTCTCTCTCTCTCTCTATATATATATATATATATATATATATATATATATTTATTTTTATTTTTATTTTTATATTTTAAAAAAGTTCGGGCCGCGCCATTCCGGCCCTAAACAAAAATAATCAAGCCCTAGCCCGGCCCTAAAAATAAATGGGCCTTAGTCTTTAGGCCCTAGCCCGGCCCATGGGCTCAAACACCAAACCCAAGCCCTAAAAAAATAGGGCCGGATTGGGCGGGCCGATCGGGCCTCCGGACCCATGACCATCCCTACTAGTAAGACAAGCTCATATATTTTATTAACACTCTTCATCGTTAAAACCCTATTACCACCATGAGGATGCAAACTCAATGAATGATAGCTGGGGTATATAATGGCACCGATTTAACTATTTTTACACCCAAATTGTTCTTGAAGTTATGGTTTCAAATTGGTACCAAACTCAGCACAGGCGCAGTCCGCAAGTATTTTTTGGCATGGTTGCAGGGGCGACAAATGGCGTAGTGGATACAACATTGTTATTAAAACGACATAGTCCCCCCCTCTGTCGCCGCTTGTTATCAGAATCTGGCCACCACCTGTTGCTGGATTCTGATTAGTAGACCTTCGGCCTTCGGTCACCAATCGTCGATCGTCCTTTGCAAGACACTAGATTGCCACCGATCATCACCACCAACTACAACATAAAATACAAATTATATATTTAGTTAATGTTAACATGAAAGATTCAATCTAATTAAAGTTAATTGAACGCTTAAAAATGATTCAAAAGACTAAAAGAAAACTAAGGTTAAAATAATATGATTTAAGTTTCCCTAATTTTATCCCATGGGTCACCACTCAATAAATACCAATAAGTCTTTACAATTTCGTGTTTTTATTTAACGAGTTAATGTTTAAGACACCCTATGTCATTTAGACATATACAAAAAACAGTCTTGTAATTTGAATAATATTTAAATATCCGTTATTATATTTTATTGACAAAAATATCATTATAATATAATATTTTTTACTTTTTATTTTTGCTTTTCTTTTTCCTACTCCCTCTCTCTCTCTCTTTTAATTTTTTGTTTTTTTTCTCATTTTTTTATTTTATATGTTCATTTTTGTTTTTATTTTTGTTCTTTTATTGTTTATGCATGGTATTTATAGAAAATAAGAAAGCAAAAAATAAAAAGAGAATAAAAAATTTCAAATTTCAAATTTCAAATTTAAAAACAAAAAAGAAAAAAAATTGTTTTATTTCAGTTTTCCGTTTGAATTCCTACTTTTCATTTTTATTTTGGAACTTTTTGTTTTTGTTTTGATTTATTTATATTTTTTTATTTTAGCTTTTTTATTTTTGAATTTTTTATAAACACCGTATAAGAAATAAAAGGATAAAAATAAAAATAAAATACTGAAAATAAAAATACAAAATAAAAAGACATAGTAAATAGAAAATAGAAAGGAAAAATTAAAATTAAAAATAATATTGTATTGTAAGCATATAATTGCCATATTATAGGAATTGTTTGGATTCAAATAATAAAATATCCCTTTGATATTATTTAAATGAGCCGGTTACCGGAAGGTCCTCAAAAGAGGATAAAACTACAACATAGGCTTTTTCCAAAAACATGTTACCAAATAGCCCTTTTTATTTTTTGGATAATTTTACCCATCCATTACTATTCATTTGAGATTCATTACATTCGAGAAAAAACTCTATTTCTATAGCATTGCAAGTTGAAATCCATCATCTAATCAACAAACCAGCTGGATTCATTACATAATATCTGGACAAAAACACATATTTGTCATTAATTCTAACTGACGAAAACGATAATATCTGAATTACTAAAACGTTCCAACAGATCTCGATTTCCTTACCGTCGCAACTCAAAAATTCTTCATCAAATTATCAAAAACACATTGATTCGTCGTCGGTAATAACTATGAACAGATTGATTGTTAAATTAATTGGATAAAATATCCAAAATCAGTAACATCCGCACAGATCGATTCTAAAATAATGAACAAAAGATTAATAACGTGTTATATTCAACATCATTATATCCACAACAAAGCATGCAGACATGGAGCAAAAAACAAACAAAATTAATGAACAAAAAACTGAACGAAATTCTTATGTGCAACACGAGTCAATGTTGAATATAGCACGAAGTCATGTTATATTCAACATCGTTAAGTTTTGAAATTGAAAATGGTTTAATATTTTCATACTACCAGAATTGTGTTGAATATAACACAAGTTCATGTTATATTTAACATCATAGCATGTTGTTTTTATCTCGTTGTCATCTTTATATATTACAAAAATGATTTGGAAAAAAATATTTGAAAATGATACCGTGTTGAATATAATACGAGGCCATGTTATATTCAACATGGTATCATCTTGTTTTAAATCATGATAATTCTTAAAAAACACAAAAAAAATATTTTGGAATAAAGAAATAATGTTTGAAAATAAAATTTTGTTGAATATAACACGATCGTGTTATATTTCAACATGGTATCATGTTGTATTCAAATGAAAAAATAGATACAACAAATCAACATCATATTGAAAATAATATGATGTTATATTCAACATCACATATTATCATAAAAACAAAAATAACAATGACAAAACTCTTTCCAAAAATTAATGCTCACATTGAAAAAATAATATCATGTTATATTCAATATCACACTGTTACACAATCAATTCAAAAAACTTGATCTACGCAATTAGAATCTTAAAAACTGCACAAGTATTGGAATCAGTATTATATTCAACATCATACTGTTACACAATTAATTCAAAAATCTTGATTCACCCAATTTCCTTTGAATTCAAATTATAGTGTCTATTCTCATTACGCTTCAACATAAACAATCCAAAAAAATATTATCATAAAAACATAAACGATCCAAAAAACTTACGCTACCACATAAACGATCCAAAAAAAATCAATAATCAAAATCAAATCTACAAAAACTTGGTGCAACATGTTCAAAATCTTGATGTGAAATCTTCATCGAATCAAAATATGCAAAATCTTCATTGAGCTCAAAAGAAATCTGATCCGAATGTGGAGTAGGGTCCATATTTTAGAGTTGGCTTATATATATATATGGAAGGGTAAAACCGTCCAACGAAAAAGTCTACTTAAAAAAATAAGGACTGTTTGGTAACAAGTAACCCATTTCATAGGACTATTTGGAGCAAAATAAAACTAGTGGGGTCATCTTGTAGTTTGAGCCTTTTGAGTAGACTATATAGTATTTTTCCCTATTTAAATTATAAAATATATTTTTGCTATAAGACCAAATCACTCTTTATTTAACAATTTATTTATTTTTATAATTAGTATACCGATTCTATATTTTAATTTTAAATAAGCAATTTAAAAATGGATTATTATTTTTCTTTTAAAATTTTTATTTTCAAGTTTTAATTTTATTTTCATAGAAATAGCGAAGAAAAAATTATCTATATTTCATTTTTAATTTTAACAACCAATTTATAATTTTATTTATATAAATAAATAATAAAAAAAAAACTTTTGATTATTGTTTTTTCATGTTTTTAAATCTTCTATATCTAAATCTTCTACGTATACGCGTATAGATATAGATATAGAGAGAGAAGTAAACCCAAAAGAATTCTTTTCTCTACGCCCCCTTCACCCTCACCATGCCATCCCTACGCCCCTTATAGAACCAAAGCAAAGTTTCCTCATCAAATCGGAAACCCCGACACAGGCACCTCTCTCTCTCTATATCTCTCTCTTTATTGAATTTTTTCTTCTATATTACGGGTGATGTCAACCGGTGGCGGCACCGTCAACACTGGCGGTGCTAGTCCTAGACACGGCGGTCCCACCACCCACCGCCGTCGTTTCTTGGACGGTCTATCTGACGCGGAAAGAGGGCCCGATATTTACGTTGGCAATGGGTTCAATGGATCAGAAGAAAACATCGACGACTGGTGCAGTCACCACCATCACCATCACGGCCACCGCCCGGCGGAGATCCTGCTGGTGCGAAAACGTGTGCCGGAGAAGTGGGTTTCGGCCTCGGATATTCCGGCTTCGAAGGTGGGCTCGGCCGGGAATCGGCTGACGTCGAGAAAGAACGCGGCGCGCACAATGTTTGTTTTCCTGTTAATGGTGGTGGTGATGTCGGGGTTTTTGAAGTTCTCTTTAATGGGAGGAAACGACGGCGATAATGAGTTGTTGATCCACGTGTCGTTTACGAGAGAATGGTCGGCGGCCAGGGCGGTGGTTTCCGACGCCATAGCCAAACCGGAGGTGGTGATCAGGCCACAACACACGGCTGAGCTTCCCGTAAGTCATAATTTCTGGGTTCCCTCTGCAATTTCCATTCCATTTTTCAGTTTTATTTCGGAGAAAAATTAACAAAAAACAATGAAATATCAAATCTTTAATTCTTGAAATTTCTGGGTTTTTCTCTTCATGTTCTTGAACTACAAAAAATCAAAAATCCAATTCAAATCAATCCAATATTCGTTTAAGCTCGATCAAAAGCAACAAAATTCAAATTCCGTTATTATTTTTTATTTTCTCAAACAAAAAAAAAAAATCTGATTGGAGAGATTTTCTCGCCGAGATTGAAGGAAATTGTTTTCAATATTCCTGGTGTTTGGCATCCGGGAAAATCGGATTCCGGGAAAGAATTAAATTCAAATCATATTAAATACGAATCGGAATTGAGTTTTACTCTGTTCTTCATTGACGAAGAAGAGTCGTAGTCGTGGGCGGCAACGAACAAAGAGGTCGACTTGATTCACCGTGTTGTTGACGTTAACGGTGCCATCCTAATCATTAGTTGACCGTTGTCTTCTTTTTCCATCCTATGATTTTTTACTGCTCTGGTCTGGTCTCCAGTAAAAAGAATTAAAAAAAGGTTAAATTTCGTTTTGCACCCCTAAAGTGTTTCTTCACACTCACTTCGACCCTTAATATTTTAATTAATTGCTAGAATTTTTCCTTTATTTTTATTTTTTGTATCAATTTAATCCAATTGATTGATGGAAGTTAATTACCCTTTATACAGCCAAAAACATTACTAAAATCCTTCAATTGGGCCAAATTGATATGAAAAAACATAAATTTAGGGGCAAATTAATTAAGACAATTGAAACATCAAGGAGTGAAGTGAGATTGTACCAAAACTTCAGGAGTAGAAACTGAAATTTAAACCTAAAAGCAAATTACTGCTTTCCTATAGGGAATTGTTTATTTCTTCTTTAATTTTATTATTTTTTATAAAAAAATAAAATAAAATATTATTATTGTACTCTAATTATACTATTTTTTAATAAAAGTGGAGATTAACCGGATACTTTTAAAGTGCCTATAACATTTTTCAAAATAAATAATAAAATTAATTAGATATTTTTTTCTTCTTTGTTAGGTAGCTGTTACATTACTCACTTGGAATTTAGTGAAAGGCCTTTTTTGTAGACTTCCTATTTTTATATTTTATTTTATGATCATAAGTTTGACAAAAAATTTAGAAATTATTTTATTTAAGAATTCAAAAACGGGAGTTATATATATATATATATAAAACGTTATATTCACGTGTTTTTTTCAATATATTATGACTAAATGTTTTTTATTTTATTTCAAGGATCCAGAAATATGGACAAAACCGAAAAGTGACAACTTCTATCCATGCATTACTCGACCAAAAAATCGAACAAGTATGTTTGTTTTTCTAATAAAAAAATAACAAAAATTCATATATATATACATCATAAAATGTTGTAATTTTTTTTTTGCGACTTATTTTAGGGACGATCTCTCTGAGAAACGGTTATCTTCTCGCTCATGCCAATGGTGGATTAAACCAAATGAGAACAGGAGTAAGTTTGATACCAAAATCCTCAAAATTATTTATTTATTTTTTGCATATTAATCTTTAGTAAAACCCTAATTATTGATTCAAAAAAATGCAGATATGTGATATGGTAGCCGTTGCTAAGATCATGAATGCAACTCTTGTTCTTCCTTCTCTTGACCATGAGTCCTTCTGGACTGATCCTAGGTTAATATTCATTGTTCTTCACTCAATAATTTTCCTTTTTTTTTTTTAGTATTTCATTTTATTTATTTATTTATTTATTTATTATTTGCAGTAATTTTAAGGATATATTTGATTGGAAGCTCTTCATAGAAGCTCTGAAGGATGAAATTGAGATAGTTGATTCATTGCCTCCAGAATATGCTACTTTGGAACCATTTGAAAAGGCTCCTGTGTCTTGGTCAAAGGTTTTGATTGTCTTTTCTTAATTACTCCTACGCCTTATTTATTTATTTTTCTTAGATTTCGATTCCACATCCATCACTTGAGAGTTTTCAAAACACTATATAAGTCAAATAAGTGACGCTACTTAACACCATCTAATTTTAAGTTGGAACCTCCTATATGGTATCAAAGTCAAGATTATGAAAATTAGTCTCTCATTTTTTCGTAGTCAAATCATTTGTGGATTTCGGAGATTGCACATTTTTTATCATTATCTCGTAGTCCAATAATTTGTACAAATCGGAATTATACTTAAGGGTGGGTGTTAGATTTCTATCTCACGTAGATCATTTGAGAGTTCTCAAATTACTATATAAGTTAAATGAATTACTCTAAACATGACAATATTTTAAGTTGAACCTCCTATATGGTATCAAGGCCAAAGTTAAGGAATTTTATCTTTTATTCTCTCGTAATAAAATCTTCCGTACAAATCGGAGATTGCACTTAAGGATGAATGTTGGGTTTGTGTCTTATATCGATCATTTGAGAGTTCTCAAATCACTATGTAAACTAATGTGTAAATATTAAAATGGAAGCTTACCTTTTGAATTCGGAAGACCCGTTTACAATCCGTTCTTCGTTTCTTCTCTCGTCCGCAAGAAAAATACTAGTAGAGTATTTTTCGATAATATTCACACATTCACTAACTAAAACCACTCAAATTTTTTGTAATTTGATGGGATTATAAATTTTAGAGATATCAATACCTATTCGATGGATGTCTATCGAATAGAGGTGATTCTTAAGACCAAGAGCCACACACACTCACATGGTAACTTTTCATGAAACTTAGATTTCATGTAGACGCTTTACGGGTCAATCCGACCCGCTCTATAATCCAATAAATTACTTTCACCGAACATGATAGATAAGTTGAAACCACCTAATAATTTTATTTTATTTTATTTTATTTTTTATGGACAGGCGAGTTATTACAAAAAGGTCATGGTTCCTGTGCTGAAGAAATACAAGGTTGTGAAGTTTACACATACTGATTCACGATTGGCAAACAATAAAGTGCCGCCATCGATACAGAGGCTGAGGTGTCGTGCCAACTACGTCGCTCTTCGTTACACCAACGAGATCGAGGATTTGGGGCAGAGATTGGTCGATCGACTCAGGGGAAGTGATGAACCCTATATTGCCCTCCACTTGAGGTACCCACCCCACAAAGGGGTGTACCTTTAGAAACACCCTTGTTTTTATTTTTGATTAGATTTAAAAAAAGAAAAAATCATTTACTTATTTTTCAAGTTTATCACAGATACGAGAAAGACATGCTGGCATTTACGGGATGCAGCCACAATCTGACGTCGTCGGAAGCCGAGGAACTCCGTACCATGCGGTATAACATCGCCCACTGGAAAGAGAAAGAGATAAACAGCAAAGCGCGGCGACTGCAGGGTGGATGCCCCATGTCCCCTCGGGAGGCCGCCCTATTCCTCAAGGCCATGGGGTACCCTAAAACCGCCAAAGTCTACATTGTCGCCGGCGAGATTTACGGAAACCAGAGCATGGACGCCTTCAGATCGGAGTTCCCCAACGTTTTCACCCACTCCACTCTCGCCACCGACGAAGAGTTGGAGCCCTTTAGGCGGTACCAGAACCGCCTGGCGGCTCTAGATTATATTATTGCCCTCGAGAGCGATGTCTTTGTCTACACTTACGACGGGAATATGGCTAAGGCGGTGCAGGGCCACCGGAGGTTCAAAGGGTTTCGAAAGACGATTAACCCAGACAGGTTGGTTGTAATTTAAAAAAGTTTTTTTTAGACCTTTGTTGCTTTTAAGTATTTATTTAATATTAAAAATAACGTTTGTTTTGCGCTTAAAAAAATTGTTATCTTTAGAAGAAAAAAACAAAAATAAAAACATAATTTTTACTGTTTTTGGGAAAAATAATAGTTATTTTTATTTTTTCAAATTTTTATATTGTAAGAGATAGAAGAAAATTAAATAATTTTTTATTTTTGTTTTTAAGTTAAAAGTGTTTTTTTTTTTAAACGTTACCAGGCGGTACCTTATTTTGCTTGAATTTTTTTTTTTTTTACTAGTTTTTTCTCTCTATTTTTCAGACATAAATTTGTGAGGCTGATAGATATGTTGGACAAGGGTGATATTTCATGGGATAATTTCACTTCAAAGGTGAGAAAATTTCATGCGGACAGAACCGGATCACCCTACCACAGAGTGGGTGGAAATGTGCCGAGGTTGGAGGAGAATTTCTATGCCAACCCTTTGCCTGGTTGTATCTGTGATAAGCCCCCAGCATAAGTAGTGGATGGGGGGGGGGGGGGGGGGGGGGGGGGGGGCGCTGCACCACCATGAGCGGCGGCAGAAGAGGAGGAAATCGGCGGTTTTTGTCTTCAACAGGATGGCGGCTTGTAGTTTGATGAGAGAAAAGAATAGAGATTAGTCAATGTAGAGATTAGTTTTTTATTTTTACTCTTTTCCCCTCATTGATTCATTCTTTTTGCAGATAAAAATTTGAATGCAACAGTTGATTAAATATCATTGAATAAATTTTTCTTCAAATCTCTCCATCTTGTTGAATGTTTAGAGTTTTTTGGTTTAGTTTTCAAAATAGTTTCCGAAAATTTTTAAAAAAAATTGTCCAGTTTAGGTTTTAAGAAAAAACATTAAGAAGATCATAAAATTGGATAAATTGAATTTTTTTTTTTTTTGTGAGTTATAGATTTTCAAAATTTGACGATTTTGAATTTTTCATAAAAGTTATGAAATCAGGGTTTTTCGGTGACCATATCAAAATATCATAATTTTTATTTTTTCATAAAAATAGCGAAATCGAATTTTTTCAGTGAGTTATATCATTTCGTTCAAAAAAAATGACAAAATCACATATTTTATGATGTACTATACCCTTTCAAAATTTCACGATTTCGAGTTGTTTATAAAATTTATAAAATTGGATTTTTTTTTTTTTTATGAGCTATATAACTTTTCAAAATTTCATAATTTTGAATTTTTTGTAAAAGTAACAAAATCAGTTTTTTTTTTTTTAATATGCTATAACCTTTCAACATTTTATGATTTTGAGTTTTTCATATAATTGGCGAAACCGGGTCTTCCCGGTGAACTGTAACATTTCAAAATTTCATGATTTGATGTTGAGTTTTATATAAAAGTAGCGAAATTTGGTTTTTTTCCAAAAGTTATATCCTTTCAAAATTTTACGAGTAGTTTGTCAAAATTTCACAATTTTGAGTTTTTTATAAAAGTATCAAAATTGGGTATTTCGATGGGCTATAACCTTTTAAAATTTCACGATTTTGAGTTTTTCATAAATGTCGCGAAATTAGTTTTTTTTAATGAATTATATAGTCTTTCAAAATTTCACAAATTTGAGTTTCTCATGAAATTAGCGAAATAAATTTTTTTTTGATGTGTTATAACCTTTGAACATTTTAAGATCTTGAGTTTTGCATAAAAGTAGCCATTTTTTTTTTCTTTTTACGAAGAGTTATGATCTTTCAAAATTTCAATATTTTAATTGGGTTTTTCAATGAATTATAACATTTTAAAATTTCACAATTTTGAGTTTCTCATAAATGTGGTAAAATTAGTATTTTTTTTTCCCTAGCGAGTTATGTGACCTTTCAGAATTTCATCATTTTGAGTTATTCATAAAAGTGACGAAATTGTGTTTTTTTATGAGGTATAACCTTTCAAAATTTCAATATTTCATTAAATTGATGAAATCAATATATTTTTGTGAGCTATAACTTTTCAAAAAAACATGATTTGAGTTTTTCATCAAAGTGGCAAAAATGAGTTTTTTTTTTCAACAAGCTACAACCTTTCAACATTTTACAATTTTGAGATTTTTTTTTCCCATAAACATGGTGAAATAGGATTTTCGGTAAGTTATAATTTTTCAAAATTTAACAATTTTGAGTTATTTATAAAAGTGGTAAAATCAAGTTTTTTTTGGAGTAAGTTATAATCTTTCAAAATTTCACGATTTACAGTTTTTAAAATTAACGAAATCAATTTCTTTCGGTGTGCCTTTCTATAGTCTTTTAGGCCCCGTTTGGTAACCGTTCTCATCCCAAAAATTCTCATCCTATTCCCAGATTTTTGAAATTTCTGTTTGGGAATAACTTTTAGTAAATCATGTTTCTGTTCCCATTCTATTCCAAAATGGGAATCCATCCCACTTTTTTTGTATAGAAATGAGAGACAAAAAAATTGTTTCTCAAATTTCCCATCCCAATCCCATTCCCTAAAAAGGACACGCTAGTTATTTGTTATTGAGATCCCTCTTCAAACTTTGGTAGCCTCTTTTCTTTCTCTCTTTTTTTTTTTTTTTTTTTTTTTTTTTTTTTCGTTTTTCTTCTTCTTCAACGAGCTTCTTCCTTCTGCTTAGTGATTGTTCGTCGTCGTCCTCTGGCAATCGCCGTCGTCTTCGTCTGTTTCTTCTCTATCCTCCATCGCCTTCGTTTGTCCTCATCTTCGTCATCTGCTTAGCATCGAAATCGAAACCCTAATTTCGATTTCAATTGATTTCGAAAACGAAATCGAACAACAGGTTTGATTTCGAAAACGAAATCAATTTCCTAACAGCTTCGGCGGTATTATTCATTTTGGTGCTATTTTTCGACGGTGTTGTTATTCGTTTTTGTGGTATTTTTCTGTAGTGTTGATGTTCACTTCGATGGTGGTGTTCGGCGGTGTTATTCATTTTGGTGGTGTTCGGCGGTGTTGTTCATTTTGGTGGTGTTTTTTGGCGGTGTTGATGTTCGTTTTGGTGGTGGTGTTTGCTTCAGTGGTGGTGTTCGGCGGTGTTGTTCGTTTTGGTGGTGCTTTTCGACAGTGTTGATGTTCGTTTTGGTGGTGTACGACGGTGGTAGTGTTCCTTTGTTGAAGTCTCGAAATAAGGTTTTAATTTTGATTTCAAAATAGGGTTTAGATTTCGATTGGGGTTTAGGATTTCGATTTCGATTTCGATTGGGGTTGAGGATTTCAATTTCGATTGTGGTTTAAGGTTTGATTACTTGATGATTTATTGATTATGGTTTAGGGTTCGTTCTTGATTTCTTGGATAAAATCATTACCAAACGCGATTATGTTCCCAGATCTAAAAAAAATGTCGTTACCAAATGCGATTTTGTTCCTAAGAAGGAAACAAAATTCTCATCTCATTCCATTCCATTCTCATCCCACTGCATGGGATGAGCACGAAAAAGTTACCAAACGAGCCCTTAAAATTTCACAATTTTGAGTTATTCATTAAAGTATCAAAATAGAGTTTTTTTTTGCAGTGAACTATAACATTTCAAAATTTCACAATTTTGAGTTTTTCATAAAAATGGTAAAATAAGATTTTTTGTGAGCCTTTTAAAATTTCACAATGAGCTTTTCATAAAAGTGTGGAAATCAGATTTTTTTTCTGGTGAGTTATATCATTTCAAAATTTTACGATTTTGAGTTTTTTCATAAAATTGGTGAAAATTGAATTTTTTCAGTGAGTTATAACATTTGAAAAATTTTCGATTTTGAATTTTTCATAAAAGTATCAAAATCTTTCCAATGAGATATAGCTTTCAAAATTTCATGACCTTGAGTTTTTCATAAACGTGACAAATTCAGGTGTTTTCGATGAAATATATTCTTTTAAAAGTTCACGATTTTGAATTTTTTATAAAGTGGTGAATTTATTTTTTTCAGTGCATATTGTCGAGTATATTGTTGCTTCCAGAGCAACCAATGAAGGTGTATAGTAGGGGTGAAAAAACTCTGCCAGCCCCGCTCGACCCGCCTCGGGTTTGATCGAATTTTACTATATAGTTTTTGTTTTTTACCCGACCCGCCTGCCCAACAAGAGAGAGCAAAAGGATCGGGTTTACTACTCCCACCGCCCACCCCGACCGAATTTACAAAAAGGCGCTCATATTACATTCCCCACCCCCTGACAATTGTTTATTACAAAAAACCCCTACTATATATAGAAAATCATAACCGTAGTTCTTCATTGCGCCGTTTCACTCTTCTTTCATTTCTCATTTTTTCTCAATCTCTCAGTCTTGCTTCTCTCGATCTCTCAATCTCCACCATATAAATCCGTTCTTCACCGCCTCACTCGTCGATGTTGTTGATTGTTCGTCGCCGTCGATGCTGTTCTTGCCATTGTTGTTGTTCGTCGCAAATCACAATTTGTTTCTTTGAATGTGTTTTTTTTAATCTGTTAGAGTTTTTCTTCTTCTTCATTGCTCTTCTCCTCTGTACTTCTCTCACCCGAAATCCAACCGATATCGATCGAAACCCGAATACCCCGAAACCCGACGGTGGCCGATCCCGTCGGCTGCGGGTTCGATCAGATTTATACCCTCCAAAAATGTTTAGGTTGGCCAAAAAAAGTCCCACTCCTCGACCCGCCCAACCGAATTACACCTCTAGTGTATAGGTTAAAATGTTTGTCACTGAACTTCAAGTGGTTCCAACAATTGAGTCATCTATACCTTTGTATTGTGACAATAACGAAACTATAACTCAAGTAAGGGAACCTGAATCTCATTAGAAATTTAAACACATTGAGCAGCGCTTCCACTTGATTCGCAAAATCATCGAGATGATTGATGTCAACGTTAAAGGATTAGACGTAGCGAATAATGTAGCAGATCCACTCACTTAGCCTACTTTACTACAGTTAAATAGGCATATTAGAAATATGGATATTAAATATTGTTCCAATTAGCTATAGTGCTAATGGGAGATTATTGAATGTAAGCCCTATAATCAATGTTATTTTCACACGCTATTGACTTTTATCTGTAAAATATTTCAATCTCAAGTCTTGATAAACATGTATTTTGAAATTATTCTTTATTAATTTCAATGAATGTTGTAGATATTGAATATAAAGTTGAAATGTTCTATCTCTTTAATATGATTAAAAGGCGGAGAACAAAGGTATTTGGTAACCTGTACTCTAAATTGTTCCTAATCGATATTGGATTTTGAAATTGATATTTTACAATCTAGGTTACTTTGTTTTAATGTTTTCTCTTTTAAGAATGGTGAATCTCAAACCATTAATATGAGATACCAGAATAATTTCAAGGGGACTTACTGTAAGACCCCGATTGTTGGATGCGAACAAGTTTGGTTGCATTTTATAATATGTCGAAAATACTAGGGGCGGTTTTCGAAATAAATTTTGAAATTTAAAAGTTTAGGGACCGAACTAGTAATGTTCAAAGATCATGAAACATTAGTTTTGGGTTAAATAATAATCCTAACTAAAATAAATAGGGGGATAAGTGAAAAATTAAATATCTTATATATATAGGGAGAGTAGGTGACGGGATGAACGGTGGGGATTTGGCCATTTGGCCGGCCCTTTTGTCACACACACACATATATATATATATACACATCCATATATTCATATCTACCCATACACTCGGGAAAAATGTAGAAAAATCGAGAAACGATTAGAAAACGTAGAGAGAGAATCGGAAGAAGCAGAACAGGGGAAGAGAGAGAGAGAAGTAAGCTCAGCCGATGAGCGTAAGGTGATTGGAGTTCATGTGTGTTCGTGCAGTGTGTGTTGTCGGTTTGATTGTTTGTATTTGGGTAGTATGGGTGTTGCCATCGTGCTACTGTGATTGTGTCGCCCGTCCGTTCGGTGAGCTTCGTGGGTATGTGGGTAATCATGGTCTGGGTGTGTATGTGAGCGTCGTCCATCGTCGTCACAGTGGATCGATTGTGGGTGTGTGGGTGTTTGCTCATTTGTGGTGTGTGCGTGGAAACAGGGTATGTATGTGTGTGTGGTGAATTCGGTCGGAGTTGGGTCCGACAGTGGTATGCCATAAGGGGTGTGTGTCTAATGTTGCATGTGTGTGTGTGTGTTTGTTTCTGATGTGTGTGTTGTGTATGTTGTGCGAGTGTGGTTGTGAGGTTTGGGTGTATTGTATTGTGTGTGTGTGAGCCGATGGTGAGAAGAGAGGAAGAGAGGTGGCTGAGATTTCAAAACAGAGCAGAAAGAGGAAGACGATCACCGCCGCAGCGGTGGGAATTTCAGTGAAGAAAAACTTGGTTCTGTTGCATGTTTGCAGCGGCGGAAAGGCGTCTGCCGCAGTGGTGCAAGATCAGTGTGTTGAGCATGGAATTGTCCGCCTAAGTGGTGGATTTTCGCCTAGGCGGTGGGGAGCAGAATAAAAAATACATGAAATTTTAGAGAAATCCACGATCGGTTCGGAACGGGTAACATTTTCTAATTTATTTTATGAATTCTAAATTTAATTTCTAACCTTAGAATATCAAAATGAGAATAATAAACAATGAGATCGTTTATATGAATTAGGTGTAAATCGTAAATTTTAACGACGCTAAATTAGTCGAATAGCATCTTCATATATCAAAACGTGGGGAATGGAAAATTTATGAACGTAGGGCTTGCATTGTACGATTAAGTTATTTTCTTTATAATATTAATTTAAGCCTTGTTACAAATAGGTTCAAAATTGTCGAAAGTTCAGTAGCGGATAGTTGGTAGAGCTTTTGAGAGCAGAATATCAGGTGAGTGTATTGTCTTCTTGTCAAATTATATATATATATATATATATATATATATATATATATATATATATATATAATGAAAAATGATTGTATTTAAATTAGATAATTTTAAAATGATATGGATCAAGTAAGTTTTTTGGAGTGAGTTGGTATAACAATCTTTTTGGAAAATTGTGTTGGTTTCTGAAAATAAGGATTTAAAATAATTTTCGTTGAATTTTGGGTGAGTTGGCGGAAATAGATTTTCGTTAAAATATGGTGGTTTTAAAAGAAAGTTGAAAAATGAGTTTTGTTGAATTTGGTGGTTTTAAAAGAGGATAAAAATATTTGGTTTTCTAAAAATATAAAGAGGAAAAATGGTTTTATTAAAATTAAACGGCTTTCAATCAAAAGTGAAAAATATGATTTTCAGATTTAAAAGTTGATTTTGAGAAAAAGAGGTGAACGTTGGTGATTTTGACGGTATTGATGAGGTGGTGATTTATATTATGGTCTGTTCGGAGGGTGGTTCGGCAGATGGATATTAATTTGTGATTTGATAATGATATTATTGAGTTGACTATGCCATAGTTTATGTCATGTCCGGAGGGTGGTCCGGCAGGTGGTGATTCATATTATGTCATATCCAGAGGGTGGTCCGGCAGGTGGTGATTGATATTTTATATGGTGATTTATATTATGGACACCGGAGACGTACGGTAGGCGGTGATCTGTGCAGTTAGGTCCGCTAGGAAGGCATATCCTATGGATGGTTACGGTACCGTTGCAACTCCCGATCGTGAGTTTAAACGATCACTATGACTAGCCAGTGAGTAGTGTGATGGTGTGGTATTTTTGAGATGTGGTGTCTTACTTATATTTGGTGTTTTATTTTATATGGTGATTGGTATTATTATATACTGGATGGGTTTGAATGGAAATCTATACTTGTTTTATTTTCACTGCTTATATTATAGAGATTTTTACTAGTTATATGATGTTTATATTTTTATGCTTAATCCATCTAGATGTTGTAGAATAAATTACTATTATTATAAAATGTGTTTACTAAGAAGGCAGTATACTCGCAGTGAATCATTTAGGAGACGGTCCCTTACTGGCACTAGGTGGTGTCATCTGGGAGTTTTGAGTTGAGCTGTCAGAGGTGAACCATATGATATTAGAGAGATTTTGTATATCCTATATAATGAATTGTATAGTAATGTATGTATTTTTGTAATGTATTAGAAGTCAATATGAAATAGGTGATGTCATGTTGTCGTCACGCCGGCCCTGGGATGACGGGTGTCCGGGACGGGTCGTGACACTTACTACTATAGTAAGTGACCAAACGTGATCATCCTTAATATCTTACATGGTAGTTTTGCTCAATGTCAAAATATGATGTGTGAGATATGATTGTATTTGTGATCTTTTGATTTGGGGTACTATATATATTACATGATGGATTGCTCTAATTTTAGCTCTTCATAAAGTTTGCGAAATCAGACATGGCAAAATTGGAGATTTTGAGTTTTTATAAGAGGTGAAATTGGGTTTCTTTGGTGTGCTATAGCCTTCCAAGATTTTACGATTTTGAATTTTTCATAAAATTAGTGAAATTGAGTTTTTTTAATAAGCTATATAGCCTTTAAAAAATTCAAGATTTTGAGTTTTTTTCCATAATAGTAGAGAAATCATAGAAGCCGCAAATTGCTGCCACTGTGACAATAGCGCTCCCAAAACAACAAGCACAATAGCAACAACCCACTGCCATTGGGCAATGGGAGCTTGTCACACCCCACCCTTGGCTACAACGCCTGAGGTCAAGCATGACCTCGACTTGATATCACCCGATCAACCACAAATATATACCAACTATCAATTAACATAGATTTTCAAAAAAATTATAAATATTTACCAACTCAAAATTCGGCAGTTATACACAATCGACTATTCTGCAATAAATCTACAAAAAGGTCTAACCCACTCGCTTCCAACAGTTGTCCTGACAACCTAATAAAAAAAGCACAACATCCTCTGACTCTACCTAACGCCAATAGTAGACCCATCTCTAGTTGAGATATTTGAGATAAAATATTTTATCAGTGTACTGTCTTCGTAATATAAAAATAATTTATGAATTAAGCATATTTATCAAACACCGCTTTTCAAAACAGAATATAATCACACCCACTGAGTAATGTCAAAATCCACTAATATCATCAAGATAAAGCAACTGAATATAAATTAATTGATCAAGTCACTTTTATAAATAAAATATCATAAACATATTTCTCTACTAGTCATATGATCGTTTAGCTCACGATCGGGAGTTATGACGATACCGTAACCATTACAACTGTGCAATATTTTAGGTTGTCATCAGTGTCAGGGTTATTCAATATCTCTAATGGTAGGATCCAACACATAATATAAACCACCGATCATAACGATAATCAACAACAATAACAATATATATATCAACCAACCGCAAAACATGCCCTCCTGTCGGGTCACAATACAACGTCCTACAGGACATGCCCTCCTATTAGGACCAGTAGCATCCTGCAAGACATACCCTTCTGTCTGGATCACACTATGGCATAGCAAGATAATAATAAAAATCACTTTTCATATTTAAAAATTTACTTGATCCAGGTAACGTTATAAAACTGTCCATTTTAATAAATATTTTTTTTTTTTCATAATTTAGTACAAAAATATAATTTGACTATTTACATAGAAGACCGTACACTCACCTCGATATTTATGTTGCCTTTCACACTATCGTCAAAACACTGTTGTAGTCAACGTCACCTGGGAACCTAACAATGACAGGGTCTAAATAAGAAAAATTATGTAAATAAATCTAATATGCAATGTGTGAAATGCATGATACTAAAATGTCATTTTTTCCATTCCCAAATTTTGTTAACTATGAAATTTATTAAAATTAAACGTTCTATTTTTTAAAATACCCTAGCCTTCTACAATTGATCAAATAAATCATCAATTCTAGACAACAAATAATTGTTACAAACCGTCACCTTGTTAAATTATTTTATAACGTTAAATGGATTAAGTAAAATGTTAAATGCGGAAAGTGATTTTTATTATTATACTGCTATGCCATAATGTGGTCCCGACAGGGGAACATGTCCTGCGGGATATTGTTGGTCCTAACAGGAGGGCATGTCCTGCAGGACGTTGTATTATGACCTGACAGGAGGGCAAGTCCTGCAAGTGGCTGATATATATTGTTGTTGTTCTTCTTGATGATGATGATGATCATTATGATATGATGGTTTATACTACGTATTGTGTAATACCCTGAAAAATTATTTTTTAAAAATATTATTTTATATAAAAGTTTAATATTTTTGAATTGTTTTACGAATTTATGGTATAAATAATATTGATAATTTTTTGGAATTAAATGGTTATTTTAAATTGATTTTAGAAATTTTGGGACTAATGTGTTATTTAAAATATATTTTTAAGAGTTTTGGGATATAATTAATAATGAAGACAGCACATTATTATTAAATTTATGTGTTCAAACGATTAACACGTACATAATAATAATAATAATAATAATAATAATAATAATAATAATAATAATAAATAAATAAATAAATAAATTAAAAAAAAAAAAAAGAAAGAGATCAATTGATTGCTTTTTGGACATATTATAAATGTTTTTTGAGTTCCTTTTTAGCGAGAAGGTTCTGGGGCAAAAAAATTATATTTTTTGGTTCGGAATATTTTTGTTCGGATTCCGACTTCGAATTTCAGGTAGAATTTATAACCCTATTAATATATGTATTTAATTTTCCTAGTGTGTGATTTATGTTAGTATTATTGTTGAATTTTAACTGTTAAATTTTATGAAATAATTATGACTGTGTGAAAATTATGTGAAAAGTATGCCAATGTGTTTTATCTATCGCATTAATTAAATGTACGTACTAGAAGAGTTGGAATTCTACTGAGTGTTGGCTCACAATCCTACAGTTTTGATTGTAGAACCGGTGAGAACGAAACGACGACAAGAATTTTATTTGAATTTCTAATTAATTTGTAATAGTTGTATTTATTATTTATCGATATAAAATCGATTCAATAAGTCGTGCCCCTTGATTAGATTATTTTTCAAATATGTTATCTCACATTGGAAAGTGCCACAAAAATTAGGAATTCTTTTTGAATTGGAAATTGAAAAATCTAAAATGTTTATTTAGATTATAATCCTAGTGTTTTCAAGAAATTTGAAAAAGGTTTATTTATTATCAATAATTATAAAATCGTTTCGATAAATCGACAAATTATAATTGTCACTGTCGCATTGCAAAAGTTCTCAGACTTATGAAATAAAATATTGGTCATTTGAATTTGGCAATTTCTATTAGTGACAATTGTAATTAATATTTACCGTTGTAAAAATTGACTCAATAAATTGAACATAATTATTATCGTCGCCGCATTGTAAATTAAAATATTTTTATAAAATGAATTACTAATTTTTTGTCGTCATCGCATTATAAAATTTACCAGATTTTATAAAATAAAAATTTGGTCAATCGATTTTATTGTTAATTCTCAAGAGATGAGAAACCAAGTAATGGCCCTGGAAACCGGGTCGTTGCAGATGGTTTCAAAATTGAATTATTAATAATAGTACTTTATTCATAAATTGTGAAATATTTGGGATAGAATTCTCTATAGGAGAAATCGAGTGGCAGCCTTGGGAAATCAGGTCGTTACATGTTGGCTCCTACCATTGGAGATATTGGATGACCCTGACATTGATGACAACTTAAATTGCACAGTTGTACAGGTAATGATATCGTTATAACTCTCAATCGTAAGGTGAAACGTATGTGTATGGTATTTTGTTATATATAAAAATAATTTGACCAGTTGTTTAATGGTTTCTATTTGATTAAGGATTGTTGGAATACTCATTTGACAAAATAAGATTGAATAAATTTTATATGTTACTAACAGATGGAGAGAGACAAGGGAGAAAAGAGATAAGATCACATGTAATTAATTATAATAAAAATAAGGAAATCAACCAAAATATGCGTAAGTTTCAGTGACGCCCCTGTCATTTGAAAAACTTATCACAATATCCCATGTCATCTATAATATAAATTAGATCCTAAATTGAAAATGTGTGCTACAGTATCACATACATTTTTAGGCGGGAGAGGTTTGTGGCCCTTGGATCTCATATCCAAGGGCTGAGATGCATTATCAACCAAGAGACATTTTAGGCCTTAGATGACTTTTGATCTAAGGGCTTAGATCAATCCACTCACACTCTCACTCTCTCTCTCCCTCTATAGACCTCTGCTCCTCCCGCTCTCTCCTCTGTCTCTTAGATTTGGGTCTCAGATTTGGCTTAGATCATTATCACTCCCGCTCTCTCCTCTGTCTCATACCTGGCTCTCTCTCTCTCTCTCTCTCTCTCTCTTCCCAAATCTTCACCGTTTCTTCGCCCCGTCGCCATTGCCGACGACCCTCCTACAGACGCTACTGAGATCGTCGCCATCGCCACTCGCCGTCGTCGTTTCTCTGCCACGCCGAAGACCACCGCTGCCGGCACCACCGCATCGACGCCAGTTCCATCGCCTGAACCAACCACCACGGCGCCACTCTCTCTCTCCTCTTCGAAGGCCACAACCACCACGGGCCTCTCTAGGTACATCTCTCGCTCTCTTCTTCTATTTGGGAACTGATCTGGGTACATAAATAGAAATCAATTTTGGACGGCGAGGGTCTGCACGGCGATTGTCGATTGCAAACCTTCACCGTCGCGAGAAACTGATGTTTCTACTGAGATTGTCGTCGATTGAATCTTTTTTTTTTTTTTTTTTTTTTTTCAGGTGAAGATCCTACTGAGATTGTCGCCATCGCCACTCGCCATCGTCGTTTCTCTGCCACGCCGAAGACCACCGCTGCCGGCACCACCACTCTCTCTCTCCTCTTCGAAGGCCACAACCACCACGGGGCCTCTCTAGGTACGTCTCTCATACTCTTCTTCTATTTGGGAACTGATTGGAGAACAGATAGAAACTGATTTTGCACAACCATCAATTTTGCACGGTGAGGGTCTGCACGGCGAGGGTCTGCACGACGAGGGTCTGATTTTGAATGTATTTTTAACCTTCTATTCAGGCGTCGCTGGATGATGCTGGTAAGCATTGGGCGTCGATGAAGTAAGGCACGAGATCAAACTGGGCAGCAAGACAAGTCGTTGACGGGCGTCGGTATTATCATTGAAACGGGACAGCACAACGGACAATATGCAAGCATGGCAGTAGCAATCAGGCCGTCACTCGGTCCAACTTTCAGGGTAAGCTAAGGCTTAAGCGGCTTTACATTGTATTCATTACAGTAACAGATCATTGGAAAGAGTTTGGATGTGTTGTTTGATTTAATCTTTGAAAATCAAATTACATGCAAAAAGAATGAGATTCCGTTCTCTCATAACAATCATTGAAATGCCTATTCTTCTACAACGAATATGGTATTTTGGACTAAAAAGAGAAGTACATTGTTCATAAGAAAATCGTAGGAAACTTTAATGAAACGATGTTTGATATCAAAATGTATGCACGTTGATTTTCAATTATTGTGGTGGTAAGCTCAGAATCATTGAAGGGGAAGAATTGAATTGAACTCTTGAAGCTCAGTAGTTTCAAGAACTTTCTAAGCTCAGCAACTAAACTTAGGCAATAAGATGCAGAAGAATTCCCTTAAGAACATAATCAATGAGAAAATGGTGCATTTAGCAAAGAAGACCGAGGGAAAATTGGACTACCAATGCTACATCTACTACAGAATCAACCATGATTCCCTCTGTATCAGAGAAGGAAATATTCTATAATTAGGTGGTATGCGTCAAAACCAACAACCAAATGACAGTTTAAGGAATATTCTATATTTGTTTTTCTTGATTTTTAGCACAAATCCTTGAAGATATATATCAGAATTCTTTCGGTTTAGTATAATTTAGCATGTCTCTATGATGAAATTTGAAAAGAAGACTATTTTACTCACATGTTAGATCTCTCTCTCTAGATTGAGTTTATAATAGACTCCATTAATGTTTTTTTTAATGCAAAATACATTTTGGCCCTATTATTTTGAAAAACTTTGCAAACAGATCCCATTAAATTAGTTTGAAGATGATGACAATTTTTTTTCTTTTTATTTTCTGTTGTACTTTTGTTGTTTTTCCTATTTTTTTCTATCTTTTACACATTTAAAAAATTTCCATTTTGGGCAAGGATCATATACTCATTTAAATTGAGATACTTCGTAATTTAGGCTATGTTACTATGACAAGGTTTTATTGTATTTTCAACCATTGGATGGTTGGAGACATTTTCAACCTTTAGTTTTTTTTTTTTTTTTTTTTTTTTTTTAGTATAGAAAAATTAGTTCGCTTGGTTATATGTATGAATATGTATATATGCATGTATTTAAAAAATTAAGTTTAATTTATTTTCACTAAAATAGGGTGAGAATTTCCTCTTTGTTGCATATGTTTTATAATCATGTTTAAATATTTTATAGTGAAAACAATTTGAAACCAAATAGAACCTAAAGAGATACAACTGGTGATAACATTTAAATGTTAATCAATAAACAACTAATCATTTATTTATGTGGCTGGAATATTTGTTTGGAATGTAATGTAAATTATTTGTTGGTGATAACATTTAAATGTTAATCAATAAACAACTAATCTATAATTAATTATTGTCAATTTTTTTTTTTTTTTGTCATAACGCTTTTGTACTCACGCAACTAACTCACACACTCTCATTGGTAACCCACACCCATAATGCATGGGAGGGGAATTGATCCCTGGCCACCAATCGATAAACACAAAGTTTTTCAGGAAAAAAATTCTCAAATTTCTTTTTCTACGGTCTGTTGCCAAAATTCTGTTTGTTGCTTAGTGTTTTTGTTTCAAACAATCGGCGACGCCGTCACAAAAAATGTGTAGTGCCAATTTAAAAAAAATTATACATCTATAATAACATAAGGTAATTGCAACAGTAAAGGTTGTCGCCATGTGACCTAGAGGTCACGGGTTCGAGTCGTGGAAACAGTCTTTTGCAAAAAGTAAGATAAGTTTGCGTACAATAAACTTTAGTGGTCTGACCCTTCTCCAGACTGTTATGTGAATTTTTATTTTTGCATCCTAATACTGCATATGTTTTTGCATCCTAATACTCCAGTTTGTTTATGTTTTCAGGTTTGTTTTTATTTTGATCTTCAATTTTGGGTTCCATTTTTATATCCAAGTTTGTCCTCAATTCTCAATTTATGTTTGATGAAATGCCTAACTGACGAAATCTTCCATTACTGGCCTCCATTACTCAATTTTTCTGGTTTCCATTACTTGCTTCGATAGTTTAATTTTTCTGGCTGCCATCACTGGCTTCGATAGCCTATTGATGAGATATTTGAGGGAAATTTTATTAACAGTTAGAGTACAAACTGTAATTACGCTGTAGTTCGGTGCATAGTAATAGGGTCACCCTCACCAATTTTATGTAGTGTGGTTGAGTGTATATATATGTGTATATAAATATAATTGATTTACTTCTAATACTAAAGTTTCATGTAATAGGTGAAGAAGAGTTACTTCTTTTCTCTTTTTCGCCTAAAGTGGGTAGTCAAAACTCAAAAGTAACTGACAAAAGGTCATTTACATGGGTTATTACTTACTAGAGCAACCTTTATGTGACACAAAGGGTGATTACTTATGTGATTTACATGAGCAACCTTTATGTGACACAAAGGTGATTTACATGAGCAACCTTTAAGTTCGAATTCCTTACTTTTGGAAAGGAAAGGTGATTTTGCTTTTTGTCTTTTTTTTGAAAAATATCATCAAGAGGTTTGAAACATTGGACACAAATGAGGAGAAGTAAAAATTGAAACCCTTTTACTATCTCTTTCTTTATTGTCAGGAACTAATTTAACACTTAAATAGTGATAAGATTGAATTTTTTAGCAACAAAATTCAACACTTATTTTAGCAACCAACCAATCATGGAATGCAATCGGATACTATTGATGCACTAATATTTAACACTCACTCCCCCAACAACAACATATTGATCATAATGTGCCCAAAAAAATTGATTCTTTATGAGCTGTAGGAATTGATTCTTCTCTTGAATCCGATTTCAGGCCATGAAATGCTCAAATACTTTTCTTTTTTGATTTGTGACAACTACTTTGAAGTAGTCCTGGATGGTGGATTTATTATTACTAAGTTTATAATGTATATGATTAATTGTCATTATTTGTCGTTAGTTCACTGTGTTAGTTATTGTTGTGTGTGATTGTTTGTGGTTTTGTTTATTAATGTTATGTTGTTTAAAAATATGAGTTACTAATTTGGAATGTCAAATAAATAAAGGGGATTATGTCCAAATTTCAAATATTAGAGTGTGTTGTATAAATAAAGGGGATTATGTTCATATTTTAAATTTCTTATTAATCATGTTTGTTTATGCCAGGTTTATTACAAAATAGGAGTTTATAGTTTGATAATATTATAAAATTAAAATACTCACCTTCAGGCACGCGTTATACATTAGATTATTTCGAATACAGATGTTTTATATATATGGATTTATTTATTTATTTATTTATTGTGTGTGTTTTATACCCGTGCCTGAAGCCGAATTTTTGTATTATTTCAATTCTGGTATTATTTTAATAGCTGAATATTTGTGTTATTTTATTATTATAGTAGATTAAATGAATTTTATCGTTGTAAGTTTTCCAAATGACTAGGGACAGTACTGAAACTTACTCGCATAGTTTATCTTTGTTTTTATTATAATTAATTATATGTGACTCATTTTTTGCTCGCCTTCTCTCTGTCGTACTATTTAATAAAATTCTCTCTCTCTATCTATTAATTACATATAAAATTTATAAATTTCATTTGCTCGAAAGAGTATTTCAATAATTTTTGACCAAATAATAGAAACTATTAAATAATATAAAGAAAAAACCTCTTATAGTATTTTAAAACCATTATCTGAAAAACATAAAGCTAAACAATTGAAAAACCCTCTAGGAATTGTTTACTTAATATTCACTATTTCAAAAAAAATAAATATTAGTCAACGTTAATAATTTTAGAGATCGACATTAATAGTTTTCTAGGTTATTTTTTTAAACATTTCTCAATAAATTTTTGTTTTTGATGAAGACAAAAATTAGCGTTCATAATTAATTGGCCTTTAGCTCACTCTACAAACATTTTTCGCGCTCTCTCTCTCTCTCCAAACCGGTTCTCCTTATCAGTCACGCTCTCTCTCTACAGACCTGTGCTCCGCTCTCTCTCACTCGCGCTCTCTCTCTTTCTCTCTACAAACCGGTGCTTTGCTCTGTCGCCATCAGATACTACTGAGATCGTCGCCATTCGCCATTTCTCCGCCACGTCGAAGACTGCCGCCGCGACCAGTTCCATCACTTGAACCAACCGATCTAGGAACCGATTTGGTTGTTGAATCTAGCCCTAGCACCGTTGATTTTGGGTTTCCAAATCAATTTTGGAACAGAACACGACGATCGATTGAGATTGAAGAGCCGCCAGTTCCATCGCCTGAACTAACCGATCTAGGTACATCTCTCGCTCTATTCTTCTATTTGGGAACCGATTTGGTTGTTGAATCTAGCCCTAGCACCGTTGATTTTGGTTTTTTAATCTCCCAACCGATCTGGTTGTTGTATTAGTTTGTATTTGAGTATTAGTTTTGGAACAGATTTTGGGTTTTCAATCTCCCTTGGAACAGAACACTGCGATTGATTGAGATTGAAAAATTAGGTTTGTATTTAAGTATTAGTTTTGGAACAGATTTTGGGTTTTCAATCTCCCGATTTTGGGTTTTCAAATCACTATTTAAATCCTGATTGGAACATAACTCAATTTGAATTAGTTTTGGGTTTGAATATTGGAACATCAATGTTTTTTTTACCAAATCTATCAATCGTTTGATTATTTTCTTTAGTCTAGCTCTGAAAAATATCTTAATTTACCTGCATTACTGACCAATATAAGATTAATGGTTTGTTTTATCTTGATCTCCATGAATGTGTTGGATTATGAATATTGTTTTATTAGTTTTCGTTTTTCAATTGTCCATTTTTTTATTTTTCAATTGTCCATTTTTTTTATTTGGTTTTATTTCAGTTTTTGGTCCAAGTTGGCAACGACGAAGTCAATTAATTTTTTTTTTCCTTGAAAGTTTGCTTGAAGTTGTTTTTTTTATCATCTATCTTATATATTATAGCTTTTCTATCTTAAAATAAATCAAACACTGTTAAAAATATATAATTGCTTTAAATCTCTTTTTTATATCTTTGCGATTGTAAGGTTCATTCTTTTAAGGATAACGGAATAGCCATGCAAAAGAAAGATGCAAATTGCAAAGGAAAGGAGAAAGGAAAAGAGAACGTTCCTCCTAATTTGGTATGAATATTTTAGTTATCAAACTACCTTTACAGCTTTTATTGATTGAACATGTTTAAATCTAATTTCATACACCATTATTACGTCAATAATGTAAATCTATAGTTTTCATTTTCGTTCTCTAAAACATTTAAACACTTGAAATACACTTCAACATAGATAAAAAATTAAACATGTCGTTCGTTTTTTCCATATCTTTACAACGTATCAACATGAATATTGTTATATTAGTTTTCGTTTTTCAATTGTCTATTTTTTTATTTTTCAATTGTCCATTTTTTTTATTTGGTTTTATTTCAGTTTTTGGTCTAAGTTGGCAACGACGAAGTCAATTAATTTTTTTTTTCCTTGAAAGTTTGCTTGAAGTTTTTTTTTTTTTATCATCTATCTTATATATTATAGCTTTTCTATCCTAAATGAAATCAAACACTGTTAAAAATATATAATTGCTTTAAATCTCTTTTTTATATCTTTGCGATTCTACGGTTCATTCTTTTAAGGATAACGGAATAGCCATGCAAAATAAAGATGCAAATTGCAAAGGAAATGAGAAAGGAAAAGAGAACGTTCCTCCCAATTTGGTATGAATATTTTAGTTATCAAACTACCTTTACAGCTTTTATTGATTGAACATGTTTAAATCTAATTTCATACACCATTATTACGTCAATAATGTAAATCTATAGTTTTCATGATCGTTTTTAAAACATTTAAACACTTGAAATACACTTCAACATAGATAAAAAATTAAACAAGTCGTTCGTTTTTTCCATATCTCTAGAACGTATCAACCGCCTCCTTGGCCCAAAAAAAGAGAAGGGAACGAGAAAGAGTCGAACAAGCTCATAAAAAGAGAGTACGCATACACTCTGCTGTGCAATGTGAACAGGTGTGTAATCTTTCTTTCGTTTGTTTGACCAAATCGTAAAACAATTTTTCACCAACTTAATTGCATGGCCAATGATCATAGAACATATCAAAAGCTGCCATCGCACAACGAGCTCGAAGGGAGAGAGAGAGAGAATGTCGTACTGAGCTTGCAACTGGCCCATCCACCATACATGTTCCACAACTGCTAACGGTCGTGGACATTAATAATGATCTAACTGATACACCAATGGTGGATGCCGAAATGATTCAAGATGAACAGGTGTGTTGCCTACTCTTTAACTATATCTTGCTATAGTTAAATTCGAACAAATGATATTTGTATTGCTATAGATCGTATCAAAAGCTGCACTAGCACAACGAGCGAGAAGACATCGTGAGAGAATTAGTCATCAATTTTTGTGTCGTACAAATGGTGGATTTATGACTGAAGATCTGCAACGACCCATGACTGTGGATACTGAACATGCTACAAATACAAACTTATCTCCTATGCCCATTATCGATGAAGAGACACTTTTGCAGTGTGAACAGGTGTGATCCAGTTAATTATCTAAATTAATGTGCATTACATTTACTTTGACTATGTTAATAATTATCTGACGATAACTACTCAGAACATATCGAATGTTGCTCCTGCACAACGAACGGGAAGAAAACGTAATAGAGTGGAATTGCAACCAATTGTCTTAGATTCCGATCATATATGGTAAAATTATCCTCTCTTCCTAGATCATTTAAGTTGTTAGGATTAAGAATTATTTTCTCCTTTGGTGTAGGCCAACATCTGCGGGTGAATGTTTTGATGAAAGCCAAGCCAATGATGACCTGCAAAATATACCAATTAGTCATTTGGATAATACAACGTCGAAACGTCATTGTCTAGGTAAAATGGATGTCGTATGCACTTATTGTTCTGCTTTGCATTGGATGGATGAAAGATTGTCCAAATCAACAACAACACGTCCTTTATTTGGAACATGTTGCTTACAAGGTAAGGTTAGATTACCTTTGCTCACAATGCCACCTCTACAAATCAAAGCGTTATTTGATGGGATAGATGAAAGATCTATATCATTCCGTCGTCACATTCGAGAGTATAATGCAACAAATGCTTTTACAAGCCTTGGAGCTAGATTGGATCAAAGAGTATTTACTGGAAGAGGTCCAACATCATTTACTATTCATGGTGAACTACGCCATCGAACAGGATCATTAATTCCTGAAGACGGACAAGATCCTATTTACGCCCAATTGTATATTTATGATCCAGCGCACGCTCATAGTATTAGATGTCGCAGAAATCCTTCTTTGAGAAGTGATGTTCTACAAATTATTCAAGATAGTTTGTTGCAATACAATGCATTCACGAATAAGTTTCGGCAGGCTCACGCAATTCTAAATCAACTGGATTTGAATTTTCAAACGTTGCCTGCAATTCTTCAATACAATTCAAGTGCAGATCGACGACGGTACAATTTGCCTACAACGGATGAGGTTGCAGTCATATTACCAGGGGACGGAACTCATTTTGGCGGTATGAGAGACATTGTTCTACACTTAAGGGCAGGTGACGAATTATTGAGAATTAATGAATGTCATCCTGCATATTTACCGTTGCATTATGTTCTATTCTTTCCTTTTGGTGAGCTTGGATGGGAACCTGGATTTAGACAGTGGGATGTGTTAAATTGTCAACATACAGATGATCGGTTAACTCAGATGCAATTTTATAGTTATCGATTGTTTGAACGACCGACTGAGTACTCATCAATTCTAAGGGGTGGAAATTTATTCCAAGAATTCTTGGTTGATGCTTGGGCTGCAACAGAGCAAAATCGATTGAATTACTACAGACTTAATCAGTCAAATCTACGTGCTGAACTATATCAAAACCTTACCGACGTATCATTTGACGGGTTGGGACCTGATCAAATAGGTAGGCGAATAGTTTTACCTTCTTCATTCATCGGTGGACCAAGGCATATGTTTGAAATATTTCAAGATTCAATGGCTATAACGCGTCACAACCATCATCCAGATGTTTTTCTAAATATGACTGCAAATCCTCATTGGAATGAAGTGACTTCAGCCTTACTTCAAAATCAAAAGCCAAGTGATCACCCAGACTTAATTGCCCGTGTTTTCCAACAAAAGAAGAATGCTTTGATGAAAGATATTGAAAAAACACAAGTTTTTGGAAAAAAGGTTGCTCATGTTTTCACAATTGAGTATCAAAAAAGAGGATTGCCACACATGCACTTGCTTATTTTTCTTGACGGGCCACATAAAATTCGAACATGTGAAACTGTCGATCGAACGTTGCAAGATATTCGAGATAACAACAAGCCATTCGGGGGTATAACTGTAGTACTTGGGGGGCATTTCAGGCAAATCCTACCTGTTATACCAAAAGGAGTCCGCCAACAAATTGTTGCTTCGACGTTGAGACGTTCCAACCTTTGGAAGCATATTACTGTCTTGACACTGGAATTAAACATGCGCTTAAGTAGCACAAACAATCAAAATACGGAATTCTCTGAATTTCTACTTCAGGTAAACTGCAGTTGTCGTTATCGAGTTTTACAATTTGTGAATACTTATTTACTTTTTCAAAGTAACTAAATTAGATGTTTATGTTTCAAATTTCAGATTGGAAAGAATCCTCATGAAAGTGTACAGTTGCCATCAAACATATACTGTTGTCGTAATATCGATGAGTTAATATCATCTGTTTATCCAGGACTTAATACGCCAAGTATTGTCACTCCTACGTTTCTTACTGAGCGAACCATTCTTTCTCCAAGAAATGATGATGTTAGCGTAGTAAATTCAAAGGCTTTAGAAATGTTTCCTGGCGATACCATTACGTACTTGGCAGCGGATAAAATGTCCGAAGAAGATAGAGCTGATCCTCAAATTACAAATCGTTATCCTAATGAGTATTTGAATTCATTAGACCCTCCTGGATTGCCCCCTTTTAAGCTAAATCTTAAAGTTGGTTGTCCAATTATGTTGCTGCGAAATATCGCACCGAATAAGGGGCTTTGCAATGGCACAAGATTGATGGTTGTAAGATGTGTCTCGCGTGTAATTGAGGCAAGAATTTTAACTGGGGAAAAAGCTGGAAATACTGCGTTCATTCCAAGAATTTCTTTGACACCTTCAACTACTGAATTTCCGTTCAAAATGACGAGACGCCAATTCCCGGTTCGTTTGGCATATGCCATGACCATCAATAAATCCCAGGGACAGTCTGTAAAATATGTTGGAGTTGACTTGACCATGCCGGTGTTCAGTCATGGTCAACTTTACGTTGCTCTATCGAGATGTACGTCATTTGATCGATTGAGTGTCCTACTACCTGATCGGGGATCTCTGTCAACAACGAACATCGTTTATCCTGAAGTCCTGTTATAATTTGTCTTAAATATCATAAAGGTACCAATGCCAATAAACAAATAGTTTACCTTATTTTTTGATTTATGAGACCAAAACATTGATTTGAATTTGACTATACAGGATTGAGATCTATTGGCTCGAGTCATTGTACAATTAACCAAGAGGACTACAAATCAGTGGATTCAGACAACAGGTATTCAATTAAATTCATAATTTCTAACACATTTTAATTTATTTTCTCAATCATGTAATTGTTTCGGCGAAGACATAGTCACCTTATCTATTAATCACTTAATCGCACTCGAACCAAAAAAGTTCCACGTGCACTGGGTGTTGTGTTGGAGTATTGTTTATTTAGGATCGATTTCAACTTTCTATTGTCTAAATTGTTTGTTATTATTGTTGTATTATTGATTGTTTATATTCTTTAAAAAATAGTAATCATTTTTGGATTGAGTTGTGTGCGAAGGTAGTAGGTCCACCACTAGGCTACCATCTGAAATTGATTTTGTGCATCTTTCTTAAGTAAGAATTTTCATGAATTTGCAGTGACTTGGGGGGTAGAGGAATTCATTAGACCATCCTGGATTGCCCCTCATTCGGTGATATATTTTTGCCTTGCAAAGGGAGAATCGTTATAACCCGAAGGTTTCGGTATGCATTTCCCATCTCATTGGTGTCTCATTTTATAGTTTAAAAAAAAGGTACAAAAGTATTTTTTTTATGTGTAAAGTGTAATTTGGTCTAACCATAGGGGTGCAAAGTATAATTAATCTTTTTTATATAATAAAAATGGAATGCAATCGGATACTATCGATACACTAAAATTTAACACTTTCACTCCCTCAACCACAACGTATTGATCCTAATTAACGCACAAAAAATGATTCTTTATTAGCTGTAGGAATTGATTCTTCTCTTGAATCCGATTTTAGGCCATGAAATGCTCAAGTACTATTTTTTTTTTATAAGTTGTAACAACTACTTTGAATCCAGTTTCATTTTACACTACAAGTAATTTTTTTTTTTTTTTTAGCATGCATATAAAAATATCAAGAATGCACCTTGGATATAGAAAATCATTGTAGTACTGTTAAAATTCATAAAGGTGAAATCATTTTTTTCCTGAGCCAATACTGTGGAGTTGAATCTCACTATTTTTATCCCCTTCCTCTCTCCAATGTTGATTGACGAGGGTTTAAAGTGACCTTCCTAATTAATTTTTACTTCTATTATTTCTTTAAGTACTAGGTTTTGTCTGATGTTCAACATTCTTGCATGTTCAGTTTCTGTGACTGGAGTTGATGTTGCAACAGATCGGTCAGCAGTTTGCAAAACTATGATATAGAAGTATACTTTCGGTGATTACGGTAAGTTCCAGTAGTCCTAGGTGGTGGACTTATCATTACTAAATTTATAATGTATATGATTAATTGTCATTATTTGTCATATTGTTAAAATTCATTGTGTTAGTTATTATTTGAATGATTGTTAGTTGTTGTTTGAAAATATGAGTTGATAGTTTGGAATGTCAAATAAATAAAGGAGATTATGTCCAATTTTCAAATATTAGAGTGTCGTATAAATAAAGGGGATTATGTCTATATTTTAAATTTCTTATTAATCATGTTTGTTTATACCGTGTTCATTACAAAAACAAGAGTTGATGATAGCACTAATGCCTTTCGTCCAATTGCAGTGGAAGAATGACTTTGAGTTCAGCACGTAGAAATTTATAAGTTCCAGTAGTCCTGGATGGTGAACTTATCATTACTAAATTTAAAATGTATATGATTAATTGTCATTATTTGTCATATTGTTAAAGTTCATTGTGGTAGTTATTGTTTGCGTGATTGTTAGTTGTGTTTATTAATATTGTGTTATTTAAAAATATGAGTTGATAGTTTGGAATGTTAAATAAATAAGGGGGATTATGTCCAATTTTCAAATATTAGAGTGTCGTATAAACAAATGGGATTATGTCTATATTTTAAATTTCTTATTAATCATATTTGTTTATGCCGTGTTCATTACAAAAACAAGAGTTGATGATAGTACTGACACCTTTCGTCCAATTGCAGTTGAAGAATGCCTTTGAGAATTTGTCTACGGAATCGAATTGAAGGTATGAGTATGGTTCTAACTTTAAGAGCTACGTTCGAGTTCCTTGAAGTATAGATCTCTTTGGATTATTTTTTGAGTTCCAATTATGAATTGAAATGGATAGCGTTAACGCCTTTCGACCAATTGCAGTTGAAGAATGACTTTGAGAATTTATTGACGGAAGCGAATTGAAGGTGTGGGTATGGTTCTAACTTTAAGAGTTACGTTTCAGCTCCTTCAAGTATACATCGCTTTGGGTTATAAATTGAAATGGATAGCACTAACGCCTTTCATCCATTTGCAGATGAAGAATGGCTTTGAGATTTTGTCCACGGAAGCGAATTGAAGGTGTTGTGTATCTAATTATTGTCAATGTTTTATGGTGTTTGTACTTGGACCAAGATGTTTCTTAAAATAAGTTCATGAATTTTTTATTGTCTTTTTACCAGCAATTTTAGGAATATTTTTATTTCTTGCATTTGGCCAAATTTAATTTTTGTAATATTTTTATTTCCTAGATTTGGCCACGATTTGGTGGATCATTGACTCTATTTTGGTTTTGCTCTTTTATTATTTGGATATCTTTAGCTTATTCATTGAATTTGGATCCCAATCTAGGATGTCACAGGAATCGAATGTCAGTCAGATTTTGATAATTTCACCATTACCTTATCCGTTCTTTGATGGAATTTTCTGATTTCATATCGATTCCAGTTGTTTATCCATTTCGATTTCATATTGATTCCAGTTGCATTTGGTGTTGTGTTGTGTTGTGCCATACAATTATGTAACTGTGGAACTCGATTGTTTGTTATTATTGTTGTATAATTAATTATCGATGTTCTGTTTAATTTTTTTTTTCACTAGTTTATATATAAACCGTTTCATTTAGCTATAACATTTTTTTGGATTTTTATTATTTAGTCCTCTAGTAGTATAAACTATTAAAAAAAGTTCAAAACTAGTATAATGAAGTTTTTAGTCCTTCAAGACACTTTAGTAAATAGTCTTCCATTTACATTAACCAATTAATTATGTTTGACTTTCAATTTACGAATTATGTAATTCTACAACACTTGCAACCGACGAAATAAAAATTGAAAATCCATTAAATCATGGAACAAACGTGTCTAAAGAAATCAATATATGAACGTTTCCAATGTTAAAAAAAACCTAAATATATATATATATATATATATATATATATATATATATATATATATATATATATATATAATTTTAATGTACAACTGACGTTCTTTATTTTGATATACATATTGTATATTTTTAGTGAAAAAAATTATAGATGTGTGAATGTTCACACCACTGTCAATTTCGACGGTTGTGATAAGGAGTATGTTTTCCTAAAATATTTAAAATCCACGTTCCCCACTCGTTATTCATTTCCATATTGAGACTTATTTTCCTAAGTTTTAGATGAACTATTACTTGGGCATGTGAATATGGAGTAGAGTATTATTAGTTGGTCATACATATGTAAATGAATATCTCTTTTAACTGTAAACATTCACATCTTTTTTTCTATTTTGAACATTTAATACAATGATTGTTAGGAATTGTAAATATTCACATTTGTGACTTCGCTTAACAACAACTATCAAATTGTTAAAGTGAAATATTCAAATATTACACTCAATTTTAACCATCATATTAATATTGGGAACATTTACATTTCCAGTTATAATTTGATGCAACGTCAAATTTTAGATACACTATCACATTGAGATATTATCAGGTTTTGTACATGTAAATCAATGTCTTCAAAAAATATGAACATTCACATTGTTATGCATCGCTATGTGAACTAGCGATTGATCGCAAGGTGACACCGTTTCTCTAGAGACAGTCGCTAGACAACCCGCCCCATTGCGATAGCCAGGCACTTTGGAGAACCCGGAGAAATCTTGATACATGAGATTTACTCTGCCAATCGAAAAAGTGAGAATTCCTACACAAATAATCGGAAGCAATGGAAGGCACAAAAGGGATAGAAGTAAAGCAATTGATTAAAGGCGAAATGGAACCATAACGGACCATTATGGGTTCTTTACAGAGATTAAGCAATTGGGCTTCATATTAGTGTGTGTATATTATTATTGCATTGAAATGGAAATTAAAGGTGAATAATAAAAGAGACATTATATAGAAGGAAAGAGCAAAGAAAGTAGAATATTTAGAAACCAGAAAATTTACTCAAAAATAACTTACCGTGGCTAACTTTTTTCATACATAACTTCCATAATTTCTGCAAAGGCAATGTGGTCCGCTCGTTACATTTCATTAACTGCTAAGGATTAAATAATACAAACTGTCAATGAAGTTTTTTTTTTTAGAAGAGAACCCATACTTTGATTTATTTACTATAGAAACTCATAATATAAATTTAAACAACAAAAGTCTTTTTTTTTTAATTGTTTGGTGAAGTCTTTGTATAACATTTTATAGTTTCACTTAGATTTAAATACAATGGACTTGTGAATGTTCATATTGTTATTTTTAACTATTTATTGTGTTTGTCCTTTTTAATTCGTTTTGTATATGTAATTGTTTGAATAAAAAGAAAACATAATTTTTTTCATTAATTTATGAAAAAATTACTATTTACTCCCAAAAATAAAAATTATTTACCGCCTATTCCCATCTGTTTTTTCTTACACCGACTACTCTCATCGACGACTTTCTCTTGCACTGAAAACTCCCACCGTTAGCCTTTCTTGTACCGATTAGTCCAATTTTCAAAAACGGTCGACGACAAGATTACCGAAATGCCCTCATGTGAGCTTCTTCCATGAGAACGGCGGTCGCGCAATACTTCTTCTTCCTCCTTCCGAAGTGTCGATCGATTTTGCAGACTGGTTGCGATTTTCTTCTTCGCTTTTGTGCATTTGGGGTTTCAGGGACTGATTTATGCTTCGGAGAATTCGAATTTGATCAAGAGTTTGAGAAGAAGCTTGACGAATATACAAATTAATCATGAAAATGGCTGGAAATTTGAGATGGATTCGAAGAAAGAGGAGGCGGCGGCGGTAGTGAAAACAGAGAGGCCGAGACACACTCGATCTAACTCCGAAGAAATCGCAGAAACTTCTGAATCTGTTATCGATTTGCGATCTCGAGCTCCTAGAGTTCCGAAACCATCTTCGTCCTCGTCATTATCGCCGTCGATTTCTGTGTCGTCGACATTGTCTTCGTTTGTCTCTTTGCCTTCCTACAGATCTATGAGCGACTCGGCGAAGCGGGCATTGATGGAGATGACAAACATCATCGAGTAGAAGCAAAGTGAAAAGCAGTTAAAAGCTTTTGCTCATTTGAGAAAAGGAATTTGTGGCCATTAGGAGACTCTGTTTTGTGACTTTGAGTAGAGAGAGAGAAGCAAAGTGATATCCTGCATTACAGTTGGAAGATATTTTTCAATTAATTTTGACTATTTACATATTGTACCCTATAATTTACAGTTTGTTACAGAGAATAATTAATATTACATTCAACATGTATCAAATACAACATCATACGAGAACAATTGATATTGCATTCAACATCAACAAGTGTTGAATATAACGTGCACGCATAATACGATTCATACGTGCAAAAAATATAATTAACATATCGTAATAAAAAAAAAAAAACACAATTAATATTACATTCAACATTCACATGTGTTGAATGTTACATTTAATATTCACATGAGGGATATATTGGTTAGAAAAATATAATATCAAAAAAAAAATTGATATTACATTCAACATTCACATGAGGAATATTTTGGTCAGAAAAAAAAAATGAGTTATTGGTGAAAAAAAAAATGAGTTATTGGTGAAAAAAAAAAAATGAGAGTAACCAGTAATTTTTTTTACATTTTGAGAATAAATGGTGCATCCCCTTAATTTAATTAATACTTATATGATAAATAAATAATATAAAAAAGAAAAAAAAATTATTTTAAAAAAAAAAACTATAATTATTTATTTGTTTATTTATTATTTAAAACTCGTTGAAATAAAATGTTAAAGAGAGTTAAATCGGGGAGAATAAAGATACAAAATTGTGAGGATTAGATGTCTGAATGGAAAATCAACAAAATAAACCTACTAAAGACCCGAACCATAATGTACTTAGTACCGGTGCCACGGTGAGATATGTTTTTAGATCTCGCATTGAAAACTTACAAAATACAAATCAATAATTTCAGTATTTTTGAGATTTTTGAAAACCCAAAACATTACTCAAATTCTCAACCAAACAAACAGCCCCTTGACAGTAGGTTTCGATATCCTGTCTCATTGATCATAACATTAAAACAAACATTTGATACGATGTTTAGATCATTAAAATGACAGCAACCACAACATACGAACTAACACCAGTACAGTACAGCAAAAAAGATGCATTTACAGACACACCTAGACCCCAAATTTAAGAACATCTAATTGTTTGTTTGTTTCGTGTTTCTGTTCCCAGAACACAAATCCGGGAACAGAAACACCGAACAAAAACATGGAACAACACTCCCCCCCCCACCTTCCCCCAGCCTATTGCTTATTCCCACCTGCGACCATTTCATCAACAACCACTTTGAATTTCTTGTACTCGAAATCCAACGGGTGAACAGAACTCTCGGGAACAATTTTACGCCTGTTCCCAAAAAATGTCCACAGGAATAACACAATCAATGCTCCGAATGCTCCACACGCTGTTCCCAGAATCACAGCAGCAAGAATTCTCAAAACACAATCGCTTCTTTTGGGAACAGAAATCTCATTCTTTTGTTCAGCAATAGTTTCAGGATCCAACGGCTGAGAATGCATCCACTGAGGCACAACCCTTTGCTTAAAACTCCATGTATACAAATCACATCGCTGCAATGAATTCCCACTCGATGAACTTAACCCAATAACAAATTCTTCCTCTTTCCACATATTCGATAGATCAATTGGGCAAGAAATTAACGGATCGATCGGCCTTAAATCACCGAATTTGGTGATTCTAACCTCTAATCGCTTAGAACCCGCTTGATAATCGATCCAAACTTGCAATTTTTCACCATTATTAAGCTTCAAATCGATCGATGACAGATTTCTCAGCTTAATTGATACAAGACTATCAATATCCACACCCACATGGTTTTCATTTAAATCACTGTATTTTTCATCTTTTGAAGTGTCAAATTCAACAGCTAAGAACCTGGATTTATTCTCGGTGAGGAGCCCAAATGAGCCGCTACCGAACACATCCAAAGGAAACCCAATCGGAACCATCACAAAAGCTAAACCGTCACCGTTTTCCGGCGACATCGAAAACGAGAAGTAAGTCGAAAACGAGACACTTTTTTTAGGGTTTCCATCAACAAGCCTGATGGGTTTCTTATACATGACTCTTCCGGCACTGGAAAACGATGAACCAGAGATTTGGATGGAATTACCGCCATTAATAAGCTTCGCATCTCCGTACAAAGCAAGCTGCGACTCAAATTTCGAACCTCCATCGAAATTCTTGAAGTAAAACGATGAATTTGGGTCTGCGCTTAGGGTTCCAAAGTAAAAAACGATGAAATTAAGGGCCGAGAAGTACCTGGAAGTCGAAGATCGACCCATACCTGATCTGGGTTTTGAGCTGCGTCCTCTGCTTTTGTCTCTCACAGTGGATTTACTAGGGTTCGTCGGAAGAACATTTGGAGAAAAAAGTGTAAAAATTTTTTCTTGAATTTCTAGGGCTTGGATTGGAAGGAGAGAAAAGGAGTGAAGAGCATGGGGAAATGGGTAGTGCTGGGTGGGGTTGGAGGCTGTGAAAATTAAATAGGTTTTACTCTGTTTTTTTCTGAAAAATAGCGACTCACTTTCGCCCAATGGTTGCTGACTGAGGGAATAAAATATGAGATTCCTTTAGGATTATGTCCTTTTGTTTTTCCCATATTTGCAAATAGAGACATTTACTTCCCATAATTTACTTTTCATTCACTTTTTAACAAATTTTTTTCCTTTTACAGTAAAGTGTATTTATCTCCTAGAACAATCTTAAAAGCGCACTCTCTTATATCGGCCTAATACATTCATGATTAAATTCAAGATTTAATTCTTTGAATGTTCTCTAGGAGAGTCAAACTTTGATTGGTAAGGAAATGAAGTACTTTTCCTTCTCAACCGGACTAATAACACCTGTTGGGTTACAAAATTTATAATCTTATTCATGGAGGAATTTATTTAGGTGAGGTTTGGCTAGTGTTTCTACTTCTAATAAATTGAGATGAAAATTTTGTTTCTTTTTTGAAGTGTTTCGAGAATTGAAACATATTTAATAACGACTATTATTCTCTGATTGTTTCTTTTAATTTATGAGAACAGAAACAAAAAACATGTTTGATTGCAACATTTGTTCTTTTTTTTCTTTTTTTTTAAATGTATGGTGGTCAACAAGGTGATGGTGACCTGCGTGGTGGTGGTGGTCAGGTAAATGGTGGTGGCTGACAAGATAGTGGTGGGAATAATTTTGTGAGAGTGAATGAGAATTAATTTCTCATATTCTTAGGTGGCGTTTGTTAACCGTTTTTATTTCCATTCCAACAGTGAGATGGGAATGGGATGAGATGAGATGATAATTTTATTTTTTTTCTTAGAAGTAGAATCGCGTTTGGTAACGATAATTTTTATTTGTTTTGGGAAAAGAATTGTATTTGGTAACGATTTTATCCTAAAATCTTCTTCTTTCTTTTTTTTTTTTTTTTTTTTTTTTTTTTGGCCTGGCGGCGGTGGCACCATCGCCGGCAACGGCGGACAGCGGTGGCTCCGGCACCGGTGCCGGCGACGGCTGGAAGGCAATGGCGCTGGCGCGGGTGCCGGCAATGGTCGGACAGCAGTGGCAGATGAGTGACAGTGGCTGGCTGCCGGGAAGTTTCCGGCCGGAAGGTGAACGGCTACGGTCGCTGGAGATGGTCGGCGGCGGACGGTGGCCAGCGGCGGGTGAACATTTACAGTGTGTTTTGAAAATAGAATGGGAATAATAAGAAACAACTTTTTTTTATTTCTCATTTCTTAAGAAAAAAGTGGGCACAATTCTCAAATGAGAATGACATGGAAACGGAAACAAAAATTACCAAATGCCATTCCCAAACAGAATTCTCAAAAATCTGAGAATGAAATGGAAACGGTTACCAAACGGGGCCTTAAGGAATTTAGGAAATGCTCCAAAAGTTGAGAACAGAAACATATCAAATGCGTTTCTCTACATTGATTCTAATTTTTTTAAAACGGGAACAGAAATCAAGCAACGCAAACAGTAACCAAACAGTGCCTTAGGTACCCTTTTGGTGATTTTTTGAATTTTGTTTTAACAAAAAAAAATTAAAAATATAAATTATATTTAACAGCATAGAGATTATATCTTATTATTTTCTGTATAAGTGATCTTTTAATACAAGAAAAATTATAGACGTTGAAGGAAAGTCCACCGAGATCATAGTATATCGATCTTATATAATGTAAAATTAAAATAAATAAGAATTAACTTATTTTTTGTGTTTTTCAAAAATATAGTTTTATTTTATTTGTTATTTTAAAAATATTTTTAAGTACATATTAAATATGAATCTTAAAAATAAATATTTTTTTTTAAATTTAAATCTCATATTTTAATTAAATGGTAAGAAAAAAAAAAAGGCTTAGACGTTAGAAACAAACAAAAGAAAAGAAGAACGAAAGGGGAAGTGTCGAACTCACGCCACGAGCGTAGATCACACCGCTTATCCGACAGTCAGCAGAGATGTGTTGTGCACTGTGCCCACTTTAGCGCAAGCTTCGGTGTAAAAAACTAATATGCGCGTGCCTTTTTTGTTTCCTTTCAACGGCTTGATGTGGCCATAACGGACGGTTGACAGCAAGACACGTGGGGCCCATCTGCGGTGTGTCGATGCGGACGATTCACTGACTGACCCGTTTTTGAAAGAACCTTCGCTTGGGCTTCATTGTCCGCTGCTTACAATCTCTGTCATAATCTATGTAATGGAAATAATATAAAAGAACAAATATGATACACAGAAATAATAATAAATCCTAATTTAATAACTCTTCCAACAATAAGCAATAAATATAATTATTATAAAATTAAATACAAGTCCAAATATATTTCCATCGTTTGCAACGCTGGTCCAATTTCATTGATTATGCAATAATAATTGTGGGTAGTGAGCCAGCGCTCAGTAGATTTTTAACTCATTTAATACATGTATCCCCCAATTTAACAAGTTGCGTATAGGTATGTATTTCACATAAACGACATATAATACAATATCAATGAATTAATGGTTTATTTTGTGAAAGGTTCCCACAAGAAGGTTCAGTAACAACTAATTCATGTCAAGTAGACCTTGTTGTGAGAATTTTTAATGTCGCTAAAGATCTTTGGTCTCTACTCAGACCCGATGAAAAAATAATTTCGTGGATTGAATTTCATTTAACTATGTATGGCTCCATTGCGTGAACAAGAAGTTTCGAGAAAATTAGTGTTTTCTGAATTATATGAAGTCAGTAAACAAACAGAAACCGCTAGTACCCTTTGATTAGTTTGCTCTTTCAACGCATAACCTGCGTTGACTTATCTGAATTCGCAAAAACAATGCCTCCTTGCATAGTATGGATTCCAAACATTCATAATCTGAATCTGAATGTTTTAATGTTGAATATGTAAATTGTTGGTTAAAAGTTCCATCAATTTTTAACTAATCTCTCCAGTTTAGATAGAAATGACTCTTGAGATAGCTATCAGGTAAAATGATTATGGTGATAACTCTTGGGCTGGAACTTAAATTTTTAAATTTGTTTAGGTATAATGGTAATTATATCATTTGCCTTTAGATATAACTATTGGGTTGGAGTTGCTCTTAAACATTCAAGTTAAAAGGAAAAAGTGTGATCTACCACATGTAACTGAGTTGATCTGCCACAACTGGGCTGCTAGTTTGGAGCCTTGACCTAACCGGTGTCACTAATTGAAGCATGGTCCTCCTTCCAGAAGCTTCCAGCGCCAAAGCATTATGTATTGGTGTCGTAACCCCCCCGGATTAGGGTTCTGGGTCTAAGCTGGTACTTCAACTTAACAATAAATAGCCATACGGTTTTTTGAGTTTACTTAGATGTTACTCTGTCAAATTTTATCCAAATATTTATTCTCACGCTAAAGAAACTTTAATCCACCAAAAAATAATACTTCGATCGTAAGTCTTTTTAAACGTCACTTGCCCCAATTCAAAATCTCACCTACACATGGGATGTCGCTAATATTTTCAAAATGAGAATGGATGTCTTTGACTCTTTGTTGATTTTCCAAATGACATCAATTGCGCCTTAAATTTGCCCAATAAAAAATATATCAACATTTCACCAGTTCAATCAGGACATCTTTGAAAAATAATCAACAAATTCCAAGCACTTCCATTCTCATTGGACTGTTATCACTTTTTAAAAAAAATACTTATTACATTAGAAGACGAATATCTTGAGGATTATTATTTTCAACAAGTTCACTTGATTGCCATCATTATTTCAGGCATCTATATATGGAACAATATGCATATATATATATATATATATACTAGAAAAAAAACAGGTATCCAATGTGTACATCGATATAATTAAGAATATGTATGAAGGTATAGTCACTAATGTTCGAACAAGGGAAAGTGATGTTTGTGCATTTTCTATTAATATAGGCTTACACCAAATATCATCTTTAAGTTTTTATCTCTTCGTTTTAGTGATGGATAAACTCACAAAATATATTCAAGATAGAGTATATTGGAATATGTTGTTCGCGGATGACATCGTATTAGTTGACGAAAATAAAATAGGTCTTAATACTAAGTTATAAAGATGGAGAGAAACTTTAGAGTTTAAAAGTTTGAAGGTTAGCAGAAATAAGACGAAATACATGCATTGCAATTTTAATAATGCCCGAAAAGATGATGGAGCGGTCAAAATTAGAGATGAGGAGGTGTCAAATATTGATTATTTTAGATACTTAAATTCAATGATTCAGAACAATGACGAAGTCGAAGAAGATATTACGCATAGAGTTAAGGCAAATTGATTAAAGTGGAGAAGTGCAGTTGGGATGATTTGTGATCGTAGGATTCCGTTAAAATTTAAAGAAAAATTTTACAAGACTGTTATAAGACTAACGCTTCTGTATGGTTTTGAATGTTGGACGGTAAAAACGAATCATATCTAGAAAATTAGGGTGATAAAAATGAGGATATTGCGGTGGATGAATAGGAAGACGAAAATGGGTAAAATTAAAAATAAAACTATTAGAGAGAATTTAGCAATAGCACCCATAAAAGAAAAAACTGTTTATGATAATTTGGACATGTGTATAAAAGACTCATAAAATACTAGTGAGAAAATGTGAATTAATTCAAGTGCAAGGAACTACTAGAGGGAGAGATAGACTTGAGAAGACGTTGGACGAAACTATTAGAAATGATTTTTGATGACATTAAACGTGACAGAACGGATGATCCTTGATCGATCACTATAGCGTAAATAGATTCATATAGTTGATCTTATATAATTAGAATAAAGGCTTAATTGTTGTTGTCGTTGCTGTTGTGTGTGTGTATATATATATAGTCTTAATACAAATAAGATGAAAAGAGCAATTTTTCAATCAAATAAATAAACGGTCCTATCTAATTTAATATTTTACCGGAAGAATAAAAATAGGGCAATGACTGTTAATTTTATTCTCACTTTTAACTATCAAGAATTCTCTCTCATTTTTTTTCCATTTCCTCCCAAATTAGTGGAGATGATGATTAAAATATATATATATATATATATTTATAAAACTCAGCATTTTCCTTCTTATTTTACTTTCCCTCCAGTTTTCTTTTTATACCAAACAAGCCTTTATTTCATTTCCCATCTTTATTTTTCCATGTCCCTGGACTATGTTTGTACTATGCATTAAATCAACAGAAACATGTTTTCTTCATATATAAATTAACTGGCTCAGTGCCTGTATGGCACACCATTATGAGATTCCAAAAAAATGCAGTTTCTAAAACTCAATTTAAATATATTGCATAACCCTTTCACATATATCATGGATTTGGGTGTTTAACAATCCATTTATGGCACATTTTAAGGACAAACTAAATACAACAAACTTACCATCTAACAACGTACGAAGAGTGTGTCTAATTCAATTTGTCTGGGCTACAATTTCATCCACATTTAAGTCCGCTAAGGTCTCCTTTCCAAACAGTGTAAATCCAACAGTTGCCTGCAAGAAATAAGCCCATGGAACTTTTTTTTATGTTTTTTTAAGTAGAGCGGACAAAATGAAACCAGGTAGCGTTTGGTTCATGGGATTACAAAATTAAACGTATGTTCTATTGACTTTATCCCACATCAGATGTAGAAAGTGTTGATGGTCAGGTTATAAGTATGAGGGAAAGTCTCATCTCATGAGCTAGTTTTTGGGGTTGACAGAGACCCAGGTTACAACAACACTGACCCAATAGCCATAGACTGAGAGACTAGTCTAAGGTTAGCTGACCAAAGGCCCGATGTGTGAGGAAGAGGTTGTTGGGTTTATCTCACGTCAGATGTAAAAAGGATTGGTGGTCAGGTTATACGTGTGATGAAAAGTCTCATCCCATGAGCTCCCTTTCGGGGTTGAAAGAGGCCTGAGACCACCCTATATATTCTAATTCCAATTCCAATTCCACAAACTTGAAATATGTGTTGCTAAACGCTACCTTAATGCAAAAGATAGAGCATTTACCATTTTATCCTTGGCATCCAGCTTCTTAAGTATGCCCGAGAAGCCAGCGAATGACCCAGAAGTAACTTGAACTGTTGAACCCAGGACAAGGCCATTATAGCCTTTTCCTAAGAGAGGTTCTGGAACTTTCTTAGATCGCCTTTTCGACTTAGAAGGTTTAGCGGATTCTACAACATCACTGGAGGCGGCTTCAAGGGTTCCTTCTACTCCATGTAATGCTTCAAATGCTTCGTCGGCCTTCTGTTGTTCTTCTTTTGCTTGTCTGACGATTGCTTCTATGTCATTCGCAGATACTGGCCGAGGTCGATTAATCTGTCTTTTCCTGTTTAAGTTTAATATAAAAGGTGAAATTACATCAATAAAATTTTGATTTCAAAATACTATTACCCGAATAACGAATTTGAAATCAATGGATTTTATCAAATAACTCACCCAAATGCACCCTAGTTGTTCTTCCTAATTCCTTAATCTCACAATTAAATTAAAACCCGAGTATCACAAAGAGCAAAATAGTGTTAATGCTTACGTATTTCCAACCTTGCTTCCAAGAATTCCTTGGATGCCCTCAGATTCTCGTATCGTGTCATGAATTTCCTTGTTTAGTACACACCTTAAGAACAAACATCCTGGGAAAAGGGGTTTTGGCTTGATTGAAATCGACCCATTCTTTGATATTGTTTTAGTTTGTACAGTTGGAACATAAACCTGATAACAAAGCATATGGTTTCAATAAGTGTATAAAACTATAAACATCTCACATTCATATTTCCAATGTCTTGATGATTAAGCTCCAATTAGAATTAGGTAGTGTTTGGTCTCGTGATATTAGAGCCTCGGAATAGGGATTAAAAATGAATGCATGTAATAAAAATCTGAAAAAATTACATGCATTCATTTCCAATTTCAATTCCAAGGGTTGAATTCCATGCAACCAAACGCTGCCTTACTCTAATTAGTTCAAGAAATTACAACAAACAAATGACTCTACTAAATGTTTTGAGTTTTACATCATACACAAGAATGAAATCATATATATTGCAGCTGAATTTTTAAAGTATATTTAAGATTTCTAAAAACTCAATTAAACCTACCTTCGGTTGCGGGGAATTGGTGACTTTCAAATTTTATAAATGAATGTACGTAAATAGGTAAATTACATGGGTTAATCTCCAATTTCAATTCTAATGCTTCAATTTTACATGGATTAATTTTCAACTTCAATTCTAATACTTCATTTTTACATGGGTCAATCTCCAATTTCAATTCTAATGCTTCAATTTGACATGGGTTAATCTCCAATTGCAATTATAATGCATCAATTTTACATGGTTACTTTCCAATTTCAACTATGATGCTTCAATTTTGCATGGGTTAATCTCCAATTTCAACTATAATGCTTCAATTTTACATGGGTTAATCTCCAATTATAATGCTTCAATTTAACATGGGTTGGTCTCGAATTTCAACTATAATGCTTCAATTTCACATGGGTTAATCTCCAATTTCGATTATAATGCTTCAATTTTACATGGGTTAATCTCCAATTTCAATTATATGCTTCAATTTCAATTGGGTTAATCTCCAATTTCAATTCTAATGCTTCACTTTTACATGTGTTAATCTCCAATTTCAACTAAAATGCTTCAATTTTACATGGGTTAAATTCCGATTTCAACTACAATGCTTCAATTCTACATGGGTTAACCTCCAATTTCAATTCTAATGCTTCAATTTTACATGGGTTAATCTCCAATTACAACTATAATCTGATAGACCATTAATCAAGCACACTTATGTGAAACAAAAGAAGAAGGCATAGAAGTTTCCATTTTCGGTTAGGAAGTTGAGTTGTTAGGCTGTTAAGTTGTTAAGATAACAGAATGTATTATGTTATTCAGCTGCAAGTTGCTACTATTAGGGTTATAAATAGTAGAGAGGAAGAAGAAAGGAGGACCTAAAAATTGAAGTAGAAATTGGGAGAAACCAGGTTCTCGAATTCCTGGATATTTGTTCATTTCCTTTACTGTTTTTCCTTTCAATCAAAGCTGTTTTGTATTTCATTATATCGGTGAATGCAATTACAGTCCATTTCCTTAAATCAATTCTGCTATATTTCCTATTTGGATACATTTGTTCTATCATAATCCTTCAACTTTTCATGGGTTAATCTCCAATTTCAACAATAATGCTTCAATTTTACATGGGTTAATCTCCAAGTGCAATTATAATGCTTCAATTTTACATGGGTTAATCTCCAATTTCAACTATAATGCTTCAATTAACATGGGTTAATCTCCAATTTCAACGATAATGCTTCAATTTTACATGGGTTAATCTCCAATTTCAATTCTAATGCTTCAATTTACATGGGTTAATCTCCAATTTCAACTATAATGCTTCAATTTTACATGGGTTAATCTCCAATTTCAATTCTAATGCTTCAATTTCACTTGGGTTAATCTCTAATTTCAACTATAATGCTTCAACTTTACATGGGTTAATCTCCAATTTCAACTATAACGCTTCAATTCTAAATGGGTTAATCTCCAATTTCAACTATAATGCTTCAATTCTAAATGGGTTAATCTCCAATTTCAACTATAATGCTTCAATTTTACATAAGTTAATCTCCAATTATAATGCTTCAACTTTACATGGGTTAGTCTCCAATTTCAACTATAATGCTTCAATTCTACATGGGTTAATCTCCAATTTCAAATATAATGCTTCAATTTTACATGGGTTGATCTCCAATTTCAATTATATGCTTCAATTTTACACGGGTTAATCTCCAATTTCAATTACATGCTTCAATTTTACATGGGTTAATCTCCAATTTCAATTCTAATGCTTCTACTTTACATGGGTTAATCTCCAATTTCAATTATAATGCTTCAATTTTACATGGGTTAACCTCCAATTTCAATTCTAATTCTTCTACTTTACATGGGTTAATCTCCAATTTCAATTATAATGCTTCAATTTTACATGGGTTAATCTCCAATTTTAACTATAATGCTTGAATTTTGCATGGGTTAATCACCAATTTCAATTATAATGCTTCAATATCTCCAATTTCAATTATAATAATTCTACTTTAGATGGGTTAATCTCCAATTGCAATTCTACTCCTTCAATTTTGCATGGGTTAACCTCCAAGTTCAATTATAATGCTTCAATTATACATGGGTTAATCTCCAAATTCAATTATAATGCTTCAATTTTACATGGGTTAATCTCCAATTTCAACCATAAATCTTCAATTTAACATGGGTTAATCTCCAATTTCAAGCTATACAGATTTAACCCAGAAAGGAAACTGCAAATAGTTGAAAGCCAAATTACCTTGAATTCCATTTCGGGGAAGCGTCGAACAAGCAGTCGAGCTAGGCGTTCGGAAATGTAATCAATCGAAATACGCGAAACCCTAACAATCCACCATTGAGGACCCATCAAAGCGAGGTTATCGAGGTTGAGCTCCTCCGACCATTTCTTGAACTGCTTCTTGGGCTTCTTCGTGAGCCGCTCTTCGACCTCTTCTCTCCAGTTGTACGCCGGTTTACTCTCTCTCCTCTCGTTCCTCATCTGCCTTCTCTCCCTGGCGGTGAGCGCTTTGTCGTTTACGGACTCCGCGGTTGCGGAGATTGAGCCGGCGATTCTGGGCGATGTGAATTTGGAAGAAAGGGAGAGAATGGAGGGTGGAGATAGAAATAGAGGGCAAGGATTCCATGGGAGAAGCCCTTGCTTCATCATCATCTCGTCGTCGTCGTCCTCGCCGTCGTCTACTTCTACTGAGCTTTTCTGTTTGGTAATCGATGAACAATCGTCATAGCCAAACCGTGATTTGTTTTTGTGAAATAAATGGTAAATTTGACGATTGGTCTTTGACGTTTAATGGAAACACTAACCAAACGGGGCCTAAAATTCTAATTTTCCTTTCATAAACTCATTGTTTATGTCCTTCTAGATCTCCCAAATAATAACAATGAAAAGATAAATAAAAAAGAAAGAAACATATTTCCATTTCAAGTGAAGTTTAATCCAACTACACATATCTTCCTTCAAGCCTTAAGGAAAATGATTGAGACTTATGAAAGAAACCAAGATCTTCTTAGTTTTTGGGCAAGTCCTCAACACATGATCAAATATTTCATTACCTTTTTTACATCTTTGGCACAAATTTGTAACATCATTGGACTAGCGAGCAGTATATTCATTTGTAACCAGTTTCCCATGGAATAGAAGCCACATAAAATATATGATGTTCTGGCGAATCTTGAGCTTCCAAATCCAGCTTCAAACTGGATTGGTACTCTGAGACTCCTCCTCATAGTTCACTTTATAGGCCGATTTAAGAGAAAAAAATGAATATTTCAGTTGCCAAACCATTGAATCCTCTTAGAAGGGAAGGGGGGGGGGGGGGGGTTCTTGTTAAGAATCTCATATTTCTGATCTTCCAAGATAATGTGAAGAATGAGCGAGAGATACCAGTTTTCATTATCATCAATGATATCCTAAACTCTTAAGTCCCAAATGGATTGGATGCTAGTATCTCCTATAGGGCCTTTCCCATATCACCAGTCAATCCATAAATTTATTTCTGCACCATTGTCCACTTTCAATTTAATACTTCTAACAACAGTCTGTTTGTTTTTCACAATTCCTTTTCACACATGAGAATCGATTTTTTTCTTCCTTCAATAGCTAGGACTATCGTCTACTTTATATTTAGATCCAATTAGTCTGGTCTACATATTTTTATTATTAGTTAGCAGATTCCAACCTTGCTTAGTCATATAAGCGTTATTAAGATTTTTAACTTTTCAAATTCCCAAACCCCCTTCATCTTTGTATTGCAAATGATGTTCCAATTAAGAAGATGTATTTTTCTCCTATCATCAAATTCTTCCTACAGGAATTTCCTATTCATATTATCAAGGTCATCGCAAAATTTTCCAGGAAGAATCATTGTTTGCATAGTGTGGCTAGGTATGGCAATCATGACTGATTTTATCAACATAACTCTACCTGCTATAACTAGGTTTTAAGATTTTCAAGAAGTCTTTTTTGCATTTTTTTAGGATTTAGGTGGTAGCCTAGTGATAGGTCTACCACCTCCCCTCATAGGTGGTGTGAGGTTCGAATCCTACCGAATGCGTGTGTGCGAAAAAAAAGAAGAAGTATTTTCTGCATTTTCAATAAGTTAAATTCCCATCATTTTACTGATATTTCTAGCTTCGATTCTTTTAACATTCAAAGAGACAAAAAGTTAGGATTTATTAAAGTTTATTTTTTGACCCGAACACTTAGACAAATTGTTAAGGACTTCCATTATATTATCGTTCCATTCCTCCCCACTTTTGAAAACAGAATAAGATCATCAACAAAGAAAGGGTGGGACATGCAAGGGCAACTTTTACTAAGTTTAATGCCTCTCCATTTTGTATTTTTTTTGACACTATCATCAATTAAATAAGATAATCTATCCATACAAAGTACAAAAATATAGGGGGGTTACTTAGTCCCCCTGGTAGATTTAAATTCATTTAGAGGTTCCTATTAAGATTAATGAATAACATCAAAAGTGTAGAGAAAAAAGGGATGACGACCAGGGTTTTATTATCATTGAAATCAAGAATGCAATCATACAAATGAAAAGAGAGACTTATATAAGAGTATAAGGGAAAACCTATAAAGTAATTAAAAGACAGTTATACCTTTACTAAATACTAATAATAATAAAGTCTAATAGTTCCTATTCCAAAAGATTATGAAAGAAGCATTTTCACATGACCAAGAGTTAATTGAATCTAAATGGGAGGGAAATTAAAGGCATTTAGATTGCGTTTGGGTAAAGGATTTGATAAATTCAAGAAATTTGTGAAATGAAAGGATTTCAAAATCTTGGATTTTGAAATCCCTTCATTTCACAAATCCGTTGTTTGGATAAAAAAAAATTGGTTCTATTTTTTTATCCCATTTTTTATACCATTTCTGAAAAAATAATAAAAAATAAATAAATAAATCAAAACAGAAACAGAAGCGCGAAGGAAGTCCCAGAACAAATCAAAAAATGAAATCGAAATCCATTTCGTTTTTGAAATCCAAGAACATATTCGAATCCAATAACATATTTGAAATCGATTTCGAAACCTAAATAGGGTTCGATTTCGATTACGAAATCAATTTCGTTTTCGTTTTTAAACCCTATTTCGGAACAACGAAGACGACGAAAGGAAGGAGAGCTCGTTGCGAAGCTGCTCGTCGTCGTCAGTCGTCGCGAATCAAATGCAGGGCCCGTCGTCGTTGGTGGTCACGAAGGGAAGGAGAGCTCACAGTTCAATCGATTATTCTGTGGTCGCGAAGGCAAGGTTCGCACATCGTTTTTGTTTGCGAAGAGAAGAAACAGATAAGAGCTCACAAAAAGAAATTGGCAAATGACACCCCTCTCAAAAGTATTTGTAAATCCTTCATTTGAGACTTTAAAGAATTTTGCAAATCCATTTCCTCAACATTCAAACAAAGCAATTGTCAAAAAAAGATTTCAAAATCCTCTACCTAAACGAAATCCTTCCTAGAAATCCTCTATCCAAACACAACCTTAATGTTTCTTTGCAAAAAATCCATAGGCATTTTTAAGCTAAATTTTTAACACCATACCACCATGTTTTCATTTAGTTTTCTTTAGGCTATGAATAACCTCATGAGTAGTGATGTTATCCAGAGTCATTTTCCCAGGAATAAAGCTACTCTGACATGGTCCAATAATATCCCTAAGTAAAGGCCTAAGCCTTGCAACTAAAATCAACGATTTTGTAGGTTGTGTTGCAAAGACTAACCAACCTGAACTGGTTTATTGTTTCAGGCATCTCCACTTTAGGAATTAGGACAATTAAGGTTCTACTCTTGGTTTCAGGCATATGTAAATTTTTAAAGCAATCAACAACAAAGTTACAAAGGTCCTTCTTAATAACCTCCCAATTCTTTACAAAAAATATAATTTCCGCTTGGGCCTCAGTGAACTTGCGACACCAATCGTCATTGACCATAACTCTATCAAACATCTTGAACACTTCTTCGATCCACTAGCACCAAAGTCATACAAACCACACTTTCTGATATTTTGGTTAAATTTGATCATCCTCGATAGGTCGTTTGAATTATTGGCACAATACTTCTCATTCATCGTCATTACATTATTGAAATCACCAACTGTAAGCCGAGGTTTTTTCTCGTTTGTCACCAGATTCTTGAGATCATGCCAAAGATCCTCCTTCTGTTTAGGGTTAAGGGTACAATATACAACAGACACGACCCATTCTTTGAAGTTCAAATGAACTTTTCTGGACCAATGCATGGATAGCATGACCTTTAATGTTAACACTATTCACAGTGATTTTGTCCAAGTTCCAAACTAACCAAGCACCCCCAGCTTTACCTTTCGGGTCAATCTTACCAAATGATGGATAGCCAAGATTAAGTAGAAGAAAAAATTCTGCCTAGGGTTACGTGAGGAATTGTTCCTTTACCTAGCAGTTTCCCCAACGTCGATGGCCTTGGATTGAACTTCCTCATCTTCATTTTCTCTTTCAGTCTGTGTGTGTGTGTGTGTGTCTATATATATATATATATGTCATAGGGAGAGGGGAGATGAGAAATAGTAGCGAGAAAGAAAATGGTGGATTCGGGGTGGCTGGAAGACAACGATGGTGGTTGTGGCTGGAATACGGTGCTGGTGGTGGTGGGTTATTGAGAGAAGGAGAAAAATTAAAAGAAAAGAGAAAAAATAAAAGAAAAAAAATGAGAAAAAAAAAAGAAGAGAAAAACAATAAAAGAAATAAAAAAAGCGTCAAAGTCAACCTATAGTGACACTTATTAAGAGTGTGTTTAGTAAAATGAAAAATGGAGTGGATAATGAAAAGAGAGTGTATTTGGTTGGAGATGAAAAAGAAAAAAAAATAGAGGCGAAAATTGTGTTTCCCGCCCTTCCCTCCTCAAATTGAGTTGAGATGAAAATGAAAAGTTGCAAGTGAAATCATTCCAAAATTATTATTTTGTCCCTTTATTTTATATAACCATGTCCATATTATTTTTAGTAAGCGTAAAATAGTAAATTAAGTAAAAAATATATTATTTTTTTTTATTTTTTTAATACACACAAAATATTATTTTTTCTCCTTCTATATCCCTTTAACCAAACATATTAAGGAAAATGATTTTCCATTTATAAAGGATAAAAAAAAAAAAAAAATTATTTTTTTTTTCTTTTTCCACCATTCCAACCAAACATACCCTAAGTAATCAACCTATAGTAAGGGTGATTAAGTAAGTTTATAAATAAATTTTATATTACAAGGGTGAAAATTAGTATTTAAATGATTACATCAACTGATCAACTCCAATTTGGGACGTTGACTGTTCCGATTAAAAAAGATGAGGAGTGTCTTTGGTATATAATAAAACACTGGGAATTATCATGATCACCATCTCAAAGATAAAAAGTGCCACTGATAATTTTCCGTCTCATATATTACTAATATCTCATATATTACTAATATGATAAAAAGTATTCTTTGTATTTGATTAAATGACATAGGATGCATGAAATTTAAACTATTAGGCCATGTTTTATTTTTTGTTTATTTATAGAGTGTCCGGATTAATTTATGTACATCTAAACTTATCACTTCCCTAAATGATTTTAAAGGCATACACAATCTCATATTGGCATAGTACAATTAAGATTTTACTATTATAATGCTCTCCAGAATAATTAAACTTTGATTGATAAGGAAATGAGGTATCTCATTTATTAACCAGACTAACACTCTTACGGCTCGTTTGGTTGGACAGAATGAAATGAGGGTGGAATGGAATGAAATAAGTAATGGAATGAGAGAAATAATTGAATTGAATTGTTAATGGAATCACTATTCCATTAACTTGTTTGGTTGGTATGAAATGAGGGAATGAATGAAATAGTAAAATATAATAAAATTCCTATTATGTCCTTATAATAAAATTTTATTATATTTTATTATTTCATTCATTCTCTCGTTTTATTATATTTCACTATTTCATTCAATTTTCAGTTTCTATTATCTAATTTCTGTTTCTATTATCAATTTTTAATTTCTGTTCTCTAATTTATGTTTTTATTCTCAATTTTTTATTTTTATTATCAATTTTTTGCTCTTTAATTTTCTGTTTATGTTCTCTAATTTTTTATTCTCAATTTTCTATTATCAATTTTTAGTTTCTGTTATCAATTTTTTTGTTTTTTAATTTATGTTTCTATTATCTAATTTCTGGATTGGACTAGATCAACGATGAATTTTTTTGTAATTTTAGTTTTGATTCGATTGGGTTGGATTTGATTCCATCCCATTTCAAATGGAATCCCATTCCCTTGATTTTCATTCCAATGGAATCACAAAAAACCAAACAACGGAATAGAAATCGAGGGTGGAATGCGATTCCATTTCGCCCTCGATTCCGTCCAACCAAACATGCCGTTAGGTTATTAGGCATAGGGATGACAACCGAATCGATGAGTAACCGAACAGGTCGGTTTTAAAACTGACTAAATAATTTTGGTTGCAGTTTTGATTTTGAAATTAACATAATAACCGTGAAACTGAACCGCGTATTCCTCTAAACATGTTCGGTCAAAAAATTGATTCTTGAAATTTTAATTTTATCAAATAAATTGAGATATTTTCAGCACTTTTAGCACTTAAATTGAGATTCATGTGGGTTTTGTTTGTGCTGGATAATAGCAAGGGAGGTTCACTTTAATAGGCCTATTAGTTTAATGTATATTTTCGCGGTGCCGGCGCCGTCGGAATTTTAACAACTAAATAGACATTTTTCTTGCCTCCAAAAGTTTCAAATAGTTGGCGGTTCTTTTCATTCTTCGCTTCATTCAGCTCTCCCTCCACATCTCCATTTTTATTCTCTTCATTCTCCCTCCAATTCTCCATTTTTATTCCCTCCCCTCTCCCTCCAATTGTTGAACCTTCGTTCCTCTACCTCAGAGAAGAGAGAGAAAGAGAAAGAGAAAGAGAGAGAGAGACGATGCGGAAGCAAGGCAAATCAAGAAAATCAGAGAATTTGGGGAAAGGAAAGGTGACTCCCGTCCAAATCGCCTACATAGTCGACCGCTACCTCTCTGACAACAACTACGCCCAGTCCCGCTCCACCTTCAGATCTGAAGCCTCCAGTCTCATCTCCAAATCCCAAGAGGTACATCTGCCGCGCATGTTAAACTGATTATCTATTCTTGACTTGATCTTGTTAATTTAATTTGCGGAAATTGAATTGTAGGCGCCGAAGAGTCTGTTAAGTTTGGGGGCGATTCTGGATGAGTACATATGTTTGAAGGAGCAGAAAGTGATGATGGATCAAGAGAGACACCGGCTGGAGAGCGAGAAATTGCGGGTTCAGAATCTGTTGCGGGGAATGCAGGATGCGATGAATGCTTATAATTCCAGCGGAATTAAAACTAACAATGCAATCGCGCAGCCTATGTTTGCGTCGTCAATGGCGAATTTGACGGCTTTGCCGCCTCAGAATGAACCGACTACTGTGTCTCCTGCAGGTACTTCATGAATTATGTGCTGAATTTTGCTTCAACATCATAATTTAATCTAGTTTCACGCGTTCAATTAATAGCTGCTGTTTGATTGGATCTAGATCCATGTTTGGCGCTTAAATTTATTCATCCATTGCAACCGATCCAAGGTGAAACCATGAATTCTAATCGATCCAGATCCAGATCCATCTATGGACGGAAGGGATTGAATATATCCGATTTGTTCTTGTTTAATGCCTGTTAAACTAGAGAAATCTATTACATTGTTCTTGAGATAAGTTGCTTATTATATTTTATCCTTTTTTTCTTCTTCTTCATGTTTGAGTCCTTGTAAATAAGTTTTTTAGGTCACAATTTAATATCAGTGTTTTGTGTGATATGGAGTTCATGTGTTCAAGTCTTGAAAACAGCAAGTTAACAAGTGGTCTGACCTCTTTCCCTGAATCCCGCGGATCGTAGAAGATTTGTAGCATTGTTCTTGCTTTTTTTAGTTCACTAGTTAATGTCAACTAGTTATTTAATTCTTCAATTGATATCAATTAATTACTAAGCCCATATAGTTAATATCAACTAAAAATAAAATAATCGGAAAAAAAAGTTAAAAAAACATTAGATAGATAATAAGAACCCATTAAGCAACTACTTGTTTTTTTATTAGTATTGAAACTTCTTTGTGGTTTGACTAATTTGATGTGCTTTACTCCATGGTTGTGTTCATGAACCAGTAAAATTTTCTTCTTCCTTGGAAATAATTGAAATTTAATGCTATCCCAATTTAATTTGGGGTGAATTAATAGATTGTCCTTGAAAGATCACTTTCAATATTTCTATCTTGAGTTTTTCTTCTTTACGTTAATGCTGAATAATTGAATTCATCGAGTTAATATTAACTAGATGTGATTTTTTTTTTTTTTTTAATATCATTAGTTAATATTCACTTTTTTTTTTTTTTTTTTTCAGGTTATCCAATGAATACTCCTAATGGGATGTCAACATCCAGAGCCTCTAACACTCCCAGAGATCACACTACTAAAAGAAGAAAAGATGTTTTGGATCTTCCCCAAAATGCAAAGAGATCTTGTGTTCAAAACTCTACAAACCGGCCGACACTCAAAGGTTCTTTTGAATCCTAACCAGTATTTTTCAATTTTTTACGAAATTAAGAGAAATAAGACTAAGACAGTGTTTAACCCAAGGTTTGTATTTTGTAGTTTTACGGTTATCTAATGTGTTGCCCTCGTAGCCCTCGTAAGATCTTAGTGTTCAAAACCTCATATTTCAACAATTTATACCCAAAATTGATGACATTTGTTCATTTCAGGCACTGACTCAATCCCAAGACCAAGCTATGGAGCCAATCAAGCAAACACTCCACATTCCTCTGCAAATCATTCATCGCCGACTAAGGATTCAACCAAAAGGTCTCCAGTTCAAGGATCAAATGTGGCCAAGTGTTTGTTTAATCAACCCATTCAAACCCCACCTCCGACTAATTCATCTTCGCCGGAGACACCTCGCCGGCAAACTTCTTCCCAAATCGGTAAATTTCCATTGGAAAATTCTTCAGCTTCCACCTCCGGTAAAGAAGTTGACTGCACGGTACTTTCGTCGGAAACCATCAGGGTTAGCCCTTCTAAACAAGCGGCCTATTACACGATCGAGAGGAACCGTCTGATTTCGATTTCGTCGCCGGTGAAGGGAAGCATGAAGAGGCTAAGCAAGAGGGAACATGTAAAAGGAAGGCTAGATTTTGAAAGTTCAGAGACGGCAACTAACTCCGATCAGCAGCCGTTATCGAATGAGAATTTTGTGTCCGAATCTAACAAAGAAATTGAAACATTTGACTTGGATTTACCTAATTTTGAGGATTTGTCGAGCTTTTCGATCTCCGAATTGTTGTTTGATTTCGGTCTTGATACCGGCGATTTCAACTGCCAGCCGGAACTTTATTCCTCGCCGGACACCTTTTCTGGGTAAATCTTCCTTAAGGCAGTGTTTGGAATTGGATTTTAAATGAAACCCATGTAATTTTTAAGGTTTTTTTACATGGGTTCATTGCTAAATTCCAATTTTGAAACTCCAAATTCCATGAAACCAAACACTACCTTTGTTCTAATGTGTGTTAACAATTTACAGGTCACCAATGGCTTCAGAGTATGATAATTCTGGTTCTTACCAAGTAATGTCGGAGCTTTCTTCATTGGTGACAGAAGGTAATGAAGCTTAAACTTACGATAATTTTTTTTTAGGTGTGTTCGGATTAACTTATGTGTACTTTGACTAATCATTTTCTTGGGTAATTTTAAAAACGTACTCTCTAGATTAGCATGTTACATTCATGATTAAATTTAAAATTTAATTCTTGAAGTGTTCCGTAAAAGAGTCGAATTTTAATTGACAAAGAAAGGGATATCTCCTCTTACCAACTGGATACACGCTACGATATTAATGTTTACCCTTTTTTTTTTTTTTTTTCTAGGTCCAGATTTAATGACAACTGTGCAGTCAACTTCCAAATGTATTAAGATTGTAAGCCCTGGTAATCACTCTCTAATCCAATTAATTCTTCTTTTAATTACTTTTTTTTTTGAAGATTATAGGATTAATTATTTGTTATGTTTTATTTGCAGTGAAGAAGAGTTAGATGAGTTTATTGGGTGATTGAAGTACAAATGACTGACATGGCACATGTAGTAGTTCAATGTTCTGAACAAGTTAGCTATTAACCAACACTATTTTTGTTGTCTACCACCATATGACCATTTTTATTATGAATCATAAGATTTTTTTTTTTTAATTATTCAGCCGACATGTTTGTGACGAATTGGAGATTAATAGAATTGTTTCAATTCTTACCAAAAAAAAATGTTATGGCAAGAGATTTTAGTAGGGTGTGTTTGTTTGAATTGAAAAAATGATGAATAAAAAAATCAAAATAGAAAGAAAATTAGAAGAAAAAAAAAATTATTTGCCATTGAGGAAAAATAAGAATAAAAAGAAAACGGGACTTTTTACAATACATTTTTGTTTTGGGTGTATTAATAATGTTCAAATTGTACACCACACAACCAAAAAGTTAAAAGTGTTTTGGTGATTTGCAACAATTGGCTCGAAAAATTACCTAAAAATTTGAAGTTTAATTTTTCGAAAACCTTTAGATGGGATATCGATAGTTGAGATTGTATCACATTTACAACTTCCTGGCAGAATAATTATCTAAAAATTTGAAATTTAACTTTTTAAAAGTCTTTGGATGGGACATAAAAGGTTGAGATTGTGTCACATGGCATTAGATTAGACATCAATGGTTAAGATTGAATGAAATTTTTCTATTTTCAAGGTAAATATATATGCACCCTAAACTATTTGGACATATTGAAGTAAAATCTCCAAAAGAAAAAAAATGCACAATTTCCAAAATAACTTTTGTTTGAACTAATTTGGGATGAAAATGAAAAAAAGAGAGAATTTTAAATAAAGAGTAAAATTATAATTATACTTTTGATAATAAAATTTTTAATTTATTTTTATAATATTTGAAGATAAAATAATAAATTATATTAAAATAAATCTTTTTTTTTTTCTTAACTAAACTAGGAGAATTTTTTTTTCCTTTTACAATAAATAAAAATATTATTGTCTCGTATTTTTTTTTCATCTTCCCAACGAAATATATTGTAAAGTAGCGTTTGGTAGCATTGAATTGAAGTCATAGAATTGGAATTTGAAATGAATATATTTTTTTAATTTTAATTCCAAGACTCCAATTTGATGCAACCAAACAAGGCCTAATCGAATTTGAGACAAGACAAGAAAGCTCATTTCAAGCCAAGTACTTCTCCAGTATGTCTACTTCATCTGGGCTTCCAATGAATATTGGCGTACGTTGATGAATCTGTCCCAAAACAAAAATCATAATTAAAATTTAATTATAAATTTTTTTCTCATCGCATATTCACTAAATAAATATTATTATTATTATTAAAATACATTAACAATTAATATTTTATTTTTAAATTGTTTTTGAAAATGAAACCAAACATGCCCTTAAGAGAGTCCAACAATATTTACCTGAACCGGCTTGATATCAAGTATTCTCCGGCAACCGTCGGTTGCTTTTCCTCCGGCTTGTTCCACCAAATAACTCATAGGTGCACACTCATACAACAACCTCAGATTCCCATTCTTGTTGTTCTTGTTCTTCGGATTCCCGTAGATTCCGCCGTAGAGCAACATCCGGTGGATTTCTCCGACAAGGCATCCTATGTAACGGCCCGAATACGGCTTCCCATTCAAGCCTGGCTGTCTTAGGTTGTCTAAGTAGTTCTTCAATTTTTCGTCCCATAGATCGTAATTTCCTTCGTTGAATGAGTAGATTTTGCCTGTTTTCGGGATTTTAATGTTGTCGTGCGTCAAAACAAATTCGCCGTAGGCCGGGTCTAGGGTGAATCCAAACACTCCTTTCCCTATAGAGAGTGCAAACACGACCGAGCTCGAGTACAGGCAATAGCCGGCCGCCAGTAAGTTGTTTCCCGGTTGACAGACGCTGATGATGCACTTTTGCTTCGCCTGATCGAGCTGATATACAACAAAAGGTGATTTCAAATTGTTTCTTAAAGTACTGTTTTCTATTTGGAAAATATCAACAATAAGAGCACCTCTAACGGCGTAGCCAAAGGGATTAATTGCCAATTTAGCTAGCCAAAACAAAAAAAGCGCACTCTAATGGAAGAGCCATTTGGATAGCCAAAATGGCTAGAGCCCTAACCAAGAGTCAAATTTGGTTGTCTTCTTTCACTAGCTAAAAATAATTCGCGGGTAAAAATTAACCATGTAATTATATTATTAAAAATAGTTTATCAACTATAGTTATTTAATAAAAAAAAAATATTATTTTATGCACTCATCTATAGATGCCTTTTTTTTTTAATATATTATTTAGCATTAAAATTTCTTATTTCTTTCTTATTTTTTTAAAAAAATATTGGACGCCCACCAAAAAGATTTACCAGAATTTTATCTATACAAAAAAAAAAAAAAAAAGGAAAAAAGAAAAACTAAAATTAGTGAATTTTCAAAATTAGCAATATTTCACATTATATCCCTAGCAATTCTTGATTCATTTTTCATGTATTTTGTTTTTCAATTTTAAAATTTATGTTTATTGTGAACTAAATACAGTATTTATATTATTTTTTTATTTATTTTATTCCCTTTTCTCCAAAAACATATTGGCCAAATTTTAAATGTTCGAGTTTATTAGTGGCTGAAATCTAAGAAGCCAAAACATTGATATTTTCAAAGTTTTTAGATAATAAAAGGATAAATTGGTCACTAAAAATTATCAATTTATTAGATTGAGGGAGATCCGATGTACTTATGGGGTGTTCTTATTGAGTATTCAAAGTAATAAATTGTCGATGATATTTTTTTAAAGTTTCAAATAATAGGGGGGGTGTCATTAAAATCTATCAATTTAACATTCATAAACTTAGAGTCTTGGTTATGATAGTAAAGTTGCTCTATTATATACCGGAAATATTGGGTTCAAATTATGAAAACAACCTTTCTACATATAGGGTTAGATTGTGTATATTTGACATTTTTCATATTTAGTAACGACGGGAGCTTTTGTGCAATCGACTGAATTTAAGACAAAATAGAGATTTTCAGGCTGAATAAATTAGTGTTTTACAATTGAGAGAGATAGTTACTGTAGAATTGTCATCATAATCAACAAGGCAATGCTCATCAGGGCCGTAGATTCCGAAGATTGATCCAGTGGTTAAAGCTATGTCAATGTTTGCTGATCCATCAATGGGGTCAAACACGACGATGTAGTTGCCGGAATAAGTCTCTTCAACCGCCACTGGCACATCCTCTTCCTCCGACGCTATGATCCCAGTCCGACCACTTGATCTCAGGCAATTGCAGAACAACTGTCAAACAAATTTCTTGTCACACATATAAAAGAGTATTTAAGTGTCAAGTTCTTATTTTATTTTTAATTTTAAAAAATATGTCATTATAATTTGTGTTTTAGTCCCCATGGTAAAAAACTAATACACGCGCCGCAATCTTATAATTACATGTATTTAATTTGTGAATAAAATATTTCTTAGATGTAATCAATACTACATAAGTATATGTAACTATTACATAAAATTTATAACTTGTAATGAATATTAAATATGTACATGTAGCTAATATTACACGTGAACACATGCCTTACAAATACATAAGTAAAATTTGAAGAACTAAATCAAAACTAATATTTTAAAGGAGACTGATGACAACGGAATACAACCTCGTTTGAAATGACGTCGAGTTTCTTCTGGTCTTCGCCTTGGATGTTGACGGTTCCCTGAGCTCCGGTGAGGTTGATGATGCTGGATCTCTGGAGAAGAGAGGCGATCTGTTTACAGGCTAAAGATATGCTTGAGAGGACGATGGTGAGTTCGGCGTCTATGTTGCCGGCTTGTTCTTGTTTCAGCAACCATGTGGTTAGGTTTTCGATGTCGTATTTGTTCCTTTTGTTCTTTATTTCCGGCTGGGGAGTATTTAATCCGACGGCGCTTGACCGGAATCTCTGGTTGCAGGCGGCGGTGGTGGTTGCTGTGTGAGGTGGGGGTGAGGAGGAAAGGAGCGAGTCTAGAGATGGAGTGAGAGGTTGAGAAGAGGATATTTTGAGGCCATTTTGAAATTGCTTCTGCCATCTCTCTCTCTCCTCCCTCTCTCTCCTCTTATCCTTTCTTTGTTTGACAAATGTGTGAACATGATTCGTTGGTGAGAAATCAAAACAGTAAGTTGTGATTGAAAATGACGTCTTTTTTATTTTTTTAACAATTAATAGTTTTATTATATCAATTAGTATATAATAAACCAAAAACCGTCGTCCGATTGTTTTCACGAACCGTTTGATTCTAAATTAAAAAAATTCTGGTTGTCAGATTATAGATTTGTCCTTCGTGAGTTTAAAATGATTGAGAGTTTGCATATTTAACACAGTCATTTTATTAAAATCAAAATAATTATAGTTATGCACATTTTTTTTCATAATCTAATTATATATTCGAATTCGTCTAAATAAAATCTACAAAACGATATCAAATTCATTATTTTTTTCCTCATTAATTTTAGTTTTCATATTTATATGATATTTTTAAAATTTTATGATGCCATATTTCATATTTCATATTACATTCAATATGGTACTTCTAGAATTTTTATTTTTTACGTGTATGTTACATTATTCAACATGATATTTCTAGAATTTTCAGTTTTCACATATTATATTTAACATCAAAATCACATTAGTTATGTTATATTCAACACACATATAATTTATTCTATTATTGTAATACCCCAAAATATTCATTATCACTACAATCACCGTCGACCGCCATAACAAATATTAACAACCAAACCAACACCACAATAAATAATTAAAATTATACAACTAAACACCAAACAATACTAAATTTTGTTATAATCAATTCCAATCATTTGATTTTCACAGTATTTGGAAGCTTATACAAAAGTCCATTACGACATATCGTCCTAAGTGATTTGTTCAAACCAAATTTATTCAATTTACATACATCACCTCTAGAACATAATGTAGAGGTGGACCTCGAAACCGAGGGAGTACTAACTAACAACTGAGTCCTCTTCAAAGTTACGTCCATGGAATGTGAATAGTAGTGTTATCCAAAGTTGACTCCCACTCAATATGTCCAACCTTCCTGCTAAGTCGAGTTTAGGGTTTCCTGCTTTTTGTGAAGGAAATTTTATAAAAGCAAAATCAACAACAAAAATTCAAATAGTACAAAAATTTAAAGCAATAATAAGAAATTCGCTTCAAACTGAAACCAATAAATGTTAGTTACCATTAAATAACTTATTAATTTTGACTTTTGACATTTGACCGCTAATCATCTCTAGTACTACAACAAAATAAGTGCCAAATAACAAATTAGACTAAAAAAAAAAGCAGCATTTCAGGTAGCGTTTGGAAGCTAGGAATTGGAATTAGAAATAAACACATGCAAGAAATCAAAAAATTATCTGCGTACGGGTAAGGGTAGGGGTAGGGTGGTAGGGGTAGGGCGTAGGAGGTATGGTGGGGGTGGGGGTGGGGGTGGGGGTAGGGGTAGGGGTTCTAATTCCAATTTTAAAACTTCAATTCCATACAACCAAACACTACCTAAAAAAACGTACTTTATGTTTGGCGGCAGCAAATTGAAAATTGAAAAGGAAAGTACCTAAAAATCTAAAAAAAATTGCATGTTCAATTCTACATAACCAAACAATGCCTTAAAAACGGTTAAATACCTCGAATTGTATACCAAGACCTTGATCTCTTTTCATTGACCTATGTATTTCGGCGATCTCTTCTCAGCAAAAGCAGCTAATCCCTCTAAACGATCTTTCGTGTGCAATAATTCCTCATAGCAATTTTCTTCCAAAGCCAAAGCCGATTCCATATCTATTTCTAATCCGCCGTCTATAGCTCGTTTCGCCATCCTTATAGCCAATGGACCCTGTGAAGAGTAGTAACAAATTAGTATCATTAATATTACCGGGGTTTTTCTCTGTCTAAAGGCACTATATTTTTTATAAGTGTAAAAAATGGTAAATTATTTTTAAAAAAAATTAAATACAAATGTAAAATTTAAAGGGTACAAAATATATTTTGATTCAGGGTTAATTATACTTTGCCCCCTGTGGTATGACCGAATTGCACTTTATATTCCTATGGTATTTTCTTAAGCACTTACCCCTTATATAACGGTTACATTTTAACAAATTTTCTGTTAAAGTTAAGTCAAACCTCAAAAACTAAAATTTAATAAATCATTTAACACATTCAATTAATTTTATGGGTATAAATGTCATTTAGCATTAATTGATAGAATACTATTGACTTTTGCCCCTGAGTCTTGACCAGGAAAGTTAACAAAATAATTAACCATTGCACTTACATCTTAAGCACATGAGGTATAAGTGCTGACGCAAAGAACACATGAGTACAAAGTACAATTTAATCTAACCACATGAGTGAGTGCAAAATGTAGTTAACCCTATATTCTATGCATGGTTATAAAATCCAGGGTAGAAAAGAAATATGTTTTGTACCTTTCGATTTATATTGCGAGCGATCTCAAGTGCCTTAAAACGAGCTTCACCAGCAGGAACACAGTAATTGACAAGGCCTGTATCGAAAAATACACAGACTTTATTAAATGAGAATAACAAACATCGACAATGAAGGAACCACCCGCTTTTAAATTTGAATTAAACTCACCCATGGATGCTGCATCTTGGCCACTTATCCTCCGGCCAGTATATATAAGTTCTTTTGCAACTGATTTTCCGACTACTCTAGGAAGCCGCCGCGTCCCACCAGCTCTAGGAAAAAACCGGCATTTTAAGAGGAAAAATTAGGCACCGTTTAGTATCACTGGAAAAATTAAGTACGTTCTTACTTTTTAAGCCAAAATAAAAATAGTTTTTTTCTTGTTTGTACACAGAGTTTCTCCTTCTTCTTTTTTTTTTTTTTTAAATAAAATACGACTACAACTTGGGGAATCTTCATCGGTGCTCTCTTGTTAAGATTATACCATTATTTTCATGGAATTTAATTTTTTTTTTGGCAGGGTGGGGGGGGTTCCCATTTTCTTTTCGTTCATTTTTTAAGTCTTTCGAATTAAAGATTTTACTCGCTTGTTTAATATCAACTAGATTGAACTGATCAAATTGATATAAATGGTTAAAGTTCACTAAAATAGTAAAATGTTGGCAACAACTAAAAATAAATTGCTCCAAAATTAGACAAAAATATTTAGAGAGAGAGAGAGAGAAAAAGGGGGAAAGGGGGGGGCATCATGAGAACCCCTATTTTCTTTTAATTTTCATTTTATGTAATCAAGAGTAACTTTTTTTTTAAAATTTTAAATAGAACTTAAATAGGCGTTACCAGACGGTGCCGTAATAAGTTAATATATTAGAACCGATAATATATACATCAGAACTACGAAAAAAAAAACCCCTTAAAAATAATAACGGTCAGTAAATCCATAGAACTATGTAGTTTTACATCAGTTTTATTTGTGGGCGAAATTACTTACTACTTGGCAATTTGAGAACACAAATAGTTAAACGTTTTCAAAATTTATTTGTAGGTTGGAGACATACCCAGGTATTATAGCAAGCCCGGTTTCAGGCAACCCCAAGACTGCATCTTCTCCTGAAAACCATTCGCAGAGAAACAATTAACTTCCAAAAATATTGCAAATTAGGCTGAAAAAATAATAACAAACAGAAAAAATAAAATCCCAAATTACCACATATGCGAAGATCACATGATAAAGCCATTTCGAGTCCACCCCCCAGCGCCGCACCTTCAATAACAGCTATAGTAGGTATACGAAGAGCCTAAATATATTGAATAAAGCAAAAGAGAGAATAATTCTGATAAATGCACCTTTGATAATTCTAGCTAGGTTTTAAATACAGGAAAAAAGTGCAAATTGTTTCGTAAGTATAGATAGGATGCAAAATCGCAGATACATTCATGTCTGGGGATTTCCAGAATCAAATTCAAAACTGGCTCAGGTGGGTGAAGGATTTGGGGAAGAGGATTTGATTTTGATAATGGATTTCCGAAATTCATAAGCTTTCAATCCCTTGTTTGGCTAATTCATACAAGAATTTGTAAAATTTCAAGGAATTTGAAATGGGATTTAAGGATGGTAAGCCCCGTTTGGCTACTGTTTCCGTACCCTGATTTCTGTTCCTACTCCCAAAATTTTGGGATTAATGTACGGTTTGGTTAATACGTTTCCGTTCCCAAAATTTTGGTAGTATTTCCCGAATTCCTTAAGAATCTGAGAAACGAAAAAATATTGATTCCTATTCACTCCCAAAAAACTATTCCCTCCACCACGCCGCCTAAGAAATATATATATATATATATATATATATATATATATATATATATATATATATATATTTATTGTCATACATTTAGAGCAAAAAAAAAAAAAAAAAGAACAAATGTTGCAACCAAACTTGTTTCTTTGTTTTTTGTTCTCATAAATTAAAAGAAACAATTTCAGAACAATGATCGTTACCAAACATGTTTCAATTCCCGAAATACTCCAGAAGGAAAACAGAATTCTCATTCCAAAAACAGAAAATCAGAAACACTAATCAAACGCCACCTAAAATGACATCCTCAAATAATTCCCGAAGTATTTTTTTTAATGTAAATCCTTCCGAATGAGCTATATATCTCACAATTTTGAGTTGAAACTACATCAATTAAATTTTAATTTAAAAAATGACGGGATTATAGAATTTGAAATTTCAAAATCCCATGAATTTATCAATTCCCATGCCAAACGCGCACTCTCAAGAGTATTGCATTTGTACTTTAAACTTGATCATGAGATAGCTAACTAAAAGAGACACACAAAATGGTAACTCACCTCCAAGTATGAGAACGTGGCACGCAAAGAATTAGCATAATCCCGAACCTCGGATGAACTCATTGTCTTCCGTTCCTAATAATTCAATTCATAAGGAAGCCACTGTTAAGTAATTGAATCTGCTGTTAAACAAGTTCAGTCACAAAAGGAGATTTAGGGAAGAAACCAAAAAAGGATAATAAAACTTCCCATCAAGGCAAATTTAAGGTATTCAGATATTTGAGCTTACGCTCTCCCTGCTCATAAGCACAACATATATATATATATATTGCCATACAAAGAATCAAAGGAAGAAGAAGTAAAATGCGGGAGGAGAACTCATTTTCAGTAGCCAAAAACGGTGAGATAAGAAGAGAAGCCGATCAGTTCATTTCCTAATGGATGCATAGCAAAGCCTCAGAAATGTCGAAAGGGTGGTGGCCGAGAACGAGTCAAAAGAAAGAAACTGTAGAAAACCAATGGGCCTGACTCACTCTCAAAATACGCCTTCTAAGAGGAGGATTGCCCTAGGCTTTATATATAGCTCAGGATTAGGTAACACAAGCGATGCGGGATTCAACACGCCCCTCATGCGCAAGGTAGACTTTGACAAACCACTGCGAACGGATATCAGGGACCCAACATCAATGTGGAATTCAACAGAAACACATCACAGCCATACTTAAGCAAGTAGACAGATGACAAAGGAGAAATTTGGAACTCTCTCTCTCTCTGCATTCAAATTGTCAATTTAATTTTTTTCCACAGCTTAATTCTTTGATTTGTTTGATTATTGTTAATGAAAAAAGGCCTCTTCTGTTGTTTAACTCTCTCTCTATATATAATATATATACAGATGCATATATCCCCGATTTCATGTGTCTCTTGTAGAAAACCAATGGGCCAAACTCACTTTGAGACGCCTTGTAAGATGAGAATTGGTCGCTTTATACATAGCCTAGGATTAGATAACAAAAGCGATGTGGGATTCAACACGCCCTCTCACGCGCAGGGTGGACTTTTTCACAAACCACTATGAACGGATATCCGGAGCCCAACTTCGATGTGGGATTCAACACAACCAACATCAGACAAGAGTTCTGACTCTGGTATCATGTAGAAAACCAATGGGCCTAACTCACTCTCAAAAGACGTCTTGTAAGATGAATATTGCCCTAAGCTTTATATATAGCTCAACATCAAGTAACACAAGCGATGTGGGATTCAACATCTCTCTCCCCGATTGCATGTGTATATCTCTGTCTCTCTAATATATACACACGCATGTATCCCCGATTTCATATGTCTCGCTCGCTCTCCGGCTTCATGTATATATATACACACACGCATATATCCCCAATTTCATGTGTGTGTCTCTCTCTCTAATATATATACACACGCATATATCCCCGATTTCATGTGTCTCTCTCTCTCCGATTCCGTGTGTGTGTCTCTCTCTCTCCGCGGGTTCATCTCTCTCTCTCTCTGGTTTCATATGTGTAAGTGTAGCTAACTGATGCTCAGAGTTTCATCTACTTCAAATGAACTATGTAACAGTCGAACCATAATTGAACGATATAACCAAATCTGATATAGTACCTTGAGGTCAGCACCTGCACAGAACACTTTGGGAACATTACTGCATATCATCAAGATCTTTGCTGAAGAATCTCTATCTATAGCTTCAAATTTATCCTTTAATCCCTTCAACAAATCCTTAGAAATTGCATTTTTAGCTTCAGGTCTATCCAAATTAACCTCATAGATTCCTGCAAGTAAAACTCTATTGAGCTCCTAGTTTCTACTGACAAGCATTCAGATGAAATTATAGTTTAAAACAAAGCAAGATGAACTGGCCTAAGATTGAGGCAGCTAGGATGTCAATGGTTCGGTTTCGGTCCGATTTCATATAAAACCAAAACCAAAACCAAAACTGTTAGACCTATACCAAACAAAAACCAAAACCGCCAATTTTTTTCGAAACCAAACCATTTAAATTTATACAAAACCAAAACCAAAACAGCGAAACCATTTAAGATTTATCAATTATATAAAAAATAACAAAACCAAGAAACCGCGAACAGTTGTTTTTATAAAACATAAATTTCATCAAAACTGCAAAACCGCAAAACTATTAATTGTTATAATAGATAATTTTTTCTAATCATAATTAAAATAAAACGATAATTAAAATAAACGATTGTAACCATAATTATTATGATAAGTTAAAAAAATATATCTAAATTATCGGATTCGTGGTTAGATTTCGCGGTTACCATCCCAAAATTAAAATCAAAACCAAAACCAAAACCAAAACCAAAACCGCTTCGGTTGCTAATTTCAAAACCAAAACCGCAATCAAACCATTTAGTCAATTTCGTCAATTTCAAAACCAGACTATTCGGTTCAGTTTCTCGGTTACTGTCGGTTCGATTTTTTTTTTGGCAATCCCTCTAGATAGATGCAGATCCAGTATGAACAATCACGCGGAAATCAAACAGAAGAAGTAACATAAGGAAAGATATGAATCGGAGAAAGTGGAATTACCGGCATCGGAATCGTCGAGTTTCCGCAATTTAACAGTTTCAGCGGCGGATTCTTGGATGAGTGTTCTAACACATAGGAATTGACATTGCCGTCTCCGTTCGTCGCAGCTGAAATTATCGGGAACCGAATTCAGATGAAAGAGTAATTGAGGCGAGTAGGGCTTTGATTTCTTGAAGCATTGCCGGCCGATCGATCGGAAAACAGTCGGAAAAGCAACCATACTCGTAAATCACTAAGCAAAAATTACAGAGAATTCAATTTCTCTCTTTGGCTCATCTCCTCTATTTATATGAACAGAACAAGAGAAGGATCAAGAAATGTAGGCGCAGCCTCTCTTTTTTTATTTGTCTTCTTCTTCTTCTTCAACTTTCATGCTGCTTCTTCCAAAGGTGATTTGGCCTCTTCCTTCCAGCTTGCAGCAGCCTCTTCACTTCTTGATGATTGAAGGCTCCCACATTGGGAGTGAAGATCCAAATCCAAACCTCCAAGTCGAGCGTGACTAACACGCAAAATTTTCGGGGAGTGCCATGGAAAAGGATCGGGAAAAATTTCACTTTTCTCCCCTTTATTTCTTTACAATTTCAAATTAGTTCTTAAACTTTATTTTATGTAAATTAAACCCATATTTTTGCTGATTAACGCAATTTAACCCTTATAATAAGTGGGATATATATATACTAGGGCATAACTTGTGTCGGAAGGCACGGGTGGAAAAAAAAAAAGTATAAAAAAATTTAAACAACATATTTCTACATCATAATTCTACAAATTGTTAACCGATCTGTCTATTGCAACATTAACTCCAATATTTAAAAAGTATTTTCAAATGAACACAATAAAAAATTAATGTACAAAAAAATTGGACATAACCTCATTTACTTATTTGACATTCCAAATTCTCAAACTTATATTCTTAGAACAACACATCATCAACAAATATGACCAATAACAATCAGACACAACAATAACTAATACAATGAACTTCGACAATAAAGAATTAATTATATACATTATAAACACACTGATATAAGTCCATCATCCAGGACTACTGGAACTTAAACATCGAGAGCATGTTTTTGCAGCATAGTTTTGCAAGCCGTTAACCGATATGTTGCAGCATCAACTCCAGCCACAGAACCTGAACTTCCAAGAAGGTCGAACATCAGACGAAGCTTAGCACCTAAAGAAATAATAAAAGTAAAAATTAATTAGGAATGAAATATTAAAACAATTTTCAATCAACATTGGAGAGAGAAAGGGGACAGACATATTGAGATTCAACTCCCCAATGCTGGCAAGGGAAAAAAAATAATGACTTTTAACATTACTACAATGACTTTCTATATCCAAGATGCATTCATGATGTTTATAAATGCATTTTATAAAAAAGAATATAAACCTAACTTTCTCCACTCAAGCTTAAACCTATGAAAAACGCAAATAGTATCAATATTTAATAAAAAAATAAATAAATAATTAAGATAATTAGAAAGAATGCCTCTCAGAAAAATGAAGCCACAAAGATATATTTTTCTGTTTTGCTTTCTAATGTTCTAACTTAATTTTATGGAAACATAATAAATTATTCCCACATTTGTACTTTTGTTGCAAGTTTTTAGAGTACATAAACAGAAATATGGGAATAGAAGCACTTAACAAACGACATCCAAAGAACTAAAAAAACGATAAATAGTATTAGCGGCTGAATAAGTTCTACTAATGAAATATGAACTAAATAAACAGAAAACGGGAATAAAATGATTATCAAATTTATTTCATACCTTATATATTTTGTGCTTCTCGGTATCTTTACTCGAGCTCAAATCTGTAAAGAACACGAAAATCATATTTTCAACTAACATATTTATCCAGTAAATTTTTTATGGGAAAATACATAGAAAAAAAAAAAGGAAACATAAAAAATGCTTCCTCATTTGTTTAGTTTATGTTAACAAAATTTTATTTTTTGGGCATATCAACCTTATCCCCAGATTTCCGTTTCTTTTCCTAAAACAAAACAAAACAAAAAAAAGAATATAGAACGAAAAAAAAAAAAAAAACTCTCATGCCAAATAAATTTTGCACTTGATTCTGAATGTGGCAACTGAAATATAACAAAAATTATAAAAATCGCAAAATAAAAATATGTCTTCCTACTGAAGTTACATTTAACAATGTTTGAACGAATACAACTAATGAAGTAATGCAAACATATAAACACAATTAATGAACTAACAACATAAAAAAAAAAAAAAAAAAAAAAAAAAAAGGTGAAAAAGAAAAATCAAAATTAAACACACATAATTAATGGTTCGAGTTAAATTTATTCCTACCATTTTTATTTAGTGCTTCTAGTCATCTCCCCTCGAGCGTAAATCTATGAAGAACACAAACAAAACCAAGTAGATATAGAATCAAAATATTGAAACAAATTAAGGTAATTAGAAATAAATGCACTGTTGTCAGAAAAATGAGAAGCCACAAGTATATATATTTTTTTGTTTTGCTTTCTAATGTTTCAACTTTTTCTGGAAACACAATAAAATTATTTCCATATTTAAACTTTTGTTCCAAGTTTTCGTAGTACATAAACAAAAATATGGGAATAGAAGCACTAAACAAATGCCATATAAAGAACTAAAAAAACAAAAAATAGTACCAACGGCTGAATAACTTGATATGCTCCCCCACCCCTGCTCTGGCTTCCGCAAAAACCCCCACTGCGGGAGATGAACCCACACCAATTGTTAACTGTCTTCGCCACAGATGAATTGCTCATCTTTGTGACGTCAATTAGATATGTCACTAGATTCGACGCAACCCCATTAAAAGTTTTGCCGCTTGATTACATTAGAAACCTGGAAAAGCGAAAATCAACACCCAAAATATATAGAACTTGCAGGAATCAATAAACAACTACGAATAGAGAGGTGGTTGAGGGGTTGATGATTTAGAGGTTGGATTTAATAAAAAAAAAAAGAATTTAGAAACGAAAATATAGAGAAATTAGAAGTAGAAAACATATCAATCGAAAAAAATATAATAGTTATTTGTGTGTTTAAAGTCAAATCACGGACCTTTGCCTGGTTTGCATTTTTAAAAATTCAAGAATTCATCATGAAAGACAGTAACATGTCACTTTGTTGTTCACATGCATTTTTAAAAAGCCAAGAATTCATCATGAAAAGACAGGAAAATGCCACTTTGTTTTTCACATGATTAACTTAAAACAAGAAAGTAAAAGGATAAATTACACATTTTACCTCTGAACTTTAAATCTCAATACAAAATTTGAAATTTATTTCCAGAATGTTGCCATTTTCGGACACATGCTAACAAATTTAATACACAATGTTGCTATAGATCTATGAGAATCCAATGGTTGGGTTGTATAATCACAAATGTTATGGGTTAGACTGTGGAAATTAGTGTATGGAGCAATGTGTAAATAAATGTGTAGTTTAAAGGTGAAAGTATAATATTCGATGGAGTTGATTAGAAACTGGGTAATTGGTATGCATTAGGCCAATTCTTTGCCAACCATAAAAGAAATGAGGAACATAGGTGGATGAAGGCGTACTTGAGAGATGAATGGTCTGGATCTGCATTTGGATATGGATCAAGCTATATAGCTGAGGAGCTGACATGGATCTAATATGTTATGGATATTCGGTGGCGGAGTTCAGCGTGATCTACGACGGAGTTGAGCATGAGAGATGAGGAAAATGTAAAATTAGAACCCTTTATGAAACCCTAATTGTTCAAATCTGAAACCCTAATTGTTCAGATCTAAAATCGCATTTGAAACTCTAATAGTTCAGATCTAAAATCGCAGGGCAGAGAGCATACCTAAAGGCTTTGAGGTCGGCGTGAGCATCGAAAGTGGATTTTATATCTAAAGGTGGCGATTGGTGGTCGTCGAGAGTGCGAGGACGAGAGGCGGTACAAAGGGCAGAGAGCACGACGACGGAAAGGGTGGCAATGGCGATAGAAGGGAGAGAAAAAACCAAGGCCTCTATAGAGACTGTTTTTTTTTGTTTTTTTTTTATCTGGACCATGGATGAAGATGAATCTAACGGACCAAAATATCTCCTAGTAATATTTGATCTCAGCCCTTGGATGTCAGATCCAAGGGCCTAAATGGCCAATTGAACATAACCAATAATTATGCTCCAATTTAAAACAATATAACATTAACAAACACGACCAATCACCTATCGAAATGAAACTAATTAGAAAAGAACATAGAAGGAAAAAGTAAATGAAACACACCTAAAAATTGAGATTTGAGGCTAAACCTGGATATCAAAACGAAACCCAATTTGAAGATCAAAATGAAACCAAACTTGATAACATAAATTGTGATGTAAAAAAAACCAAATCAAACTAAATTTGAAACAAAATTAGAAAAAATAGATGTGAGAGGATGAGCAAATTGATGCAAAGAGAATTTACCTCTCTAATTGTAGATGTATAACTCCTCAAAACAAATATTGCAGGCCTAAAAATCTATTTGGAAATGGGACATAAAAGGCAATTAACCCTCTTATTCATTATTTAAAAAATCACAAATCTGAATAGTTAGATTAAACGAAAGGAAATGCAAGAATTGCATGATTTTCTATCCAAGAATTTGAACAACATCAAGTTCAATGAGTTCAACTGGACATGCAGATACAAATTCAAATAGATTACAAAGCACTATTAAATTTAGAATGGATTACAAAGCACTGCTGCTTAAAATTGAAAAAAAAAAAAGTAAAAAACCAAAGAATTTCCTATTTTACATTAAGAATATAAAAAAATAAAAACCAAATGATGGAAAAATTAGAGATCCATACCTGTTTTGGAGAGCATTTGATGAACTATCACTGAACAAAAAGAAAAAAGAAAAAAGATTAAACCTCCTATGAGATCCATACTTGCTTGCAATTCAAAGGAAAATTTAAAAAAATCACCTTAATTTGCCCTTAGAGTTTAGAGATTTCAAGAAACACTACTGAATTTAGAAAGGATTACAAAACACTGTTGCTTAAATTTGAACAAAAACAATAACAAAACCAAAGAATCGCCTATTTTACATTAAGAATATACAAAAATAAAAATTAAATGATGGAAAAATTAGAGATCCATACCAATTTTGGAGTGCATTTGAGGAATTGTCACTAACAAAAAAGAAAAGAGATTAAAATTGATATAACTTTAGATTTATACAACATTCTATATCTGTTTTTATTTAAAATCAACAATAATTAACATTTAAATACCATCACCAACAAACAACATATATTACAAATACAACATAATCAGTATTCAATAACATAAATATTTGGCTATTAAAGCAATGCCACAATTAAGAATTAGGTAAACCGAACAAAATCAAAGCGATAAATGTGTATTGCATATCCAATTGTCATTTCTTCAATACTCTATATCCCATACATGAAACGAAATAATTAATAATTCAAAAATCAAAACATAGTTCCACAGAAAAATGTGTACCATTTGTCTATTTGAGTTTGACAATTAGAAGCTCTTCTCGTAAAATTGTTTGGAATAGAAACACTAACTATATAACAGCTAAAAAAAATGTAAGTGATTTTTTCATTGACTTAAAATGATGCGGCAATGATCGTAAATGCACAATATTCACAAAATAATTCAATTCATACAATTTAACTCAAAAAAATAGATAATTAATGAACATGAACATGCACACACGCACATTACCTCCCATGAACAACACTTTATGCTAATCATTACCCAATAGTGTAGTGATCGCAATTGACCTAACAGTTTTTGTCAGATGAGCCCGAATAGCTGAAGAGCTTTGTAACTAACAATGCAAACATTAGTGAATATTGTTGAATGCTTACCCACTGTGATAAGTTTCATTGTCATTCTTACATCTTTCGCCACAATTTGGTTGCCATTCTTATACTCTTCATTCCCTATTTTCAAATTAACAGTAATAAGAACGGTTTTAGCCTTTTACAAAATAAAAAAGTCAAGAACAATTGAGTAACTAAGGGGAAAGAAACTAGAAAAAAATGAAAAAAAAAACTTTCAAAAGTATAGGTGGCTGGGTGTAGTATTTTTAAATAGGTCATTCAATAACCAAAGTTGTCTTTTCGTTCAAGAATGTCTAAACAACCTTTAAACACCAAACACTTCTTTAGCATAGGCAAAAAACCTTCAACAACACGTCAGGGGCAAATTAAAAATGAGATATGAAATCTAAAAATTGTATTAAAAAATTAAATCTAAAAAAATTTGATATAATCTCCTCCCCTCTGTTAATACAACATTACATATCTATTTTATTAAAATATCAACAATAATTAGCATTTAAATACCATCACAAATAGATAAAATATATTACAAATACAACACAATGATTGTATCCAATAACACATTTATTCGGCTATTAAAGTAATACCACAGTGTTAAATCGAAATAAAATCAAAGCAACAAATACTTACTGCTCGACTTCAAAGCTACATTTCACATATGCAATTAAATTAATAATTCAAAAATCAAAACATAGTTGGTAATGATTAAAACTTAAAAAAAAAAACTAAAAATAGAAAATTAAAAAAAAAAAAAAAACAAATAGAAACAAATTTAAAATTGGAAAAAAAACGCACATTACCGAGAAGCGGTATAGCTTACAGAAGTGAATCTTCGCTTTACAGCACAGATCTAGCCTACTCCGCCAGTCCAGATCATTTTTTTCGACTATCACCGGCACCATCATCGCTCCAAGCATCGCCGTCATCTCTGTGCGCCAATGCGATTCGTTCTACACCAATGAGAAGAGTTTTGACGAAGCTCGAGACCTCAGCAACCGTCTTTAGCATCATCACATGCGCGATAAATGACCATTTTCTGTATAAAATTATAAAGAGAATATTAGAATGAAATTGGATGATTAGGAAATTTTATGTATTCTAATTGAAACATGTGGACCAAAGTGAAATGTTAATTAAACTTCAAGGGTATAAAGTGTCAAAATCCCTTTCAGCAGGTTATTCAACCTTGAAGCAGGAGATCCACTACCAACACATAGATCCACTAAGCATACAATATCTCTCTATTTCTCTCTTTTCTTCTTCTCTCTTCCTCATCTCGCGATAAATTGATGCTAATGACTATAGATTAGATATCATGACCAACATCATCTTCGAGCGTTATATCTTGAGAGAGAGAAAAAAAAAATTAGATAACAGAGAGTAAATATGAAAAAGTAGATCCGAGCAGATGGATGGTGATCGCGAGCTTTGTATGTCGAGCTCTGATTTGTGTTTAGAGGGAGAAAACCGGAGGGGGAGTGGGAGAGAGAGACGAACCTGTGGGTGTGGAAGGATGACGGTTGAAAACAGAGAAAAGCTACCTATGGAGCGAACGATGTCAACCTTCATCGATTGAGCCAATAATGACTACTCAGTTAAACTCCAACTGTAGTGGCGACGGCGGTTGGGGAAGTCGATAATCTGTGAGCTGATGATGACAGCGGTGATGCAATGGACATATGATGTCGATGGCAATGGCTAGGTAAGGATGGCACAGGGATTGCCGTGGTGATAGCGGCGGCGACCTCCAAAGCGGAGATGATGAGATTCCAGGTCGGGAGTTTGGGAGCGATAGAGAGAAGCGAGAGCCTAGGAGTGAGAAAGAGAATAAAGAGGATGATTTGGGATGTGGGAACCTGGGAGTGAGTGAGAGAGAAGCGAGAGCCAGCTATGAATACTCAGTAGTTTGATCTGCACCGTGGGATGGAGATGGATCTAATGGACCAAAATGTCTCTTGGTGAAATTAAATCTCAGCCCTTGGATTTCAGATCACCCAAGATGTCTCCCTCCAAAAATGTCTTTTAGACATTTTCAAATTAAGTTCTAATTTGTACTATAAATTTTCTTTATTTTAAGGATAATTAGTATAAATTAAGAATATATATATAAATTAGTTAATATATACAATGTGTTGTCTTCTAAGAGAAGAAGAAAACACAAAGCATATATATGTTGCATTGTATATAGGAGACACGTATAATAATAATAATAATAATAATAATAATAATAATAATAATAATACAACATGTACACATTAATGGTTAAGAAGAATGATCAGGAAGGATATTAGGGATAGATCACGCATGTATGAGCATAGGTATATATATATATATATATATATATATATATATATTAAGAAAAGTTACGGTGAATGATTTTGAGTGAGAAAAGTATTTCGGCTTGGATTTTGGTTTTAGATTTCAGGTAGAATTTCTAACTCTCCTAATATGTGTATCTAATCTTTCCCTGTATTGTGTGGTTTATGTTATTACTGTTATAATTGTTGTTTTTCATGAAATATTTATAAGTACGTATTATGTGAAAATTATGTGAGATACATATTTATGTATTTATTTGAAATTTAATTGGATATACGTATTAGAGGAGTTAAAATTTTACTGAGCGTTGGCTCATAATACCACATTTTTTATTGTAGGGCCGGTGAGAATGAAACTGTGTCAGAAATTTTATGTAGATTTCTATAAAATTTGTAATAGTTGTATTTATTATTTACGGTTGTAAAATATTCCATAATAGTTCGATAATTATAATTATTGTCATAGTTGTAAAATTTGTTAGATTTATATAAATTTTTAATTAGGAATATTTGTGCGGTATTTGTATTTTACAATAATTTATCAACCTAATGGGAATTTAGATTGATAGTTCAGTTATTAGTATTTTATAATTGTTTATCAATCTAATTGATAGATGTATTTTATAATTACTTATCAATTAAAAGTTCAGTTTGTAGAAAAGTATTAACTAATATCTGATTTGGCCCTTCATTTCAAGATCGCAACAATTTGGTCTTTCAATTTTTAACGAATAAAATTTTCCAAATTTTTTTATAAAATAAAATATTGAATATTCGGTTTTAGTGCAAATTCTCTGAAAGAAGAAATCGCGTGGCGGCCTTAGAAAACCGGGTCGTTACAATTATCTACATTAATTAATGTTATTTTCTATTATATTGAATGTTATATTCAATATTCACGTGGGAACACAGAATTTAGTGATATTAATGTTATATATAACATCCAAATGTATCTCAATTTAAAACTTAAAAAAAGATTAATATCAATCACCGAATGTTACATTCAACATTTGGTGCCATATGAACAATAAGATGTTACATGTAACATTTAAATGAAATACGATTTACATTTCCAAAAAAAAATGATTAATATCTCATTTTAGAGAGGACGATCCCCCAATAATTATTGTGTCAAAAAATTAACTTTTCTAGGTTTATGATAAAATATCATGTTTCATATTCAACTTTTTTTTATTGGAAGTTACCATATTTGTTTTCACGTTTTTAGGAGTAATAAAAACTAAATGTAGTGGAAGGAATATAACAACTTATTAATGAGGGGTAAATCAATCAGTGAATCTCTAAAAGTAGTGATCGGTGCAAAATAAAATAAATAGGTGTAATCGATAATTAAAACCTAAAAAAAGGTAGTGCTCGGTCACCGCCCCAAATTTTATTCAGAAGCAAACAAATTTATCAATGATACAAAGTTGGCCCCAAGACTTGGAGGTTTTGGAGGCTTGTTAAGAGACCAGTTGGGAGTTTGGAAATTCGGCTGTTATGGATATCTTCCCAAGTGCAGCAGGCTGGAAGCTAAAATCAGAGGCATACATAAGGGAATCTCGATGGCCACCAATGAAGAATACCCTAGTATCATCGTGGAATCAAATGCAATTGAAGTGGTGAAATTAATCATGGAGGAATGCCTAAACACTCACAAATCCAAAGTTTAGATTGATGACTGTGAGAGGATGATGCAAGCAAATAAGTATACGCTTCAAGTCCCGTCAAGAAAGAAAAACAAGTGTGTTGATCACCTTGCCAATAAAGAAAATAAGTGTGAGATGATGATGCAAGCAAATAAGTGTACACTTCAAGTGACGTCAAGAAAGAAAAACAAGTGTGTTGATTACCTTGCCAATAAAGGAACATAGAGCAAGAAGGATTTTAGACTTAGAACTCTCCCAAATGATATGACAAGCATTATTTTTTTAAATGAAACCGAAATCCTTTAATAAATAGGCATCCTTAATTTCGTGTTTTCCCGTTTGTACAAAAAAATGATACGGCGTTGGCTATTCTTGTTAGGAAAATAATTTAAAAATAAATATTCTGTACATTATATCTATTAATAAATCAAAATGGTGTTCGCTGACTAGAACATTTTAAGGGTTAGGATTAACTTGAAAAGGATCTACGACTGAGATTCAGTGCACTCATTGAGAAGAGCTCAAGTGGTAATATTCATAACTAACATGCAAAGGGTCACGTGATCGATAATTTTTCCTCGCGCTTTCCTTTTTTTTCCCCTACCCTTTTTTGCTCCAAATTAGTTCAAGATCCAACCCTAGAACCTTTCCATCACAGCTCTAAAACAGATCCGACCCCTTCATCCATGATCATGAGAAAAATTCCGGTCCTCCCACATCTTGCTATTGTTGTTCTTACTCTCTCTCACCCATCATCGCTCACCGTCATTACTCTCACTCTCTCCATCGCCGTTACTGCCTCACACGTCATCGACGCTACGCCACTATCCATGCGACGGTTGCAATTGGTCAGATCTAGGTTTCATTTGTTTTGTCCATCGTTCTATCGTCATAGCTACCCTGCGTCGTGCTTCTATCACCGTTGTCTGGCCATTGCCATCGCCATCGATCTGGCCAAATATAAGACTTCTCCTCTCTTTCTCTTTCTCTCTCTCTTCACTCTAGCATTTCCAAATCTCAAGAAAATTTTGATTTTCAAGCTTGATTTTCCTGTTTGTTTCTCGAGAAAATTCTGTTATATTTCCCCCCCTTTTTTTTACCCCTGTGTGGTGCGCAATTGACCCAGGTTTGGATCGTTTGGTGCAATTTTAAGATATGGGTGATCGCTCAAAAATAATTTCCTTAATTAAGTACAAAATATTGTAGTACAGTGTGCTTAAGTACGAGTGTCGAACAACTGGAATCGGTCTTGTAACTATCGATTTCTGATTATTTTTCTTTCCAAAATGAAAACGAAATTTGATTTGTTTTGATTTTAGGAACAAAATTAAATATTAGGATTAACAATAAAAATAATGATCGGATTAGGATTTATAGATCCGTATTTTGGATATTATGTTTTTCTTGTATTTTCTATTTAACTCGGATTTGTGTAAATGAGTGTTCTAAGCTACAAGCCGGAACTACTCAGAAAGATATGGATTGTTATTCTCTGGCATGGTTTATCTTCGATGTTTAATTCCTACACTATATTAATTTACGGTGAATTAACATTTAGGCATAAACCATCCAGATAAATAATTAATCCCCAATAATATGATTGTATAACCATTAGATCGAGACCATAGGTACACAATATAATGTTCTCGTAGTAATTGGACTCAACCCAAAATTTCTACAAGAATATTTTGAAATTCATGTTATACAATTGTTACACAATATCCAAAATTAAATAAGAAAAATACAATATTACAAAAATCCAAAATACCTCACCTTAATCCTAACCCCATAAAAGGAATTAGTCTCTCATTATTTTGTGTATTAGTATTTTTGCAGATGAGATTCTTCAAAATACCAACACAACTAACTTTGAACCTAAACTTTCTCCCTTAAACAAAATGGTGAGAAGTGAATGAAAACTTTCTGCTCAAGCTCCTCCCTCTTGCGTCCCAACTCTCAATTTATAAGAGAGTTTATGTATTGGGAGATGGGCCAAAAAAATCTCGCAAAAATCGGTCAAAAGTGGGAAAATGGTTGGGGGTAATTGGGGCAAGTGCACCAAAATTTGGTGTACCATGTGCACCTTGGGCAGAGAGCGCAACTCTCTGGACAAGCTGGCCGCATATGCTGCCAGCTGTAAAGCTAACCGTATGTGCGACCAGTAGGCACACGTGCCCCCCAGCCCCGGTCGGACGTGATCTGTTCAAGCTTATCTCGTTCTCGTCCTTTGTACTCCATATTAACATATTTTTGGTCCATTTTCAAAATCCTATAAAAACAAACAAAATTAATTAATTTCTGATAATTTAATTTATTTAATTAATTAACAAAACTAAATTTAGTAGTATTAGATCGTACAAAATGTGGTGCGATCAATGGGTATCTATGTGTTTGTATATGTGACCTTGCGTAGTTATATTGGGTTGGTTTTGAAAATTGTGTGGGCTCATATAATACAACTGTTCCATTTGTATCATAGTAGTCACAGGTGCCCCTGGGAACATGCCCAGTCGCTAGGCGCAGTGAGTCGTTGATGATGTTGTTGAGCTCCAAACGCCAATGCTATTTCAGCTGGTAAAGCTCAAAAATCTTAGTTATTTCATTTTATTTATCATGTATTGTTGACATATTTTCAACGCGTTTCATTCCAAGAACTTTAATGTAGGAGTTCAGGCAATTGGTTTGTGTAGGAGTTCAGGCAATTACCATGGATCAAGTTTGTGCATATGGGATCCAAAACTGGATCTCCTATTAATTTTTCACTCTTGCTATTTCACTCTCGTAACGACCTTGTGGTTTGTTGATCTCTCTCTGTATCTATAGCGAATGTTTAAATCAATGGGTTTTCATCGTCTGTCTCTCTATCTATTTCTGTGTTGTAGTTGAGAATTGAATCTATCATAGATGGGAAATATATAGATTTTTGGTTCATTTTGAAGATTTTCGTCTTTAGTTTGGTCAATCTCAATAAGTTTAGTCCCTAATTCTTTTTCTTTATTTTTCTACCAATATAGATTTGTAAGTTGTCCAATTCATTATATTATGCCTAATGTTTGGCCAATACATTTAAGAAATAATCAACATAAGAATTAATGTTTAGTAGCTATACTTATTTGTGTGTTGTCCAATATCACGTGGGTTAAATTCATTAGATTTGGCTTATTTTAGTGGGTTGTGTATTTAAGCCTTTATGTTTATTATTTCTTTGAGTTTGTAATTCATTATAAATAATGTAATGGACTATTGATGGATTTGATGTAATTTTTAGGTATTTGATATTTGTCTGTGCTACTCCGAAGAAAATTGAGGTAAGCATCTTCTTTGCCCAGTTCTTCTTTTTGACGCATTGAAAAACCTTCGTTAGTAATTCCATTTATAATGCATATGGTTTCTGATTAATTTTGCATGTAGGTTTTGTCCATTCACTTACAGTTGTGGAGCATAATTTTTTATTTTATTTTTTCTAGAACTTGAATTTGTGTTGAATTGTAGCCGACCCTATATAAATGGGATAAATGTTTAATTGTTGTTGTTGTTGAGTTTGTGTTGCAATAGTTTGTGTTGAATTGCATGAACAAAATAATTGCTAGAATTTTGATTATCTAATTTTGAGTTATAGTGCAGTTGCATTCACGGATTCTTCCCAAATTATTGCTTTATTTTGTGGCTATTCCCAGATTTTTGTTCCCTAATATCTATGTTTGTTACCATATTCCTGTATTTCTGTTCCCAGATTTTTTATGAGTAGTTTGTGATTTTGTTCACACATTTTTTCACTGTTCTCTTTCTCTTCCAAAATTTCGGTTCGTATGTTATTTTTAACCATTTCATTCGGCTGCAGCATCAAATTTTATTTATACATTAATTTGTTCAAAAATGCAGAGCCAGGAACGCCTTGAGATGCAGGCTCTTCCTTTGGAACCTTAGGAACTCTTGGAACTTTGCCACGTACAAATGTATTTGCAGATTCATTTTTGACTAGCTTTTCATCTGCTTCTTAAGTAAATAAATGTGTTTATGGTATTAAATAATTATTCATTGTTCTTAATTGTTATTAGCTGTTTATAGTGTCGTGTTATTACAAAATAGGAATTGAGAATTTAGAATGTCATATAAATAAAAATGATTATGTCAATTTTTTTTGTACTTTAATTATTGGTTGCGTTCAATTATAATATAGAATATAAATAATATTTTTTTTAAAAATAATGTATTTTAATTCTTATTAAAAAATAAGAATAAATTCATTATTTATCTCAAGTACTATTTTTATCCATATATATTATTATCTAGGTGATTTTTTATTTATTTTATTAAAAAAAATATTTTTGTATTTTTATTTCATAAATCTATCACTAAACCAAATGGAATAGAATATAAATGATTTTTTTTTTAAATATTTGTATTTTTTTCCTTATTAAAAAATAAGAATAAATCACCCATCTATATTTTCTATATAGGTGATTCTTTAATTTATTTTTTCTTATTAATTTTTTTTACTTTAACTTATTCCATGCCTTCCTGTCATAATGGTTTTTGCGACGGTGGCTCTGTTCGATCAGAATGTGGTCAAGTGCATATATCCTGGCAAAGTTACTGGTGGGGATCTGGGTGATTTGCAGCCTATTGTTCGTTGCTTTCCCAAGCCAGAGACAAGACATTGTGTACCCTCTCTCTCGCCAGTGATAGTTAAAATTCATGTTCTTTCTTCCTTCTTGCACAAATTCAACCTTAATTCTTTTGGTCCATATCAACTTTATGGCCTTTCATCTATGTGGTGTTGTTCTTGATTTTAGCCTTCAATTATTTTAATTTGAATATTGGGTATTGCACTTTGACTATTTAGGTATGGACTATTAAAATTAAAGAGTGTTAGTCCGCTTGGTAATTAGAGGTATTTCTGTCTGGGAAGGTATTTGTCTATTGATAATTTCATATTGGAGTTTAATTGTAAGACCCTAATTGTCGCGCATGCACATTCATTAGCCGCATTTTAGATTATTTAGGAAATTACGGGGTGGAATGTGTCATTTAATATTTAAATTAAAAATTTAGGGGTCAGTTAGCAATTTTAGAAACATTCATTTTAAATTTTAGGATTTAAATGTCATTTATTACTCAATTAAAAATTGTAGGGGTGAATTTATAATTTTAAGAAACATTAAATTTTGAATGGGGTTAAAATGATAACTTAAAAAAAATCAGGGGGTAAATAATGTAATTAGGAAAAAAAAATTATATATATATATATATATATATATATATATATATATATATATATATATATATATAATCGGAGATAAAAACCCAAGAATGGAGATAAGGAAAATTTGTCGTGGCAACACAAGGGATCATGAAACACCACTTCTATCGTGCGTATATATAGATTCATGCGCACACACTTTAGAGGGAAGAGATCAGAAAATAGAAACCAAAAGAGAAAAAAAAAAAAAAAAAAAAAACAAAGCAGAGAAGAGAAAAGAGGTCCGGAAGAGGAGATTCATGCATGTATGTGTAGGGTTAATCAGATAAGTGTGTGTATTGTGGGTTCTGTGAGTGTGTAATATTTACTTGAGACCAAATAGGGCTGGCGGTGTGTGTGTGTGATCAGTCACCGGAGTTGGTAGAGAGAGAGAAAAGTTCGGCCGGTGGGGTGGTTCACCGGTGAGTATTCGGAGTTCATTCGATCATTGGGAGGGTGTGTATAGCTCGTTTTGGCGTGCTCTAATCGTTGAGGGTGGTCGAACGGTGAATTGGTGAGAAAGAAGAGAGGAGACGACCGACTGAGTAGAACCAGGAGCAGAGTCTGTCGAACAACCGCCGCGGCGGTGAAGATCCAGTGAGCTTAAACGGGCGTTCGCTGTGACGATGAGATTCGTCGCCGCAGCGGTGAGGACCAAGCGCAGGAATCAGTAAACAGAGAAAGAAGAAGAAAAGAGGGAAAGGAAAAATAAAAATAAAAAATCCAAAATAAAAATAAAAAAATCAACTTTTTTGCCAGTGAATGATTCGGAATGGGTAACGATTTCGTTGATTTTTATTTTCATCAAATTAATTTATAAGCATGAAAATTTTGCAAATCGTGATAATAATTCTCGTAACCCAAAATTTTGATAAATGTAGTATAGTAACTATTAACATAACGAAATAGGGTGAATAATAATTTTCCATAATAAAAATTTGGGGAATGGGAAATATGACATTTAGGGCTTGCATTGCACGTTAAGTTATTTTAAAAGTAAAATATTAATTTAGGCCTATCATTGTTAAGTTCACAGGCGCCAACGACCCAGTAGATTCTGAACGGAGATATTTTTGCAGTTCGGAAAACGAGGTAAGTATACTATCTTCTATATAACTATACAAATTTTATTTTTCGTATAAAAATATGGAAAAATGCGTTTATTAAAATCGGACAATTTTACAACTTATGTGGATAAAGTAGTTTCATAAAATGTAAATGGTGGTTTCTGGTCCAATTATGCCATAGCTTTGATCCTGTCAGGAGGGTATGTCTTGCGGGATGGTTTTGATCTGTTAGGAAGGCATGTCCTACAGGTGGTTGATTATATTATGACCTGTTCGGAGGGTTAGTCTGGCAGGTGGTTGTTGATATTATGACCTGTCTGGAGGTTTAGTCCGGCAAGTGGTTGTTGATATTATGACCTGACCGGAGGGTTAATCCGGCAGGTGGTTGTTGATATTATGACATATTCGAAGGGTTAGTCCGGCAAGTGGTTGTTGATATTATGACCTGTCCGGCAGGTGGTTATTGACATTATGACCTGACCAGATGGTTAGTTCGGCAGGTGGTTGTTGATATTATGACCTGTCAGGAAAGATTAGTCCTATAGGTGGTTGATTGACCCGTTAGGAGTGCAAAATCTGCAGGTGGTACGGTACTGTTGCAACTCCCGATCGTGAGGTAAAAACGATCATATGGCTAGTAGGAAAGAGGTGTGGTGTATTTTATGATGAACTGTCTGGATTGATTCGATTTGGATATATTACTTTAAGATGGATTGGCGTATATATATTATTTTGGTTGACTTAAAATATTTGGATTGGGTGTTTTAAATATATGAATTTATTTCAGTGGTGATAGGAAAACTGGATTTCCGTACAGTACGTGATTATATAATATTATATTTTGTAATGTGGTATTTAAATTCTTATACTTGAACCATACAAAATGTTTTATTTATGAAGACAGTACACCGATAAAAAAATTTGGTTTCAGGTGCCGCAAATAGGAGAGGGGCCACTACTGGCACTAGGTAGAGTCCGGGAAGTAGTGTCATTTTTGGGAGATGGGCTGGTCAGAGGCGAACCAGAGAAGGTTTAACATTTTCTTTTGGTGACTTTTGTTGTATATATATTTGGGACAGGTATGTCCCATATTTTTCAGAATGAGATTGAGGTTGGCTACATGCAAAGTTGACACCATGATGTGATCTTGAGGAGACATTAAACCTATGCTTAGGCCCTAAACTAATCTCCACATTGTCTATAAAAAGGAGAGCATACAATTGTTCAAAGGTAGATGAACTTTGCTCACTACTTACTCTTTGCTCTTATAAAAAATCACACTATAAATTCTTCTCCCCGTACGCTGATTCTCACACCGGAAGGGATACGCTAGGAAAATCCTGACAAGTCCTTTATGTAGGTTTCCAGGCACTCATTCTTCCTGGTATTGCTCAATTCTAAGTGCTGATTCATCTCTCCAAGGATCACAAAGTATTCTACTCCTCATTTTCTCGGCTCAGAGGGTTATCAGGCCCTTTCCGATATCAGCCTTCCCCTTCCTGGCTAAAGGTTTCTCCACGGATCAGAAGCTACACAGACCGAAGATCTCCATTCTAGGGTTCTCCAACACCCTCCAAGGCTGACCGGACCATACCATCGGTGTCGACCAAAATTCGACAACAATAGATTCATATTGACAAATTGATATGACAACGAGTACAAGTCTTAGAGTTTATATATAATAGTTTATTCAATAGACTATTGTGTAAATATACAAATCAATATCTTATTTTATAAAATCGGAGAATGTTTTTACAAATATGATGGCGATAATTATAATTATTGAATTCATCGATTGAATTTTATAACAGTAAATAATAATTATAATTTTTTTTAAAATTAAATAGAAATTTCAATATAATTTCTGGCGCTATTTCACTCTCACCGGCCCTACAATAAAAATTGTGGGGTTGTGACCCAACACTCAGTAGAATTTTAACCCCTCTAATATGTGTATCCAATCAAACCCCAAATAAAACAATTAAACATGTTTTTCACATTAATTTCACATGATAATCCTAAATATTTCACGAAAACTAACAATTAAAATTAACGACAACTTTCGCATGTATCACATAATGAGATTAAATACAAATATTAAAAGAGTTTGAAATTCTACTTAAAATCCGAAGCAAAAATAAGAATCAAAATCCATTTTTTTTCCGCTCAAAACTATAATAATATGGATATCAACTGCAACTTCCTTTATATGCCAATCTATATATAATCCCACTAATATGTTGTTATTTATTATTATTATTATTATATTCATCTAAACATAACAGTAATAAATTACATGGTCAATTTTTGTTTCCTTCAATACAAAGGAAATAATTTTTTATCATTAATTTATTTATTTATTTACACAATGTTCCCTTAAAATTAAAAAAAATATTAATTATATCCCAAAACTCTTAAAAATATATTTTTAAATAACACAATAGTCCCAAAACAGTTAAAAGTCAATTTAAAATTAACATTCAATCCCCAAATATTATCAAATAACATTTATACTATAAATTTACAAAACATTCCCAAAGATATTAAACTTATATAAAATAATATTTTTAAAAATATAAATTTTCGGAGTATTACAGAACATTCCCCCAAAACAAAATCAAATAAAAAAAATGGTGTAAATATTTCTCTAAACTACATAAAAATTCGCCAAAAAAACAAACAAAAAACACAAAATCAACAAAAGTACAACCTAAATTAACATTCATCGATCATAATGACACATTCATCCCAAAAACTAAAAAACAGTATAAACATTGATCGAACCACAACATTTACAAAAAATCCAATTGATATGCAGACTCACTCAAAAATCACCAAAAATAACATTCACAAATGAAAATAAAATAAAAACTCCCCCAAATCAAAAAAATCAATAAAATCAAAACAATCTAAAATCTAGAGCGAATATTCACAAAAAAAAAAAAAAAAAAAAGACAAATCGAAAATCATTTGTTCATTCGTGAGCGAATCAACAACTGGAAATTTGTGAACGAATTTCTAGATCTCTGTGTATGAGAGAGAGAGAGGGGCTAAGTACGAACTAGAATAGCCGGAATTGGAACATTGAATGAATCAACACTGGAACGTTTAGATCTTTGTGTGTATATGTGAAAGAGAAAGAGACTAAGGTGGTAGCACGACGAAGACGAGCACAACATCGATGACCTTCATCATTCCAGATCTAGGACGAAAGGCGACGAACAGCTCCGCTACCGAGTCGGCACAGATCAGGGAACATTCATAAAAAAACAAAAGAAAAAAAAGAACACAAAAGCAATAAATCACAATTGGTATGAACATTCTACCTCCTACAAGAATACATTCACGAAAATCGTAAATGAATATCCACCAAAATACACATCAGAAAATGAACATTTAGATTTGTAAATGAACATGGACATTCAATCTGAAATTTTCAAAATATGAACATATTTGGGAGAGAAAGAGCACGACCAAAATGTTAAAGAATATTCACAATAAAATCAACCCCCAAACTCTCCCAAAAAACAAATCTGAAAAAATCGATAAGAACAAATCAAACAAAAAAGAACATTCACAATGAAAAATCAACCAAAAAACTCCCCCAAAAACATATCTAAAAAAAATGGTAATGAACATCAAGTGAACATCAAAACGGTTAACCAAAAAAATAACAAAAAATCGCATGAACATCACCCTCTCTCTCAGATCTGGAAAAATCCACATCTAAGAAGTAAATCCAGATCAATCAGCAGCCTCGACGAGCAATCGAATGGAGTAACCGGTGGCCTTAGTGAGCACGACGAGAGGAAGATGAACGGCGAGAGTCGTCGTCATCATCGGATGGAGATTTGGTTCCAGACAATTTCTCTGTCGTAGTCTTGGTCAAACCCCTTTTAAACAACCTTAGAAGCTTCCCTACCAAGCTCTTCGCCGTACCGGAGGTACCGGTCGGTCAGAGATATCGCGACGGCATTGTCTTCACAGAAAACGAATCCATAAAACAAAACGAAACTAGGGTTTCGACTTTTGAGTTTTGACTGAGAAGAGAAAGGGATAGAGAAAGAAGCAGTGGTTACCGTGATTAGTCATGGAATATTAGAGAAAAAGGTAATCGGAGAAAGCTTCAATGGACCCTCCCCGTTCTAGCAGTGGTGATTTTATCTGGCGGACAAAGTGAGGAGAAATCTTCGTTTGGTTTTGCGTCTGAAAATTACAAAGACAAAGCGGGAGAAAATTGAGAGAGGTAGCAATTTTCCAAAATGAATTAAATTTTAGGTTTATGTTATTTAGTTTTATATAGATGTGAAAATATGTTTCTTCACTATAAGCAAATGATTAAAAATTAACAATGTTTTAATAGAGAACTAAATAAAAATGTAATGCCCCAAAAATTTATCTTTCTGAAAATAACAATTTAATATTATATACTCTTGGGGTTATTTTGATATATATCATGAAAATCTTGAAGTAAAAGATGTATATTTTAATATTTTGGGAGCACAAGTATAATTTTAGAGTTTGATGATAATATTATAACACATATGGCGGTGTTAGTGTAGTTAGTATGAAAATAATCTTGCATAGTGATCTCATATGAGGAAAATGTGAGAGAGAGAGAGGGATAAAGACAAAACTCATTTGTTGTATTATCTCTCAACCTTCATCAAAACTAAGTGAAAAAGAGAGAAGAAGAGATCGTTCAAGAGAGGAAGAAAGAAGAAAGAAAGTCTTTGAAGATTTGGAGTAAGAAATTTGAGGAGATCCATGTTGAAATTAAGCTTTTGAGAAGATCAAGCTCACACTAGGTAAGTTTCAAAAATCCTAGAAATTCTAGTTGAAGTTCTAGCATGATTTCTTATGAATTTAAGGGTTAAGATGTAAAACTAACCTATTAAAACTTGAATTTGTCATGTACAAATTGGTTAGGTTGAATTTGACTTGAGATTTGGTGCAATAAACATATATAAAAATCAGATTTTTATTTTCTTGAGGAGATTTGGAGTTTTAACCATGTTCCTTTGATTTTAGGAAATGAAATCTAAGAAAAATCATGATGTACATGAACACTAGATTAATGAGAACGGTTGTATGCTAGTTTGGAATTAACCCTAATCCTTAGGAGAGCCAAAAACGTGGTATAGGAACATTGGGTGGCAAAAGAAACTAAAGAACCGAATTTTGAAAGTAAAAATTCGGCACTTCGTTTTCCCGAGCTACCTATCTTAAAAATTCATAACAATTCGTAATGTAATACCCCAAAAATTTATCTTTGTGAAAATAATAATTTACCATTAAAAACTCTTGGGGTTATTTTGATATATATCATGTAAATCTTAAAGTAAAAGATGAATATTTTATGATTTTGGGGGCACAAGTATAATTTTAGGGTTTGATGACAATATTATAAAATATATAGGGGTGTTAGTGTAATTACTATAAAAAAATCTTGCATAGTGATCTCATGTGTGAAAAACGTGAGGAAGAAAGAGAGATAAAGGCAAAACCCACTTGTTGTATTTTCTCTCAACCTTTATCAGCACTAAGTGAAGAAGAGAGGAGAAAAGAGATCGTTCAAGAGAGGAAGAGAGAAGAAAAAAGGTCTTTGAATATTTGGAGCAAAAAATTTGAGGAGATCCATGGTAAAATTAAGCTTTTGGGAAGATCAAGTTCATACTAGGTAAGTTTAAAAAATTCTAGAAATTGCAATTGAAGTTCTAGTATGATTTCTTATGGATCTAAGAGTTAAGATGTGAAACTAACCAATTAACATTTAAAGTTGTCTTGTGCAAGTTGGTTATGCCGAATTTGACTTGAGATTTGGTGAAATAAACATGTATAAAAATCTTATTTTTATTTTCTTCATGAGATTTAGAGTTTTAACCATGTTCTTTTGGTTTAAGAAAAATCATGATGTACACACTAGATCAATTGGAACGGTTGTATGCTAGTTTGGGATAAATCCTAAGCCTTAGGAGAGCCCAAAACGTGGTATAGATGCATTGGGTAGCAAAAGAAACTAAAGAACCGAAATTTGAAAGTGAAAATTCTGCACTTCGTTTTCCTGAGCTATTTATCTTTAAAAATTAATAACAATTCGTAATGTAATATCCCAAAAATTTATCTTTCTGAGAATAATAATTTACCATTAAATACTCTTGGAGTTATTATGATATATATCATGAAAATCTTAAGGTAAAAGATGAATATTTTATGATTTTGGGAGCACAAGTATAATTTTAGGGTTTGATGATAATATTATAAAATATATGGGAGTGTTAGTGTAATTAGTATGAAAAAAATCTTGCATAGTGATCTGCATGTGTGAAAAACGTGAGAGAGAGAGGGATAAAGACAAAACCCACTTGTTGTATTCTCTCTCAACTTTCATCAAAACTAAGTGGAAAAAAAGAGGAGAAAAGAGAGAGATAATAGATCGTTCAAGAGAGGAAGAGAGAAGAAAAAAGGTCTTGGAAGATTTAGAGTGAGAAATTTGAAGAGATCCAGATGAAATTAAGTTTTTCGGAAGATCAAGCTCACATCAGGTAAGTTTCAAAAACCCTAGAAATTGCAATTGAAGTTCTAGCATGATTTCTTATGGATCTAAGGGTTAAGAAGCGAAACTAACCTATTAAAATTTGAATTTGTCATGTGAAAGTTGGTTAGATCGAATTTGACTTGAGATTTGGTGAAATAAACATGTATAAAAATCTGATTTTTATTTTCTTGATGAGATTTAGAGTTTTAACCATGTTCTTTTGGTTTTAGGAAATGAAATTTAAGAAAAATCATGATGTACATGAACATTAGATCAATTGGAACGGTTGTATGCTAGTTTGGGATGAATCCTAAGCCTTAGGAGAGCAAAAAAGGGGTATAGGAGCATTGGGTAGCAAAAGAAACTAAAGAACAGAAATTTGGAAGTGAAAATTATGCATTTCGTTTTCCCGAGTTACCTATCTTTAAAAATTCATAACAATTCGTAATGTAATACCCCAATTTTTTTTTCTTTCTGAGAATAATAATTTAACATTAATACTCATAGGTTATTTTGATATATATCATGGAGATCTTGAGGTAAAAGATGAATATTTTATGATTTTGGAGGTACAAGTATAATTTTAGAGTTTAATGATAATATTATAAAACATATGGAGCTGTTAGTGTAATTAGTATGAAAAAAATATTACATTGTAATCTCATGTGTGGAAAATGTGACAGAGTGAGAGGGATAAAGACAAAACCCACTTGTTGTATTCTCTCTCAACTTTAATCAAAACTAAGTAAAGAAAAGATAAGAAAAGAAAGAGAGAAAAAATCGTTCAAGAGAAGAAGAGAGAAAAAAGAAGGTCTTGACATATTTGGAGCAAGAAATTTGAGGAGATCCATGGTAAAATTAAGTTTTTGGGAAAAAACAAGCTCACACTAGGTAAGTTTCAAAAACCCTAGAAATTGTAATTGAAGTTCTAGCATGATTTTTTATGGATCGAAGGGTTAAGATGTGAAACTAACCTATTAAAATTTGAATTTGTCATGTACAATTTGGTTAGGTCGAATTTGACTTGAGATTTGGTGAAATAAAAATGTATAAAAATCAGATTTTTATTTTCTTCATGAGATTTGGAGTTTAACCATGTTCTTTTGGTTTAAGGAAAATCATGATGTACATGAACATTAGATTAATTGGAACGGTAGTATGCTAGTTTGAGTTGAATCCTAAGCCTTAGGAGAGCCAAAAACGTGGTATAGGAGCATTGGGAAGCGAAAGAAACTAAAGAACAAAAATTTGGAAGTAAAAATTATGCACTTCGTTTTCCTGAGCTACCTATCTTTAAAAATTCATAACAATTCTTAATCTAATACTCAAAAAATTTATCTTTGTGAGAATAATAATTTACCATTAAATACTCTTGGGGATATTTTGATATATATGATGGAAATCTTGAGGTAAAAGATGAATATTTTATTATTTTGGGAGCACAAGTATAATTTTAGGGTTTTATAATAATATTATGTAACATATCGGGGTATTAGTATAAAAAAAATCTTGCACAGTGATCTCATTTGTGGAAAATATGAGAGAGAGAGAGGGGGATGAAGACAAAACCCACTTATTATATTCTCTCTAAACCTTCATCAAAACTAAGTGAAGAAGAGAGGACAAAAGAGAGATAATAAATCGTTTGAGAGAGAACGAGATAAGAAAGAAGGTCCTGGAAGATTTGGAGCAAGAAATTTGAGGAGATCTAGGGTGAAATTAAGCTTTTGGGAAGATCAAGCTTATACTAGGTAAGTTTCAAAAATCCTAGAAATTGCATTTGAAGTTCTAACATGATTTCTTATGGATCTAAGGGTTAAGAAGTAAAACTAACCTATTAAAACTTGAATTTTTCATTGGTTAGGTCGAATTTGACTTGAGATTTGGTGAAATAAACATGTATAAAAACCTGATTTTTATTTTCTTCAGGAGATTTGGAGTTTTAACCATGTTCTTTCGGTTTTAGGAAATGAAATTTAAGGAAAATCAAGATGTACAGGAACACTAGATTAATTGGAACGCTTGTATGCTAGTTTGGGATAAACCCTAAGCCTTAGGAGAGCAAAAAACGTAGTAGAGAAGCATTGAGTAGCAAAAGAAACTAAAGAACTGAAATTTGGAAGTGAAATTTCTGCACTTCGTTTTCCTGAGCTACCTATCTTTAAAAATTCATAACAAATCGTAATGTAATACCCCAAAAATTTATCTTCTTGAGAGTAATAATTTACCATTAAATACTCTTGGGGTTATTTTGATATATATCATGAAAATCTTGAAGTAAAAGATGAATATTTTATGATTTTAGGGGCACAAGTATAATTTTAGGGTTTGATGATAATATTATAAATTATATGGGAGTGTTAGTGCAATTAGTATAAAAATTTTGCTTAGTGATCTCATGTGTGAAAAACGTGAGAGAGAGAGAGAGAGGGATAAAGACAAAACCCACTTGTTGTATTCTCTCTCAAACTTTATCAAAACTAAGTGAAGAAGAGGGGAGAAAAGAGAGCGATAAGATATCGTTCAAGAGAGGAAGTGAGAAGAAAGAAGGTCTTAGACGATTTGGAGCAAGAAATTTGAGGAGATCCATGGTAAAATTGAGCTTTTGGGAAACACAGACTCACACTAGGTAAATTTCAAAAATTCTAGAAATTGCAATTGAAGTTCTAGCATGATTTTTTATGGATTTAAGGGTTAAGATGTGAAACTAACCTATTAAAACTTGAATTTGTTATGTGCAAGTTGGTTAGGTCGAATTTGACTTGAGATTTGGTGAAATAAACATGTATAAAAATCTTTTTTTTATTTTTTTTATGAGATTTGGAGTTTTAACCATGTTCTTTTGGTTTTAGGAAATGAAATCTAAGGAAAATCATGATGTACATGTTTACTAGATTAATTGGAACGATTGTATGGTAGTTTGGGATGAACCCTAGGCCTTAGGAGAGCAAAAAACATGGTATAAGAGCATTGATTAGAAAAAGAAACTAAATAACCGAAATTTGGAAGTGAAAATTCTACACTTCGTTTTCCCGAGCTATATATCTTTAAAAATTTATAACAATTCGTAATGTAATACCCCAAAAAAATTTCTTTCGGAGAATAATAATTTACTATTAAATACTCTTGGGTTATTTTGATATATATCATGGAGATCTTGAGCTAAAAGATTAATATTTTATGATTTTAGGGGCACAAGTATAATTTTAGGATTTGATGATAATATTATAAAATATATAGAGGTGTTAGTGTAATTAGTATGAAAAAAATATTGCATTGTGATCTGCATGTGTGGAAATCGTGAGAGAGAGAGAGAAATAAATACAAAATCCATTTGTTGTATTCTCTCTCAACCTTCATTAAAACTAAGTGAAGAAGAGAGGAGAAAAGAGAGAGATAATAGATCATTCAAGAGAGGAAGAGAGAATAAATAAAGTCTTAAAATATTTGGAGCAAGAAATTTAAGGAGATCCATGGTGAAATTAAGCTTTTGGGAAGATACAGATCACACTAGATAAGTTTCAAAAACCCTAGAAATTTCAATTGAAGTTCTAGCATGATTTCTTATGGATCTAAGGGTTAAGATGTGAAACTAACCTATTAAAACTTGAATTTTTCATGTACAAGTTGGTTAGGTCGAATTTGACTTGAGATTTGGTGAAATAAACATATATAAAAATCTGATTTTTATTTTCTTTATGAAACTTGGAGTTTTAACCATATTCTTTTGGTTTTAGGAAATTAAATCTAAGAAAAATCATGATGTACATGAATACTAGATTAATTGGAACGGTTGTATGCTAGTTTGGGTTGAACCCTAATCCTTAGGAGAGCAAAAAACGTGGTATAGGAGCATTGAGGATCATTTTAAGCTGTTATATAATAAATTTTGGACCCGAAATGATGTCGAAACAGACCCTGAAAATTAACTGAATACAATCCCACAATGCTTTGATACCAAAAAAGGAAACCTGTCACACCCCAAACCTTGGGGTCGTGAATCAAGCCCCAGGACGATCAACTTAGGTAGTCGACCGATAACCATATTGTAATTTTTCTTATTCCTTAATGCTTGATTTTATTTAATTTCTTAATTTTACTAAGTACCTCTCTAGTATCGATTTATTTTAGAGTTACTAAGTACGCCTAGCGGATGTTATTATCTAATTAAACACTTAACAATACCGTGGTGAAACTTTTGAAAATAAAACTAAGTTGTTGAGTTGAGCCTCTATATTATTTATAGAGCCTTTAGCAGTATCAATAGACACAAATTAACAAAGTTTACAAACGAACCTATAGTCCAGAGGTTCGGGCCCTATAGGGCCCATTAGTACACGACATACTTAAAATAAAAATAAGTCCATAGAGATAAAAAATACTCAAAACAATCCAACTACAGCAAAGTTAGGAACTGGATGTGGCACATGGTAGACCGCAATTCACTCGTGCTTACTATCATATGCACTACCTGAGGATGGGGGAAAAAGAGGGGTAAGCTCAACGTGCTCAGTAGGAAAATCCATCCATTCTCTTACATTTTTCTAATTTTTATAGAAAATACGTGAGTTTGTAAATTGAAATACCCTAACTGGAACTTTTATAAACAAAACAGTATATAATGCATCCGCACATCATAATAAAATACGCTCTTAAAATAAAATCCAAATAGAAAAAAAAAAATAAAAAAACACAAACACAACAAGTGTATCACTGCGACACCTGGTGACCGAACCGTACTACTGGGAATCTATACTATCCAGTGAGATACTCACATAACCTGGAGTATCCCTCACACGGGTTTAGGGATTTGCACCCAAGGTCAACTCTACGGTGACTCAATATCATCGGTCCTCACATGATATCATCGTAATACTACCAGCCAGATATATTTAACACACAAACACATATTTCCTTTATTATACTAGATTTGCCCAAAATTTAATTTTTAGCGCAAACCTAATTTCATTTGAAAACACATTTTTCAAATAACGCACGAGAATACATACATATAGTGAAACTACCTCAAGATGTGAGTAAGCACCCAGAAATCTCGAGTCACCCAATTTCAGCTCACCCAACTTCTAGAAGTAAAATTAAACATCCTCTTTAATAATATCATCACTTTATTCGCATATCCTTAATATCCTAATATTTCTTAAGGGGGTGTTGTGCGTTGTGAGAGTCATTTACTGTGAACAGTCAGTTTTTTCACTCGTTTTACCACTTTTAAAAATTTGTTTATGTTCTTTTCATATTTTTCTATGAAAATAGACATCCTAATATTTAAAACGCACTTTGAATCACCAGATTTTGGTTTTTCTACATTAGTTATGATTTTTCAAAATTCAACAAATAAGCTGTCAGAGCATTGCGGGACTGCATTCAGTGAACTTTCAGGGTCTGTTTTGGCATCATTTTGGGTCCAAAATTTATCATATAATAGCTCAAAATAATTCTCATTGAGTTTAGTTTCCTTTTCTGCATGTTTCATATTTTTTTGATATTTTTACGAATTGTTATGAATTTTTAAAGATAGGTAGCTTGGGAAAACGAAGTGCAGAATTTTCACTTCTAAATTTCGGTTCTTTAGTTTCTTTTGCTACCCAATGCTCCTATACCACGTTTTTTGCTCTCCTAAGGCTTAAGGTTCATTCCAAACTTGCATACAACCATTCTAATTAATTTAGTGTTCATGTACATCATAATTTTTCTTAGATTTCATTTCCTAAAACCAAAAGAACATGGTTAAAACTCCAAATCTCATTAAAAAATAAAAATAAGATTTTAATACATGTTTATTTCACCAAATCTCAAGTCAAATTCAACCTAACCAACTTGCACATGACAAATTCAAGTTTTATTAGGTTAGTTTCACATCTTAACCCTTAAATCCATAAGAAATCATGCTAGAACTTCAATTGGAATTTCTAGGGTTTTTGAAACGTACCTAGTGTGAGCTTGATCTTCTCAAAAGGTTAATTTCACCATGGGTCTCCTCAAATTTCTTACTCCAAATCATCCAAGACTTTCTTTCTTCTCTCTTCCTCTCTTGAACAATCTCTTCTCTCTCTATTTTCTCCTCTCTTCTTCACTTAGTTTTGATGAAGGTTGAGAGAGAATACAACAAGTGGCTTTTGTCTTTATCCCTCTCTCTCTTACTTTTTTCACACATGAGATCACTATGTAAGATTTTTTTCATACTCATTACACTAACACCTCCATATGTTTTATAATATTATCATCAAACCCTAAAATTATAATTTTGCCCCCAAAATCATAAAATATTCATCTTTTACATTAAGATTTCCATGATATATATCAAAACAACTCCAAGAGTATTTAATGGTAAATTATTATTCTCATAAAGATAAATTTTTAGGGTATTACATTCTACCTCCCTTATATGAATTTCGTCCTCGAAATTCAAGACATACCTTAATTGTCGAACAAATACGGGTACTTCTTGCGCATTTCTGATTCTAGCTCCCAAGTTGTCTTTTCATGTCCGTGATGACGCTATAACACTTTCACGAGAGATATCTCACGTTTCCGCAAGGACTTTACCTTCCAATCCAGAATCTGCTGAGACATCTTCTCATATGAAACATCTCCTTGGATCGGAATATTTTGCCACTGTATTACGTGAGAAGGGTCAGGCTTGTAGTTTCGTAGAAGAGACACATGAAATACGTCATGCACATGTAACAACTCTTGAGGTAAGGCTAGGCGGTAGGTGACCTCTCCAATTTTTCCTGTAATTTCAAAGGGTTCAATATATCTCGGAGCCAATTTTCCTTTCACACCAAATCGAGAAATTCCCTTACGAGGCTTTACTCGCAGAAAAATGAAATCGCCTACTTAAAACTCCAAAGGTGTCATTCTCTTGTTCGCATAGCTCTTTTGCTGATCTTGAGCTATCTTGAGTTGTTCTCGGATGAGCTTGATCTTTTTTGTGGTCTCCTCAATCATATCTAGGCTAATAGTAATCCGTTCCTCTGCCTCTACCCAACAAATAGGAGACCGACATGGTCATCCATAGAGTGTCTCGTATGGTGTCATGCCAATGCTAGTTTGGTAGCTATTATTGTAAACAAATTCTATCAACGGTAAATGCTCGCTCCAGCTACCCTTGAAGTCCAAGATATACGCTTGCAACATATCCTCCAAGATCTAAATTACTCTCTCAGATTGTCCGTTAGTTTGAGGATGAAATACAATAC